>JBAMCL010000055.1:0-600000 GCA_037075165.1 Hirtodrosophila histrioides
GAACTGCATTTACAGATTTGCTCTATCTCTTACCGTTTCGGAGATATTGACCATTTTGTCCGACACGAGAGATTTTGGGTCGGTATTTTGCTCAGATTTGCTCTATCTCTTACCGTTTCGGAGATATTGACCATTTTGTCCGACACGAAAGATTTTGGGTCGGTTTTTGCTCTAACTTCTACAATTCTTAACCGATTCCATTGAAAGTTTTTTTGTTTTTTAGGTATTTTTATACTCTTTCGAACTGCATTTACAGATTTGCTCTATCTCTTACCGTTTCGGAGATATTGACCATTTTGTCCGACACGAGAGATTTTGGGTCGGTATTTTGCTCAGATTTGCTCTATCTCTTACCGTTTCGGAGATATTGACCATTTTGTCCGACACGAAAGATTTTGGGTCGGTTTTTGCTCTAACTTCTACAATTCTTAACCGATTCCATTGAAAGTTTTTTTGTTTTTTAGGTATTTTTATACTCTTTCGAACTGCATTTACAGATTTGCTCTATCTCTTACCGTTTCGGAGATATTGACCATTTTGTCCGACACGAAGAGATTTTGGGTCGGTTTTTGCTCTAACTTCTACAATTCTTAACCGATTCCATTGAAAGTTTTTTTGTTTTTTAGGTATTTTTATACTCTTTCGAACTGCATTTACAGATTTGCTCTATCTCTTACCGTTTCGGAGATATTGACCATTTTGTCCGACACGAGAGATTTTGGGTCGGTATTTTGCTCAGATTTGCTCTATCTCTTACCGTTTCGGAGATATTGACCATTTTGTCCGACACGAAAGATTTTGGGTCGGTTTTTGCTCTAACTTCTACAATTCTTAACCGATTCCATTGAAAGTTTTTTTGTTTTTTAGGTATTTTTATACTCTTTCGAACTGCATTTACAGATTTGCTCTATCTCTTACCGTTTCGGAGATATTGACCATTTTGTCCGACACGAAAGATTTTGGGTCGGTTTTTGCTCTAACTTCTACAATTCTTAACCGATTCCATTGAAAGTTTTTTTGTTTTTTAGGTATTTTTATACTCTTTCGAACTGCATTTACAGATTTGCTCTATCTCTTACCGTTTCGGAGATATTGACCATTTTGTCCGACACGAAAGATTTTGGGTCGGTTTTTGCTCTAACTTCTACAATTCTTAACCGATTCCATTGAAAGTTTTTTTGTTTTTTAGGTATTTTTATACTCTTTCGAACTGCATTTACAGATTTGCTCTATCTCTTACCGTTTCGGAGATATTGACCATTTTGTCCGACACGAGAGATTTTGGGTCGGTATTTTGCTCAGATTTGCTCTATCTCTTACCGTTTCGGAGATATTGACCATTTTGTCCGACACGAAAGATTTTGGGTCGGTTTTTGCTCTAACTTCTACAATTCTTAACCGATTCCATTGAAAGTTTTTTTGTTTTTTAGGTATTTTTATACTCTTTCGAACTGCATTTACAGATTTGCTCTATCTCTTACCGTTTCGGAGATATTGACCATTTTGTCCGACACGAGAGATTTTGGGTCGGTATTTTGCTCAGATTTGCTCTATCTCTTACCGTTTCGGAGATATTGACCATTTTGTCCGACACGAAAGATTTTGGGTCGGTTTTTGCTCTAACTTCTACAATTCTTAACCGATTCCATTGAAAGTTTTTTTGTTTTTTAGGTATTTTTATACTCTTTCGAACTGCATTTACAGATTTGCTCTATCTCTTACCGTTTCGGAGATATTGACCATTTTGTCCGACACGAGAGATTTTGGGTCGGTATTTTGCTCAGATTTGCTCTATCTCTTACCGTTTCGGAGATATTGACCATTTTGTCCGACACGAAAGATTTTGGGTCGGTTTTTGCTCTAACTTCTACAATTCTTAACCGATTCCATTGAAAGTTTTTTTGTTTTTTAGGTATTTTTATACTCTTTCGAACTGCATTTACAGATTTGCTCTATCTCTTACCGTTTCGGAGATATTGACCATTTTGTCCGACACGAGAGATTTTGGGTCGGTATTTTGCTCAGATTTGCTCTATCTCTTACCGTTTCGGAGATATTGACCATTTTGTCCGACACGAAAGATTTTGGGTCGGTTTTTGCTCTAACTTCTACAATTCTTAACCGATTCCATTGAAAGTTTTTTTGTTTTTTAGGTATTTTTATACTCTTTCGAACTGCATTTACAGATTTGCTCTATCTCTTACCGTTTCGGAGATATTGACCATTTTGTCCGACACGAAAGATTTTGGGTCGGTTTTTGCTCTAACTTCTACAATTCTTAACCGATTCCATTGAAAGTTTTTTGTTTTTTAGGTATTTTTATACTCTTTCGAACTGCATTTACAGATTTGCTCTATCTCTTACCGTTTCGGAGATATTGACCATTTTGTCCGACACGAGAGATTTTGGGTCGGTATTTTGCTCAGATTTGCTCTATCTCTTATCGTTTTGAGATATTGACCATTTTGTTCAACACGAAAGATTTTGAATTTATTTTTGTTCGAACTTGTACAATTCTCTATCGATTCTATTGAAAAGTTTTTTTGTTTTTTTGAAATTTTTGGGGTCCTTCGAACTGCATTTACTGATTTGCTCTATCTCTTACCGTTTCGGAGATATTGACCATTTTGTCCGACACGAAAGATTTTGTGTCGGTATTTTGCTCAGATTTGCTCTATCTCTCTACTGTTTCGGAGATATTGACCATTTTGTCCGACACGAAAGATTTTGGGTCGGTTTTTGCTCTAACTTCTACAATTCTTAACCGATTTCATTGAAAGTTGTTTTGTTTTTTAGGTATTTCCCCGATACTCTTTCGAACTGCATTTACAGATTTGCTCTATCTCTTACCGTTTCGGAGATATTGGCCATTTTGTCCGACACGAGAGATTTTGTGTCGATATTTTGCTCAGATTTGCTCTATCTCTTACCGTTTCTCGGAGATATTGGCCATTTTGTCCGACACGAAAGATTTTGGGTCGGTTTTTGCTCTAACTTTTACAATTCTTAACCGATTCCATTGAAAGTTTTTTGTTTTTTTAGGTATTTTTATACTCTTTCGAACTGCATTTACAGATTTGCTCTATCTCTTACCGTTTAGGAGATATTGACCATTTTGTCCGACACGAGAGATTTTGGGTCGGTATTTTGCTCAGATTTGCTCTATCTCTTACCGTTTCGGAGATATTGACCATTTTGTCCGACACGAAAGATTTTGGGTCGGTTTTTGCTCTAACTTCTACAATTCTTAACCGATTCCATTGAAAGTTTTTTTTGTTTTTTAGGTATTTTTATACACTTTCGAATCCGTATTTACAGATTTGCTCTATCTCTTACCGTTTCGGAGATATTGACCATTTTGTCCGACACGAAAGATTTTGTGTCGGTATTTTGCTGGAAATTTTTTTTTTTTTTTTGGGGGGGGGGGGGGGGGGGGGGGGGGGGGGGGGGGGGGGGGGGGGGGGGGGGGGGGGGGGGGGGGGGGGGGGGGGGGGGGGGGGGGGGGGGGGGGGGGGGGGGGGGGGGGGGGGGGGGGGGGGGGGGGGGGGGGGGGGGCAGATTTGCTCTATCTCTTACCGTTTCGGAGATATTGACCATTTTGTCCGACACGAGAGATTTTGGGTCGGTATTTTGCTCAGATTTGCTCTATCTCTTACCGTTTCGGAGATATTGACTATTTTGTCCGACACGAAAGATTTTGGGTCGGCTTTTGCTCTAACTTCTACAATTCTTAAATCCGATTCCATTGAAAGTTTTTTTGTTTTTTAGGTATTTTTATACTCTTTCGAACTGCATTTACAGATTTGCTCTATCTCTTACCGTTTCGGAGATATTGAGCCATTTTGTCCGACACGAGAGATTTTGTGTCGATATTTTGCTCAGATTTGCTCTATCTCTTACCGTTTCGGAGATATTGACCATTTTGTCCGACACGAAAGATTTTGGGTCGGTTTTTGCTCTAACTTCTATAATTCTTAACCGATTCCATTGAAAGTTTTTTGTTTTTTAGGTATTTTTATACTCTTTCGAACTGCATTTACAGATTTGGGTTTCATCTCTTACCGTTTCGGAGATATTGACCATTTTAACTGACACGAGAGATTTTGTGTCGATATTTTGCTCAGATTTGCTCTATCTCTTACCGTTCTCTGGAGATATTGACCATTTTGTCCGACACGAAAGATTTTGGGTCGGCTTTTGCTCTAACTTCTACAATTCTTAACCGATTCCATTGAAAGTTTTTTTGTTTTTTAGGTATTTTTATACTCTTTCGAACTGCATTTACAGATTTGCTCTATCTCTTACCGTTTAGGAGATATTGACCATTTTGTCCGACACGAGAGATTTTGGGTCGGTATTTTGCTGAAGGATTTTTTAAAAAATTTTGGGGGGGGGGGGGGGGGGGGGGGGGGGGGGGGGGGGGGGGGGGGGGGGGGGGGGGGGGTGCAGATTTGCTCTATCTCTTACCGTTTCGGAGATATTGACCATTTTGTCCGACACGAAAGATTTTGGGTCGGTTTTTGCTCAAACTTCTACAATTCTTAACCGATTCCATTGAAAGTTTTTTTGTTTTTTAGGTATTTTTATACTCTTTCGAACTGCATTTAGGGTTTTTTTTTTTGGGGGGGGGGGGGGGGGGGGGGGGGGGGGGGGGGGGGGGGGGGGGGGGGGGGGGGGGGGGGGGGTGCAGATTTGCTCTATCTCTTACCGTTTCGGAGATATTGACCATTTTGTCCGACACGAAAGATTTTGGGTCGGTTTTTGCTCTAACTTCTATAATTCTTAACCGATTCCATTGAAAGTTTTTTTGTTTTTTAGGTATTTTTATACTCTTTTTGAACTGCATTTTTACAGATTTGCTCTATCTCTTACCGTTTCGGAGATATTGATTCATTTTGTCCGACACGAAAGATTTTGTGTCGGTATTTTGCTCAGATTTGCCCTAATTATTTACCGGTTTCGGAGATATTGACCATTTTGTCCGACACGAAAGATTTTGGGCTGGTTTTTGCTCTAACTTCTACAATTTTTAACCGATTCCATTGAAAGTTTTTTTTGTTTTTTAGGTATTTTTATACTCTTTCGAACTGCATTTACAGATTTGCTCTATCTCTTACCGTTTAGGAGATATTGACCTTTTTGTCCGACACGAGAGATTTTGAGTCGGTATTTTGCTCAGATTTGCTCTATCTCTTACCGTTTCGGAGATATTGACCATTTTGTCCGACACGAAAGATTTTGGGTCGGTTTTTGCTCCAACTTCTACAATTCTTAACCGATTCCATTGAAAGTTTTTTTTTTTTTTTAAGTATTTTTATACTCTTTCGAACTGTATTTACAGATTTGCTCTATCTCTTTACCGTTTCGGAGATATTGACCATTTTGTCCGACACGAAAGATTTTGTGTCGGTATTTTGCTCAGATTTGCTCTATCTCTTACCGTTTCGGAGATATTGACCATTTTGTCCGACACGAAAGATTTTGGGTCGGTTTTTGCTCTAACTTCTACAATTCTTAACCGATTTCATTGAAAGTTTTTTTGTTTTTTAGGTATTTTTATACTTCTTCGAACTGCATTTACAGATTTGCTCTATCTCTTACCGTTTCGGAGATATTGACCATTTTGTCCGACACGAGAGATTTTGTTTCGATATTTTGCTCAGATTTGCTACAATCTCTTACCGTTTCTGAGATTTTTTATTGACCATTTTGTCCGACACGAAAGATTTTGAGTCGGTTTTTGCTCTAACTTCTACAATTCTTAACCGATTCCATTGAAAGTTTTTTTGTTTTTTAGGTATTTTTATACTCTTTCGAACTGCATTTACAGATTTGCTCTATCTCTTACCCCCGTTTCAGAGATATTGACCATTTTGTCCGACACGAGAGATTTTGGGTCGATATTTTGCTCAGATTTGTTCCATCCCTTACCGTTTCGGAGATATTGACCATTTTGTCCGACACGAAAGATTTTGGGTCGGTTTTTGCTCTAACTTCTACAATTCTTAACCGATTCCATTGAAAGTTTTTTTGGTTTTTAGGTATTTTTATACTCTTTCGAACTGCATTTACAGATTTGCTCTATCTCTTACCGTTTCGGAGATATTGACCTATTTTGTCCGACACGAGAGATTTTGTGTCGGTATTTTGCTCAGACTTTGCTCTATCTCTTACCGTTTCGGAGATATTGTTCCATTTGTCCGACACGAGAGATTTTGAGTGGTATTTTGCTCAGATTTGCTCTATCTCTTACCGTTTCGGAGATATTGGCCATTTTGTCCGACACGAAAGATCTTGGGTCGGTTTTTGCTCTAACTTCTACAATTCTTAACCGATTCCATTGAAAGTTTTTTTGTTTTTTAGGTATTTTTATACTCTTTCGAACTGCATTTACAGATTTGCTCTATCTCTTACCGTTTCGGAGATATTGACCATTTTGTCCGACACGAGAGATTTTGTGTCGATATTTTGCTGGCAGATTTGCTCTATCTCTTACCGTTTCGGAGATATTGACCATTTTGTCCGACACGAAAGATTTTGGGTCGGTTTTTGCTCTAACTTCTACAATTCTTAACCGATTCCATTGAAAGTTTTTTGTTTTTTAGGTATTTTTGGGGTGGGGGGTTGTTTTTGTTTTATACTCTTTCGAACTGCATTTACAGATTTGCTCTATCTCTTACCGTTTCGGAGATATTGATCATTTTGTCCGACACGAAAGATTTTGGGTCGGTATTTTGCTGGCAGATTTGCTCTATCTCTTACCGTTTCGGAGATATTGACCATTTTGTCCGACACGAAAGATTTTGGGTCGGTTTTTTGCTCTAACTTCTACAATTCTTAACCGATTCCATTGAAAGTTTTTTTGTTTTTTAGGTATTTTTATACTCTTTCGAACTGCATTTACAGATTTGCTCTATCTCTTACCGTTTCGGAGATATTGACCATTTTGTCCGACACGAGAGATTTTGGGTCGGTATTTTGCTGGACAGATTTGCTCTATCTCTTACCGTTTCGGAGATATTGACCATTTTGTCCGACACGAAAGATTTTGGGTCGGTTTTTGCTCTAACTTCTACAATTCTTAACCGATTCCATTGAAAGTTTTTTTGTTTTTTTAGGTATTTTTATACTCTTTCGAACTGCATTTACAGATTTGCTCTATCTCTTACCGTTTCGGAAATATTGACCATTTTGTCCGACACGAGAGATTTTGGGTCGATATTTTGCTCCAGATTTGCTCTATCTCTTACCGTTTCGGAGATATTGACCATTTGTCCGATAGAGAGTTTGGTTTTTGGGGCGGGAGGTTTGTCCGACACGAAAGATTTTGGGTCGGTTTTTGCTCTAACTTCTACAATTCTTAACCGATTCCATTGAAAGTTTTTTTGTTTTTTAGGTATTTTTATACTCTTTCGAACTGCATTTACAGATTTGCTCTATCTCTTACCGTTTCGGAGATATTGACCATTTTGTCCGACACGAAAGATTTTGAGTCGGTATTTTGCTCTAACTTAGTTTGTCAGATTTGCTCTATCTCTTACCGTTTCGGAGATATTGACCATTTTGTCCGACACGAAAGATTTTGGGTCGGTTTTTGCTCTAACTTCTACAATTCTTAACCGATTCCATTGAAAGTTTTTTTGTTTTTTTAGGTATTTTTATACTCTTTCGAACTGCATTTGCAGATTTGCTCTATCTCTTACCGTTTAGGAGATATTGACCATTTTGTCCGACACGAGAGATTTTGGGTCGATATTTTGCTCAGATTTGCTTCCATCTCCTTTACCGTTTCGGAGATATTGACCATTTTGTCCGACACGAAAGTTTTTGGGTCGGCTTTTGCTCTAACTTCTACAATTCTTAACCGATTCCATTGAAAGTTTTTTTGTTTTTTAGGTATTTTATACTCTTTCGAACTGCATTTACAGATTTGCTCTATCTCTTACCGTTTCGGAGATATTGACCATTTTGTCCGACACGAGAGATTTTGGGTCGATATTTTGCTCAGATTTGCTCTATCTCTTACCGTTTCGGAGATATTGACCATTTTGTCCCGACACGAAAAATTTTGGGTCGGTTTTTGCTCTAACTTCTACAATTCTTAACCGATTCCATTGAAAGTTTTTTTGTTTTTTTAGGTATTTTTATACTCTTTCGAACTGCATTTACAGATTTGCTCTATCTCTTACCGTTTCGGAGATATTGACCATTTTGTCCGACACGAGAGATTTTGGGTCGGTATTTTGCTCAGATTTGCTCTATCTCTTACCGTTTCGGAGATATTGACCATTTTGTCCGACACGAAAGTTTTTTGGGTCGGTTTTTGCTCTAACTTCTACAATTCTTAACCGATTCCATTGAAAGTTTTTTTGTTTTTTAGGTATTTTTATACTCTTTCGAACTGCATTTACAGATTTGCTCTATCTCTTACCGTTTCGGAGATATTGACCATTTTGTCCGACACGAGAGATTTTGGGTCGATATTTTGCTCAGATTTGCTCTATCTCTTACCGTTTCGGAGATATTGACCATTTTGTCCGACACGAAAGATTTTGGGTCGGTTTTTGCTCTAACTTCTACAATTCTTAACCGATTCCATTGAAAGTTTTTTTGTTTTTTAGGTATTTTTATACTCTTTTGAACTGCATTTACAGATTTGCTCTATCTCTTACCGTTTAGGAGATATTGACCATTTTGTCCGACACGAGAGATTTTGGGTCGGTATTTTGCTCAGATTTGCTCTATCTCTTACCGTTTCGGAGATATTGACCATTTTGTCCGACACGAAAGATTTTGGGTCGGTTTTTGCTCTAACTTCTACAATTCTTAACCGATTCCATTGAAAGTTTTTTTTGTTTTTTAGGTATTTTTATACTCTTTCGAACTGCATTTACAGATTTGCTCTATCTCTTACCGTTTCGGAGATATTGACCATTTTGTCCGACACGAGAGATTTTGAGTCGGTTTTTGCTCTAACTTCTACAATTCTTAACCGATTCCATTGAAAGTTTTTTTGTTTTTTAGGTATTTTTATACTCTTTCGAACTGCATTTACAGATTTGCTCTATCTCTTACCGTTTCGGAGATATTGACCATTTTGTCCGACACGAAAGATTTTGTGTCGATATTTTGCTCAGATTTGCTCTATCTCTTACCGTTTCGGAGATATTGACCATTTTGTCCGACACGAAAGATTTTGGGTCGGTTTTTGCTCTAACTTCTACAATTCTTAACCGATTCCATTGAAAGTTTTTTTGTTTTTTAGGTATTTTTATACTCTTTCGAACTGCATTTACAGATTTGCTCTATCTCTTACCGTTTCGGAGATATTGACCATTTTGTCCGACACGAGAGATTTTGGGTCGGTATTTTGCTCAGATTTGCTCTATCTCTTACCGTTTCGGAGATATTGACCATTTTGTCCGACACGAAAGATTTTGGGTCGGTTTTTGCTCTAACTTCTACAATTCTTAACCGATTCCATTGAAAGTTTTTTTTGTTTTTTAGGTATTTTTATACTCTTTCGAACTGCATTTACAGATTTGCTCTATCTCTTACCGTTTCGGAGATATTGACCATTTTGTCCGACACGAGAGATTTTGGGTCGGTATTTTGCTCAGATTTGCTCTATCTCTTACCGTTTCGGAGATATTGACCATTTTGTCCGACACGAAAGATTTTGGGTCGGTTTTTGCTCTAACTTCTACAATTCTTAACCGATTCCATTGAAAGTTTTTTTGTTTTTTTAGGTATTTTTATACTCTTTCGAACTGCATTTACAGATTTGCTCTATCTCTTACCGTTTCGGAGATATTGACCATTTTGTCCGACACGAGAGATTTTGGGTCGATATTTTGCTCAGATTTGCTCTATCTCTTACCGTTTCGGAGATATTGACCATTTTGTCCGACACGAAAGATTTTGGGTCGGTTTTTGCTCTAACTTCTACAATTCTTAACCGATTCCATTGAAAGTTTTTTTTGTTTTTTTAGGTATTTTTATACTCTTTCGAACTGCATTTACAGATTTGCTCTATCTCTTACCGTTTCGGAGATATTGACCATTTTGTCCGACACGAGAGATTTTGGGTCGGTATTTTGCTCAGATTTGCTCTATCTCTTACCGTTTCGGAGATATTGACCATTTTGTCCGACACGAAAGATTTTGGGTCGGTTTTTGCTCTAACTTCTACAATTCTTAACCGATTCCATTGAAAGTTTTTTTGTTTTTTAGGTATTTTTATACTCTTTCGAACTGCATTTACAGATTTGCTCTATCTCTTACCGTTTCGGAGATATTGACCATTTTGTCCGACACGAGAGATTTTGGGTCGTATTTTGCTCAGATTTGCTCTATCTCTTACCGTTTCGGAGATATTGACCATTTTGTCCGACACGAGAGATTTTGGGTCGGTATTTTGCTCAGATTTGCTCTATCTCTTACCGTTTCGGAGATATTGACCATTTTGTCCGACACGAAAGATTTTGGGTCGGTTTTTGCTCTAACTTCTACAATTCTTAACCGATTTCATTGAAAGTTTTTTTGTTTTTTAGGTATTTTTATACTCTTTCGAACTGCATTTACAGATTTGCTCTATCTCTTACCGTTTCGGAGATATTGACCATTTTGTCCGACACGAGAGATTTTGGGTCGATATTTTGCTCAGATTTGCTCTATCTCTTACCGTTTCGGAGATATTGACCATTTTGTCCGACACGAAAGATTTTGGGTCGGTTTTTGCTCTAACTTCTACAATTCTTAACCGATTCCATTGAAAGTTTTTTTGTTTTTTAGGTATTTTTATACTCTTTCGAACTGCATTTACAGATTTGCTCTATCTCTTACCGTTTCGGAGATATTGACCATTTTGTCCGACACGAGAGATTTTGGGTCGGTATTTTGCTCAGATTTGCTCTATCTCTTACCGTTTCGGAGATATTGACCATTTTGTCCGACACGAAAGATTTTGGGTCGGTTTTTGCTCTAACTTCTACAATTCTTAACCGATTCCATTGAAAGTTTTTTTGTTTTTTAGGTATTTTTATACTCTTTCGAACTGCATTTACAGATTTGCTCTATCTCTTACCGTTTCGGAGATATTGACCATTTTGTCCGACACGAGAGATTTTGGGTCGGTATTTTGCTCAGATTTGCTCTATCTCTTACCGTTTCGGAGATATTGACCATTTTGTCCGACACGAAAGATTTTGGGTCGGTTTTTGCTCTAACTTCTACAATTCTTAACCGATTCCATTGAAAGTTTTTTTGTTTTTTAGGTATTTTTATACTCTTTCGAACTGCATTTACAGATTTGCTCTATCTCTTACCGTTTCGGAGATATTGACCATTTTGTCCGACACGAGAGATTTTGTGTCGATATTTTGCTCAGATTTGCTCTATCTCTTACCGTTTCGGAGATATTGACCATTTTGTCCGACACGAAAGATTTTGGGTCGGTTTTTGCTCTAACTTCTACAATTCTTAACCGATTCCATTGAAAGTTTTTTGTTTTTTAGGTATTTTTATACTCTTTCGAACTGCATTTACAGATTTGCTCTATCTCTTACCGTTTCGGAGATATTGACCATTTTGTCCGACACGAAAGATTTTGTGTCGGTATTTTGCTCAGATTTGCTCTATCTCTTACCGTTTCGGAGATATTGACCATTTTGTCCGACACGAAAGATTTTGGGTCGGTTTTTGCTCTAACTTCTACAATTCTTAACCGATTCCATTGAAAGTTTTTTTGTTTTTTAGGTATTTTTATACTCTTTCGAACTGCATTTACAGATTTGCTCTATCTCTTACCGTTTCGGAGATATTGACCATTTTGTCCGACACGAGAGATTTTGGGTCGGTATTTTGCTCAGATTTGCTCTATCTCTTACCGTTTCGGAGATATTGACCATTTTGTCCGACACGAAAGATTTTGGGTCGGTTTTTGCTCTAACTTCTACAATTCTTAACCGATTCCATTGAAAGTTTTTTGTTTTTTAGGTATTTTTATACTCTTTCGAACTGCATTTACAGATTTGCTCTATCTCTTACCGTTTCGGAGATATTGACCATTTTGTCCGACACGAAAGATTTTGGGTCGGTATTTTGCTCAGATTTGCTCTATCTCTTACCGTTTCGGAGATATTGACCATTTTGTCGACACGAAGATTTTGTGTCGTATTTTGCTCAGATTTGCTCTATCTCTTACCGTTTCGGAGATATTGACCATTTTGTCCGACACGAAAGATTTTGGGTCGGTTTTTGCTCTAACTTCTACAATTCTTAACCGATTTCATTGAAAGTTTTTTTGTTTTTTAGGTATTTTTATACTCTTTCGAACTGCATTTACAGATTTGCTCTATCTCTTACCGTTTCGGAGATATTGACCATTTTGTCCGACACGAGAGATTTTGTGTCGATATTTTGCTCAGATTTGCTCTATCTCTTACCGTTTCGGAGATATTGGCCATTTTGTCCGACACGAAAGATTTTGGGTCGGTTTTTGCTCTAACTTTTACAATTCTTAACCGATTCCATTGAAAGTTTTTTTGTTTTTTAGGTATTTTTATACTCTTTCGAACTGCATTTACAGATTTGCTCTATCTCTTACCGTTTAGGAGATATTGACCATTTTGTCCGACACGAGAGATTTTGGGTCGGTATTTTGCTCAGATTTGCTCTATCTCTTACCGTTTCGGAGATATTGACCATTTTGTCCGACACGAAAGATTTTGGGTCGGTTTTTGCTCTAACTTCTACAATTCTTAACCGATTCCATTGAAAGTTTTTTTGTTTTTTAGGTATTTTTATACACTTTCGAACTGCATTTACAGATTTGCTCTATCTCTTACCGTTTCGGAGATATTGACCATTTTGTCCGACACGAAAGATTTTGTGTCGGTATTTTGCTCAGATTTGCTCTATCTCTTACCGTTTCGGAGATATTGACCATTTTGTCCGACACGAGAGATTTTGGGTCGGTATTTTGCTCAGATTTGCTCTATCTCTTACCGTTTCGGAGATATTGACCATTTTGTCCGACACGAAAGATTTTGGGTCGGCTTTTGCTCTAACTTCTACAATTCTTAACCGATTCCATTGAAAGTTTTTTTGTTTTTTAGGTATTTTTATACTCTTTCGAACTGCATTTACAGATTTGCTCTATCTCTTACCGTTTCGGAGATATTGACCATTTTGTCCGACACGAGAGATTTTGTGTCGATATTTTGCTCAGATTTGCTCTATCTCTTACCGTTTCGGAGATATTGACCATTTTGTCCGACACGAAAGATTTTGGGTCGGTTTTTGCTCTAACTTCTACAATTCTTAACCGATTCCATTGAAAGTTTTTTGTTTTTTAGGTATTTTTATACTCTTTCGAACTGCATTTACAGATTTGCTCTATCTCTTACCGTTTCGGAGATATTGACCATTTTGTCCGACACGAGAGATTTTGTGTCGATATTTTGCTCAGATTTGCTCTATCTCTTACCGTTTCGGAGATATTGACCATTTTGTCCGACACGAAAGATTTTGGGTCGGTTTTTGCTCTAACTTCTACAATTCTTAACCGATTCCATTGAAAGTTTTTTTGTTTTTTAGGTATTTTTATACTCTTTCGAACTGCATTTACAGATTTGCTCTATCTCTTACCGTTTAGGAGATATTGACCATTTTGTCCGACACGAGAGATTTTGGGTCGGTATTTTGCTCAGATTTGCTCTATCTCTTACCGTTTCGGAGATATTGACCATTTTGTCCGACACGAAAGATTTTGGGTCGGTTTTTGCTCTAACTTCTACAATTCTTAACCGATTCCATTGAAAGTTTTTTTGTTTTTTAGGTATTTTTATACTCTTTCGAACTGCATTTACAGATTTGCTCTATCTCTTACCGTTTCGGAGATATTGACCATTTTGTCCGACACGAAAGATTTTGGGTCGGTTTTTGCTCTAACTTCTATAATTCTTAACCGATTCCATTGAAAGTTTTTTTGTTTTTTAGGTATTTTTATACTCTTTTGAACTGCATTTACAGATTTGCTCTATCTCTTACCGTTTCGGAGATATTGACCATTTTGTCCGACACGAAAGATTTTGTGTCGGTATTTTGCTCAGATTTGCTCTATCTCTTACCGTTTCGGAGATATTGACCATTTTGTCCGACACGAAAGATTTTGGGTCGGTTTTTGCTCTAACTTCTACAATTCTTAACCGATTCCATTGAAAGTTTTTTTGTTTTATAGGTATTTTTATACTCTTTCGAACTGCATTTACAGATTTGCTCTATCTCTTACCGTTTAGGAGATATTGACCATTTTGTCCGACACGAGAGATTTTGGGTCGGTATTTTGCTCAGATTTGCTCTATCTCTTACCGTTTCGGAGATATTGACCATTTTGTCCGACACGAAAGATTTTGGGTCGGTTTTTGCTCTAACTTCTACAATTCTTAACCGATTCCATTGAAAGTTTTTTGTTTTTTAGGTATTTTTATACTCTTTCGAACTGCATTTACAGATTTGCTCTATCTCTTACCGTTTCGGAGATATTGACCATTTTGTCCGACACGAAAGATTTTGTGTCGGTATTTTGCTCAGATTTGCTCTATCTCTTACCGTTTCGGAGATATTGACCATTTTGTCCGACACGAAAGATTTTGGGTCGGTTTTTGCTCTAACTTCTACAATTCTTAACCGATTTCATTGAAAGTTTTTTTGTTTTTTAGGTATTTTTATACTCTTTCGAACTGCATTTACAGATTTGCTCTATCTCTTACCGTTTCGGAGATATTGACCATTTTGTCCGACACGAGAGATTTTGTGTCGATATTTTGCTCAGATTTGCTCTATCTCTTACCGTTTCGGAGATATTGGCCATTTTGTCCGACACGAAAGATTTTGGGTCGGTTTTTGCTCTAACTTTTACAATTCTTAACCGATTCCATTGAAAGTTTTTTTGTTTTTTAGGTATTTTTATACTCTTTCGAACTGCATTTACAGATTTGCTCTATCTCTTACCGTTTAGGAGATATTGACCATTTTGTCCGACACGAGAGATTTTGGGTCGGTATTTTGCTCAGATTTGCTCTATCTCTTACCGTTTCGGAGATATTGACCATTTTGTCCGACACGAAAGATTTTGGGTCGGTTTTTGCTCTAACTTCTACAATTCTTAACCGATTCCATTGAAAGTTTTTTTGTTTTTTAGGTATTTTTATACTCTTTCGAACTGCATTTACAGATTTGCTCTATCTCTTACCGTTTCGGAGATATTGACCATTTTGTCCGACACGAAAGATTTTGTGTCGGTATTTTGCTCAGATTTGCTCTATCTCTTACCGTTTCGGAGATATTGACCATTTTGTCCGACACGAGAGATTTTGGGTCGGTATTTTGCTCAGATTTGCTCTATCTCTTACCGTTTCGGAGATATTGACCATTTTGTCCGACACGAAAGATTTTGGGTCGGTTTTTGCTCTAACTTCTACAATTCTTAACCGATTCCATTGAAAGTTTTTTTGTTTTTTAGGTATTTTTATACTCTTTCGAACTGCATTTACAGATTTGCTCTATCTCTTACCGTTTCGGAGATATTGACCATTTTGTCCGACACGAGAGATTTTGTGTCGATATTTTGCTCAGATTTGCTCTATCTCTTACCGTTTCGGAGATATTGACCATTTTGTCCGACACGAAAGATTTTGGGTCGGTTTTTGCTCTAACTTCTACAATTCTTAACCGATTCCATTGAAAGTTTTTTTGTTTTTTAGGTATTTTTATACTCTTTCGAACTGCATTTACAGATTTGCTCTATCTCTTACCGTTTCGGAGATATTGACCATTTTGTCCGACACGAGAGATTTTGGGTCGGTATTTTGCTCAGATTTGCTCTATCTCTTACCGTTTCGGAGATATTGACCATTTTGTCCGACACGAAAGATTTTGGGTCGGTTTTTGCTCTAACTTCTACAATTCTTAACCGATTTCATTGAAAGTTTTTTTGTTTTTTAGGTATTTTTATACTCTTTCGAACTGCATTTACAGATTTGCTCTATCTCTTACCGTTTAGGAGATATTGACCATTTTGTCCGACACGAGAGATTTTGGGTCGGTATTTTGCTCAGATTTGCTCTATCTCTTACCGTTTCGGAGATATTGACCATTTTGTCCGACACGAAAGATTTTGGGTCGGTTTTTGCTCTAACTTCTACAATTCTTAACCGATTCCATTGAAAGTTTTTTTGTTTTTTAGGTATTTTTATACTCTTTCGAATTGCATTTACAGATTTGCTCTATCTCTTACCGTTTCGGAGATATTGACCATTTTGTCCGACACGAAAGATTTTGGGTCGGTTTTTGCTCTAACTTCTACAATTCTTAACCGATTCCTTTGAAAGTTTTTTTTGTTTTTTAGGTATTTTTATACTCTTTCGAACTGCATTTACAGATTTGCTCTATCTCTTGCCGTTTCGGAGATATTGACCATTTTGTCCGACACGAGAGATTTTGTGTCGGTATTTTGCTCAGATTTGCTCTATCTCTTACCGTTTCGGAGATATTGACCATTTTGTCCGACACGAGAGATTTTGGGTCGGTTTTTGCTCTAACTTCTACAATTCTTAACCGATTCCATTGAAAGTTTTTTTTGTTTTTTAGGTATTTTTATACTCTTTCGAACTGCATTTACAGATTTGCTCTATCTCTTACCGTTTCGGAGATATTGACCATTTTGTCCGACACGAGAGATTTTGGGTCGGTATTTTGCTCAGATTTGCTCTATCTCTTACCGTTTCGGAGATATTGACCATTTTGTCCGACACGAAAGATTTTAGGTCGGTTTTTGCTCTAACTACTACAATTCTTAACCGATTCCATTGAAAGTTTTGTTGTTTTTTTAGGTATTTTTATACTCTTTCGAACTGCATTTACAGATTTGCTCTATCTCTTACCGTTTCGGAGATATTGACCATTTTGTCCGACACGAAAGATTTTGGTTCGGTTTTTGCTCTAACTTCTACAATTCTTAACCGATTTCATTGAAAGTTTTTTTGTTTTTTAGGTATTTTTATACTCTTTCGAACTGCATTTACAGATTTGCTCTATCTCTTACCGTTTCGGAGATATTGACCATTTTGTCCGACACGAGAGATTTTGTGTCGGTATTTTGCTCAGATTTGCTCTATCTCTTACCGTTTCGGAGATATTGACCATTTTGTCCGACACGAAAGATTTTGGGTCGGTTTTTGCTCTAACTTCTACAATTCTTAACCGATTCCATTGAAAGTTTTTTTGTTTTTTAGGTATTTTTATACTCTTTCGAACTGCATTTACAGATTTGCTCTATCTCTTACCGTTTCGGAGATATTGACCATTTTGTCCGACACGAGAGATTTTGGGTCGGTATTTTGCTCAGATTTGCTCTATCTCTTACCGTTTCGGAGATATTGACCATTTTGTCCGACACGAAAGATTTTGGGTCGGTTTTTGCTCTAACTTCTACAATTCTTAACCGATTTCATTGAAAGTTTTTTTGTTTTTTAGGTATTTTTATACTCTTTCGAACTGCATTTACAGATTTGCTCTATCTCTTACCGTTTCGGAGATATTGACCATTTTGTCCGACACGAAAGATTTTGTGTCGGTATTTTGCTCAGATTTGCTCTATCTCTTACCGTTTCGGAGATATTGACCATTTTGTCCGACACGAAAGATTTTGGGTCGGTTTTTGCTCTAACTTCTACAATTCTTAACCGATTCCATTGAAAGTTTTTTTTGTTTTTTAGGTATTTTTATACTCTTTCGAACTGCATTTACAGATTTGCTCTATCTCTTACCGTTTCGGAGATATTGACCATTTTGTCCGACACGAGAGATTTTGGGTCGGTATTTTGCTCAGATTTGCTCTATCTCTTACCGTTTCGGAGATATTGACCATTTTGTCCGACACGAAAGATTTTGGGTCGGTTTTTGCTCTAACTTCTACAATTCTTAACCGATTCCATTGAAAGTTTTTTTGTTTTTTAGGTATTTTTATACTCTTTCGAACTGCATTTACAGATTTGCTCTATCTCTTACCGTTTCGGAGATATTGACCATTTTGTCCGACACGAGAGATTTTGGGTCGGTTTTTTGCTCAGATTTGCTCTATCTCTTACCGTTTCGGAGATATTGACCATTTTGTCCGACACGAAAGATTTTGGGTCGGTTTTTGCTCTAACTTCTACAATTCTTAACCGATTCCATTGAAAGTTTTTTTGTTTTTTAGGTATTTTTATACTCTTTCGAACTGCATTTACAGATTTGCTCTATCTCTTACCGTTTCGGAGATATTGACCATTTTGTCCGACACGAAAGATTTTGGTTCGGTTTTTGCTCTAACTTCTACAATTCTTAACCGATTTCATTGAAAGTTTTTTTGTTTTTTAGGTATTTTTATACTCTTTCGAACTGCATTTACAGATTTGCTCTATCTCTTACCGTTTCGGAGATATTGACCATTTTGTCCGACACGAAAGATTTTGGTTCGGTTTTTGCTCTAACTTCTACAATTCTTAACCGATTTCATTGAAAGTTTTTTTGTTTTTTAGGTATTTTTATACTCTTTCGAACTGCATTTACAGATTTGCTCTATCTCTTACCGTTTCGGAGATATTGACCATTTTGTCCGACACGAAAGATTTTGGGTCGGTTTTTGCTCTAACTTCTACAATTCTTAACCGATTCCATTGAAAGTTTTTTTTGTTTTTTAGGTATTTTTATACTCTTTCGAACTGCATTTACAGATTTGCTCTATCTCTTACCGTTTCGGAGATATTGACCATTTTGTCCGACACGAGAGATTTTGGGTCGGTATTTTGCTCAGATTTGCTCTATCTCTTACCGTTTCGGAGATATTGACCATTTTGTCCGACACGAAAGATTTTGGTTCGGTTTTTGCTCTAACTTCTACAATTCTTAACCGATTCCATTGAAAGTTTTTTTGTTTTTTAGGTATTTTTATACTCTTTCGAACTGCATTTACAGATTTGCTCTATCTCTTACCGTTTCGGAGATATTGACCATTTTGTCCGACACGAGAGATTTTGTGTCGGTATTTTGCTCAGATTTGCTCTATCTCTTACCGTTTCGGAGATATTGACCATTTTGTCCGACACGAAAGATTTTGGGTCGGTTTTTGCTCTAACTTCTACAATTCTTAACCGATTCCATTGAAAGTTTTTTTGTTTTTTAGGTATTTTTATACTCTTTCGAACTGCATTTACAGATTTGCTCTATCTCTTACCGTTTCGGAGATATTGACAATTTTGTCCGACACGAGAGATTTTGGGTCGGTTTTTTGCTCAGATTTGCTCTATCTCTTACCGTTTCGGAGATATTGACCATTTTGTCCGACACGAAAGATTTTGGGTCGGTTTTTGCTCTAACTTCTACAATTCTTAACCGATTCCATTGAAAGTTTTTTTGTTTTTTAGGTATTTTTATACTCTTTCGAACTGCATTTACAGATTTGCTCTATCTCTTGCCGTTTCGGAGATATTGACCATTTTGTCCGACACGAGAGATTTTGTGTCGGTATTTTGCTCAGATTTGCTCTATCTCTTACCGTTTCGGAGATATTGACCATTTTGTCCGACACGAGAGATTTTGGGTCGGTTTTTGCTCTAACTTCTACAATTCTTAACCGATTCCATTGAAAGTTTTTTTGTTTTTTAGGTATTTTTATACTCTTTCGAACTGCATTTACAGATTTGCTCTATCTCTTACCGTTTCGGAGATATTGACCATTTTGTCCGACACGAAAGATTTTGGGTCGGTTTTTGCTCTAACTTCTACAATTCTTAACCGATTCCATTGAAAGTTTTTTTGTTTTTTAGGTATTTTTATACTCTTTCGAACTGCATTTACAGATTTGCTCTATCTCTTACCGTTTCGGAGATATTGACCATTTTGTCCGACACGAAAGATTTTGTGTCGGTATTTTGCTCAGATTTGCTCTATCTCTTACCGTTTCGGAGATATTGACCATTTTGTCCGACACGAGAGATTTTGGGTCGGTTTTTGCTCTAACTTCTACAATTCTTAACCGATTTCATTGAAAGTTTTTTTGTTTTTTAGGTATTTTTATACTCTTTCGAACTGCATTTACAGATTTGCTCTATCTCTTACCGTTTCGGAGATATTGACCATTTTGTCCGACACGAAAGATTTTGGGTCGGTATTTTGCTCAGATTTGCTCTATCTCTTACCGTTTCGGAGATATTGACCATTTTGTCCGACACGAAAGATTTTGGTTCGGTTTTTGCTCTAACTTCTACAATTCTTAACCGATTCCATTGAAAGTTTTTTTTGTTTTTTAGGTATTTTTATACTCTTTCGAACTGCATTTACAGATTTGCTCTATCTCTTACCGTTTCGGAGATATTGACCAATTTTGTCCGACACGAGAGATTTTGGGTCGGTTTTTTGCTCAGATTTGCTCTATCTCTTACCGTTTCGGATATATTGACCATTTTGTCCGACACGAAAGATTTTGGGTCGGCTTTTGCTCTAACTTCTACAATTCTTAACCGATTCCATTGAAAGTTTTTTTGTTTTTTAGGTATTTTTATACTCTTTCGAACTGCATTTACAGATTTGCTCTATCTCTTGCCGTTTCGGAGATATTGACCTTTTTGTCCGACACGAAAGATTTTGGTTCGGTTTTTGCTCTAACTTCTACAATTCTTAACCGATTTCATTGAAAGTTTTTTTGTTTTTTAGGTATTTTTATACTCTTTCGAACTGCATTTACAGATTTGCTCTATCTCTTACCGTTTCGGAGATATTGACCATTTTGTCCGACACGAGAGATTTTGGGTCGGTATTTTGCTCAGATTTGCTCTATCTCTTACCGTTTCGGAGATATTGACCATTTTGTCCGACACGAAAGATTTTGGGTCGGTTTTTGCTCTAACTTCTACAATTCTTAACCGATTCCATTGAAAGTTTTTTTGTTTTTTAGGTATTTTTATACTCTTTCGAACTGCATTTACAGATTTGCTCTATCTCTTACCGTTTCGGAGATATTGACCATTTTGTCCGACACGAAAGATTTTGGTTCGGTTTTTGCTCTAACTTCTACAATTCTTAACCGATTTCATTGAAAGTTTTTTTGTTTTTTAGGTATTTTTATACTCTTTCGAACTGCATTTACAGATTTGCTCTATCTCTTACCGTTTCGGAGATATTGACCATTTTGTCCGACACGAGAGATTTTGGGTCGGTATTTTGCTCAGATTTGCTCTATCTCTTACCGTTTCGGAGATATTGACCATTTTGTCCGACACGAAAGATTTTGGGTCGGTTTTTGCTCTAACTTCTACAATTCTTAACCGATTCCATTGAAAGTTTTTTTGTTTTTTAGGTATTTTTATACTCTTTCGAACTGCATTTACAGATTTGCTCTATCTCTTACCGTTTCGGAGATATTGACCATTTTGTCCGACACGAGAGATTTTGTGTCGGTATTTTGCTCAGATTTGCTCTATCTCTTACCGTTTCGGAGATATTGACCATTTTGTCCGACACGAAAGATTTTGGTTCGGTTTTTGCTCTAACTTCTACAATTCTTAACCGATTCCATTGAAAGTTTTTTTGTTTTTTAGGTATTTTTATACTCTTTCGAACTGCATTTACAGATTTGCTCTATCTCTTACCGTTTCGGAGATATTACCAATTTTGTCCGACACGAGAGATTTTGGGTCGGTTTTTTGCTCAGATTTGCTCTATCTCTTACCGTTTCGGAGATATTGACCATTTTGTCCGACACGAGAGATTTTGGGTCGGTTTTTGCTCTAACTTCTACAATTCTTAACCGATTCCATTGAAAGTTTTTTTGTTTTTTAGGTATTTTTATACTCTTTCGAACTGCATTTACAGATTTGCTCTATCTCTTACCGTTTCGGAGATATTGACCATTTTGTCCGACACGAGAGATTTTGGGTCGGTTTTTGCTCTAACTTCTACAATTCTTAACCGATTCCATTGAAAGTTTTTTTGTTTTTTAGGTATTTTTATACTCTTTCGAACTGCATTTACAGATTTGCTCTATCTCTTACCGTTTCGGAGATATTGACCATTTTGTCCGACACGAAAGATTTTGTGTCGGTATTTTGCTCAGATTTGCTCTATCTCTTACCGTTTCGGAGATATTGACCATTTTGTCCGACACGAGAGATTTTGGGTCGGTTTTTGCTCTAACTTCTACAATTCTTAACCGATTCCATTGAAAGTTTTTTTTGTTTTTTAGGTATTTTTATACTCTTTCGATTTGCTCTATCTCTTACCGTTTCGGAGATATTGACCATTTTGTCCGACACGAGAGATTTTGGGTCGATATTTTGCTCAGATTTGCTCTATCTCTTACCGTTTCGGAGATATTGACCATTTTGTCCGACACGAAAGATTTTGGGTCGGTTTTTGCTCTAACTTCTACAATTCTTAACCGATTCCATTGAAAGTTTTTTTGTTTTTTAGGTATTTTTATACTCTTTCGAACTGCATTTACAGATTTGCTCTATCTCTTACCGTTTCGGAGATATTGACCATTTTGTCCGACACGAAAGATTTTGGTTCGGTTTTTGCTCTAACTTCTACAATTCTTAACCGATTCCATTGAAAGTTTTTTTGTTTTTTAGGTATTTTTATACTCTTTCGAACTGCATTTACAGATTTGCTCTATCTCTTACCGTTTCGGAGATATTGACCATTTTGTCCGACACGAGAGATTTTGTGTCGGTATTTTGCTCAGATTTGCTCTATCTCTTACCGTTTCGGAGATATTGACCATTTTGTCCGACACGAAAGATTTTGGTTCGGTTTTTGCTCTAACTTCTACAATTCTTAACCGATTCCATTGAAAGTTTTTTTGTTTTTTAGGTATTTTTATACTCTTTCGAACTGCATTTACAGATTTGCTCTATCTCTTACCGTTTCGGAGATATTGACCATTTTGTCCGACACGAGAGATTTTGGGTCGGTATTTTGCTCAGATTTGCTCTATCTCTTACCGTTTCGGAGATATTGACCATTTTGTCCGACACGAAAGATTTTGGGTCGGTTTTTGCTCTAACTTCTACAATTCTTAACCGATTCCATTGAAAGTTTTTTTTGTTTTTTAGGTATTTTTATACTCTTTCGAACTGCATTTACAGATTTGCTCTATCTCTTACCGTTTCGGAGATATTGACCATTTTGTCCGACACGAGAGATTTTGGGTCGGTTTTTGCTCTAACTTCTACAATTCTTAACCGATTCCATTGAAAGTTTTTTTGTTTTTTAGGTATTTTTATACTCTTTCGAACTGCATTTACAGATTTGCTCTATCTCTTACCGTTTCGGAGATATTGACCATTTTGTCCGACACGAGAGATTTTGGGTCGGTATTTTGCTCAGATTTGCTCTATCTCTTACCGTTTCGGAGATATTGACCATTTTGTCCGACACGAGAGATTTTGGGTCGGTTTTTGCTCTAACTTCTACAATTCTTAACCGATTCCATTGAAAGTTTTTTTGTTTTTTAGGTATTTTTATACTCTTTCGAACTGCATTTACAGATTTGCTCTATCTCTTACCGTTTCGGAGATATTGACCATTTTGTCCGACACGAGAGATTTTGGGTCGATATTTTGCTCAGATTTGCTCTATCTCTTACCGTTTCGGAGATATTGACCATTTTGTCCGACACGAAAGATTTTGGGTCGGTTTTTGCTCTAACTTCTACAATTCTTAACCGATTCCATTGAAAGTTTTTTTGTTTTTTAGGTATTTTTATACTCTTTCGAACTGCATTTACAGATTTGCTCTATCTCTTACCGTTTCGGAGATATTGACCATTTTGTCCGACACGAAAGATTTTGGTTCGGTTTTTGCTCTAACTTCTACAATTCTTAACCGATTCCATTGAAAGTTTTTTTGTTTTTTAGGTATTTTTATACTCTTTCGAACTGCATTTACAGATTTGCTCTATCTCTTACCGTTTCGGAGATATTGACCATTTTGTCCGACACGAGAGATTTTGGGTCGGTATTTTGCTCAGATTTGCTCTATCTCTTACCGTTTCGGAGATATTGACCATTTTGTCCGACACGAAAGATTTTGGGTCGGTTTTTGCTCTAACTTCTACAATTCTTAACCGATTCCATTGAAAGTTTTTTTGTTTTTTAGGTATTTTTATACTCTTTCGAACTGCATTTACAGATTTGCTCTATCTCTTACCGTTTCGGAGATATTGACCATTTTGTCCGACACGAGAGATTTTGGGTCGGTATTTTGCTCAGATTTGCTCTATCTCTTACCGTTTCGGAGATATTGACCATTTTGTCCGACACGAAAGATTTTGGGTCGGTTTTTGCTCTAACTTCTACAATTCTTAACCGATTCCATTGAAAGTTTTTTTGTTTTTTAGGTATTTTTATACTCTTTCGAACTGCATTTACAGATTTGCTCTATCTCTTACCGTTTCGGAGATATTGACCATTTTGTCCGACACGAGAGATTTTGGGTCGATATTTTGCTCAGATTTGCTCTATCTCTTACCGTTTCGGAGATATTGACCATTTTGTCCGACACGAAAGATTTTGGGTCGGTTTTTGCTCTAACTTCTACAATTCTTAACCGATTCCATTGAAAGTTTTTTTGTTTTTTAGGTATTTTTATACTCTTTCGAACTGCATTTACAGATTTGCTCTATCTCTTACCGTTTCGGAGATATTGACCATTTTGTCCGACACGAGAGATTTTGGGTCGGTATTTTGCTCAGATTTGCTCTATCTCTTACCGTTTCGGAGATATTGACCATTTTGTCCGACACGAAAGATTTTGGGTCGGTTTTTGCTCTAACTTCTACAATTCTTAACCGATTTCATTGAAAGTTTTTTTGTTTTTTAGGTATTTTTATACTCTTTCGAACTGCATTTACAGATTTGCTCTATCTCTTACCGTTTCGGAGATATTGACCATTTTGTCCGACACGAGAGATTTTGGGTCGGTATTTTGCTCAGATTTGCTCTATCTCTTACCGTTTCGGAGATATTGACCATTTTGTCCGACACGAAAGATTTTGGGTCGGTTTTTGTTCTAACTTCTACAATTCTTAACCGATTCCATTGAAAGTTTTTTTGTTTTTTAGGTATTTTTATACTCTTTCGAATTGCATTTACAGATTTGCTCTATCTCTTACCGTTTCGGAGATATTGACCATTTTGTCCGACACGAAAGATTTTGGGTCGGTTTTTGCTCTAACTTCTACAATTCTTAACCGATTCCATTGAAAGTTTTTTTGTTTTTTAGGTATTTTTATACTCTTTCGAACTGCATTTACAGATTTGCTCTATCTCTTACCGTTTCGGAGATATTGACCATTTTGTCCGACACGAGAGATTTTGGGTCGGTATTTTGCTCAGATTTGCTCTATCTCTTACCGTTTCGGAGATATTGACCATTTTGTCCGACACGAGAGATTTTGGGTCGGTTTTTGCTCTAACTTCTACAATTCTTAACCGATTCCATTGAAAGTTTTTTTGTTTTTTAGGTATTTTTATACTCTTTCGAACTGCATTTACAGATTTGCTCTATCTCTTACCGTTTCGGAGATATTGACCATTTTGTCCGACACGAGAGATTTTGGGTCGGTATTTTGCTCAGATTTGCTCTATCTCTTACCGTTTCGGAGATATTGACCATTTTGTCCGACACGAAAGATTTTGGGTCGGTTTTTGCTCTAACTTCTACAATTCTTAACCGATTCCATTGAAAGTTTTGTTGTTTTTTAGGTATTTTTATACTCTTTCGAACTGCATTTACAGATTTGCTCTATCTCTTACCGTTTCGGAGATATTGACCATTTTGTCCGACACGAAAGATTTTGGTTCGGTTTTTGCTCTAACTTCTACAATTCTTAACCGATTTCATTGAAAGTTTTTTTGTTTTTTAGGTATTTTTATACTCTTTCGAACTGCATTTACAGATTTGCTCTATCTCTTACCGTTTCGGAGATATTGACCATTTTGTCCGACACGAAAGATTTTGTGTCGGTATTTTGCTCAGATTTGCTCTATCTCTTACCGTTTCGGAGATATTGACCATTTTGTCCGACACGAAAGATTTTGGGTCGGTTTTTGCTCTAACTTCTACAATTCTTAACCGATTCCATTGAAAGTTTTTTTGTTTTTTAGGTATTTTTATACTCTTTCGAACTGCATTTACAGATTTGCTCTATCTCTTACCGTTTCGGAGATATTGACCATTTTGTCCGACACGAGAGATTTTGGGTCGGTATTTTGCTCAGATTTGCTCTATCTCTTACCGTTTCGGAGATATTGACCATTTTGTCCGACACGAAAGATTTTGGGTCGGTTTTTGCTCTAACTTCTACAATTCTTAACCGATTCCATTGAAAGTTTTTTTGTTTTTTAGGTATTTTTATACTCTTTCGAACTGCATTTACAGATTTGCTCTATCTCTTACCGTTTCGGAGATATTGACCATTTTGTCCGACACGAGAGATTTTGGGTCGGTATTTTGCTCAGATTTGCTCTATCTCTTACCGTTTCGGAGATATTGACCATTTTGTCCGACACGAAAGATTTTGGTTCGGTTTTTGCTCTAACTTCTACAATTCTTAACCGATTTCATTGAAAGTTTTTTTGTTTTTTAGGTATTTTTATACTCTTTCGAACTGCATTTACAGATTTGCTCTATCTCTTACCGTTTCGGAGATATTGACCATTTTGTCCGACACGAGAGATTTTGGGTCGGTATTTTGCTCAGATTTGCTCTATCTCTTACCGTTTCGGAGATATTGACCATTTTGTCCGACACGAAAGATTTTGGGTCGGTTTTTGCTCTAACTTCTACAATTCTTAACCGATTCCATTGAAAGTTTTTTTGTTTTTTAGGTATTTTTATACTCTTTCGAACTGCATTTACAGATTTGCTCTATCTCTTACCGTTTCGGAGATATTGACCATTTTGTCCGACACGAGAGATTTTGGGTCGGTATTTTGCTCAGATTTGCTCTATCTCTTACCGTTTCGGAGATATTGACCATTTTGTCCGACACGAAAGATTTTGGGTCGGTTTTTGCTCTAACTTCTACAATTCTTAACCGATTCCATTGAAAGTTTTTTTGTTTTTTAGGTATTTTTATACTCTTTCGAACTGCATTTACAGATTTGCTCTATCTCTTACCGTTTCGGAGATATTGACCATTTTGTCCGACACGAAAGATTTTGTGTCGGTATTTTGCTCAGATTTGCTCTATCTCTTACCGTTTCGGAGATATTGACCATTTTGTCCGACACGAGAGATTTTGGGTCGGTTTTTTGCTCAGATTTGCTCTATCTCTTACCGTTTCGGAGATATTGACCATTTTGTCCGACACGAGAGATTTTGGGTCGGTATTTTGCTCAGATTTGCTCTATCTCTTACCGTTTCGGAGATATTGACCATTTTGTCCGACACGAAAGATTTTGGGTCGGTTTTTGCTCTAACTTCTACAATTCTTAACCGATTCCATTGAAAGTTTTTTTGTTTTTTAGGTATTTTTATACTCTTTCGAACTGCATTTACAGATTTGCTCTATCTCTTACCGTTTCGGAGATATTGACCATTTTGTCCGACACGAGAGATTTTGGGTCGGTATTTTGCTCAGATTTGCTCTATCTCTTACCGTTTCGGAGATATTGACCATTTTGTCCGACACGAAAGATTTTGGTTCGGTTTTTGCTCTAACTTCTACAATTCTTAACCGATTCCATTGAAAGTTTTTTTGTTTTTTAGGTATTTTTATACTCTTTCGAACTGCATTTACAGATTTGCTCTATCTCTTACCGTTTCGGAGATATTACCAATTTTGTCCGACACGAGAGATTTTGGGTCGGTTTTTTGCTCAGATTTGCTCTATCTCTTACCGTTTCGGAGATATTGACCATTTTGTCCGACACGAAAGATTTTGGGTCGGTTTTTGCTCTAACTTCTACAATTCTTAACCGATTCCATTGAAAGTTTTTTTGTTTTTTAGGTATTTTTATACTCTTTCGAACTGCATTTACAGATTTGCTCTATCTCTTACCGTTTCGGAGATATTGACCATTTTGTCCGACACGAAAGATTTTGGTTCGGTTTTTGCTCTAACTTCTACAATTCTTAACCGATTTCATTGAAAGTTTTTTTGTTTTTTAGGTATTTTTATACTCTTTCGAACTGCATTTACAGATTTGCTCTATCTCTTACCGTTTCGGAGATATTGACCATTTTGTCCGACACGAAAGATTTTGTGTCGGTATTTTGCTCAGATTTGCTCTATCTCTTACCGTTTCGGAGATATTGACCATTTTGTCCGACACGAAAGATTTTGGGTCGGTTTTTGCTCTAACTTCTACAATTCTTAACCGATTTCATTGAAAGTTTTTTTGTTTTTTAGGTATTTTTATACTCTTTCGAACTGCATTTACAGATTTGCTCTATCTCTTACCGTTTCGGAGATATTGACCATTTTGTCCGACACGAAAGATTTTGGTTCGGTTTTTGCTCTAACTTCTACAATTCTTAACCGATTCCATTGAAAGTTTTTTTTGTTTTTTAGGTATTTTTATACTCTTTCGAACTGCATTTACAGATTTGCTCTATCTCTTACCGTTTCGGAGATATTGACCATTTTGTCCGACACGAGAGATTTTGTGTCGGTATTTTGCTCAGATTTGCTCTATCTCTTACCGTTTCGGAGATATTGACCATTTTGTCCGACACGAAAGATTTTGGGTCGGTTTTTGCTCTAACTTCTACAATTCTTAACCGATTCCATTGAAAGTTTTTTTGTTTTTTAGGTATTTTTATACTCTTTCGAACTGCATTTACAGATTTGCTCTATCTCTTACCGTTTCGGAGATATTGACCATTTTGTCCGACACGAGAGATTTTGGGTCGGTATTTTGCTCAGATTTGCTCTATCTCTTACCGTTTCGGAGATATTGACCATTTTGTCCGACACGAAAGATTTTGGGTCGGTTTTTGCTCTAACTTCTACAATTCTTAACCGATTCCATTGAAAGTTTTTTTGTTTTTTAGGTATTTTTATACTCTTTCGAACTGCATTTACAGATTTGCTCTATCTCTTACCGTTTCGGAGATATTGACCATTTTGTCCGACACGAGAGATTTTGGGTCGGTTTTTTGCTCAGATTTGCTCTATCTCTTACCGTTTCGGAGATATTGACCATTTTGTCCGACACGAAAGATTTTGGGTCGGTTTTTGCTCTAACTTCTACAATTCTTAACCGATTCCATTGAAAGTTTTTTTGTTTTTTAGGTATTTTTATACTCTTTCGAACTGCATTTACAGATTTGCTCTATCTCTTACCGTTTCGGAGATATTGACCATTTTGTCCGACACGAGAGATTTTGGGTCGGTATTTTGCTCAGATTTGCTCTATCTCTTACCGTTTCGGAGATATTGACCATTTTGTCCGACACGAAAGATTTTGGGTCGGTTTTTGCTCTAACTTCTACAATTCTTAACCGATTCCATTGAAAGTTTTTTTTGTTTTTTAGGTATTTTTATACTCTTTCGAACTGCATTTACAGATTTGCTCTATCTCTTACCGTTTCGGAGATATTGACCATTTTGTCCGACACGAAAGATTTTGGGTCGGTTTTTGCTCTAACTTCTACAATTCTTAACCGATTCCATTGAAAGTTTTTTTGTTTTTTAGGTATTTTTATACTCTTTCGAACTGCATTTACAGATTTGCTCTATCT
The DNA here is from genome assembly GCA_037075165.1 of Hirtodrosophila histrioides. Classification (NCBI taxonomy): domain Eukaryota; kingdom Metazoa; phylum Arthropoda; class Insecta; order Diptera; family Drosophilidae; genus Hirtodrosophila; species Hirtodrosophila histrioides. The sequence continues at coordinate 29,794 of JBAMCL010000055.1, forward strand.
CTTACCGTTTCGGAGATATTGACCATTTTGTCCGACACGAGAGATTTTGGGTCGGTATTTTGCTCAGATTTGCTCTATCTCTTACCGTTTCGGAGATATTGACCATTTTGTCCGACACGAAAGATTTTGGGTCGGTTTTTGCTCTAACTTCTACAATTCTTAACCGATTCCATTGAAAGTTTTTTTGTTTTTTAGGTATTTTTATACTCTTTCGAACTGCATTTACAGATTTGCTCTATCTCTTACCGTTTCGGAGATATTGACCATTTTGTCCGACACGAGAGATTTTGGGTCGGTATTTTGCTCAGATTTGCTCTATCTCTTACCGTTTCGGAGATATTGACCATTTTGTCCGACACGAAAGATTTTGGGTCGGTTTTTGCTCTAACTTCTACAATTCTTAACCGATTCCATTGAAAGTTTTTTTGTTTTTTAGGTATTTTTATACTCTTTCGAACTGCATTTACAGATTTGCTCTATCTCTTACCGTTTCGGAGATATTGACCATTTTGTCCGACACGAAAGATTTTGGTTCGGTTTTTGCTCTAACTTCTACAATTCTTAACCGATTCCATTGAAAGTTTTTTTGTTTTTTAGGTATTTTTATACTCTTTCGAACTGCATTTACAGATTTGCTCTATCTCTTACCGTTTCGGAGATATTGACCATTTTGTCCGACACGAAAGATTTTGTGTCGGTATTTTGCTCAGATTTGCTCTATCTCTTACCGTTTCGGAGATATTGACCATTTTGTCCGACACGAAAGATTTTGGGTCGGTTTTTGCTCTAACTTCTACAATTCTTAACCGATTCCATTGAAAGTTTTTTTGTTTTTTAGGTATTTTTATACTCTTTCGAACTGCATTTACAGATTTGCTCTATCTCTTACCGTTTCGGAGATATTGACCATTTTGTCCGACACGAGAGATTTTGTGTCGGTATTTTGCTCAGATTTGCTCTATCTCTTACCGTTTCGGAGATATTGACCATTTTGTCCGACACGAAAGATTTTGGGTCGGTTTTTGCTCTAACTTCTACAATTCTTAACCGATTCCATTGAAAGTTTTTTTGTTTTTTAGGTATTTTTATACTCTTTCGAACTGCATTTACAGATTTGCTCTATCTCTTACCGTTTCGGAGATATTGACCATTTTGTCCGACACGAAAGATTTTGTGTCGGTATTTTGCTCAGATTTGCTCTATCTCTTACCGTTTCGGAGATATTGACCATTTTGTCCGACACGAAAGATTTTGGTTCGGTTTTTGCTCTAACTTCTACAATTCTTAACCGATTTCATTGAAAGTTTTTTTGTTTTTTAGGTATTTTTATACTCTTTCGAACTGCATTTACAGATTTGCTCTATCTCTTACCGTTTCGGAGATATTGACCATTTTGTCCGACACGAGAGATTTTGGGTCGGTTTTTTGCTCAGATTTGCTCTATCTCTTACCGTTTCGGAGATATTGACCATTTTGTCCGACACGAAAGATTTTGGGTCGGTTTTTGCTCTAACTTCTACAATTCTTAACCGATTCCATTGAAAGTTTTTTTGTTTTTTAGGTATTTTTATACTCTTTCGAACTGCATTTACAGATTTGCTCTATCTCTTACCGTTTCGGAGATATTGACCATTTTGTCCGACACGAAAGATTTTGGTTCGGTTTTTGCTCTAACTTCTACAATTCTTAACCGATTCCATTGAAAGTTTTTTTGTTTTTTAGGTATTTTTATACTCTTTCGAACTGCATTTACAGATTTGCTCTATCTCTTACCGTTTCGGAGATATTGACCATTTTGTCCGACACGAAAGATTTTGTGTCGGTATTTTGCTCAGATTTGCTCTATCTCTTACCGTTTCGGAGATATTGACCATTTTGTCCGACACGAAAGATTTTGGGTCGGTTTTTGCTCTAACTTCTACAATTCTTAACCGATTCCATTGAAAGTTTTTTTGTTTTTTAGGTATTTTTATACTCTTTCGAACTGCATTTACAGATTTGCTCTATCTCTTACCGTTTCGGAGATATTGACCATTTTGTCCGACACGAAAGATTTTGGTTCGGTTTTTGCTCTAACTTCTACAATTCTTAACCGATTTCATTGAAAGTTTTTTTGTTTTTTAGGTATTTTTATACTCTTTCGAACTGCATTTACAGATTTGCTCTATCTCTTACCGTTTCGGAGATATTGACCATTTTGTCCGACACGAGAGATTTTGGGTCGGTATTTTGCTCAGATTTGCTCTATCTCTTACCGTTTCGGAGATATTGACCATTTTGTCCGACACGAAAGATTTTGGTTCGGTTTTTGCTCTAACTTCTACAATTCTTAACCGATTTCATTGAAAGTTTTTTTGTTTTTTAGGTATTTTTATACTCTTTCGAACTGCATTTACAGATTTGCTCTATCTCTTACCGTTTCGGAGATATTGACCATTTTGTCCGACACGAGAGATTTTGGGTCGGTATTTTGCTCAGATTTGCTCTATCTCTTACCGTTTCGGAGATATTGACCATTTTGTCCGACACGAAAGATTTTGGTTCGGTTTTTGCTCTAACTTCTACAATTCTTAACCGATTCCATTGAAAGTTTTTTTGTTTTTTAGGTATTTTTATACTCTTTCGAACTGCATTTACAGATTTGCTCTATCTCTTACCGTTTCGGAGATATTGACCATTTTGTCCGACACGAGAGATTTTGGGTCGGTTTTTTGCTCAGATTTGCTCTATCTCTTACCGTTTCGGAGATATTGACCATTTTGTCCGACACGAAAGATTTTGGGTCGGTTTTTGCTCTAACTTCTACAATTCTTAACCGATTCCATTGAAAGTTTTTTTGTTTTTTAGGTATTTTTATACTCTTTCGAACTGCATTTACAGATTTGCTCTATCTCTTGCCGTTTCGGAGATATTGACCATTTTGTCCGACACGAGAGATTTTGGGTCGGTATTTTGCTCAGATTTGCTCTATCTCTTACCGTTTCGGAGATATTGACCATTTTGTCCGACACGAAAGATTTTGGGTCGGTTTTTGCTCTAACTTCTACAATTCTTAACCGATTCCATTGAAAGTTTTTTTGTTTTTTAGGTATTTTTATACTCTTTCGAACTGCATTTACAGATTTGCTCTATCTCTTACCGTTTCGGAGATATTGACCATTTTGTCCGACACGAAAGATTTTGGGTCGGTTTTTGCTCTAACTTCTACAATTCTTAACCGATTCCATTGAAAGTTTTTTTGTTTTTTAGGTATTTTTATACTCTTTCGAACTGCATTTACAGATTTGCTCTATCTCTTACCGTTTCGGAGATATTGACCATTTTGTCCGACACGAAAGATTTTGTGTCGGTATTTTGCTCAGATTTGCTCTATCTCTTACCGTTTCGGAGATATTGACCATTTTGTCCGACACGAGAGATTTTGGGTCGGTTTTTGCTCTAACTTCTACAATTCTTAACCGATTCCATTGAAAGTTTTTTTGTTTTTTAGGTATTTTTATACTCTTTCGAACTGCATTTACAGATTTGCTCTATCTCTTACCGTTTCGGAGATATTGACCATTTTGTCCGACACGAGAGATTTTGGGTCGATATTTTGCTCAGATTTGCTCTATCTCTTACCGTTTCGGAGATATTGACCATTTTGTCCGACACGAAAGATTTTGGGTCGGTTTTTGCTCTAACTTCTACAATTCTTAACCGATTCCATTGAAAGTTTTTTTTGTTTTTTAGGTATTTTTATACTCTTTCGAACTGCATTTACAGATTTGCTCTATCTCTTACCGTTTCGGAGATATTGACCATTTTGTCCGACACGAAAGATTTTGGTTCGGTTTTTGCTCTAACTTCTACAATTCTTAACCGATTCCATTGAAAGTTTTTTTGTTTTTTAGGTATTTTTATACTCTTTCGAACTGCATTTACAGATTTGCTCTATCTCTTACCGTTTCGGAGATATTGACCATTTTGTCCGACACGAGAGATTTTGTGTCGGTATTTTGCTCAGATTTGCTCTATCTCTTACCGTTTCGGAGATATTGACCATTTTGTCCGACACGAAAGATTTTGGTTCGGTTTTTGCTCTAACTTCTACAATTCTTAACCGATTCCATTGAAAGTTTTTTTTGTTTTTTAGGTATTTTTATACTCTTTCGAACTGCATTTACAGATTTGCTCTATCTCTTACCGTTTCGGAGATATTGACCATTTTGTCCGACACGAGAGATTTTGTGTCGGTATTTTGCTCAGATTTGCTCTATCTCTTACCGTTTCGGAGATATTGACCATTTTGTCCGACACGAGAGATTTTGGGTCGGTTTTTGCTCTAACTTCTACAATTCTTAACCGATTCCATTGAAAGTTTTTTTGTTTTTTAGGTATTTTTATACTCTTTCGAACTGCATTTACAGATTTGCTCTATCTCTTACCGTTTCGGAGATATTGACCATTTTGTCCGACACGAGAGATTTTGGGTCGGTTTTGCTCTAACTTCTACAATTCTTAACCGATTCCATTGAAAGTTTTTTTTGTTTTTTAGGTATTTTTATACTCTTTCGAACTGCATTTACAGATTTGCTCTATCTCTTACCGTTTCGGAGATATTGACCATTTTGTCCGACACGAGAGATTTTGTGTCGATATTTTGCTCAGATTTGCTCTATCTCTTACCGTTTCGGAGATATTGACCATTTTGTCCGACACGAAAGATTTTGGTTCGGTTTTTGCTCTAACTTCTACAATTCTTAACCGATTTCATTGAAAGTTTTTTTGTTTTTTAGGTATTTTTATACTCTTTCGAACTGCATTTACAGATTTGCTCTATCTCTTACCGTTTCGGAGATATTGACCATTTTGTCCGACACGAGAGATTTTGGGTCGGTTTTTTGCTCAGATTTGCTCTATCTCTTACCGTTTCGGAGATATTGACCATTTTGTCCGACACGAAAGATTTTGGGTCGGTTTTTGCTCTAACTTCTACAATTCTTAACCGATTCCATTGAAAGTTTTTTTTGTTTTTTAGGTATTTTTATACTCTTTCGAACTGCATTTACAGATTTGCTCTATCTCTTGCCGTTTCGGAGATATTGACCTTTTTGTCCGACACGAGAGATTTTGTGTCGGTATTTTGCTCAGATTTGCTCTATCTCTTACCGTTTCGGAGATATTGACCATTTTGTCCGACACGAGAGATTTTGGGTCGGTTTTTGCTCTAACTTCTACAATTCTTAACCGATTCCATTGAAAGTTTTTTTTGTTTTTTAGGTATTTTTATACTCTTTCGAACTGCATTTACAGATTTGCTCTATCTCTTACCGTTTCGGAGATATTGACCATTTTGTCCGACACGAGAGATTTTGGGTCGGTTTTTGCTCTAACTTCTACAATTCTTAACCGATTCCATTGAAAGTTTTTTTTGTTTTTTAGGTATTTTTATACTCTTTCGAACTGCATTTACAGATTTGCTCTATCTCTTACCGTTTCGGAGATATTGACCATTTTGTCCGACACGAAAGATTTTGTGTCGGTATTTTGCTCAGATTTGCTCTATCTCTTACCGTTTCGGAGATATTGACCATTTTGTCCGACACGAGAGATTTTGGGTCGGTTTTTGCTCTAACTTCTACAATTCTTAACCGATTCCATTGAAAGTTTTTTTGTTTTTTAGGTATTTTTATACTCTTTCGAACTGCATTTACAGATTTGCTCTATCTCTTACCGTTTCGGAGATATTGACCATTTTGTCCGACACGAGAGATTTTGGGTCGATATTTTGCTCAGATTTGCTCTATCTCTTACCGTTTCGGAGATATTGACCATTTTGTCCGACACGAAAGATTTTGGGTCGGTTTTTGCTCTAACTTCTACAATTCTTAACCGATTCCATTGAAAGTTTTTTTTGTTTTTTAGGTATTTTTATACTCTTTCGAACTGCATTTACAGATTTGCTCTATCTCTTACCGTTTCGGAGATATTGACCATTTTGTCCGACACGAAAGATTTTGGTTCGGTTTTTGCTCTAACTTCTACAATTCTTAACCGATTCCATTGAAAGTTTTTTTGTTTTTTAGGTATTTTTATACTCTTTCGAACTGCATTTACAGATTTGCTCTATCTCTTACCGTTTCGGAGATATTGACCATTTTGTCCGACACGAGAGATTTTGTGTCGGTATTTTGCTCAGATTTGCTCTATCTCTTACCGTTTCGGAGATATTGACCATTTTGTCCGACACGAAAGATTTTGGGTCGGTTTTTGCTCTAACTTCTACAATTCTTAACCGATTCCATTGAAAGTTTTTTTGTTTTTTAGGTATTTTTATACTCTTTCGAACTGCATTTACAGATTTGCTCTATCTCTTACCGTTTCGGAGATATTGACCATTTTGTCCGACACGAGAGATTTTGTGTCGGTATTTTGCTCAGATTTGCTCTATCTCTTACCGTTTCGGAGATATTGACCATTTTGTCCGACACGAGAGATTTTGGGTCGGTTTTTGCTCTAACTTCTACAATTCTTAACCGATTCCATTGAAAGTTTTTTTTGTTTTTTAGGTATTTTTATACTCTTTCGAACTGCATTTACAGATTTGCTCTATCTCTTACCGTTTCGGAGATATTGACCATTTTGTCCGACACGAAAGATTTTGGGTCGGTTTTTGCTCTAACTTCTACAATTCTTAACCGATTCCATTGAAAGTTTTTTTTGTTTTTTAGGTATTTTTATACTCTTTCGAACTGCATTTACAGATTTGCTCTATCTCTTACCGTTTCGGAGATATTGACCATTTTGTCCGACACGAAAGATTTTGTGTCGGTATTTTGCTCAGATTTGCTCTATCTCTTACCGTTTCGGAGATATTGACCATTTTGTCCGACACGAGAGATTTTGGGTCGGTTTTTGCTCTAACTTCTACAATTCTTAACCGATTCCATTGAAAGTTTTTTTGTTTTTTAGGTATTTTTATACTCTTTCGAACTGCATTTACAGATTTGCTCTATCTCTTACCGTTTCGGAGATATTGACCATTTTGTCCGACACGAAAGATTTTGTGTCGGTATTTTGCTCTAACTTCTACAATTCTTAACCGATTCCATTGAAAGTTTTTTTTGTTTTTTAGGTATTTTTATACTCTTTCGAACTGCATTTACAGATTTGCTCTATCTCTTACCGTTTCGGAGATATTGACCATTTTGTCCGACACGAAAGATTTTGGTTCGGTTTTTGCTCTAACTTCTACAATTCTTAACCGATTCCATTGAAAGTTTTTTTGTTTTTTAGGTATTTTTATACTCTTTCGAACTGCATTTACAGATTTGCTCTATCTCTTACCGTTTCGGAGATATTGACCATTTTGTCCGACACGAAAGATTTTGGGTCGGTTTTTGCTCTAACTTCTACAATTCTTAACCGATTCCATTGAAAGTTTTTTTGTTTTTTAGGTATTTTTATACTCTTTCGAACTGCATTTACAGATTTGCTCTATCTCTTACCGTTTCGGAGATATTGACCATTTTGTCCGACACGAAAGATTTTGTGTCGGTATTTTGCTCAGATTTGCTCTATCTCTTACCGTTTCGGAGATATTGACCATTTTGTCCGACACGAAAGATTTTGTGTCGGTATTTTGCTCAGATTTGCTCTATCTCTTACCGTTTCGGAGATATTGACCATTTTGTCCGACACGAAAGATTTTGGTTCGGTTTTTGCTCTAACTTCTACAATTCTTAACCGATTCCATTGAAAGTTTTTTTGTTTTTTAGGTATTTTTATACTCTTTCGAACTGCATTTACAGATTTGCTCTATCTCTTACCGTTTCGGAGATATTGACCATTTTGTCCGACACGAGAGATTTTGGGTCGGTATTTTGCTCAGATTTGCTCTATCTCTTACCGTTTCGGAGATATTGACCATTTTGTCCGACACGAAAGATTTTGGGTCGGTTTTTGCTCTAACTTCTACAATTCTTAACCGATTCCATTGAAAGTTTTTTTTGTTTTTTAGGTATTTTTATACTCTTTCGAACTGCATTTACAGATTTGCTCTATCTCTTACCGTTTCGGAGATATTGACCATTTTGTCCGACACGAAAGATTTTGGTTCGGTTTTTGCTCTAACTTCTACAATTCTTAACCGATTCCATTGAAAGTTTTTTTGTTTTTTAGGTATTTTTATACTCTTTCGAACTGCATTTACAGATTTGCTCTATCTCTTACCGTTTCGGAGATATTGACCATTTTGTCCGACACGAAAGATTTTGTGTCGGTATTTTGCTCAGATTTGCTCTATCTCTTACCGTTTCGGAGATATTGACCATTTTGTCCGACACGAAAGATTTTGTGTCGGTATTTTGCTCAGATTTGCTCTATCTCTTACCGTTTCGGAGATATTGACCATTTTGTCCGACACGAAAGATTTTGGTTCGGTTTTTGCTCTAACTTCTACAATTCTTAACCGATTCCATTGAAAGTTTTTTTGTTTTTTAGGTATTTTTATACTCTTTCGAACTGCATTTACAGATTTGCTCTATCTCTTACCGTTTCGGAGATATTGACCATTTTGTCCGACACGAGAGATTTTGTGTCGGTATTTTGCTCAGATTTGCTCTATCTCTTACCGTTTCGGAGATATTGACCATTTTGTCCGACACGAAAGATTTTGGGTCGGTTTTTGCTCTAACTTCTACAATTCTTAACCGATTCCATTGAAAGTTTTTTTGTTTTTTAGGTATTTTTATACTCTTTCGAACTGCATTTACAGATTTGCTCTATCTCTTACCGTTTCGGAGATATTGACCATTTTGTCCGACACGAAAGATTTTGGGTCGGTTTTTGCTCTAACTTCTACAATTCTTAACCGATTCCATTGAAAGTTTTTTTGTTTTTTAGGTATTTTTATACTCTTTCGAACTGCATTTACAGATTTGCTCTATCTCTTACCGTTTCGGAGATATTGACCATTTTGTCCGACACGAAAGATTTTGTGTCGGTATTTTGCTCAGATTTGCTCTATCTCTTACCGTTTCGGAGATATTGACCATTTTGTCCGACACGAAAGATTTTGTGTCGGTATTTTGCTCAGATTTGCTCTATCTCTTACCGTTTCGGAGATATTGACCATTTTGTCCGACACGAAAGATTTTGGGTCGGTTTTTGCTCTAACTTCTACAATTCTTAACCGATTCCATTGAAAGTTTTTTTGTTTTTTAGGTATTTTTATACTCTTTCGAACTGCATTTACAGATTTGCTCTATCTCTTACCGTTTCGGAGATATTGACCATTTTGTCCGACACGAAAGATTTTGTGTCGGTATTTTGCTCAGATTTGCTCTATCTCTTACCGTTTCGGAGATATTGACCATTTTGTCCGACACGAAAGATTTTGGGTCGGTTTTTGCTCTAACTTCTACAATTCTTAACCGATTCCATTGAAAGTTTTTTTGTTTTTTAGGTATTTTTATACTCTTTCGAACTGCATTTACAGATTTGCTCTATCTCTTACCGTTTCGGAGATATTGACCATTTTGTCCGACACGAGAGATTTTGGGTCGGTATTTTGCTCAGATTTGCTCTATCTCTTACCGTTTCGGAGATATTGACCATTTTGTCCGACACGAAAGATTTTGGGTCGGTTTTTGCTCTAACTTCTACAATTCTTAACCGATTCCATTGAAAGTTTTTTTTGTTTTTTAGGTATTTTTATACTCTTTCGAACTGCATTTACAGATTTGCTCTATCTCTTACCGTTTCGGAGATATTGACCATTTTGTCCGACACGAAAGATTTTGGTTCGGTTTTTGCTCTAACTTCTACAATTCTTAACCGATTCCATTGAAAGTTTTTTTGTTTTTTAGGTATTTTTATACTCTTTCGAACTGCATTTACAGATTTGCTCTATCTCTTACCGTTTCGGAGATATTGACCATTTTGTCCGACACGAAAGATTTTGTGTCGGTATTTTGCTCAGATTTGCTCTATCTCTTACCGTTTCGGAGATATTGACCATTTTGTCCGACACGAGAGATTTTGGGTCGGTTTTTGCTCTAACTTCTACAATTCTTAACCGATTCCATTGAAAGTTTTTTTGTTTTTTAGGTATTTTTATACTCTTTCGAACTGCATTTACAGATTTGCTCTATCTCTTACCGTTTCGGAGATATTGACCATTTTGTCCGACACGAGAGATTTTGGGTCGATATTTTGCTCAGATTTGCTCTATCTCTTACCGTTTCGGAGATATTGACCATTTTGTCCGACACGAAAGATTTTGGGTCGGTTTTTGCTCTAACTTCTACAATTCTTAACCGATTCCATTGAAAGTTTTTTTGTTTTTTAGGTATTTTTATACTCTTTCGAACTGCATTTACAGATTTGCTCTATCTCTTACCGTTTCGGAGATATTGACCATTTTGTCCGACACGAGAGATTTTGGGTCGGTATTTTGCTCAGATTTGCTCTATCTCTTACCGTTTCGGAGATATTGACCATTTTGTCCGACACGAAAGATTTTGGGTCGGTTTTTGCTCTAACTTCTACAATTCTTAACCGATTCCATTGAAAGTTTTTTTTGTTTTTTAGGTATTTTTATACTCTTTCGAACTGCATTTACAGATTTGCTCTATCTCTTACCGTTTCGGAGATATTGACCATTTTGTCCGACACGAAAGATTTTGGGTCGGTTTTTGCTCTAACTTCTACAATTCTTAACCGATTCCATTGAAAGTTTTTTTTGTTTTTTAGGTATTTTTATACTCTTTCGAACTGCATTTACAGATTTGCTCTATCTCTTACCGTTTCGGAGATATTGACCATTTTGTCCGACACGAGAGATTTTGGGTCGGTATTTTGCTCAGATTTGCTCTATCTCTTACCGTTTCGGAGATATTGACCATTTTGTCCGACACGAAAGATTTTGGGTCGGTTTTTGCTCTAACTTCTACAATTCTTAACCGATTCCATTGAAAGTTTTTTTGTTTTTTAGGTATTTTTATACTCTTTCGAACTGCATTTACAGATTTGCTCTATCTCTTACCGTTTCGGAGATATTGACCATTTTGTCCGACACGAAAGATTTTGGTTCGGTTTTTGCTCTAACTTCTACAATTCTTAACCGATTCCATTGAAAGTTTTTTTGTTTTTTAGGTATTTTTATACTCTTTCGAACTGCATTTACAGATTTGCTCTATCTCTTACCGTTTCGGAGATATTGACCATTTTGTCCGACACGAGAGATTTTGTGTCGGTATTTTGCTCAGATTTGCTCTATCTCTTACCGTTTCGGAGATATTGACCATTTTGTCCGACACGAAAGATTTTGGGTCGGTTTTTGCTCTAACTTCTACAATTCTTAACCGATTCCATTGAAAGTTTTTTTTGTTTTTTAGGTATTTTTATACTCTTTCGAACTGCATTTACAGATTTGCTCTATCTCTTACCGTTTCGGAGATATTGACCATTTTGTCCGACACGAAAGATTCTTACCGTTTCGGAGATATTGACCATTTTGTCCGACACGAGAGATTTTGTGTCGGTATTTTGCTCAGATTTGCTCTATCTCTTACCGTTTCGGAGATATTGACCATTTTGTCCGACACGAAAGATTTTGGGTCGGTTTTTGCTCTAACTTCTACAATTCTTAACCGATTCCATTGAAAGTTTTTTTGTTTTTTAGGTATTTTTATACTCTTTCGAACTGCATTTACAGATTTGCTCTATCTCTTACCGTTTCGGAGATATTGACCATTTTGTCCGACACGAAAGATTTTGGGTCGGTTTTTGCTCTAACTTCTACAATTCTTAACCGATTCCATTGAAAGTTTTTTTGTTTTTTAGGTATTTTTATACTCTTTCGAACTGCATTTACAGATTTGCTCTATCTCTTACCGTTTCGGAGATATTGACCATTTTGTCCGACACGAAAGATTTTGGGTCGGTTTTTGCTCTAACTTCTACAATTCTTAACCGATTCCATTGAAAGTTTTTTTGTTTTTTAGGTATTTTTATACTCTTTCGAACTGCATTTACAGATTTGCTCTATCTCTTACCGTTTCGGAGATATTGACCATTTTGTCCGACACGAGAGATTTTGTGTCGGTATTTTGCTCAGATTTGCTCTATCTCTTACCGTTTCGGAGATATTGACCATTTTGTCCGACACGAAAGATTTTGGGTCGGTTTTTGCTCTAACTTCTACAATTCTTAACCGATTCCATTGAAAGTTTTTTTGTTTTTTAGGTATTTTTATACTCTTTCGAACTGCATTTACAGATTTGCTCTATCTCTTACCGTTTCGGAGATATTGACCATTTTGTCCGACACGAAAGATTTTGTGTCGGTATTTTGCTCAGATTTGCTCTATCTCTTACCGTTTCGGAGATATTGACCATTTTGTCCGACACGAAAGATTTTGGGTCGGTTTTTGCTCTAACTTCTACAATTCTTAACCGATTCCATTGAAAGTTTTTTTGTTTTTTAGGTATTTTTATACTCTTTCGAACTGCATTTACAGATTTGCTCTATCTCTTACCGTTTCGGAGATATTGACCATTTTGTCCGACACGAGAGATTTTGTGTCGATATTTTGCTCAGATTTGCTCTATCTCTTACCGTTTCGGAGATATTGACCATTTTGTCCGACACGAAAGATTTTGGGTCGGTTTTTGCTCTAACTTCTACAATTCTTAACCGATTCCATTGAAAGTTTTTTTGTTTTTTAGGTATTTTTATACTCTTTCGAACTGCATTTACAGATTTGCTCTATCTCTTACCGTTTCGGAGATATTGACCATTTTGTCCGACACGAAAGATTTTGTGTCGGTATTTTGCTCAGATTTGCTCTATCTCTTACCGTTTCGGAGATATTGACCATTTTGTCCGACACGAAAGATTTTGGGTCGGTTTTTGCTCTAACTTCTACAATTCTTAACCGATTCCATTGAAAGTTTTTTTGTTTTTTAGGTATTTTTATACTCTTTCGAACTGCATTTACAGATTTGCTCTATCTCTTACCGTTTCGGAGATATTGACCATTTTGTCCGACACGAAAGATTTTGGGTCGGTTTTTGCTCTAACTTCTACAATTCTTAACCGATTCCATTGAAAGTTTTTTTGTTTTTTAGGTATTTTTATACTCTTTCGAACTGCATTTACAGATTTGCTCTATCTCTTACCGTTTCGGAGATATTGACCATTTTGTCCGACACGAGAGATTTTGTGTCGATATTTTGCTCAGATTTGCTCTATCTCTTACCGTTTCGGAGATATTGACCATTTTGTCCGACACGAAAGATTTTGGGTCGGTTTTTGCTCTAACTTCTACAATTCTTAACCGATTCCATTGAAAGTTTTTTTGTTTTTTAGGTATTTTTATACTCTTTCGAACTGCATTTACAGATTTGCTCTATCTCTTACCGTTTCGGAGATATTGACCATTTTGTCCGACACGAAAGATTTTGTGTCGGTATTTTGCTCAGATTTGCTCTATCTCTTACCGTTTCGGAGATATTGACCATTTTGTCCGACACGAGAGATTTTGTGTCGATATTTTGCTCAGATTTGCTCTATCTCTTACCGTTTCGGAGATATTGACCATTTTGTCCGACACGAAAGATTTTGGGTCGGTTTTTGCTCTAACTTCTACAATTCTTAACCGATTCCATTGAAAGTTTTTTTGTTTTTTAGGTATTTTTATACTCTTTCGAACTGCATTTACAGATTTGCTCTATCTCTTACCGTTTCGGAGATATTGACCATTTTGTCCGACACGAGAGATTTTGTGTCGATATTTTGCTCAGATTTGCTCTATCTCTTACCGTTTCGGAGATATTGACCATTTTGTCCGACACGAAAGATTTTGTTCGGTATTTTGCTCAGATTTGCTCTATCTCTTACCGTTTCGGAGATATTGACCATTTTGTCCGACACGAAAGATTTTGGTTCGGTTTTTGCTCTAACTTCTACAATTCTTAACCGATTCCATTGAAAGTTTTTTTGTTTTTTAGGTATTTTTATACTCTTTCGAACTGCATTTACAGATTTGCTCTATCTCTTACCGTTTCGGAGATATTGACCATTTTGTCCGACACGAGAGATTTTGTGTCGATATTTTGCTCAGATTTGCTCTATCTCTTACCGTTTCGGAGATATTGACCATTTTGTCCGACACGAAAGATTTTGGGTCGGTTTTTGCTCTAACTTCTACAATTCTTAACCGATTCCATTGAAAGTTTTTTTGTTTTTTAGGTATTTTTATACTCTTTCGAACTGCATTTACAGATTTGCTCTATCTCTTACCGTTTCGGAGATATTGACCATTTTGTCCGACACGAAAGATTTTGTGTCGGTATTTTGCTCAGATTTGCTCTATCTCTTACCGTTTCGGAGATATTGACCATTTTGTCCGACACGAAAGATTTTGGGTCGGTTTTTGCTCTAACTTCTACAATTCTTAACCGATTCCATTGAAAGTTTTTTTTGTTTTTTAGGTATTTTTATACTCTTTCGAACTGCATTTACAGATTTGCTCTATCTCTTACCGTTTCGGAGATATTGACCATTTTGTCCGACACGAAAGATTTTGGTTCGGTTTTTGCTCTAACTTCTACAATTCTTAACCGATTCCATTGAAAGTTTTTTTGTTTTTTAGGTATTTTTATACTCTTTCGAACTGCATTTACAGATTTGCTCTATCTCTTACCGTTTCGGAGATATTGACCATTTTGTCCGACACGAGAGATTTTGTGTCGGTATTTTGCTCAGATTTGCTCTATCTCTTACCGTTTCGGAGATATTGACCATTTTGTCCGACACGAAAGATTTTGGGTCGGTTTTTGCTCTAACTTCTACAATTCTTAACCGATTCCATTGAAAGTTTTTTTGTTTTTTAGGTATTTTTATACTCTTTCGAACTGCATTTACAGATTTGCTCTATCTCTTACCGTTTCGGAGATATTGACCATTTTGTCCGACACGAGAGATTTTGTGTCGATATTTTGCTCAGATTTGCTCTATCTCTTACCGTTTCGGAGATATTGACCATTTTGTCCGACACGAGAGATTTTGGGTCGATATTTTGCTCTAACAATTGAAAGTTTTTTTTCAGATTTGCTCTATCTCTTACCGTTTCGGAGATATTGACCATTTTGTCCGACACGAAAGATTTTGTGTCGGTATTTTGCTCAGATTTGCTCTATCTCTTACCGTTTCGGAGATATTGACCATTTTGTCCGACACGAAAGATTTTGGGTCGGTTTTTGCTCTAACTTCTACAATTCTTAACCGATTCCATTGAAAGTTTTTTTGTTTTTTAGGTATTTTTATACTCTTTCGAACTGCATTTACAGATTTGCTCTATCTCTTACCGTTTCGGAGATATTGACCATTTTGTCCGACACGAGAGATTTTGTGTCGATATTTTGCTCAGATTTGCTCTATCTCTTACCGTTTCGGAGATATTGACCATTTTGTCCGACACGAAAGATTTTGGGTCGGTTTTTGCTCTAACTTCTACAATTCTTAACCGATTCCATTGAAAGTTTTTTTGTTTTTTAGGTATTTTTATACTCTTTCGAACTGCATTTACAGATTTGCTCTATCTCTTACCGTTTCGGAGATATTGACCATTTTGTCCGACACGAAAGATTTTGTGTCGGTATTTTGCTCAGATTTGCTCTATCTCTTACCGTTTCGGAGATATTGACCATTTTGTCCGACACGAGAGATTTTGTGTCGATATTTTGCTCAGATTTGCTCTATCTCTTACCGTTTCGGAGATATTGACCATTTTGTCCGACACGAAAGATTTTGGGTCGGTTTTTGCTCTAACTTCTACAATTCTTAACCGATTCCATTGAAAGTTTTTTTGTTTTTTAGGTATTTTTATACTCTTTCGAACTGCATTTACAGATTTGCTCTATCTCTTACCGTTTCGGAGATATTGACCATTTTGTCCGACACGAGAGATTTTGTGTCGATATTTTGCTCAGATTTGCTCTATCTCTTACCGTTTCGGAGATATTGACCATTTTGTCCGACACGAAAGATTTTGGGTCGGTTTTTGCTCTAACTTCTACAATTCTTAACCGATTCCATTGAAAGTTTTTTTGTTTTTTAGGTATTTTTATACTCTTTCGAACTGCATTTACAGATTTGCTCTATCTCTTACCGTTTCGGAGATATTGACCATTTTGTCCGACACGAGAGATTTTGGTGTCGGTATTTTGCTCAGATTTGCTCTATCTCTTACCGTTTCGGAGATATTGACCATTTTGTCCGACACGAAAGATTTTGGGTCGGTTTTTGCTCTAACTTCTACAATTCTTAACCGATTCCATTGAAAGTTTTTTTGTTTTTTAGGTATTTTTATACTCTTTCGAACTGCATTTACAGATTTGCTCTATCTCTTACCGTTTCGGAGATATTGACCATTTTGTCCGACACGAGAGATTTTGTGTCGGTATTTTGCTCAGATTTGCTCTATCTCTTACCGTTTCGGAGATATTGACCATTTTGTCCGACACGAAAGATTTTGGTTCGGTTTTTGCTCTAACTTCTACAATTCTTAACCGATTCCATTGAAAGTTTTTTTGTTTTTTAGGTATTTTTATACTCTTTCGAACTGCATTTACAGATTTGCTCTATCTCTTACCGTTTCGGAGATATTGACCATTTTGTCCGACACGAGAGATTTTGTGTCGATATTTTGCTCAGATTTGCTCTATCTCTTACCGTTTCGGAGATATTGACCATTTTGTCCGACACGAAAGATTTTGGGTCGGTTTTTGCTCTAACTTCTACAATTCTTAACCGATTCCATTGAAAGTTTTTTTTGTTTTTTAGGTATTTTTATACTCTTTCGAACTGCATTTACAGATTTGCTCTATCTCTTACCGTTTCGGAGATATTGACCATTTTGTCCGACACGAAAGATTTTGGGTCGGTTTTTGCTCTAACTTCTACAATTCTTAACCGATTCCATTGAAAGTTTTTTTGTTTTTTAGGTATTTTTATACTCTTTCGAACTGCATTTACAGATTTGCTCTATCTCTTACCGTTTCGGAGATATTGACCATTTTGTCCGACACGAGAGATTTTGTGTCGGTATTTTGCTCAGATTTGCTCTATCTCTTACCGTTTCGGAGATATTGACCATTTTGTCCGACACGAAAGATTTTGGTTCGGTTTTTGCTCTAACTTCTACAATTCTTAACCGATTCCATTGAAAGTTTTTTTGTTTTTTAGGTATTTTTATACTCTTTCGAACTGCATTTACAGATTTGCTCTATCTCTTACCGTTTCGGAGATATTGACCATTTTGTCCGACACGAGAGATTTTGTGTCGATATTTTGCTCAGATTTGCTCTATCTCTTACCGTTTCGGAGATATTGACCATTTTGTCCGACACGAAAGATTTTGTGTCGGTATTTTGCTCAGATTTGCTCTATCTCTTACCGTTTCGGAGATATTGACCATTTTGTCCGACACGAGAGATTTTGGGTCGGTTTTTGCTCTAACTTCTACAATTCTTAACCGATTCCATTGAAAGTTTTTTTGTTTTTTAGGTATTTTTATACTCTTTCGAACTGCATTTACAGATTTGCTCTATCTCTTACCGTTTCGGAGATATTGACCATTTTGTCCGACACGAGAGATTTTGTGTCGATATTTTGCTCAGATTTGCTCTATCTCTTACCGTTTCGGAGATATTGACCATTTTGTCCGACACGAAAGATTTTGGGTCGGTTTTTGCTCTAACTTCTACAATTCTTAACCGATTCCATTGAAAGTTTTTTTGTTTTTTAGGTATTTTTATACTCTTTCGAACTGCATTTACAGATTTGCTCTATCTCTTACCGTTTCGGAGATATTGACCATTTTGTCCGACACGAAAGATTTTGTGTCGGTATTTTGCTCAGATTTGCTCTATCTCTTACCGTTTCGGAGATATTGACCATTTTGTCCGACACGAGAGATTTTGGGTCGGTTTTTGCTCTAACTTCTACAATTCTTAACCGATTCCATTGAAAGTTTTTTTGTTTTTTAGGTATTTTTATACTCTTTCGAACTGCATTTACAGATTTGCTCTATCTCTTACCGTTTCGGAGATATTGACCATTTTGTCCGACACGAGAGATTTTGGGTCGATATTTTGCTCAGATTTGCTCTATCTCTTACCGTTTCGGAGATATTGACCATTTTGTCCGACACGAAAGATTTTGGTTCGGTTTTTGCTCTAACTTCTACAATTCTTAACCGATTCCATTGAAAGTTTTTTTGTTTTTTAGGTATTTTTATACTCTTTCGAACTGCATTTACAGATTTGCTCTATCTCTTACCGTTTCGGAGATATTGACCATTTTGTCCGACACGAGAGATTTTGTGTCGATATTTTGCTCAGATTTGCTCTATCTCTTACCGTTTCGGAGATATTGACCATTTTGTCCGACACGAAAGATTTTGGGTCGGTTTTTGCTCTAACTTCTACAATTCTTAACCGATTCCATTGAAAGTTTTTTTGTTTTTTAGGTATTTTTATACTCTTTCGAACTGCATTTACAGATTTGCTCTATCTCTTACCGTTTCGGAGATATTGACCATTTTGTCCGACACGAAAGATTTTGTGTCGGTATTTTGCTCAGATTTGCTCTATCTCTTACCGTTTCGGAGATATTGACCATTTTGTCCGACACGAGAGATTTTGGGTCGGTTTTTGCTCTAACTTCTACAATTCTTAACCGATTCCATTGAAAGTTTTTTTGTTTTTTAGGTATTTTTATACTCTTTCGAACTGCATTTACAGATTTGCTCTATCTCTTACCGTTTCGGAGATATTGACCATTTTGTCCGACACGAGAGATTTTGGGTCGGTATTTTGCTCAGATTTGCTCTATCTCTTACCGTTTCGGAGATATTGACCATTTTGTCCGACACGAAAGATTTTGGGTCGGTTTTTGCTCTAACTTCTACAATTCTTAACCGATTCCATTGAAAGTTTTTTTTGTTTTTTAGGTATTTTTATACTCTTTCGAACTGCATTTACAGATTTGCTCTATCTCTTACCGTTTCGGAGATATTGACCATTTTGTCCGACACGAAAGATTTTGGGTCGGTTTTTGCTCTAACTTCTACAATTCTTAACCGATTCCATTGAAAGTTTTTTTGTTTTTTAGGTATTTTTATACTCTTTCGAACTGCATTTACAGATTTGCTCTATCTCTTACCGTTTCGGAGATATTGACCATTTTGTCCGACACGAGAGATTTTGGGTCGGTATTTTGCTCAGATTTGCTCTATCTCTTACCGTTTCGGAGATATTGACCATTTTGTCCGACACGAAAGATTTTGGGTCGGTTTTTGCTCTAACTTCTACAATTCTTAACCGATTCCATTGAAAGTTTTTTTGTTTTTTAGGTATTTTTATACTCTTTCGAACTGCATTTACAGATTTGCTCTATCTCTTACCGTTTCGGAGATATTGACCATTTTGTCCGACACGAGAGATTTTGTGTCGATATTTTGCTCAGATTTGCTCTATCTCTTACCGTTTCGGAGATATTGACCATTTTGTCCGACACGAAAGATTTTGGGTCGGTTTTTGCTCTAACTTCTACAATTCTTAACCGATTCCATTGAAAGTTTTTTTGTTTTTTAGGTATTTTTATACTCTTTCGAACTGCATTTACAGATTTGCTCTATCTCTTACCGTTTCGGAGATATTGACCATTTTGTCCGACACGAGAGATTTTGTGTCGGTATTTTGCTCAGATTTGCTCTATCTCTTACCGTTTCGGAGATATTGACCATTTTGTCCGACACGAAAGATTTTGGGTCGGTTTTTGCTCTAACTTCTACAATTCTTAACCGATTCCATTGAAAGTTTTTTTGTTTTTTAGGTATTTTTATACTCTTTCGAACTGCATTTACAGATTTGCTCTATCTCTTACCGTTTCGGAGATATTGACCATTTTGTCCGACACGAGAGATTTTGTGTCGGTATTTTGCTCAGATTTGCTCTATCTCTTACCGTTTCGGAGATATTGACCATTTTGTCCGACACGAAAGATTTTGGGTCGGTTTTTGCTCTAACTTCTACAATTCTTAACCGATTCCATTGAAAGTTTTTTTGTTTTTTAGGTATTTTTATACTCTTTCGAACTGCATTTACAGATTTGCTCTATCTCTTACCGTTTCGGAGATATTGACCATTTTGTCCGACACGAGAGATTTTGTGTCGGTATTTTGCTCAGATTTGCTCTATCTCTTACCGTTTCGGAGATATTGACCATTTTGTCCGACACGAAAGATTTTGGGTCGGTTTTTGCTCTAACTTCTACAATTCTTAACCGATTCCATTGAAAGTTTTTTTGTTTTTTAGGTATTTTTATACTCTTTCGAACTGCATTTACAGATTTGCTCTATCTCTTACCGTTTCGGAGATATTGACCATTTTGTCCGACACGAAAGATTTTGGGTCGGTATTTTGCTCAGATTTGCTCTATCTCTTACCGTTTCGGAGATATTGACCATTTTGTCCGACACGAGAGATTTTGGGTCGGTATTTTGCTCAGATTTGCTCTATCTCTTACCGTTTCGGAGATATTGACCATTTTGTCCGACACGAAAGATTTTGGGTCGGTTTTTGCTCTAACTTCTACAATTCTTAACCGATTCCATTGAAAGTTTTTTTGTTTTTTAGGTATTTTTATACTCTTTCGAACTGCATTTACAGATTTGCTCTATCTCTTACCGTTTCGGAGATATTGACCATTTTGTCCGACACGAGAGATTTTGGGTCGGTATTTTGCTCAGATTTGCTCTATCTCTTACCGTTTCGGAGATATTGACCATTTTGTCCGACACGAAAGATTTTGGGTCGGTTTTTGCTCTAACTTCTACAATTCTTAACCGATTCCATTGAAAGTTTTTTTGTTTTTTAGGTATTTTTATACTCTTTCGAACTGCATTTACAGATTTGCTCTATCTCTTACCGTTTCGGAGATATTGACCATTTTGTCCGACACGAGAGATTTTGGGTCGGTTTTTTGCTCAGATTTGCTCTATCTCTTACCGTTTCGGAGATATTGACCATTTTGTCCGACACGAAAGATTTTGGGTCGGTTTTTGCTCTAACTTCTACAATTCTTAACCGATTCCATTGAAAGTTTTTTTGTTTTTTAGGTATTTTTATACTCTTTCGAACTGCATTTACAGATTTGCTCTATCTCTTACCGTTTCGGAGATATTGACCATTTTGTCCGACACGAGAGATTTTGGGTCGGTATTTTGCTCAGATTTGCTCTATCTCTTACCGTTTCGGAGATATTGACCATTTTGTCCGACACGAAAGATTTTGGGTCGGTTTTTGCTCTAACTTCTACAATTCTTAACCGATTCCATTGAAAGTTTTTTTGTTTTTTAGGTATTTTTATACTCTTTCGAACTGCATTTACAGATTTGCTCTATCTCTTACCGTTTCGGAGATATTGACCATTTTGTCCGACACGAGAGATTTTGGGTCGGTATTTTGCTCAGATTTGCTCTATCTCTTACCGTTTCGGAGATATTGACCATTTTGTCCGACACGAAAGATTTTGGGTCGGTTTTTGCTCTAACTTCTACAATTCTTAACCGATTCCATTGAAAGTTTTTTTGTTTTTTAGGTATTTTTATACTCTTTCGAACTGCATTTACAGATTTGCTCTATCTCTTACCGTTTCGGAGATATTGACCATTTTGTCCGACACGAGAGATTTTGGGTCGGTATTTTGCTCAGATTTGCTCTATCTCTTACCGTTTCGGAGATATTGACCATTTTGTCCGACACGAAAGATTTTGGGTCGGTTTTTGCTCTAACTTCTACAATTCTTAACCGATTCCATTGAAAGTTTTTTTTGTTTTTTAGGTATTTTTATACTTTTTCGAACTGCATTTACAGATTTGCTCTATCTCTTACCGTTTCGGAGATATTGACCATTTTGTCCGACACGAGAGATTTTGGGTCGGTATTTTGCTCAGATTTGCTCTATCTCTTACCGTTTCGGAGATATTGACCATTTTGTCCGACACGAAAGATTTTGGGTCGGTTTTTGCTCTAACTTCTACAATTCTTAACCGATTCCATTGAAAGTTTTTTTGTTTTTTAGGTATTTTTATACTCTTTCGAACTGCATTTACAGATTTGCTCTATCTCTTACCGTTTCGGAGATATTGACAATTTTGTCCGACACGAGAGATTTTGGGTCGGTTTTTTGCTCAGATTTGCTCTATCTCTTACCGTTTCGGAGATATTGACCATTTTGTCCGACACGAAAGATTTTGGGTCGGCTTTTGCTCTAACTTCTACAATTCTTAACCGATTCCATTGAAAGTTTTTTTGTTTTTTAGGTATTTTTATACTCTTTCGAACTGCATTTACAGATTTGCTCTATCTCTTGCCGTTTCGGAGATATTGACCATTTTGTCCGACACGAGATATTTTGGGTCGGTTTTTTGCTCAGATTTGCTCTATCTCTTACCGTTTCGGAGATATTGACCATTTTGTCCGACACGAAAGATTTTGGGTCGGCTTTTGCTCTAACTTCTACAATTCTTAACCGATTCCATTGAAAGTTTTTTTGTTTTTTAGGTATTTTTATACTCTTTCGAACTGCATTTACAGATTTGCTCTATCTCTTACCGTTTCGGAGATATTGACCATTTTGTCCGACACGAGAGATTTTGGGTCGGTATTTTGCTCAGATTTGCTCTATCTCTTACCGTTTCGGAGATATTGACCATTTTGTCCGACACGAAAGATTTTGGGTCGGTTTTTGCTCTAACTTCTACAATTCTTAACCGATTCCATTGAAAGTTTTTTTGTTTTTTAGGTATTTTTATACTTTTTCGAACTGCATTTACAGATTTGCTCTATCTCTTACCGTTTCGGAGATATTGACAATTTTGTCCGACACGAGAGATTTTGGGTCGGTTTTTTGCTCAGATTTGCTCTATCTCTTACCGTTTCGGAGATATTGACCATTTTGTCCGACACGAAAGATTTTGGGTCGGCTTTTGCTCTAACTTCTACAATTCTTAACCGATTCCATTGAAAGTTTTTTTGTTTTTTAGGTATTTTTATACTCTTTCGAACTGCATTTACAGATTTGCTCTATCTCTTACCGTTTCGGAGATATTGACCATTTTGTCCGACACGAGATATTTTGGGTCGGTATTTTGCTCAGATTTGCTCTATCTCTTACCGTTTAGGAGATATTGACCATTTTGTCCGACACGAGAGATTTTGGGTCGGTATTTTGCTCAGATTTGCTCTATCTCTTACCGTTTCGGAGATATTGACCATTTTGTCCGACACGAAAGATTTTGGGTCGGTTTTTGCTCTAACTTCTACAATTCTTAACCGATTCCATTGAAAGTTTTTTTGTTTTTTAGGTATTTTTATACTCTTTCGAACTGCATTTACAGATTTGCTCTATCTCTTGCCGTTTCGGAGATATTGACCTTTTTGTCCGACACGAGAGATTTTGGGTCGGTATTTTGCTCAGATTTGCTCTATCTCTTACCGTTTCGGAGATATTGACCATTTTGTCCGACACGAAAGATTTTGGGTCGGCTTTTGCTCTAACTTCTACAATTCTTAACCGATTCCATTGAAAGTTTTTTTTGTTTTTTAGGTATTTTTATACTCTTTCGAACTGCATTTACAGATTTGCTCTATCTCTTGCCGTTTCGGAGATATTGACCTTTTTGTCCGACACGAGAGATTTTGGGTCGGTATTTTGCTCAGATTTGCTCTATCTCTTACCGTTTCGGAGATATTGACCATTTTGTCCGACACGAAAGATTTTGGGTCGGTTTTTGCTCTAACTTCTACAATTCTTAACCGATTCCATTGAAAGTTTTTTTGTTTTTTAGGTATTTTTATACTCTTTCGAACTGCATTTACAGATTTGCTCTATCTCTTACCGTTTCGGAGATATTGACAATTTTGTCCGACACGAGAGATTTTGGGTCGGTTTTTTGCTCAGATTTGCTCTATCTCTTACCGTTTCGGAGATATTGACCATTTTGTCCGACACGAAAGATTTTGGGTCGGCTTTTGCTCTAACTTCTACAATTCTTAACCGATTCCATTGAAAGTTTTTTTGTTTTTTAGGTATTTTTATACTCTTTCGAACTGCATTTACAGATTTGCTCTATCTCTTACCGTTTCGGAGATATTGACCATTTTGTCCGACACGAAAGATTTTGGTTCGGTTTTTGCTCTAACTTCTACAATTCTTAACCGATTTCATTGAAAGTTTTTTTGTTTTTTAGGTATTTTTATACTCTTTCGAACTGCATTGACCATTTTGTCCGACACGAAAGATTTTGGGTCGGTTTTTGCTCTAACTTCTACAATTCTTAACCGATTCCATTGAAAGTTTTTTTGTTTTTTAGGTATTTTTATACTCTTTCGAACTGCATTTACAGATTTGCTCTATCTCTTACCGTTTCGGAGATATTGACCATTTTGTCCGACACGAGAGTATTTTGCTCAGATTTGCTCTATCTCTTACCGTTTCGGAGATATTGACCATTTTGTCCGACACGAAAGATTTTGGGTCGGTTTTTGCTCTAACTTCTACAATTCTTAACCGATTCCATTGAAAGTTTTTTTGTTTTTTAGGTATTTTTATACTCTTTCGAACTGCATTTACAGATTTGCTCTATCTCTTACCGTTTCGGAGATATTGACCATTTTGTCCGACACGAGAGATTTTGGGTCGGTATTTTGCTCAGATTTGCTCTATCTCTTACCGTTTCGGAGATATTGACCATTTTGTCCGACACGAAAGATTTTGGGTCGGTTTTTGCTCTAACTTCTACAATTCTTAACCGATTCCATTGAAAGTTTTTTTGTTTTTTAGGTATTTTTATACTCTTTCGAACTGCATTTACAGATTTGCTCTATCTCTTACCGTTTCGGAGATATTGACCATTTTGTCCGACACGAGAGATTTTGGGTCGGTATTTTGCTCAGATTTGCTCTATCTCTTACCGTTTCGGAGATATTGACCATTTTGTCCGACACGAAAGATTTTGGGTCGGTTTTTGCTCTAACTTCTACAATTCTTAACCGATTCCATTGAAAGTTTTTTTGTTTTTTAGGTATTTTTATACTCTTTCGAACTGCATTTACAGATTTGCTCTATCTCTTACCGTTTCGGAGATATTGACCTTTTTGTCCGACACGAGAGATTTT
The DNA here is from genome assembly GCA_037075165.1 of Hirtodrosophila histrioides. NCBI lineage: Eukaryota > Metazoa > Arthropoda > Insecta > Diptera > Drosophilidae > Hirtodrosophila > Hirtodrosophila histrioides. Next base: position 55,029 of record JBAMCL010000055.1, read on the forward strand.
GGGTCGGTATTTTGCTCAGATTTGCTCTATCTCTTACCGTTTCGGAGATATTGACCATTTTGTCCGACACGAAAGATTTTGGGTCGGTTTTTGCTCTAACTTCTACAATTCTTAACCGATTCCATTGAAAGTTTTTTTTGTTTTTTAGGTATTTTTATACTTTTTCGAACTGCATTTACAGATTTGCTCTATCTCTTACCGTTTCGGAGATATTGACCATTTTGTCCGACACGAAAGATTTTGGGTCGGTTTTTGCTCTAACTTCTACAATTCTTAACCGATTCCATTGAAAGTTTTTTTGTTTTTTAGGTATTTTTATACTCTTTCGAACTGCATTTACAGATTTGCTCTATCTCTTACCGTTTCGGAGATATTGACCTTTTTGTCCGACACGAGAGATTTTGGGTCGGTATTTTGCTCAGATTTGCTCTATCTCTTACCGTTTCGGAGATATTGACCATTTTGTCCGACACGAAAGATTTTGGGTCGGTTTTTGCTCTAACTTCTACAATTCTTAACCGATTCCATTGAAAGTTTTTTTTGTTTTTTAGGTATTTTTATACTTTTTCGAACTGCATTTACAGATTTGCTCTATCTCTTACCGTTTCGGAGATATTGACCATTTTGTCCGACACGAAAGATTTTGGGTCGGTTTTTGCTCTAACTTCTACAATTCTTAACCGATTCCATTGAAAGTTTTTTTGTTTTTTAGGTATTTTTATACTCTTTCGAACTGCATTTACAGATTTGCTCTATCTCTTACCGTTTCGGAGATATTGACCATTTTGTCCGACACGAGAGATTTTGGGTCGGTATTTTGCTCAGATTTGCTCTATCTCTTACCGTTTCGGAGATATTGACCATTTTGTCCGACACGAAAGATTTTGGGTCGGTTTTTGCTCTAACTTCTACAATTCTTAACCGATTCCATTGAAAGTTTTTTTGTTTTTTAGGTATTTTTATACTCTTTCGAACTGCATTTACAGATTTGCTCTATCTCTTACCGTTTCGGAGATATTGACAATTTTGTCCGACACGAGAGATTTTGGGTCGGTTTTTTGCTCAGATTTGCTCTATCTCTTACCGTTTCGGAGATATTGACCATTTTGTCCGACACGAAAGATTTTGGGTCGGCTTTTGCTCTAACTTCTACAATTCTTAACCGATTCCATTGAAAGTTTTTTTTGTTTTTTAGGTATTTTTATACTCTTTCGAACTGCATTTACAGATTTGCTCTATCTCTTGCCGTTTCGGAGATATTGACCTTTTTGTCCGACACGAGATATTTTGGGTCGGTTTTTTGCTCAGATTTGCTCTATCTCTTACCGTTTCGGAGATATTGACCATTTTGTCCGACACGAAAGATTTTGGGTCGGTTTTTGCTCTAACTTCTACAATTCTTAACCGATTCCATTGAAAGTTTTTTTGTTTTTTAGGTATTTTTATACTCTTTCGAACTGCATTTACAGATTTGCTCTATCTCTTACCGTTTCGGAGATATTGACCATTTTGTCCGACACGAGAGATTTTGGGTCGGTATTTTGCTCAGATTTGCTCTATCTCTTACCGTTTCGGAGATATTGACCATTTTGTCCGACACGAAAGATTTTGGGTCGGTTTTTGCTCTAACTTCTACAATTCTTAACCGATTCCATTGAAAGTTTTTTTGTTTTTTAGGTATTTTTATACTCTTTCGAACTGCATTTACAGATTTGCTCTATCTCTTACCGTTTCGGAGATATTGACCATTTTGTCCGACACGAGAGATTTTGGGTCGGTATTTTGCTCAGATTTGCTCTATCTCTTACCGTTTCGGAGATATTGACCATTTTGTCCGACACGAAAGATTTTGGGTCGGTTTTTGCTCTAACTTCTACAATTCTTAACCGATTCCATTGAAAGTTTTTTTGTTTTTTAGGTATTTTTATACTCTTTCGAACTGCATTTACAGATTTGCTCTATCTCTTACCGTTTCGGAGATATTGACCATTTTGTCCGACACGAGAGATTTTGGGTCGGTATTTTGCTCAGATTTGCTCTATCTCTTACCGTTTCGGAGATATTGACCATTTTGTCCGACACGAAAGATTTTGGGTCGGTTTTTGCTCTAACTTCTACAATTCTTAACCGATTCCATTGAAAGTTTTTTTGTTTTTTAGGTATTTTTATACTCTTTCGAACTGCATTTACAGATTTGCTCTATCTCTTACCGTTTCGGAGATATTGACAATTTTGTCCGACACGAGAGATTTTGGGTCGGTTTTTTGCTCAGATTTGCTCTATCTCTTACCGTTTCGGAGATATTGACCATTTTGTCCGACACGAAAGATTTTGGGTCGGCTTTTGCTCTAACTTCTACAATTCTTAACCGATTCCATTGAAAGTTTTTTTGTTTTTTAGGTATTTTTATACTCTTTCGAACTGCATTTACAGATTTGCTCTATCTCTTGCCGTTTCGGAGATATTGACCTTTTTGTCCGACACGAGAGATTTTGGGTCGGTTTTTTGCTCAGATTTGCTCTATCTCTTACCGTTTCGGAGATATTGACCATTTTGTCCGACACGAAAGATTTTGGGTCGGCTTTTGCTCTAACTTCTACAATTCTTAACCGATTCCATTGAAAGTTTTTTTGTTTTTTAGGTATTTTTATACTCTTTCGAACTGCATTTACAGATTTGCTCTATCTCTTACCGTTTCGGAGATATTGACCATTTTGTCCGACACGAGAGATTTTGGGTCGGTATTTTGCTCAGATTTGCTCTATCTCTTACCGTTTCGGAGATATTGACCATTTTGTCCGACACGAGAGATTTTGGGTCGGTATTTTGCTCAGATTTGCTCTATCTCTTACCGTTTCGGAGATATTGACCATTTTGTCCGACACGAAAGATTTTGGGTCGGTTTTTGCTCTAACTTCTACAATTCTTAACCGATTCCATTGAAAGTTTTTTTGTTTTTTAGGTATTTTTATACTCTTTCGAACTGCATTTACAGATTTGCTCTATCTCTTACCGTTTCGGAGATATTGACAATTTTGTCCGACACGAGAGATTTTGGGTCGGTTTTTTGCTCAGATTTGCTCTATCTCTTACCGTTTCGGAGATATTGACCATTTTGTCCGACACGAAAGATTTTGGGTCGGTTTTTGCTCTAACTTCTACAATTCTTAACCGATTCCATTGAAAGTTTTTTTGTTTTTTAGGTATTTTTATACTCTTTCGAACTGCATTTACAGATTTGCTCTATCTCTTACCGTTTCGGAGATATTGACAATTTTGTCCGACACGAGAGATTTTGGGTCGGTATTTTGCTCAGATTTGCTCTATCTCTTACCGTTTCGGAGATATTGACCATTTTGTCCGACACGAAAGATTTTGGGTCGGTTTTTGCTCTAACTTCTACAATTCTTAACCGATTCCATTGAAAGTTTTTTTGTTTTTTAGGTATTTTTATACTCTTTCGAACTGCATTTACAGATTTGCTCTATCTCTTACCGTTTCGGAGATATTGACAATTTTGTCCGACACGAGAGATTTTGGGTCGGTTTTTTGCTCAGATTTGCTCTATCTCTTACCGTTTCGGAGATATTGACCATTTTGTCCGACACGAAAGATTTTGGGTCGGCTTTTGCTCTAACTTCTACAATTCTTAACCGATTCCATTGAAAGTTTTTTTGTTTTTTAGGTATTTTTATACTCTTTCGAACTGCATTTACAGATTTGCTCTATCTCTTGCCGTTTCGGAGATATTGACCTTTTTGTCCGACACGAGAGATTTTGGGTCGGTTTTTTGCTCAGATTTGCTCTATCTCTTACCGTTTCGGAGATATTGACCATTTTGTCCGACACGAAAGATTTTGGGTCGGCTTTTGCTCTAACTTCTACAATTCTTAACCGATTCCATTGAAAGTTTTTTTGTTTTTTAGGTATTTTTATACTCTTTCGAACTGCATTTACAGATTTGCTCTATCTCTTACCGTTTCGGAGATATTGACCATTTTGTCCGACACGAGAGATTTTGGGTCGGTATTTTGCTCAGATTTGCTCTATCTCTTACCGTTTCGGAGATATTGACCATTTTGTCCGACACGAAAGATTTTGGGTCGGCTTTTGCTCTAACTTCTACAATTCTTAACCGATTCCATTGAAAGTTTTTTTGTTTTTTAGGTATTTTTATACTCTTTCGAACTGCATTTACAGATTTGCTCTATCTCTTACCGTTTCGGAGATATTGACAATTTTGTCCGACACGAGAGATTTTGGGTCGGTTTTTTGCTCAGATTTGCTCTATCTCTTACCGTTTCGGAGATATTGACCATTTTGTCCGACACGAAAGATTTTGGGTCGGCTTTTGCTCTAACTTCTACAATTCTTAACCGATTCCATTGAAAGTTTTTTTGTTTTTTAGGTATTTTTATACTCTTTCGAACTGCATTTACAGATTTGCTCTATCTCTTGCCGTTTCGGAGATATTGACCTTTTTGTCCGACACGAGAGATTTTGGGTCGGTTTTTTGCTCAGATTTGCTCTATCTCTTACCGTTTCGGAGATATTGACCATTTTGTCCGACACGAAAGATTTTGGGTCGGCTTTTGCTCTAACTTCTACAATTCTTAACCGATTCCATTGAAAGTTTTTTTGTTTTTTAGGTATTTTTATACTCTTTCGAACTGCATTTACAGATTTGCTCTATCTCTTGCCGTTTCGGAGATATTGACCTTTTTGTCCGACACGAGAGATTTTGGGTCGGTTTTTTGCTCAGATTTGCTCTATCTCTTACCGTTTCGGAGATATTGACCATTTTGTCCGACACGAAAGATTTTGGGTCGGCTTTTGCTCTAACTTCTACAATTCTTAACCGATTCCATTGAAAGTTTTTTTGTTTTTTAGGTATTTTTATACTCTTTCGAACTGCATTTACAGATTTGCTCTATCTCTTACCGTTTCGGAGATATTGACCTTTTTGTCCGACACGAGAGATTTTGGGTCGGTATTTTGCTCAGATTTGCTCTATCTCTTACCGTTTCGGAGATATTGACCATTTTGTCCGACACGAAAGATTTTGGGTCGGTTTTTGCTCTAACTTCTACAATTCTTAACCGATTCCATTGAAAGTTTTTTTGTTTTTTAGGTATTTTTATACTCTTTCGAACTGCATTTACAGATTTGCTCTATCTCTTACCGTTTCGGAGATATTGACCATTTTGTCCGACACGAGAGATTTTGGGTCGGTATTTTGCTCAGATTTGCTCTATCTCTTACCGTTTCGGAGATATTGACCATTTTGTCCGACACGAAAGATTTTGGGTCGGTTTTTGCTCTAACTTCTACAATTCTTAACCGATTCCATTGAAAGTTTTTTTGTTTTTTAGGTATTTTTATACTCTTTCGAACTGCATTTACAGATTTGCTCTATCTCTTACCGTTTCGGAGATATTGACAATTTTGTCCGACACGAGAGATTTTGGGTCGGTTTTTTGCTCAGATTTGCTCTATCTCTTACCGTTTCGGAGATATTGACCATTTTGTCCGACACGAAAGATTTTGGGTCGGCTTTTGCTCTAACTTCTACAATTCTTAACCGATTCCATTGAAAGTTTTTTTGTTTTTTAGGTATTTTTATACTCTTTCGAACTGCATTTACAGATTTGCTCTATCTCTTGCCGTTTCGGAGATATTGACCTTTTTGTCCGACACGAGAGATTTTGGGTCGGTATTTTGCTCAGATTTGCTCTATCTCTTACCGTTTCGGAGATATTGACCATTTTGTCCGACACGAAAGATTTTGGGTCGGCTTTTGCTCTAACTTCTACAATTCTTAACCGATTCCATTGAAAGTTTTTTTGTTTTTTAGGTATTTTTATACTCTTTCGAACTGCATTTACAGATTTGCTCTATCTCTTGCCGTTTCGGAGATATTGACCTTTTTGTCCGACACGAGAGATTTTGGGTCGGTATTTTGCTCAGATTTGCTCTATCTCTTACCGTTTCGGAGATATTGACCATTTTGTCCGACACGAGAGATTTTGGGTCGGTATTTTGCTCAGATTTGCTCTATCTCTTACCGTTTCGGAGATATTGACCATTTTGTCCGACACGAAAGATTTTGGGTCGGTTTTTGCTCTAACTTCTACAATTCTTAACCGATTCCATTGAAAGTTTTTTTGTTTTTTAGGTATTTTTATACTCTTTCGAACTGCATTTACAGATTTGCTCTATCTCTTGCCGTTTCGGAGATATTGACCTTTTTGTCCGACACGAGAGATTTTGGGTCGGTTTTTTGCTCAGATTTGCTCTATCTCTTACCGTTTCGGAGATATTGACCATTTTGTCCGACACGAAAGATTTTGGGTCGGCTTTTGCTCTAACTTCTACAATTCTTAACCGATTCCATTGAAAGTTTTTTTGTTTTTTAGGTATTTTTATACTCTTTCGAACTGCATTTACAGATTTGCTCTATCTCTTGCCGTTTCGGAGATATTGACCTTTTTGTCCGACACGAGAGATTTTGGGTCGGTATTTTGCTCAGATTTGCTCTATCTCTTACCGTTTCGGAGATATTGACCATTTTGTCCGACACGAAAGATTTTGGGTCGGTTTTTGCTCTAACTTCTACAATTCTTAACCGATTCCATTGAAAGTTTTTTTGTTTTTTAGGTATTTTTATACTCTTTCGAACTGCATTTACAGATTTGCTCTATCTCTTACCGTTTCGGAGATATTGACCATTTTGTCCGACACGAGAGATTTTGGGTCGGTATTTTGCTCAGATTTGCTCTATCTCTTACCGTTTCGGAGATATTGACCATTTTGTCCGACACGAGAGATTTTGGGTCGGTTTTTGCTCTAACTTCTACAATTCTTAACCGATTCCATTGAAAGTTTTTTTGTTTTTTAGGTATTTTTATACTCTTTCGAACTGCATTTACAGATTTGCTCTATCTCTTACCGTTTCGGAGATATTGACAATTTTGTCCGACACGAGAGATTTTGGGTCGGTTTTTTGCTCAGATTTGCTCTATCTCTTACCGTTTCGGAGATATTGACCATTTTGTCCGACACGAAAGATTTTGGGTCGGCTTTTGCTCTAACTTCTACAATTCTTAACCGATTCCATTGAAAGTTTTTTTGTTTTTTAGGTATTTTTATACTCTTTCGAACTGCATTTACAGATTTGCTCTATCTCTTACCGTTTCGGAGATATTGACCTTTTTGTCCGACACGAGAGATTTTGGGTCGGTATTTTGCTCAGATTTGCTCTATCTCTTACCGTTTCGGAGATATTGACCATTTTGTCCGACACGAAAGATTTTGGGTCGGCTTTTGCTCTAACTTCTACAATTCTTAACCGATTCCATTGAAAGTTTTTTTGTTTTTTAGGTATTTTTATACTCTTTCGAACTGCATTTACAGATTTGCTCTATCTCTTGCCGTTTCGGAGATATTGACCTTTTTGTCCGACACGAGAGATTTTGGGTCGGTATTTTGCTCAGATTTGCTCTATCTCTTACCGTTTCGGAGATATTGACCATTTTGTCCGACACGAAAGATTTTGGGTCGGTATTTTGCTCAGATTTGCTCTATCTCTTACCGTTTCGGAGATATTGACCATTTTGTCCGACACGAAAGATTTTGGGTCGGTTTTTGCTCTAACTTCTACAATTCTTAACCGATTCCATTGAAAGTTTTTTTGTTTTTTAGGTATTTTTATACTCTTTCGAACTGCATTTACAGATTTGCTCTATCTCTTACCGTTTCGGAGATATTGACAATTTTGTCCGACACGAGAGATTTTGGGTCGGTTTTTTGCTCAGATTTGCTCTATCTCTTACCGTTTCGGAGATATTGACCATTTTGTCCGACACGAAAGATTTTGGGTCGGCTTTTGCTCTAACTTCTACAATTCTTAACCGATTCCATTGAAAGTTTTTTTGTTTTTTAGGTATTTTTATACTCTTTCTAACTGCATTTACAGATTTGCTCTATCTCTTGCCGTTTCGGAGATATTGACCATTTTGTCCGACACGAGAGATTTTGGGTCGGTTTTTGCTCTAACTTCTACAATTCTTAACCGATTTTCGAACTGCATTTACAGATTTGCTCTATCTCTTACCGTTTCGGAGATATTGACCATTTTGTCCGACACGAGAGATTTTGGGTCGGTATTTTGCTCCGATTTGCTCTATCTCTTACCGTTTCGGAGATATTGACCATTTTGTCCGACACGAAAGATTTTGGGTCGGTTTTTTGCTCTAACTTCTACAATTCTTAACCGATTTTCGAACTGCATTTACAGATTTGCTCTATCTCTTACCGTTTCGGAGATATTGACCATTTTGTCCGACACGAAAGATTTTGGGTCGGCTTTTGCTCTAACTTCTACAATTCTTAACCGATTCCATTGAAAGTTTTTTTGTTTTTTAGGTATTTTTATACTCTTTCGAACTGCATTTACAGATTTGCTCTATCTCTTGCCGTTTCGGAGATATTGACCTTTTTGTCCGACACGAGAGATTTTGGGTCGGTTTTTTGCTCAGATTTGCTCTATCTCTTACCGTTTCGGAGATATTGACCATTTTGTCCGACACGAGAGATTTTGGGTCGGTTTTTGCTCTAACTTCTACAATTCTTAACCGATTCCATTGAAAGTTTTTTTGTTTTTTAGGTATTTTTATACTCTTTCGAACTGCATTTACAGATTTGCTCTATCTCTTACCGTTTCGGAGATATTGACCATTTTGTCCGACACGAGAGATTTTGGGTCGGTTTTTTGCTCAGATTTGCTCTATCTCTTACCGTTTCGGAGATATTGACCATTTTGTCCGACACGAGAGATTTTGGGGTTCGGTATTTTTATACTCTTTCGAACTGCATTTCAGATTTGCTCTATCTCTTACCGTTTCGGAGATATTGACCATTTTGTCCGACACGAGAGATTTTGGGTCGGTATTTTGCTCAGATTTGCTCTATCTCTTACCGTTTCGGAGATATTGACCATTTTGTCCGACACGAAAGATTTTGGGTCGGTTTTTGCTCTAACTTCTACAATTCTTAACCGATTCCATTGAAAGTTTTTTTGTTTTTTAGGTATTTTTATACTCTTTCGAACTGCATTTACAGATTTGCTCTATCTCTTACCGTTTCGGAGATATTGACAATTTTGTCCGACACGAGAGATTTTGGGTCGGTTTTTTGCTCAGATTTGCTCTATCTCTTACCGTTTCGGAGATATTGACCATTTTGTCCGACACGAGAGATTTTGGGTCGGTTTTTGCTCTAGATTTGCTCTATCTCTTACCGTTTCGGAGATATTGACCATTTTGTCCGACACGAGAGATTTTGGGTCGGTTTTTTTTTCAGATTTGCTCTATCTCTTACCGTTTCGGAGATATTGACCATTTTGTCCGACACGATAGATTTTGGGTCGGTTTTTTGCTCCAGATTTGCTCTATCTCTTGCCGTTTCGGAGATATTGACCTTTTTGTCCGACACGAGAGATTTTGGGTCGGTTTTTTGCTCAGATTTGCTCTATCTCTTACCGTTTCGGAGATATTGACCATTTTGTCCGACACGAGAGATTTTGGGTCGGTTTTTGCTCTAACTTCTACAATTCTTAACCGATTCCATTGAAAGTTTTTTTGTTTTTTAGGTATTTTTATACTCTTTCGAACTGCATTTACAGATTTGCTCTATCTCTTACCGTTTCGGAGATATTGACCTTTTTGTCCGACACGAGAGATTTTGGGTCGGTTTTTTGCTCAGATTTGCTCTATCTCTTACCGTTTCGGAGATATTGACCATTTTGTCCGACACGAGAGATTTTGGGTCGGTTTTTGCTCTAACTTCTACAATTCTTAACCGATTCCATTGAAAGTTTTTTTTGTTTTTTAGGTATTTTTATACTCTTTCGAACTGCATTTACAGATTTGCTCTATCTCTTGCCGTTTCGGAGATATTGACCTTTTTGTCCGACACGAGAGATTTTGGGTCGGTTTTTTGCTCAGATTTGCTCTATCTCTTACCGTTTCGGAGATATTGACCATTTTGTCCGACACGAGAGATTTTGGGTCGGTTTTTGCTTCTCAGATTTGCTCTATCTCTTACCGTTTCGGAGATATTGACCATTTTGTCCGACACGAGAGATTTTGGGTCGGTATTTTGCTCCGATTTGCTCTATCTCTTACCGTTTCGGAGATATTGACCATTTTGTCCGACACGAAAGATTTTGGGTCGGTTTTTGCTCTAACTTCTACAATTCTTAACCATTCAGAAATTTTTCTGAACTGCATTTACAGATTTGCTCTATCTCTTACCGTTTCGGAGATATTGACCATTTTGTCCGACACGAAAGATTTTGGGTCGGTTTTTGCTCTAACTTCTACAATTCTTAACCGATTCCATTGAAGTTTTTTTTTGTTTTTTAGGTATTTTTATACTCTTTCGAACTGCATGTACAGATTTGCTCTATCTCACGAAAGATTTTGGGTCGGTTTTTGCTCTAACTTCTACAATTCTTAACCGATTCCATTGAAAGTTTTTTTTTTTTAGGTATTTTTTTTGCTCTATCTCTTACCGTTTCGGAGATATTGACCATTTTGTCGACACGAGAGATTTTGGGTCGGTTTTTTTCTCAGATTTGCTCTATCTCTTACCGTTTCGGAGATATTGACCATTTTGTCCGACACGAGAGATTTTGGGTCGGTTTTTTGCTCAGATTTGCTCTATCTCTTACCGTTTCGGAGATATTGACCATTTTGTCCGACACGAAAGATTTTGGGTCGGTTTTTGCTCTAACTTCTACAATTCTTAACCGATTCCATTGAAAGTTTTTTTGTTTTTTAGGTATTTTTATACTCTTTCGAACTGCATTTACAGATTTGCTCTATCTCTTACCGTTTCGGAGATATTGACCATTTTGTCCGACACGAGAGATTTTGGGTCGGTATTTTGCTCAGATTTGCTCTATCTCTTACCGTTTCGGAGATATTGACCATTTTGTCCGACACGAAAGATTTTGGGTCGGTTTTTTGCTCAGATTTGCTCTATCTCTTACCGTTTCGGAGATATTGACCATTTTGTCCGACACGAGAGATTTTGGGTCGGTTTTTGCTCTAACTTCTACAATTCTTAACCGATTCCATTGAAAGTTTTTTTTTTTTGTTTTTTAGGTATTTTTATACTCTTTCGAACTGCATTTACAGATTTGCTCTATCTCTTAAAAGTTTTTTTCGTATTTTAGGTATTTTTATACTCTTTCGAACTGCATTTACGGATTTGCTCTATCTTTTGAAAGTTTTTTTTGTTTTTTAGGTATTTTTATACTCTTTCGAACTGCATTTACAGATTTGCTCTATCTCTTACCGTTTCGGAGATATTGACCATTTTGTCCGACACGAAAGATTTTGGGTCGGTTTTTGCTCTAACTTCTACAATTCTTAACCGATTCCATTGAAATTTTTTTTGTTTTTTAGGTATTTTTATACTCTTTCGAACTGCATTTACAGATTTGCTCTATCTCTACGAAAGATTTTGGGTCGGTTTTTGCTCTAACTTCTACAATTCTTAACCGATTCCATTGAAAGTTTTTTTTTTTAGGTATTTTTTTTGCTCTATCTCTTACCGTTTCGGAGATATTGACCATTTTGTCGACGCGAGAGTTTGGGTCGGTTTTTTTCTCAGATTTGCTCTATCTCTTACCGTTTCGGAGATATTGACCATTTTGTCCGACACGAAAGATTTTGGGTCGGTATTTTGCTCAGATTTGCTCTATCTCTTACCGTTTCGGAGATATTGACCATTTTGTCCGACACGAGAGATTTTGGGTCGGTTTTTGCTCTAACTTCTACAATTCTTAACCGATTCCATTGAAAGTTTTTTTGTTTTTTAGGTATTTTTATACTCTTTCGAACTGCATTTACAGATTTGCTCTATCTCTTACCGTTTCGGAGATATTGACCATTTTGGCCGACACGAGAGATTTTGGGTCGGTATTTTGCTCAGATTTGCTCTATCTCTTACCGTTTCGGAGATATTGACCATTTTGTCCGACACGAAAGATTTTGGGTCGGTTTTTGCTCTAACTTCTACAATTCTTAACCGATTCCATTGAACGTTTTTTTGTTTTTTAGGTATTTTTATACTCTTTCGAACTGCATTTACAGATTTGCTCTATCTCTTACCGTTTCGGAGATATTGGCCATTTTGTTCGACACGAGAGATTTTGGGTCGGTTTTTTGCTGAGATTTGCTCTATCTCTTACCGTTTCGGAGATATTGACCATTTTGTCCGACACGAAAGATTTTGGGTCGGCTTTTGCTCTAACTTCTACAATTCTTAACCGATTCCATTGAAAGTTTTTTTGTTTTTTTGTTTATTGACCGAAAGATTTTGGGTCGGTTTTTGCTCTAACTTCTACAATTCTTAACCGATTCCATTGAAATTTTTTTTGTTTTTTAGGTATTTTTATACTCTTTCGAACTGCATTTACAGATTTGCTCTATCTCTTACCGTTTCGGAGATATTGCCCATTTTGTTCGACACGAGAGATTTTGGGTCGGTTTTTTGCTGAGATTTGCTCTATCTCTTACCGTCTCGGAGATATTGACCATTTTGTCCGACACGAAAGATTTTGGGTCGGTTTTTGCTCTAACTTCTACAATTCTTAACCGATTCCATTGAAATTTTTTTTTGTTTTTTAGGTATTTTTATACTCTTTCGAACTGCATTTACAGATTTGCTCTATCTCACGAAAGATTTTGGGTCGGTTTTTGCTCTAACTTCTACAATTCTTAACCGATTCCATTGAAAGTTTTTTTGTTTTTTAGGTATTCCATTGAAAGTTTTTTTGTTTTTTAGGTATTTTTATACTCTTTCGAACTGCATTTACGGATTTGCTCTATCTCTTAAAAGTTTTTTTTGTATTTTAGGTATTTTTATACTCTTTCGAACTGCATTTACGGATTTGCTCTATCTTTTGAAAGTTTTTTTGTTTTTTAGGTATTTTTATACTCTTTCGAACTGCATTTACAGATTTGCTCTATCTCTTACCGTCTCGGAGATATTGACCATTTTGTCCGACACGAAAGATTTTGGGTCGGTGTTTGCTCTAACTTCTACAATTCTTAACCGATTCCATTGAAATTTTTTTTGTTTTTTAGGTATTTTTATACTGTTTCGAACTGCATTTACAGATTTGCTCTATCTCATGAAAGATTTTGGGTCGGTTTTTGCTCTAACTTCTACAATTCTTAACCGATTCCATTGAAAGTTTTTTTTTAGGTATTTTTTTTGCTCTATCTCTTACCGTTTCGGAGATATTGACCATTTTGTCGACGCGAGAGTTTGGGTCGGTTTTTTTCTCAGATTTGCTCTATCTCTTACCGTTTCGGAGATATTGACCATTTTGTCCGACACGAGAGATTTTGGGTCGGTATTTTGCTCAGATTTGCTCTATCTCTTACCGTTTCGGAGATATTGACCATTTTGTCCGACACGAAAGATTTTGGGTCGGTTTTTGCTCTAACTTCTACAATTCTTAACCGATTCCATTGAAAGTTTTTTTGTTTTTTAGGTATTTTTATACTCTTTCGAACTGCATTTACAGATTTGCTCTATCTCTTACCGTTTCGGAGATATTGACAATTTTGTCCGACACGAGAGATTTTGGGTCGGTTTTTTGCTCAGATTTGCTCTATCTCTTACCGTTTCGGAGATATTGACCATTTTGTCCGACACGAGAGATTTTGGGTCGGTTTTTTGCTCAGATTTGCTCTATCTCTTACCGTTTCGGAGATATTGACCACTTTGTCGACACGAGAGATTTTGGGTCGGTTTTTTTTCTCAGATTTGCTCTATCTCTTACCGTTTCGGAGATATTGACCATTTTGTCCGACACGATAGATTTTGGGTCGGTTTTTTGCTCAGATTTGCTCTATCTCTTGCCGTTTCGGAGATATTGACCTTTTTGTCCGACACGAGAGATTTTGGGTCGGTTTTTTGCTCAGATTTGCTCTATCTCTTACCGTTTCGGAGATATTGACCATTTTGTCCGACACGAGAGATTTTGGGTCGGTTTTTGCTCTAACTTCTACAATTCTTAACCGATTTTCGAACTGCATTTACAGATTTGCTCTATCTCTTACCGTTTCGGAGATATTGACCTTTTTGTCCGACACGAGAGATTTTGGGTCGGTTTTTTGCTCAGATTTGCTCTCTCTTACCGTTTCGGAGATATTGACCATTTTGTCCGACACGAGAGATTTTGGGTCGGTTTTTGCTCTAACTTCTACAATTCTTAACCGATTTTCGAACTGCATTTACAGATTTGCTCTATCTCTTGCCGTTTCGGAGATATTGACCTTTTTGTCCGACACGAGAGATTTTGGGTCGGTTTTTTTTCTCAGATTTGCTCTATCTCTTACCGTTTCGGAGATATTGACCACTTTGTCGACACGAGAGATTTTGGGTCGGTTTTTTTTCTCAGATTTGCTCTATCTCTTACCGTTTCGGAGATATTGACCATTTTGTCCGACACGAGAGATTTTGGGTCGGTATTTTGCTCCGATTTGCTTTATCTCTTACCGTTTCGGAGATATTGACCATTTTGTCCGACACGAAAGATTTTGGGTCGGTTTTTGCTCTAACTTCTACAATTCTTAACCGATTTTCGAACTGCATTTACAGATTTGCTCTATCTCTTACCGTCTCGGAGATATTGACCATTTTGTCAGACACGAAAGATTTTGGGTCGGTTTTTGCTCTAACTTCTACAATTCTTAACCGATTCCATTGAAGTTTTTTTGTTTTTTAGGTATTTTTATACTCTTTCGAACTGCATGTACAGATTTGCTCTATCTCACGAAAGATTTTGGGTCGGTTTTTGCTCTAACTTCTACAATTCTTAACCGATTCCATTGAAAGTTTTTTTTTTTTAGGTATTTTTTTTGCTCTATCTCTTACCGTTTCGGAGATATTGACCATTTTGTCGACACGAGAGATTTTGGGTCGGTTTTTTCTCAGATTTGCTCTATCTCTTACCGTTTCGGAGATATTGACCATTTTGTCCGACACGAGAGATTTTGGGTCGGTTTTTTGCTCAGATTTGCTCTATCTCTTACCGTTTCGGAGATATTGACCATTTTGTCCGACACGAAAGATTTTGGGTCGGTTTTTGCTCTAACTTCTACAATTCTTAACCGATTCCATTGAAAGTTTTTTTTTTTAGGTATTTTTATACTCTTTCGAACTGCATTTACAGATTTGCTCTATCTCTTACCGTTTCGGAGATATTGACCATTTTGGCCGACAGGAGAGATTTTGGGTCGGTATTTTGCTCAGATTTGCTCTATCTCTTACCGTTTCGGAGATATTGACCATTTTGTCCGACACGAAAGATTTTGGGTCGGTTTTTTGCTCAGATTTGCTCTATCTCTTACCGTTTCGGAGATATTGACCATTTTGTCCGACACGAGAGATTTTGGGTCGGTTTTTGCTCTAACTTCTACAATTCTTAACCGATTCCATTGAAAGTTTTTTTGTTTTTTAGGTATTCCATTGAAAGTTTTTTTGTTTTTTAGGTATTTTTATACTCTTTCGAACTGCATTTACAGATTTGCTCTATCTCTTAAAAGTTTTTTTGTATTTTAGGTATTTTTATACTCTTTCGAACTGCATTTACGGATTTGCTCTATCTTTTGAAAGTTTTTTTGTTTTTTAGGTATTTTTATACTCTTTCGAACTGCATTTACAGATTTGCTCTATCTCTTACCGTCTCGGAGATATTGACCATTTTGTCCGACACGAAAGATTTTGGGTCGGTTTTTGCTCTAACTTCTACAATTCTTAACCGATTCCATTGAAATTTTTTTTGTTTTTTAGGTATTTTTATACTGTTTCGAACTGCATTTACAGATTTGCTCTATCTCACGAAAGATTTTGGGTCGGTTTTTGCTCTAACTTCTACAATTCTTAACCGATTCCATTGAAAGTTTTTTTTTTAGGTATTTTTTTTGC
The DNA here is from genome assembly GCA_037075165.1 of Hirtodrosophila histrioides. Taxonomy (NCBI): domain Eukaryota; kingdom Metazoa; phylum Arthropoda; class Insecta; order Diptera; family Drosophilidae; genus Hirtodrosophila; species Hirtodrosophila histrioides. The sequence goes on from JBAMCL010000055.1 coordinate 71,040, forward strand.
TCTATCTCTTACCGTTTCGGAGATATTGACCATTTTGTCGACGCGAGAGTTTGGGTCGGTTTTTTTCTCAGATTTGCTCTATCTCTTACCGTTTCGGAGATATTGACCATTTTGTCCGACACGAAAGATTTTGGGTCGGTATTTTGCTCAGATTTGCTCTATCTCTTACCGTTTCGGAGATATTGACCATTTTGTCCGACACGAGAGATTTTGGGTCGGTTTTTGCTCTAACTTCTACAATTCTTAACCGATTCCATTGAAAGTTTTTTTGTTTTTTAGGTATTTTTATACTCTTTCGAACTGCATTTACAGATTTGCTCTATCTCTTACCGTTTCGGAGATATTGACCATTTTGGCCGACACGAGAGATTTTGGGTCGGTATTTTGCTCAGATTTGCTCTATCTCTTACCGTTTCGGAGATATTGACCATTTTGTCCGACACGAAAGATTTTGGGTCGGTTTTTGCTCTAACTTCTACAATTCTTAACCGATTCCATTGAACGTTTTTTTGTTTTTTAGGTATTTTTATACTCTTTCGAACTGCATTTACAGATTTGCTCTATCTCTTACCGTTTCGGAGATATTGGCCATTTTGTTCGACACGAGAGATTTTGGGTCGGTTTTTTGCTCAGATTTGCTCTATCTCTTACCGTTTCGGAGATATTGACCATTTTGTCCGACACGAAAGATTTTGGGTCGGCTTTTGCTCTAACTTCTACAATTCTTAACCGATTCCATTGAAAGTTTTTTTGTTTTTTTGTTTATTGACCGAAAGATTTTGGGTCGGTTTTTGCTCTAACTTCTACAATTCTTAACCGATTCCATTGAAATTTTTTTTGTTTTTTAGGTATTTTTATACTCTTTCGAACTGCATTTACAGATTTGCTCTATCTCTTACCGTTTCGGAGATATTGCCCATTTTGTTCGACACGAGAGATTTTGGGTCGGTTTTTTGCTGAGATTTGCTCTATCTCTTACCGTCTCGGAGATATTGACCATTTTGTCCGACACGAAAGATTTTGGGTCGGTTTTTGCTCTAACTTCTACAATTCTTAACCGATTCCATTGAATTTTTTTTTGTTTTTTAGGTATTTTTATACTCTTTCGAACTGCATTTACAGATTTGCTCTATCTCACGAAAGATTTTGGGTCGGTTTTTGCTCTAACTTCTACAATTCTTAACCGATTCCATTGAAAGTTTTTTTGTTTTTTAGGTATTCCATTGAAAGTTTTTTTGTTTTTTAGGTATTTTTATACTCTTTCGAACTGCATTTACGGATTTGCTCTATCTCTTAAAAGTTTTTTTGTATTTTAGGTATTTTTATACTCTTTCGAACTGCATTTACGGATTTGCTCTATCTTTTGAAAGTTTTTTTGTTTTTTAGGTATTTTTATACTCTTTCGAACTGCATTTACAGATTTGCTCTATCTCTTACCGTCTCGGAGATATTGACCATTTTGTCCGACACGAAAGATTTTGGGTCGGTGTTTGCTCTAACTTCTACAATTCTTAACCGATTCCATTGAAATTTTTTTTGTTTTTTAGGTATTTTTATACTGTTTCGAACTGCATTTACAGATTTGCTCTATCTCACGAAAGATTTTGGGTCGGTTTTTGCTCTAACTTCTACAATTCTTAACCGATTCCATTGAAAGTTTTTTTTTAGGTATTTTTTTTGCTCTATCTCTTACCGTTTCGGAGATATTGACCATTTTGTCGACGCGAGAGTTTGGGTCGGTTTTTTTCTCAGATTTGCTCTATCTCTTACCGTTTCGGAGATATTGACCATTTTGTCCGACACGAGAGATTTTGGGTCGGTATTTTGCTCAGATTTGCTCTATCTCTTACCGTTTCGGAGATATTGACCATTTTGTCCGACACGAAAGATTTTGGGTCGGTTTTTGCTCTAACTTCTACAATTCTTAACCGATTCCATTGAAAGTTTTTTTGTTTTTTAGGTATTTTTATACTCTTTCGAACTGCATTTACAGATTTGCTCTATCTCTTATCGTTTCGGAGATATTGACAATTTTGTCCGACACGAGAGATTTTGGGTCGGTTTTTTGCTCAGATTTGCTCTATCTCTTACCGTTTCGGAGATATTGACCATTTTGTCCGACACGAAAGATTTTGGGTCGGCTTTTGCTCTAACTTCTACAATTCTTAACCGATTCCATTGAAAGTTTTTTTGTTTTTTAGGTATTTTTATACTCTTTCGAACTGCATTTACAGATTTGCTCTATCTCTTGCCGTTTCGGAGATATTGACCTTTTTGTCCGACACGAGAGATTTTGGGTCGGTTTTTTGCTCAGATTTGCTCTATCTCTTACCGTTTCGGAGATATTGACCATTTTGTCCGACACGAGAGATTTTGGGTCGGTTTTTGCTCTAACTTCTACAACTGCATTTACAGATTTGCTCTATCTCTTACCGTTTCGGAGATATTGACCATTTTGTCCGACACGAGAGATTTTGGGTCGGTATTTTGCTCCGATTTGCTCTATCTCTTACCGTTTCGGAGATATTGACCATTTTGTCCGACACGAAAGATTTTGGGTCGGTTTTTGCTCTAACTTCTACAATTCTTAACCGATTTTCGAACTGCATTTACAGATTTGCTCTATCTCTTACCGTTTCGGAGATATTGACCATTTTGTCCGACACGAGAGATTTTGGGTCGGTTTTTTGCTCAGATTTGCTCTATCTCTTACCGTTTCGGAGATATTGACCATTTTGTCCGACACGAGAGATTTTGGGTCGGTTTTTGCTCTAACTTCTACAATTCTTAACCGATTTTCGAACTGCATTTACAGATTTGCTCTATCTCTTACCGTTTCGGAGATATTGACCATTTTGTCCGACACGAGAGATTTTGGGTCGGTATTTTGCTCCGATTTGCTCTATCTCTTACCGTTTCGGAGATATTGACCATTTTGTCCGACACGAAAGATTTTGGGTCGGTTTTTGCTCTAACTTCTACAATTCTTAACCGATTTTCGAACTGCATTTACAGATTTGCTCTATCTCTTACCGTCTCGGAGATATTGACCATTTTGTCAGACACGAAAGATTTTGGGTCGGTTTTTGCTCTAACTTCTACAATTCTTAACCGATTCCATTGAAGTTTTTTTGTTTTTTAGGTATTTTTATACTCTTTCGAACTGCATGTACAGATTTGCTCTATATCACGAAAGATTTTGGGTCGGTTTTTGCTCTAACTTCTACAATTCTTAACCGATTCCATTGAAAGTTTTTTTTTTTTTTTAGGTATTTTTTTTGCTCTATCTCTTACCGTTTCGGAGATATTGACCATTTTGTCGACACGAGAGATTTTGGGTCGGTTTTTTTCTCAGATTTGCTCTATCTCTTACCGTTTCGGAGATATTGACCATTTTGTCCGACACGAGAGATTTTGGGTCGGTTTTTTGCTCAGATTTGCTCTATCTCTTACCGTTTCGGAGATATTGACCATTTTGTCCGACACGAAAGATTTTGGGTCGGTTTTTGCTCTAACTTCTACAATTCTTAACCGATTCCATTGAAAGTTTTTTTTTTTAGGTATTTTTATACTCTTTCGAACTGCATTTACAGATTTGCTCTATCTCTTACCGTTTCGGAGATATTGACCATTTTGGCCGACAGGAGAGATTTTGGGTCGGTATTTTGCTCAGATTTGCTCTATCTCTTACCGTTTCGGAGATACTGACCATTTTGTCCGACACGAAAGTTTGGGTCGGCTTTTGCTCTAACTTCTACAATTCTTAACCGATTCCATTGAAAGTTTTTTTGTTTTTTAGGTATTTTTATACTTTTTCGAACTGCATTTACACATTTGCTCTATCTCTTACCGTTTCGGAGATATTGACCATTTCCGACACGAGAGATTTTGGGTCGGTATTTTGCTCAGATTTGCTCTATCTCTTACCGTTTCGGAGATATTGACCATTTTGTCCGACACGAAAGATTTTGGGTCGGTTTTTTGCTCATATTTGCTCTATCTCTTACCGTTTCGGAGATATTGACCATTTTGTCCGACACGAGAGATTTTGGGTCGGTTTTTGCTCTAACTTCTACAATTCTTAACCGATTCCATTGAAAGTTTTTTTGTTTTTTAGGTATTCCATTGAAAGTTTTTTTGTTTTTTAGGTATTTTTATACTCTTTCGAACTGCATTTACAGATTTGCTCTATCTCTTAAAAGTTTTTTTGTATTTTAGGTATTTTTATACTCTTTCGAACTGCATTTACGGATTTGCTCTATCTTTTGAAAGTTTTTTTTGTTTTTTAGGTATTTTTATACTCTTTCGAACTGCATTTACAGATTTGCTCTATCTCTTACCGTTTCGGAGATATTGACCATTTTGTTCGACACGAGAGATTTTGGGTCGGTTTTTGCTCTAACTTCTACAATTCTTAACCGATTCCATTGAAATTTTTTTTGTTTTTTAGGTATTTTTATACTCTTTCGAACTGCATTTACAGATTTGCTCTATCTCACGAAAGATTTTGGGTCGGTTTTTGCTCTAACTTCTACAATTCTTAACCGATTCCATTGAAAGTTTTTTTTTTAGGTATTTTTTTTGCTCTATCTCTTACCGTTTCGGAGATATTGACCATTTTGTCGACGCGAGAGTTTGGGTCGGTTTTTTTCTCAGATTTGCTCTATCTCTTACCGTTTCGGAGATATTGACCATTTTGTCCGACACGAGAGATTTTGGGTCGGTTTTTTGCTCAGATTTGCTCTATCTCTTACCGTTTCGGAGATATTGACCATTTTGTCCGACACGAGAGATTTTGGGTCGGTTTTTGCTCTAACTTCTACAATTCTTAACCGATTCCATTGAGAGTTTTTTTTAGGTATTTTTATACTAATTCGAACTGCATTTACAGATTTGCTCTATCTCTTACCGTTTCGGAGATATTGACCATTTTGGCCGACACGAGAGATTTTGGGTCGGTATTTTGCTCAGATTTGCTCTATCTCTTACCGTTTCGGAGATATTGACCAGTTTGTCCGACACGAAAGATTTTGGGTCGGTTTTTGCTCTAACTTCTACAATTCTTAACCGATTCCATTGAACGTTTTTTTGTTTTTTAGGTATTTTTATACTCTTTCGAACTGCATTTACAGATTTGCTCTATCTCTTACCGTTTCGGAGATATTGACCATTTTGTTCGACACGAGAGATTTTGGGTCGGTTTTTTGCTGAGATTTGCTCTATCTCTTACCGTTTCGGAGATATTGACCATTTTGTCCGACACGAAAGATTTTGGGTCGGCTTTTGCTCTAACTTCTACAATTCTTAACCGATTCCATTGAAAGTTTTTTTGTTTTTTTGTTTATTGACCGAAAGATTTTGGGTCGGTTTTTGCTCTAACTTCTACAATTCTTAACCGATTCCATTGAAATTTTTTTGTTTTTTAGGTATTTTTATATTCTTTCGAACTGTATTTACAGATTTGCTCTATCTCTTACCGTTTCGGAGATATTGACCATTTTGTTCGACACGAGAGATTTTGGGTCGGTTTTTTGCTCAGATTTGCTCTATCTCTTACCGTTTCGGAGATATTGACCATTTTGTCCGACACGAGAGATTTTGGGTCGGTTTTTGCTCTAACTTCTACAATTCTTAACCGATTCCATTGAAAGTTTTTTTTTTTTTAGGTATTTTTTTTGCTCTATCTCTTACCGTTTCGGAGATATTGACCATTTTGTCGACACGAGAGATTTTGGGTCGGTTTTTTTCTCAGATTTGCTCTATCTCTTACCGTTTCGGAGATATTGACCATTTTGTCCGACACGAGAGATTTTGGGTCGGTTTTTTGCTCAGATTTGCTCTATCTCTTACCGTTTCGGAGATATTGACCATTTTGTCCGACACGAGAGATTTTGGGTCGGTTTTTGCTCTAACTTCTACAATTCTTAACCGATTCCATTGAAAGTTTTTTTTGTTTTTTAGGTATTCCATTGAAAGTTTTTTTGTTTTTTAGGTATTTTTATACTCTTTCGAACTGCATTTACAGATTTGCTCTATCTCTTAAAAGTTTTTTTTGTATTTTAGGTATTTTTATACTCTTTCGAACTGCATTTACGGATTTGCTCTAACTTTTGAAAGTTTTTTTGTCTTTTAGGTATTTTTATACTCTTTCGAACTGCATTTACAGATTTGCTCTATCTCTTACCGTTTCGGAGATATTGACCATTTTGTTCGACACGAGAGATTTTGGGTCGGTTTTTGCTCTAACTTCTACAATTCTTAACCGATTCCATTGAAATTTTTTTTGTTTTTTAGGTATTTTTATACTGTTTCGAACTGCATTTACAGATTTGCTCTATCTCACGAAAGATTTTGGGTCGGTTTTTGCTCTAACTTCTACAATTCTTAACCGATTCCATTGAAAGTTTTTTTTTTAGGTATTTTTTTTGCTCTATCTCTTACCGTTTCGGAGATATTGACCGTTTTGTCGACGCGAGAGTTTGGGTCGGTTTTTTTCTCAGATTTGCTCTATCTCTTACCGTTTCGGAGATATTGACCATTTTGTCCGACACGAGAGATTTTGGGTCGGTTTTTTGCTCAGATTTGCTCTATCTCTTACCGTTTCGGAGATATTGACCATTTTGTCCGACACGAGAGATTTTGGGTCGGTTTTTGCTCTAACTTCTACAATTCTTAACCGATTCCATTGAGAGTTTTTTTTAGGTATTTTTATACTCTTTCGAACTGCATTTACAGATTTGCTCTATCTCTTACCGTTTCGGAGATATTGACCATTTTGTTCGACACGAGAGATTTTGGGTCGGTTTTTTGCTGAGATTTGCTCTATCTCTTACCGTTTCGGAGATATTGACCATTTTGTGCGACACGAAAGATTTTGGGTCGGCTTTTGCTCTAACTTCTACAATTCTTAACCGATTCCATTGAAAGTTTTTTTGTTTTTTTGTTTATTGACCGAAAGATTTTGGGTCGGTTTTTGCTCTAACTTCTACAATTCTTAACCGATTCCATTGAAATTTTTTTGTTTTTTAGGTATTTTTATACTCTTTCGAACTGCATTTACAGATTTGCTCTATCTCTTACCGTTTCGGAGATATTGACCATTTTGTTCGACACGAGAGATTTTGGGTCGGTTTTTTGCTGAGATTTGCTCTATCTCTTACCGTCTCGGAGATATTGACCATTTTGTCCGACACGAAAGATTTTGGGTCGGTTTTTGCTCTAACTTCTACAATTCTTAACCGATTCCATTGAAATTTTTTTTGTTTTTTAGGTATTTTTATACTCTTTCGAACTGCATTTACGGATTTGCTCTATCTTTTGAAAGTTTTTTGTTTTTTAGGTATTTTTATACTCTTTCGAACTGCATTTACAGATTTGCTCTATCTCTTACCGTCTCGGAGATATTGACCATTTTGTCCGACACGAAAGATTTTGGGTCGGTTTTTGCTCTAACTTCTACAATTCTTAACCGATTCCATTGAAAGTTTTTTTTGTTTTTTAGGTATTTTTATACTCTTTCGAACTGCATTTACGGATTTGCTCTATCTTTTGAAAGTTTTTTGTTTTTTAGGTATTTTTATACTCTTTCGAACTGCATTTACAGATTTGCTCTATCTCTTACCGTTTCGGAGATATTGACCATTTTGTCCGACACGAGAGATTTTGGGTCGGTATTTTGCTCAGATTTGCTCTATCTCTTACCGTTTCGGAGATATTGACCATTTTGTCCGACACGAAAGATTTTGGGTCGGTTTTTGCTCTAACTTCTACAATTCTTAACCGATTCCATTGAAAGTTTTTTTGTTTTTTAGGTATTTTTATACTCTTTCGAACTGCATTTACAGATTTGCTCTATCTCTTACCGTTTCGGAGATATTGACCATTTTGTCCGACACGAAAGATTTTGGTTCGGTTTTTGCTCTAACTTCTACAATTCTTAACCGATTTCATTGAAATTTTTTTTTGTTTTTTAGGTATTTTTATACTCTTTCGAACTGCATTTACAGATTTGCTCTATCTCTTACCGTTTCGGAGATATTGACAATTTTGTCCGACACGAGAGATTTTGGGTCGGTTTTTTGCTCAGATTTGCTCTATCTCTTACCGTTTCGGAGATATTGACCATTTTGTCCGACACGAAAGATTTTGGGTCGGCTTTTGCTCTAACTTCTACAATTCTTAACCGATTCCATTGAAAGTTTTTTTGTTTTTTAGGTATTTTTATACTCTTTCGAACTGCATTTACAGATTTGCTCTATCTCTTGCCGTTTCGGAGATATTAACCTTTTTGTCCGACACGAGAGATTTTGGGTCGGTTTTTTGCTCAGATTTGCTCTATCTCTTACCGTTTCGGAGATATTGACCATTTTGTCCGACACGAGAGATTTTGGGTCGGTTTTTGCTCTAACTTCTACAATTCTTAACCGATTTTCGAACTGCATTTACAGATTTGCTCTATCTCTTACCGTTTCGGAGATATTGACCATTTTGTCCGACACGAGAGATTTTGGGTCGGTATTTTGCTCCGATTTGCTCTATCTCTTACCGTTTCGGAGATATTGACCATTTTGTCCGACACGAAAGATTTTGGGTCGGTTTTTGCTCTAACTTCTACAATTCTTAACCGATTTTCGAACTGCATTTACAGATTTGCTCTATCTCTTACCGTTTCGGAGATATTGACCATTTTGTCCGACACGAAAGATTTTGGGTCGGTTTTTGCTCTAACTTCTACAATTCTTAACCGATTCCATTGAAAGTTTTTTTGTTTTTAGGTATTTTTATACTCTTTCGAACTGCATTTACAGATTTGCTCTATCTCTTGCCGTTTCGGAGATATTAACCTTTTTGTCCGACACGAGAGATTTTGGGTCGGTTTTTTGCTCAGATTTGCTCTATCTCTTACCGTTTCGGAGATATTGACCATTTTGTCCGACACGAGAGATTTTGGGTCGGTTTTTGCTCTAACTTCTACAATTCTTAACCGATTTTCGAACTGCATTTACAGATTTGCTCTATCTTTTTTCCGTTTCGGAGATATTGACCTTTTTGTCCGACACGAGAGATTTTGGATCGGTATTTTGCTCAGATTTGCTCTATCTCTTACCGTTTCGGAGATATTGACCACTTTGTCGACACGAGAGATTTTGGGTCGGTTTTTTTTCTCAGATTTGCTCTATCTCTTACCGTTTCGGAGATATTGACCATTTTGTCCGACACGAAAGATTTTGGGTCGGTTTTTGCTCTAACTTCTACAATTCTTAACCGATTTTCGAACTGCATTTACAGATTTGCTCTATCTCTTACCGTCTCGGAGATATTGACCATTTTGTCAGACACGAAAGATTTTGGGTCGGTTTTTGCTCTAACTTCTACAATTCTTAACCGATTCCATTGAAGTTTTTTTGTTTTTTAGGTATTTTTATACTCTTTCGAACTGCATGTACAGATTTGCTCTATCTCACGAAAGATTTTGGGTCGGTTTTTGCTCTAACTTCTACAATTCTTAACCGATTCCATTGAAAGTTTTTTTTTTTTTAGGTATTTTTTTTGCTCTATCTCTTACCGTTTCGGAGATATTGACCATTTTGTCGACACGAGAGATTTTGGGTCGGTTTTTTTCTCAGATTTGCTCTATCTCTTACCGTTTCGGAGATATTGACCATTTTGTCCGACACGAGAGATTTTGGGTCGGTTTTTTGCTCAGATTTGCTCTATCTCTTACCGTTTCGGAGATATTGACCATTTTGTCCGACACGAAAGATTTTGGGTCGGTTTTTGCTCTAACTTCTACAATTCTTAACCGATTCCATTGAAAGTTTTTTTGTTTTTTAGGTATTTTTATACTCTTTCGAACTGCATTTACAGATTTGCTCTATCTCTTACCGTTTCGGAGATATTGACCATTTTGGCCGACAGGAGAGATTTTGGGTCGGTATTTTGCTCAGATTTGCTCTATCTCTTACCGTTTCGGAGATACTGACCATTTTGTCCGACACGAAAGTTTGGGTCGGCTTTTGCTCTAACTTCTACAATTCTTAACCGATTCCATTGAAAGTTTTTTTGTTTTTTAGGTATTTTTATACTCTTTCGAACTGCATTTACACATTTGCTCTATCTCTTACCGTTTCGGAGATATTGACCAATTTCCGACACGAGAGATTTTGGGTCGGTATTTTGCTCAGATTTGCTCTATCTCTTACCGTTTCGGAGATATTGACCATTTTGTCCGACACGAAAGATTTTGGGTCGGTTTTTTGCTCAGATTTGCTCTATCTCTTACCGTTTCGGAGATATTGACCATTTTGTCCGACACGAGAGATTTTGGGTCGGTTTTTGCTCTAACTTCTACAATTCTTAACCGATTCCATTGAAAGTTTTTTTTGTTTTTTAGGTATTCCATTGAAAGTTTTTTTGTTTTTTAGGTATTTTTATACTCTTTCGAACTGCATTTACAGATTTGCTCTATCTCTTAAAAGTTTTTTTGTATTTTAGGTATTTTTATACTCTTTCGAACTGCATTTACGGATTTGCTCTATCTTTTGAAAGTTTTTTTGTTTTTTAGGTATTTTTATACTCTTTCGAACTGCATTTACAGATTTGCTCTATCTCTTACCGTCTCGGAGATATTGACCATTTTGTCCGACACGAAAGATTTTGGGTCGGTTTTTGCTCTAACTTCTACAATTCTTAACCGATTCCATTGAAATTTTTTTTGTTTTTTAGGTATTTTTATACTGTTTCGAACTGCATTTACAGATTTGCTCTATCTCACGAAAGATTTTGGGTCGGTTTTTGCTCTAACTTCTACAATTCTTAACCGATTCCATTGAAAGTTTTTTTTTTAGGTATTTTTTTTGCTCTATCTCTTACCGTTTCGGAGATATTGACCATTTTGTCGACGCGAGAGTTTGGGTCGGTTTTTTTCTCAGATTTGCTCTATCTCTAACCGTTTCGGAGATATTGACCATTTTGTCCGACACGAGAGATTTTGGGTCGGTTTTTGCTCTAACTTCTACAATTCTTAACCGATTCCATTGAGAGTTTTTTTAGGTATTTTTATACTCTTTCGAACTGCATTTACAGATTTGCTCTATCTCTTACCGTTTCGGAGATATTGACCATTTTGGCCGACACGAGAGATTTTGGGTCGGTATTTTGCTCAGATTTGCTCTATCTCTTACCGTTTCGGAGATATTGACCATTTTGTCCGACACGAAAGATTTTGGGTCGGTTTTTGCTCTAACTTCTACAATTCTTAACCGATTCCATTGAACGTTTTTTTGTTTTTTAGGTATTTTTATACTCTTTCGAACTGCATTTACAGATTTGCTCTATCTCTTACCGTTTCGGAGATATTGACCATTTTGTTCGACACGAGAGATTTTGGGTCGGTTTTTTGCTGAGATTTGCTCTATCTCTTACCGTTTCGGAGATATTGACCATTTTGTCCGACACGAAAGATTTTGGGTCGGCTTTTGCTCTAACTTCTACAATTCTTAACCGATTCCATTGAAAGTTTTTTTTTGTTTTTTTTGTTTATTGACCGAAAGATTTTGGGTCGGTTTTTGCTCTAACTTCTACAATTCTTAACCGATTCCATTGAAATTTTTTTTGTTTTTTAGGTATTTTTATACTCTTTCGAACTGCATTTACAGATTTGCTCTATCTCTTACCGTTTCGGAGATATTGACCATTTTGTTCGACACGAGAGATTTTGGGTCGGTTTTTTGCTGAGATTTGCTCTATCTCTTACCGTCTCGGAGATATTGACCATTTTGTCCGACACGAAAGATTTTGGGTCGGTTTTTGCTCTAACTTCTACAATTCTTAACCGATTCCATTGAAATTTTTTTTGTTTTTTAGGTATTTTTATACTGTATCGAACTGCATTTACAGATTTGCTCTATCTCACGAAAGATTTTGGGTCGGTTTTTGCTCTAACTTCTACAATTCTTAACCGATTCCATTGAAAGTTTTTTTGTTTTTTAGGTATTTTTTTGCTCTATCTCTTACCGTTTCGGAGATATTGACCATTTTGTCGACACGAGAGATTTTGGGTCGGTTTTTTTCTCAGATTTGCTCTATCTCTTACCGTTTCGGAGATATTGACCATTTTGTCCGACACGAGAGATTTTGGGTCGGTTTTTTGCTCAGATTTGCTCTATCTCTTACCGTTTCGGAGATATTGACCATTTTGTCCGACACGAGAGATTTTTGGGTCGGTTTTTGCTCTAACTTCTACAATTCTTAACCGATTCCATTGAAAGTTTTTTTTTTTAGGTATTTTTATACTCTTTCGAACTGCATTTACAGATTTGCTCTATCTCTTACCGTTTCGGAGATATTGACCATTTTGTCGACACGAGAGATTTTGGGTCGGTTTTTTTTCTCAGATTTGCTCTATCTCTTACTGTTTCGGAGATATTGACCATTTTGTCCGACACGAGAGATTTTGGGTCGGTTTTTTGCTCAGATTTGCTCTATCTCTTACCGTTTCGGAGATATTGACCATTTTGTCCGACACGAGAGATTTTGGGTCGGTTTTTGCTCTAACTTCTACAATTCTTAACCGATTTTCGAACTGCATTTACAGATTTGCTCTATCTCTTACCGTCTCGGAGATATTGACCATTTTGTCAGACACGAAAGATTTTGGGTCGGTTTTTGCTCTAACTTCTACAATTCTTAACCGATTCCATTGAAGTTTTTTTGTTTTTTAGGTATTTTTATACTCTTTCGAACTGCATGTACAGATTTGCTCTATCTCACGAAAGATTTTTGGTCGGTTTTTGCTCTAACTTCTACAATTCTTAACCGATTCCATTGAAAGTTTTTTTTTTTTTAGGTATTTTTTTTGCTCTATCTCTTACCGTTTCGGAGATATTGACCATTTTGGCCGACACGAGAGATTTTGGGTCGGTTTTTTTCTCAGATTTGCTCTATCTCTTACCGTTTCGGAGATACTGACCATTTTGTCCGACACGAAAGTTTGGGTCGGCTTTTGCTCTAACTTCTACAATTCTTAACCGATTCCATTGAAAGTTTTTTTTGTTTTTTAGGTATTTTTATACTCTTTCGAACTGCATTTACACATTTGCTCTATCTCTTACCGTTTCGGAGATATTGACCATTTGCCGACACGAGAGATTTTGGGTCGGTATTTTGCTCAGATTTGCTCTATCTCTTACCGTTTCGGAGATATTGACCATTTTGTCCGACACGAAAGATTTTTGGTCGGTTTTTTGCTCAGATTTGCTCTATCTCTTACCGTTTCGGAGATATTGACCATTTTGTCCGACACGAGAGATTTTGGGTCGGTTTTTGCTCTAACTTCTACAATTCTTAACCGATTCCATTGAATGTTTTTTTGTTTTTTAGGTATTTTTATACTCTTTCGAACTGCATTTACAGATTTGCTCTATCTCTTAAAAGTTTTTTTGTATTTTAGGTATTTTTATACTCTTTCGAACTGCATTTACGGATTTGCTCTATCTTTTGAAAGTTTTTTTGTTTTTTAGGTATTTTTATACTCTTTCGAACTGCATTTACAGATTTGCTCTATCTCTTACCGTTTCGGAGATATTGACCATTTTGTCCGACACGAAAGATTTTTTTTTTTGGGTCGGTTTTTGCTCTAACTTCTACAATTCTTAACCGATTCCATTGAAAGTTTTTTTTGTATTTTAGGTATTTTTATACTCTTTCGAACTGCATTTACAGATTTGCTCTATCTCTTACCGTTTCGGAGATATTGACCATTTTGTCCGACACGAAAGATTTTGGGTCGGTTTTTGCTCTAACTTCTACAATTCTTAACCGATTCCATTGAAAGATTTTTTGTATTTTAGGTATTTTTATACTCTTTCGAACTGCATTTACAGATTTACTCTATCTCTTACCGTTTCGGAGATATTGACCATTTTGTCCGACACGAAAGATTTTGGGTCGGTATTTTGCTCAGATTTGCTCTATCTCTTACCGTTTCGGAGATATTGACCATTTTGTCCGACACGAAAGATTTTTTTTTTGGGTCGGTTTTTGCTCTAACTTCTACAATTCTTAACCGATTCCATTAAAAGTTTTTTTTGTTTTTTAGGTATTTTTATACTTTTTCGAACTGCATTTACAGATTTGCTCTATCTCTTACCCTTTTTGGAGATATTGACCATTTTGTCCGACACGAAAGATTTTGGGTCGGTTTTTGCTCTAACTTCTACAATTCTTAACCGATTCCATTGAAATTTTTTTTGTTTTTTAGGTATTCCAATGAAAGTTTTTTTTGTTTTTTAGGTATTTTTATACTCTTTCGAACTGCATTTACAGATTTGCTCTATCTTTTAAAAGTTTTTTTGTATTTTAGGTATTTTTATACTCTTTCGAACTGCATTTACGGATTTGCTCTATCTTTTGAAAGTTTTTTTGTTTTTTAGGTATTTTTATACTCTTTCGAACTGCATTTACAGATTTGCTCTATCTTTTAAAAGTTTTTTTGTATTTTAGGTATTTTTATACTCTTTCGAACTGCATTTACGGATTTGCTCTATCTTTTGAAAGTTTTTTTGTTTTTAGGTATTTTTATACTCTTTCGAACTGCATTTACAGATTTGCTCTATCTCTTACCGTTTCGGAGATATTGACCATTTTGTCCGACACGAAAGATTTTGGGTCGGTTTTTGCTCTAACTTCTACAATTCTTAACCGATTTGTAGAATTTTATACTCTTTCGAACTGCATTTACAGATTTGCTCTATCTCTTACCGTTTCGGAGATATTGACCATTTTGTCCGACACGAAAGATTTTTTTTTTTTTTTGGGTCGGTTTTTGCTCTAACTTCTACAATTCTTAACCGATTCCATTGAAAGTTTTTTTGTATTTTAGGTATTTTTATACTCTTTCGAACTGCATTTACAGATTTGCTCTATCTCTTACCGTTTCGGAGATATTGACCATTTTGTCCGACACGAAAGATTTTGGGTCGGTTTTTGCTCTAACTTCTACAATTCTTAACCGATTCCATTGAAAGTTTTTTTGTTTTTTAGGTATTTTTATACTCTTTCGAACTGCATTTACAGATTTGCTCTATCTCTTACCGTTTCGGAGATATTGACCATTTTCTACAATTCTTAACCGATTCCATTGAAAGTTTTTTTGTTTTTTAGGTATTCCATTGAAAGTTTTTTTGTTTTTTAGGTATTTTTATACTCTTTCGAACTGCATTTACAGATTTGCTCTATCTTCCATTAAAAGTTTTTTTTGTATTTTAGGTATTTTTATACTCTTTCGAACTGCATTTACGGATTTGCTCTATCTTTTGAAAGTTTGATTTTGACCAATATTTTAGGTATTTTTATACTCTTTCGAACTGCATTTACAGATTTGCTCTATCTCTTACCGTTTCGGAGATATTGACCATTTTGTCCGACACGAAAGATTTTTTTTTTTTGGGTCGGTTTTTGCTCTAACTTCTACAATTCTTAACCGATTCCATTGAAAGTTTTTTTTGTTTTTTAGGTATTTTTATACTCTTTCGAACTGCATTTACAGATTTGCTCTATCTCTTACCGTTTCGGAGATATTGACCATTTTCTACAATTCTGAACCGATTCCATTGAAAGTTTTTGTTGTTTTTTAGGTATTCCATTGGAAAGTTTTTTTGTTTTTTAGGTATTTTTATACTCTTTCGAACTGCATTTACAGATTTGCTCTATCTTTTAAAAGTTTTTTTGTATTTTAGGTATTTTTATACTCTTTCGAACTGCATTTACGGATTTGCTCTATCTTTTGAAAGTTTTTTTGTATTTTAGGTATTTTTATACTCTTTCGAACTGCATTTACAGATTTGCTCTATCTCTTACCGTTTCGGAGATATTGACCATTTTGTCCGACACGAAAGATTTTTTTTTTTTTTGGGTCGGTTTTTGCTCTAACTTCTACAATTCTTAACCGATTCCATTGAAAGTTTTTTTGTTTTTTAGGTATTTTTATACTCTTTCGAACTGCATTTACAGATTTGCTCTATCTCTTACCGTTTCGGAGATATTGACCATTTTGTCCGACACGAAAGATTTTGGGTCGGTTTTTTGCTCTAACTTCTACAATTCTTAACCGATTCCATTGAAAGTTTTTTTGTTTTTTAGGTATTTTTATACTCTTTCGAACTGCATTTACAGATTTGCTCTATCTCTTACCGTTTCGGAGATATTGACCATTTTGTCCGACACGAAAGATTTTTTGGGTTGGCTTTTGCTCTAACTTCTACAATTCTTAACCGATTTCATTGAAAGTTTTTTTGTTTTTTAGGTATTTTTATACTCTTTCGAACTGCATTTACAGATTTGCTCTATCTCTTACCGTTTCGGAGATATTGACCATTTTGTCCGACACGAGAGATTTTGGGTCGGTTTTTTGCTCAGATTTGCTCTATCTCTTACCGTTTCGGAGATATTGACCATTTTGTCCGACACGAAAGATTTTTTTTTTTTTTTGGTCGGTTTTTGCTCTAACTTTTACAATTCTTAACCGATTCCATTGAAAGTTTTTTTGTTTTTTAGGTATTTTTATACTTTTTCGAACTGCATTTACAGATTTGCTCTATCTCTTACCGTTTCGGAGATATTGACCATTTTGTCCGACACGAAAGATTTTGGGTCGGTTTTTTGCTCAGATTTGCTCTATCTCTTACCGTTTCGGAGATATTGACCATTTTGTCCGACACGAGATTTTTTTTGATTTTGGGTCGGCTTTTGCTCTAACTTCTACAATTCTTAACCGATTCCATTGAAAGTTTTTTTTGTTTTTAGGTATTTTTATACTCTTTCGAACTGCATTTACAGATTTGCTCTATCTCTTACCGTTTCGGAGATATTGACCATTTTGTCCGACACGAAAGATTTTTTGGGTTGGCTTTTGCTCTAACTTTTACAATTCTTAACCGATTCCATTGAAAGTTTTTTTGTTTTTAGGTATTTTTATACTCTTTCGAACTGCATTTACAGATTTGCTCTATCTCTTACCGTTTCGGAGATATTGACCATTTTGTCCGACACGAGAGATTTTGGGTCGGTTTTTTGCTCAGATTTGCTCTATCTCTTACCGTTTCGGAGATATTGACCATTTTGTCCGACACGAAAGATTTTTTTTTTTTTTGGGTCGGTTTTTGCTCTAACTTCTACAATTCTTAACCGATTCCATTGAAAGTTTTTTTGTTTTTTAGGTATTTTTATACTTTTTCGAACTGCATTTACAGATTTGCTCGATCTCTTACCGTTTCGGAGATATTGACCAATTTGTCCGACACGATAGATTTTGGGTCGGTTTTTTGCTCAGATTTGCTCTATCTCTTACCGTTTCGGAGATATTGACCATTTTGTCCGACACGAAAGATTTTTTTTTTTTTTGGGTTGGCTTTTGCTCTAACTTCTACAATTCTTAACCGATTCCATTGAAAGTTTTTTTGTTTTTTAGGTATTTTTATACTCTTTCGAACTGCATTTACAGATTTGCTCGATCTCTTACCGTTTCGGAGATATTGACCATTTTGTCCGACACGAGAGATTTTGGGTCGGTTTTTTGCTCAGATTTGCTCTATCTCTTACCGTTTCGGAGATATTGACCATTTTGTCCGACACGAAAGATTTTTTTTTTTTTTTGGGTCGGTTTTTGCTCTAACTTCTACAATTCTTAACCGATTCCATTGAAAGTTTTTTTGTTTTTTAGGTATTTTTATACTCTTTCGAACTGCATTTACAGATTTGCTCTATCTCTTACCGTTTCGGAGATATTGACCATTTTGTCCGACACGAGAGATTTTGGGTCGGTTTTTTGCTCAGATTTGCTCTATCTCTTACCGTTTCGGAGATATTGACCATTTTGTCCGACACGAAAGATTTTTTTTTTTTTTTTTGGGTCGGTTTTTGCTCTAACTTCTACAATTCTTAACCGATTCCATTGAAAGTTTTTTTGTTTTTTAGGTATTTTTATACTCTTTCGAACTGCATTTACAGATTTGCTCGATCTCTTACCGTTTCGGAGATATTGACCAATATGTCCGACACGATAGATTTTGGGTCGGTTTTTTGCTCAGATTTGCTCTATCTCTTACCGTTTCGGAGATATTGACCATTTTGTCCGACACGAAAGATTTTTTTTTTTTTTTGGGTCGGCTTTTGCTCTAACTTTTACAATTCTTAACCGATTCCATTGAAAGTTTTTTTTGTTTTTAGGTATTTTTATACTCTTTCGAACTGCATTTACAGATTTGCTCGATCTCTTACCGTTTCGGAGATATTGACCAATTTGTCCGACACGAGAGATTTTGGGTCGGTTTTTTGCTCAGATTTGCTCTATCTCTTACCGTTTCGGAGATATTGACCATTTTGTCCGACACGAAAGATTTTTTTTTTTTTTGGGTCGGTTTTTGCTCTAACTTTTACAATTCTTAACCGATTCCATTGAAAGTTTTTTTGTTTTTTAGGTATTTTTATACTTTTTCGAACTGCATTTACAGATTTGCTCTATCTCTTACCGTTTCGGAGATATTGACCATTTTGTCCGACACGAGAGATTTTGGGTCGGTTTTTTGCTCAGATTTGCTCTATCTCTTACCGTTTCGGAGATATTGACCATTTTGTCCGACACGAAAGATTTTTTTTTTTTTTGGGTCGGCTTTTGCTCTAACTTCTACAATTCTTAACCGATTCCATTGAAAGTTTTTTTTGTTTTTTAGGTATTTTTATACTCTTTCGAACTGCATTTACAGATTTGCTCTATCTCTTACCGTTTCGGAGATATTGACCATTTTGTCCGACACGAAAGATTTTGGGTCGGTTTTTGCTCTAACTTTTACAATTCTTAACCGATTCCATTGAAAGTTTTTTTTGTTTTTTAGGTATTTTTATACTCTTTCGAACTGCATTTACAGATTTGCTCTATCTCTTACCGTTTCGGAGATATTGACCATTTTGTCCGACACGATAGATTTTGGGTCGGTTTTTTGCTCAGATTTGCTCTATCTCTTACCGTTTCGGAGATATTGACCATTTTGTCCGACACGAAAGATTTTTTTTTTTTTTGGGTCGGCTTTTGCTCTAACTTCTACAATTCTTAACCGATTCCATTGAAAGTTTTTTTGTTTTTTAGGTATTTTTATACTCTTTCGAACTGCATTTACAGATTTGCTCTATCTCTTACCGTTTCGGAGATATTGACCATTTTGTCCGACACGAGAGATTTTGGGTCGGTTTTTTGCTCAGATTTGCTCTATCTCTTACCGTTTCGGAGATATTGACCATTTTGTCCGACACGAAAGATTTTTTTTTTTGGGTCGGTTTTTGCTCTAACTTCTACAATTCTTAACCGATTCCATTGAAAGTTTTTTTGTTTTTTAGGTATTTTTATACTCTTTCGAACTGCATTTACAGATTTGCTCTATCTCTTACCGTTTCGGAGATATTGACCATTTTGTCCGACACGAGAGATTTTGGGTCGGTTTTTTGCTCAGATTTGCTCTATCTCTTACCGTTTCGGAGATATTGACCATTTTGTCCGACACGAAAGATTTTTTTTGGGTCGGCTTTTGCTCTAACTTCTACAATTCTTAACCGATTCCATTGAAAGTTTTTTTGTTTTTTAGGTATTTTTATACTCTTTCGAACTGCATTTACAGATTTGCTCTATCTCTTACCGTTTCGGAGATATTGACCATTTTGTCCGACACGAAAGATTTTGGGTTGGCTTTTGCTCTAACTTTTACAATTCTTAACCGATTCCATTGAAAGTTTTTTTGTTTTTTAGGTATTTTTATACTCTTTCGAACTGCATTTACAGATTTGCTCTATCTCTTACCGTTTCGGAGATATTGACCATTTTGTCCGACACGAGAGATTTTGGGTCGGTTTTTTGCTCAGATTTGCTCTATCTCTTACCGTTTCGGAGATATTGACCATTTTGTCCGACACGAAAGATTTTTTTTTTTTTGGGTCGGTTTTTGCTCTAACTTCTACAATTCTTAACCGATTCCATTGAAAGTTTTTTTGTTTTTTAGGTATTTTTATACTCTTTCGAACTGCATTTACAGATTTGCTCTATCTCTTACCGTTTCGGAGATATTGACCATTTTGTCCGACACGATAGATTTTGGGTCGGTTTTTTGCTCAGATTTGCTCTATCTCTTACCGTTTCGGAGATATTGACCATTTTGTCCGACACGAAAGATTTTTTTTTTTTTTGGGTCGGCTTTTGCTCTAACTTTTACAATTCTTAACCGATTCCATTGAAAGTTTTTTTGTTTTTTAGGTATTTTTATACTCTTTCGAACTGCATTTACAGATTTGCTCTATCTCTTACCGTTTCGGAGATATTGACCAATTTGTCCGACACGAAAGATTTTGGGTCGGTTTTTGCTCAGATTTGCTCTATCTCTTACCGTTTCGGAGATATTGACCATTTTGTCCGACACGAAAGATTTTTTTTTTTTTTGGGTCGGCTTTTGCTCTAACTTCTACAATTCTTAACCGATTCCATTGAAAGTTTTTTTGTTTTTTAGGTATTTTTATACTCTTTCGAACTGCATTTACAGATTTGCTCTATCTCTTACCGTTTCGGAGATATTGACCATTTTGTCGACACGAAAGATTTTGGGTCGGTTTTTGCTCTAACTTCTACAATTCTTAACCGATTCCATTGAAAGTATTTTTGTTTTTTAGGTATTCCATTGAAAGTTTTTTTGTTTTTAGGTATTTTTATACTCTTTCGAACTGCATTTACAGATTTGCTCTATCTTTTAAAAGTTTTTTTGTATTTTAGGTATTTTTATACTCTTTCGAACTGCATTTACGGATTTGCTCTATCTTTTGAAAGTTTTTTTGTTTTTTAGGTATTTTTATACTCTTTCGAACTGCATTTACAGATTTGCTCGATCTCTTACCGTTTCGGAGATATTGACCATTTTGTCCGACACGAAAGATTTTTTTTTTTTTTTTTGGTCGGCTTTTGCTCTAACTTTTACAATTCTTAACCGATTCCATTGAAAGTTTTTTTGTTTTTAGGTATTTTTATACTCTTTCGAACTGCATTTACAGATTTGCCCGATCTCTTACCGTTTCGGAGATATTGACCAATTTGTCCGACACGAGAGATTTTGGGTCGGTTTTTTGCTCAGATTTGCTCTATCTCTTACCGTTTCGGAGATATTGACCATTTTGTCCGACACGAAAGATTTTTTTTTTTTTTTGGGTCGGTTTTTGCTCTAACTTCTACAATTCTTAACCGATTCCATTGAAAGTTTTTTTTGTTTTTTAGGTATTTTTATACTCTTTCGAACTGCATTTACAGATTTGCTCTATCTCTTACCGTTTCGGAGATATTGACCAATATGTCCGACACGAGAGATTTTGGGTCGGTTTTTTGCTCAGATTTGCTCTATCTCTTACCGTTTCGGAGATATTGACCATTTTGTCCGACACGAAAGATTTTTTTTTTTTTTTTTGGGTCGGTTTTTGCTCTAACTTTTACAATTCTTAACCGATTCCATTGAAAGTTTTTTTGTTTTTTAGGTATTTTTATACTTTTTCGAACTGCATTTACAGATTTGCTCTATCTCTTACCGTTTCGGAGATATTGACCAATATGTCCGACACGAGAGATTTTGGGTCGGTTTTTTGCTCAGATTTGCTCTATCTCTTACCGTTTCGGAGATATTGACCATTTTGTCCGACACGAAAGATTTTTTTTTTTTTTGGGTCGGCTTTTGCTCTAACTTCTACAATTCTTAACCGATTCCATTGAAAGTTTTTTTGTTTTTTAGGTATTTTTATACTCTTTCGAACTGCATTTACAGATTTGCTCTATCTCTTACCGTTTCGGAGATATTGACCATTTTGTCCGACACGAGAGATTTTGGGTCGGTATTTTGCTCAGATTTGCTCTATCTCTTACCGTTTCGGAGATATTGACCATTTTGTCCGACACGAAAGATTTTTTTTTTTTTTGGGTCGGCTTTTGCTCTAACTTCTACAATTCTTAACCGATTCCATTGAAAGTTTTTTTGTTTTTTAGGTATTTTTATACTCTTTCGAACTGCATTTACAGATTTGCTCTATCTCTTACCGTTTCGGAGATATTGACCATTTTGTCCGACACGAGAGATTTTGGGTCGGTATTTTGCTCAGATTTGCTCTATCTCTTACCGTTTCGGAGATATTGACCATTTTGTCCGACACGAGAGATTTTGGGTCGGTATTTTGCTCTAGATTTGCTACAATCTCTTAACCGTTTCGGAGATATTGACCATTTTGTCCGACACGAGTAGATTTTGGGTCGGTATTTTGCTCAGATTTGCTCTATCTCTTACCGTTTCGGAGATATTGACCATTTTGTCCGACACGAGAGATTTTGGGTCGGTTTTTTGCTCAGATTTGCTCTATCTCTTACCGTTTCGGAGATATTGACCATTTTGTCCGACACGAAAGATTTTTTTTTTTTGGGTCGGCTTTTGCTCTAACTTCTACAATTCTTAACCGATTCCATTGAAAGTTTTTTTTGTTTTTTAGGTATTTTTATACTCTTTCGAACTGCATTTACAGATTTGCTCTATCTTTTAAAAGTTTTTTTTGTATTTTAGGTATTTTTATACTCTTTCGAACTGCATTTACGGATTTGCTCTATCTTTTTGAAAGTTTTTTTGTTTTTTAGGTATTTTTATACTCTTTCGAACTGCATTTACAGATTTGCTCTATCTCTTACCGTTTCGGAGATATTGACCATTTTGTCCGACACGAAAGATTTTGGGTTGGCTTTTGCTCTAACTTCTACAATTCTTAACCGATTCCATTGAAAGTTTTTTTGTTTTTAGGTATTTTTATACTCTTTCGAACTGCATTTACAGATTTGCTCTATCTCTTACCGTTTCGGAGATATTGACCATTTTGTCCGACACGAGAGATTTTGGGTCGGTATTATGCTCAGATTTGCTCTATCTCTTACCGTTTCGGAGATATTGACCATTTTGTCCGACACGAAAGATTTTGGGTCGGTTTTTGCTCTAACTTCTACAATTCTTAACCGATTCCATTGAAAGTTTTTTTGTATTTTAGGTATTTTTATACTCTTTCGAACTGCATTTACAGATTTGCTCTATCTCTTACCGTTTCGGAGATATTGACAATTTTGTCCGACACGAGAGATTTTGGGTCGGTTTTTTGCTCAGATTTGCTCTATCTCTTACCGTTTCGGAGATATTGACCATTTTGTCCGACACGAAAGATTTTTTTTTTTTTTGGGTCGGTTTTTGCTCTAACTTCTACAATTCTTAACCGATTCCATTGAAAGTTTTTTTGTTTTTTAGGTATTTTTATACTTTTTCGAACTGCATTTACAGATTTGCTCTATCTCTTACCGTTTCGGAGATATTGACCATTTTGTCCGACACGAAAGATTTTGGGTCGGTTTTTGCTCAGATTTGCTCTATCTCTTACCGTTTCGGAGATATTGACCATTTTGTCCGACACGAAAGATTTTGGGTTGGCTTTTGCTCTAACTTCTACAATTCTTAACCGATTCCATTGAAAGTTTTTTTTTTTTTAGGTATTTTTATACTCTTTCGAACTGCATTTACAGATTTGCTCTATCTCTTACCGTTTCGGAGATATTGACCATTTTGGCCGACACGAGAGATTTTGGGTCGGTATTTTGCTCAGATTTGCTCTATCTCTTACCGTTTCGGAGATATTGACCATTTTGTCCGACACGAAAGATTTTTTTTTGGGTCGGCTTTTGCTCTAACTTCTACAATTCTTAACCGATTCCATTGAAAGTTTTTTTTTGTTTTTTAGGTATTTTTATACTCTTTCGAACTGCATTTACAGATTTGCTCTATCTCTTACCGTTTCGGTGATATTGACCATTTTGTCCGACACGAGAGATTTTGGGTCGGTATTTTGCTCAGATTTGCTCTATCTCTTACCGTTTCGGAGATATTGACCATTTTGTCCGACACGAGAGATTTTGGGTCGGTATTTTGCTCAGATTTGCTCTATCTCTTACCGTTTCGGAGATATTGACCATTTTGTCCGACACGAGAGATCTTGGGTCGGTTTTTTGCTCAGATTTGCTCTATCTCTTACCGTTTCGGAGATATTGACCATTTTGTCGACACGAGAGATTTTGGGTCGGTTTTTTGCTCAGATTTGCTCTATCTCTTACCGTTTCGGAGATATTGACCATTTTGTCCGACACGAGAGATTTTGGGTCGGTTTTTTGCTCAGATTTGCTTTATCTCTTACCGTTTCGGAGATATTGACCATTTTGGCCGACACGAGAGATTTTGGGTCGGTTTTTTGCTCAGATTTGCTCTATCTCTTACCGTTTCGGAGATATTGACCATTTTGGCCGACACGAGAGATTTTGGGTCGGTTTTTTGCTCAGATTTGCTCTATCTCTTACCGTTTCGGTGATATTGACCATTTTGTCCGACACGAGAGATTTTGGGTCGGTTTTTTGCTCAGATTTGCTCTATCTCTTACCGTTTCGGAGATATTGACCATTTTGTCGACACGAGAGATTTTGGGTCGGTTTTTTGCTTCAGATTTGCTCTATCTCTTACCGTTTCGGTGATATTGACCATTTTGTCCGACACGAGAGATTTTGGGTCGGTTTTTTGCTCAGATTTGCTCTATCTCTTACCGTTTCGGAGATATTGACCATTTTGTCCGACACGAGAGATTTTGGGTCGGTTTTTGCTCTAACTTCTACAATTCTTAACCGATTCCATTGAAAGTTTTTTTGTTTTTTAGGTATTTTTATACTCTTTCGAACTGCATTTACAGATTTGCTCTATCTCTTACCGTTTCGGAGATATTGACCATTTTGTCCGACACGAAAGATTTTTGGGTCGGTTTTTGCTCTAACTTCTACAATTCTTAACCGATTCCATTGAAAGTTTTTTTTTGTTTTTTAGGTATTTTTATACTCTTTCGAACTGCATTTACAGATTTGCTCTATCTCTTACCGTTTCGGAGATATTGACCATTTTGTCCGACACGAGAGATTTTGGGTCGGTTTTTTGCTCAGATTTGCTCTATCTCTTACCGTTTCGGAGATATTGACCATTTTGTCCGACACGAGAGATTTTGGGTCGGTTTTTTGCTCAGATTTGCTCTATCTCTTACCGTTTCGGAGATATTGACCATTTTGTCGACACGAGAGATTTTGGGTCGGTTTTTTGCTCAGATTTGCTCTATCTCTTACCGTTTCGGTGATATTGACCATTTTGTCCGACACGAGAGATCTTGGGTCGGTTTTTTGCTCAGATTTGCTCTATCTCTTACCGTTTCGGAGATATTGACCATTTTGTCCGACACGAGAGATTTTGGGTCGGTTTTTTGCTCAGATTTGCTCTATCTCTTACCGTTTCGGAGATATTGACAATTTTGTCCGACACGAGAGATTTTGGGTCGGTTTTTTGCTCAGATTTGCTCTATCTCTTACCGTTTCGGAGATATTGACCATTTTGTCCGACACGAGAGATTTTGGGTCGGTTTTTTGCTCAGATTTGCTCTATCTCTTACCGTTTCGGAGATATTGACCATTTTGTCGACACGAGAGATTTTGGGTCGGTTTTTTGCTCAGATTTGCTCTATCTCTTACCGTTTCGGTGATATTGACCATTTTGTCCGACACGAGAGATCTTGGGTCGGTTTTTTGCTCAGATTTGCTCTATCTCTTACCGTTTCGGAGATATTGACCATTTTGTCGACACGAGAGATTTTGGGTCGGTTTTTTGCTCAGATTTGCTCTATCTCTTACCGTTTCGGTGATATTGACCATTTTGTCCGACTCGAGAGATTTTGGGTCGGTTTTTTGCTTAGATTTGCTCTATCTCTTACCGTTTCGGAGATATTGACCATTTTGTCCGACACGAAAGATTTTGGGTTGGCTTTTGCTCTAACTTCTACAATTCTTAACCGATTACATTGAAAGTTTTTTGTTTTTTAGGTATTTTTATACTCTTTCGAACTGCATTTACAGATTTGCTCTATTTCTTACCGTTTCGGAGATATTGACCATTTTGTCCGACACGAAAGATTTTGGGTCGGTTTTTGCTCTAACTTCTACAATTCTTAACCGATTCCATTGAAAGTTTTTTTGTTTTTTAGGTATTTTTATACTCTTTCGAACTGCATTTACAGATTTGCTCTATCTCTTACCGTTTCGGAGATATTGACCATTTTGTCCGACACGAGAGATTTTTGGTCGGTTTTTTGCTCAGATTTGCTCTATCTCTTACCGTTTCGGAGATATTGACCATTTTGTCGACACGAGAGATTTTGGGTCGGTTTTTTGCTCAGATTTGCTCTATCTCTTACCGTTTTGGAGATATTGACCATTTTGTCCGACACGAGAGATTTTGGGTCGGTTTTTTGCTCAGATTTGCTCTATCTCTTACCGTTTCGGAGATATTGACCATTTTGTCCGACACGAGAGATTTTGGGTCGGTTTTTTGCTCAGATTTGCTCTATCTCTTACCGTTTCGGAGATATTGACCATTTTGTCCGACACGAGAGATTTTGGGTCGGTTTTTTGCTCAGATTTGCTCTATCTCTTACCGTTTTGGAGATATTGACCATTTTGTCCGACACGAGAGATTTTGGGTCGGTTTTTTGCTCAGATTTGCTCTATCTCTTACCGTTTTGGAGATATTGACCATTTTGTCCGACACGAGAGATTTTGGGTCGGTTTTTTGCTCAGATTTGCTCTATCTCTTACCGTTTCGGAGATATTGACCATTTTGTCCGACACGAGAGATTTTGGGTCGGTTTTTTGCTCAGATTTGCTCTATCTCTTACCGTTTCGGAGATATTGACCATTTTGTCCGACACGAGAGATTTTGGGTCGGTTTTTTGCTCAGATTTGCTCTATCTCTTACCGTTTCGGAGATATTGACCATTTTGTCCGACACGAAAGATTTTGGGTTGGCTTTTGCTCTAACTTCTACAATTCTTAACCGATTCCATTGAAAGTTTTTTTGTTTTTTAGGTATTTTTATACTCTTTCGAACTGCATTTACAGATTTGCTCCATCTCTTACCGTTTCGGAGATATTGACCATTTTGTCCGACACGAGTGATTTTGGGTCGGTATTTTGCTCAGATTTGCTCTATCTCTTACCGTTTCGGAGATATTGACCATTTTGTCCGACACGAGAGATTTTGGGTCGGTTTTTTGCTCAGATTTGCTCTATCTCTTACCGTTTTGGAGATATTGACCATTTTGTCCGACACGAGAGATTTTGGGTCGGTTTTTTGCTCAGATTTGCTCTATCTCTTACCGTTTCGGAGATATTGACCATTTTGTCCGACACGAGAGATTTTGGGTCGGTTTTTTGCTCAGATTTGCTCTATCTCTTACCGTTTCGGAGATATTGACCATTTTGTCCGACACGAGAGATTTTGGGTCGGTTTTTTGCTCAGATTTGCTCTATCTCTTACCGTTTCGGAGATATTGACCATTTTGTCCGACACGAAAGATTTTGGGTTGGCTTTTGCTCTAACTTCTACAATTCTTAACCGATTCCATTGAAAGTTTTTTTGTTTTTAGGTATTTTTATACTCTTTCGAACTGCATTTACAGATTTGCTCCATCTCTTACCGTTTCGGAGATATTGACCATTTTGTCCGACACGAGTGATTTTGGGTCGGTATTTTGCTCAGATTTGCTCTATCTCTTACCGTTTCGGAGATATTGACCATTTTGTCCGACACGAAAGATTTTGGGTCGGTTTTTGCTCTTACTTCTACAATTCTTAACCGATTACATTGAAAGTTTTTTGTTTTTTAGGTATTTTTATACTCTTTCGAACTGCATTTACAGATTTGCTCTATCTCTTACCGTTTCGGAGATATTGACCATTTTGTCCGACACGAAAGATTTTGGGTCGGTTTTTGCTCTAACTTCTACAATTCTTAACCGATTCCATTGAAAGTTTTTTGTTTTTTAGGTATTTTTATACTCTTTCGAACTGCATTTACAGATTTGCTCTATCTCTTACCGTCTCGGAGATATTGACCATTTTGTCCGACACGAAAGATTTTGGGTCGGTTTTTGCTCTAACTTCTACAATTCTTAACCGATTCCATTGAAAGTTTTTTTGTTTTTTAGGTATTTTTATACACTTTCGAACTGCATTTACAGATTTGCTCTATCTCACGAAAGATTTTGGGTCGGATTTTGCTCTAACTTCTACAATTCTTAACCGATTCCATTGAAAGTTTTTTTGTTTTTTAGGTATTTTTATACTCTTTCGAACTGCATTTACAGATTTGCTCTATCTCTTACCGTCTCGGAGATATTGACCATTTTGTCGACACGAAAGATTTTGGGTCGGTTTTCGCTCTAACTTCTACAATTCTTAACCGATTCCATTGAAAGTTTTTTTGTTTTTTAGGTATTTTTATACTCTTTCGAACTGCATTTACAGATTTGCTCTATCTCACGAAAGATTTTGGGTCGGTTTTTGCTCAGATTTGCTCTATCTCTTACCGTTTCGGAGATATTGACCATTTTGTCGACACGAGAGATTTTGGGTCGGTTTTTTGCTCAGATTTGCTCTATCTCTTACCGTTTCGGTGATATTGACCATTTTGTCCGACACGAGAGATCTTGGGTCGGTTTTTTGCTCAGATTTGCTCTATCTCTTACCGTTTCGGAGATATTGACCATTTTGTCGACACGAGAGATTTTCGGTCGGTTTTTTGCTCAGATTTGCTCTATCTCTTACCGTTTCGGAGATATTGACCATTTTGTCCGACACGAGAGATTTTGGGTCGGTTTTTTGCTCAGATTTGCTCTATCTCTTACCGTTTCGGAGATATTGACCATTTTGTCCGACACGAAAGATTTTGGGTTGGCTTTTGCTCTAACTTCTACAATTCTTAACCGATTACATTGAAAGTTTTTTGTTTTTTAGGTATTTTTATACTCTTTCGAACTGCATTTACAGATTTGCTCTATTTCTTACCGTTTCGGAGATATTGACCATTTTGTCCGACACGAAAGATTTTGGGTCGGTTTTTGCTCTAACTTCTACAATTCTTAACCGATTCCATTGAAAGTTTTTTTGTTTTTTAGGTATTTTTATACTCTTTCGAACTGCATTTACAGATTTGCTCTATCTCTTACCGTTTCGGAGATATTGACCATTTTGTCGACACGAGAGATTTTGGGTCGGTTTTTTGCTCAGATTTGCTCTATCTCTTACCGTTTCGGAGATATTGACCATTTTGTCCGACACGAGAGATTTTGGGTCGGTTTTTTGCTCAGATTTGCTCTATCTCTTACCGTTTCGGAGATATTGACCATTTTGTCCGACACGAGAGATTTTGGGTCGGTTTTTTGCTCAGATTTGCTCTATCTCTTACCGTTTCGGAGATATTGACCATTTTGTCCGACACGAAAGATTTTGGGTTGGCTTTTGCTCTAACTTCTACAATTCTTAACCGATTCCATTGAAAGTTTTTTTGTTTTTTAGGTATTTTTATACTCTTTCGAACTGCATTTACAGATTTGCTCCATCTCTTACCGTTTCGGAGATATTGACCATTTTGTCCGACACGAGTGATTTTGGGTCGGTATTTTGCTCAGATTTGCTCTATCTCTTACCGTTTCGGAGATATTGACCATTTTGTCCGACACGAGAGATTTTGGGTCGGTTTTTTGCTCAGATTTGCTCTATCTCTTACCGTTTTGGAGATATTGACCATTTTGTCCGACACGAGAGATTTTGGGTCGGTTTTTTGCTCAGATTTGCTCTATCTCTTACCGTTTCGGAGATATTGACCATTTTGTCCGACACGAGAGATTTTGGGTCGGTTTTTTGCTCAGATTTGCTCTATCTCTTACCGTTTCGGAGATATTGACCATTTTGTCCGACACGAGAGATTTTGGGTCGGTTTTTTGCTCAGATTTGCTCTATCTCTTACCGTTTCGGAGATATTGACCATTTTGTCCGACACGAAAGATTTTGGGTTGGCTTTTGCTCTAACTTCTACAATTCTTAACCGATTCCATTGAAAGTTTTTTTGTTTTTAGGTATTTTTATACTCTTTCGAACTGCATTTACAGATTTGCTCCATCTCTTACCGTTTCGGAGATATTGACCATTTTGTCCGACACGAGTGATTTTGGGTCGGTATTTTGCTCAGATTTGCTCTATCTCTTACCGTTTCGGAGATATTGACCATTTTGTCCGACACGAAAGATTTTGGGTCGGTTTTTGCTCTTACTTCTACAATTCTTAACCGATTACATTGAAAGTTTTTTGTTTTTTAGGTATTTTTATACTCTTTCGAACTGCATTTACAGATTTGCTCTATCTCTTACCGTTTCGGAGATATTGACCATTTTGTCCGACACGAAAGATTTTGGGTCGGTTTTTGCTCTAACTTCTACAATTCTTAACCGATTCCATTGAAAGTTTTTTGTTTTTTAGGTATTTTTATACTCTTTCGAACTGCATTTACAGATTTGCTCTATCTCTTACCGTCTCGGAGATATTGACCATTTTGTCCGACACGAAAGATTTTGGGTCGGTTTTTGCTCTAACTTCTACAATTCTTAACCGATTCCATTGAAAGTTTTTTTGTTTTTTAGGTATTTTTATACACTTTCGAACTGCATTTACAGATTTGCTCTATCTCACGAAAGATTTTGGGTCGGATTTTGCTCTAACTTCTACAATTCTTAACCGATTCCATTGAAAGTTTTTTTGTTTTTTAGGTATTTTTATACTCTTTCGAACTGCATTTACAGATTTGCTCTATCTCTTACCGTCTCGGAGATATTGACCATTTTGTCGACACGAAAGATTTTTGGGTCGGTTTTCGCTCTAACTTCTACAATTCTTAACCGATTCCATTGAAAGTTTTTTTGTTTTTTAGGTATTTTTATACTCTTTCGAACTGCATTTACAGATTTGCTCTATCTCACGAAAGATTTTGGGTCGGTTTTTGCTCAGATTTGCTCTATCTCTTACCGTTTCGGAGATATTGACCATTTTGTCGACACGAGAGATTTTGGGTCGGTTTTTTGCTCAGATTTGCTCTATCTCTTACCGTTTCGGTGATATTGACCATTTTGTCCGACACGAGAGATCTTGGGTCGGTTTTTTGCTCAGATTTGCTCTATCTCTTACCGTTTCGGAGATATTGACCATTTTGTCGACACGAGAGATTTTCGGTCGGTTTTTTGCTCAGATTTGCTCTATCTCTTACCGTTTCGGAGATATTGACCATTTTGTCCGACACGAGAGATTTTGGGTCGGTTTTTTGCTCAGATTTGCTCTATCTCTTACCGTTTCGGAGATATTGACCATTTTGTCCGACACGAAAGATTTTGGGTTGGCTTTTGCTCTAACTTCTACAATTCTTAACCGATTACATTGAAAGTTTTTTTGTTTTTTAGGTATTTTTATACTCTTTCGAACTGCATTTACAGATTTGCTCTATTTCTTACCGTTTCGGAGATATTGACCATTTTGTCCGACACGAAAGATTTTGGGTCGGTTTTTGCTCTAACTTCTACAATTCTTAACCGATTCCATTGAAAGTTTTTTTGTTTTTTAGGTATTTTTATACTCTTTCGAACTGCATTTACAGATTTGCTCTATCTCTTACCGTTTCGGAGATATTGACCATTTTGTCCGACACGAGAGATTTTGGGTCGGTTTTTTGCTCAGATTTGCTCTATCTCTTACCGTTTCGGAGATATTGACCATTTTGTCCGACACGAGAGATTTTGGGTCGGTTTTTTGCTCAGATTTGCTCTATCTCTTACCGTTTCGGAGATATTGACCATTTTGTCGACACGAGAGATTTTGGGTCGGTTTTTTGCTCAGATTTGCTCTATCTCTTACCGTTTTGGAGATATTGACCATTTTGTCCGACACGAGAGATTTTGGGTCGGTTTTTTGCTCAGATTTGCTCTATCTCTTACCGTTTCGGAGATATTGACCATTTTGTCCGACACGAGAGATTTTGGGTCGGTTTTTTGCTCAGATTTGCTCTATCTCTTACCGTTTCGGAGATATTGACCATTTTGTCCGACACGAGAGATTTTGGGTCGGTTTTTTGCTCAGATTTGCTCTATCTCTTACCGTTTCGGAGATATTGACCATTTTGTCCGACACGAGAGATTTTGGGTCGGTTTTTTGCTCAGATTTGCTCTATCTCTTACCGTTTCGGAGATATTGACCATTTTGTCCGACACGAGAGATTTTGGGTCGGTTTTTTGCTCAGATTTGCTCTATCTCTTACCGTTTTGGAGATATTGACCATTTTGTCCGACACGAGAGATTTTGGGTCGGTTTTTTGCTCAGATTTGCTCTATCTCTTACCGTTTCGGAGATATTGACCATTTTGTCCGACACGAGAGATTTTGGGTCGGTTTTTTGCTCAGATTTGCTCTATCTCTTACCGTTTCGGAGATATTGACCATTTTGTCCGACACGAGAGATTTTGGGTCGGTTTTTTGCTCAGATTTGCTCTATCTCTTACCGTTTCGGAGATATTGACCATTTTGTCCGACACGAGAGATTTTGGGTCGGTTTTTTGCTCAGATTTGCTCTATCTCTTACCGTTTCGGAGATATTGACCATTTTGTCCGACACGAAAGATTTTGGGTTGGCTTTTGCTCTAACTTCTACAATTCTTAACCGATTCCATTGAAAGTTTTTTTGTTTTTAGGTATTTTTATACTCTTTCGAACTGCATTTACAGATTTGCTCCATCTCTTACCGTTTCGGAGATATTGACCATTTTGTCCGACACGAGAGATTTTGGGTCGGTATTTTGCTCAGATTTGCTCTATCTCTTACCGTTTCGGAGATATTGACCATTTTGTCCGACACGAAAGATTTTGGGTCGGTTTTTGCTCTTACTTCTACAATTCTTAACCGATTACATTGAAAGTTTTTTGTTTTTTAGGTATTTTTATACTCTTTCGAACTGCATTTACAGATTTGCTCTATCTCTTACCGTTTCGGAGATATTGACCATTTTGTCCGACACGAAAGATTTTGGGTCGGTTTTTGCTCTAACTTCTACAATTCTTAACCGATTCCATTGAAAGTTTTTTGTTTTTTAGGTATTTTTATACTCTTTCGAACTGCATTTACAGATTTGCTCTATCTCTTACCGTCTCGGAGATATTGACCATTTTGTCCGACACGAAAGATTTTGGGTCGGTTTTTGCTCTAACTTCTACAATTCTTAACCGATTCCATTGAAAGTTTTTTTGTTTTTTAGGTATTTTTATACACTTTCGAACTGCATTTACAGATTTGCTCTATCTCACGAAAGATTTTGGGTCGGATTTTGCTCTAACTTCTACAATTCTTAACCGATTCCATTGAAAGTTTTTTTTGTTTTTTAGGTATTTTTATACTCTTTCGAACTGCATTTACAGATTTGCTCTATCTCTTACCGTCTCGGAGATATTGACCATTTTGTCGACACGAAAGATTTTGGGTCGGTTTTCGCTCTAACTTCTACAATTCTTAACCGATTCCATTGAAAGTTTTTTTGTTTTTTAGGTATTTTTATACTCTTTCGAACTGCATTTACAGATTTGCTCTATCTCACGAAAGATTTTGGGTCGGTTTTTGCTCAGATTTGCTCTATCTCTTACCGTTTCGGAGATATTGACCATTTTGTCGACACGAGAGATTTTGGGTCGGTTTTTTGCTCAGATTTGCTCTATCTCTTACCGTTTCGGTGATATTGACCATTTTGTCCGACACGAGAGATCTTGGGTCGGTTTTTTGCTCAGATTTGCTCTATCTCTTACCGTTTCGGAGATATTGACCATTTTGTCGACACGAGAGATTTTGGGTCGGTTTTTTGCTCAGATTTGCTCTATCTCTTACCGTTTCGGAGATATTGACCATTTTGTCCGACACGAGAGATTTTGGGTCGGTTTTTTGCTCAGATTTGCTCTATCTCTTACCGTTTCGGAGATATTGACCATTTTGTCCGACACGAAAGATTTTGGGTTGGCTTTTGCTCTAACTTCTACAATTCTTAACCGATTACATTGAAAGTTTTTTGTTTTTTAGGTATTTTTATACTCTTTCGAACTGCATTTACAGATTTGCTCTATTTCTTACCGTTTCGGAGATATTGACCATTTTGTCCGACACGAAAGATTTTGGGTCGGTTTTTGCTCTAACTTCTACAATTCTTAACCGATTCCATTGAAAGTTTTTTTGTTTTTTAGGTATTTTTATACTCTTTCGAACTGCATTTACAGATTTGCTCTATCTCACGAAAGATTTTGGGTCGGTTTTTGCTCTAACTTCTACAATTCTTAACCGATTCCATTGAAAGTTTTTTTGTTTTTTAGGTATTTTTATACTCTTTCGAACTGCTTTTACAGATTTGCTCTATCTCTTACCGTTTCGGAGATATTGACCATTTTGTCGACACGAGAGATTTTGGGTCGGTTTTTTGCTCAGATTTGCTCTATCTCTTACCGTTTCGGAGATATTGACCATTTTGTCCGACACGAGAGATTTTGGGTCGGTTTTTTGCTCAGATTTGCTCTATCTCTTACCGTTTCGGAGATATTGACCATTTTGTTCGACACGAGAGATTTTGGGTCGGTTTTTTGCTCAGATTTGCTCTATCTCTTACCGTTTCGGAGATATTGACCATTTTGTCCGACACGAGAGATTTTGGGTCGGTTTTTTGCTCAGATTTGCTCTATCTCTTACCGTTGCGGAGATATTGACCATTTTGTCCGACACGAAAGATTTTGGGTTGGCTTTTGCTCTAACTTCTACAATTCTTAACCGATTCCATTGAAAGTTTTTTTGTTTTTAGGTATTTTTATACTCTTTCGAACTGCATTTACAGATTTGCTCCATCTCTTACC
The DNA here is from genome assembly GCA_037075165.1 of Hirtodrosophila histrioides. Taxonomy (NCBI): domain Eukaryota; kingdom Metazoa; phylum Arthropoda; class Insecta; order Diptera; family Drosophilidae; genus Hirtodrosophila; species Hirtodrosophila histrioides. Next base: position 105,963 of record JBAMCL010000055.1, read on the forward strand.
GTCTCGGAGATATTGACCATTTTGTCGACACGAAAGATTTTGGGTCGGTTTTCGCTCTAACTTCTACAATTCTTAACCGATTCCATTGAAAGTTTTTTTGTTTTTTAGGTATTTTTATACACTTTCGAACTGCATTTACAGATTTGCTCTATCTCACGAAAGATTTTGGGTCGGTTTTTGCTCTAACTTCTACAATTCTTAACCGATTCCATTGAAAGTTTTTTTGTTTTTTAGGTATTTTTATACTCTTTCGAACTGCATTTACAGATTTGCTCTATCTCTTACCGTTTCGGAGATATTGACCATTTTGTCGACACGAGAGATTTTGTTTCGGTTTTTTGCTCAGATTTGCTCTATCTCTTACCGTTTCGGAGATATTGACCATTTTGTCCGACACGAGAGATTTTGGGTCGGTTTTTTGCTCAGATTTGCTCTATCTCTTACCGTTTCGGAGATATTGACCATTTTGTCGACACGAGAGATTTTGGGTCGGTTTTTTGCTCAGATTTGCTCTATCTCTTACCGTTTCGGTGATATTGACCATTTTGTCCGACACGAGAGATCTTGGGTCGGTTTTTTGCTCAGATTTGCTCTATCTCTTACCGTTTCGGAGATATTGACCATTTTGTCGACACGAGAGATTTTGGGTCGGTTTTTTGCTCAGATTTGCTCTATCTCTTACCGTTTCGGAGATATTGACCATTTTGTCCGACACGAGAGATTTTGGGTCGGTTTTTTGCTCAGATTTGCTCTATCTCTTACCGTTTCGGAGATATTGACCATTTTGTCGACACGAGAGATTTTGGGTCGGTTTTTTGCTCAGATTTGCTCTATCTCTTACCGTTTCGGAGATATTGACCATTTTGTCCGACACGAGAGATTTTGGGTCGGTTTTTTGCTCAGATTTGCTCTATCTCTTACCGTTTCGGAGATATTGACCATTTTGTCGACACGAGAGATTTTGGGTCGGTTTTTTGCTCAGATTTGCTCTATCTCTTACCGTTTCGGAGATATTGACCATTTTGTCCGACACGAGAGATTTTGGGTCGGTTTTTTGCTCAGATTTGCTCTATCTCTTACCGTTGCGGAGATATTGACCATTTTGTCCGACACGAAAGATTTTGGGTTGGCTTTTGCTCTAACTTCTACAATTCTTAACCGATTCCATTGAAAGTTTTTTTGTTTTTAGGTATTTTTATACTCTTTCGAACTGCATTTACAGATTTGCTCCATCTCTTACCGTCTCGGAGATATTGACCATTTTGTCGACACGAAAGATTTTGGGTCGGTTTTCGCTCTAACTTCTACAATTCTTAACCGATTCCATTGAAAGTTTTTTTTGTTTTTTAGGTATTTTTATACACTTTCGAACTGCATTTACAGATTTGCTCTATCTCACGAAAGATTTTGGGTCGGTTTTTGCTCTAACTTCTACAATTCTTAACCGATTCCATTGAAAGTTTTTTTGTTTTTTAGGTATTTTTATACTCTTTCGAACTGCATTTACAGATTTGCTCTATTGACCATTTTGTCCGACACGAAAGATTTTGGGTTGGCTTTTGCTCTAACTTCTACAATTCTTAACCGATTCCATTGAAAGTTTTTTTGTTTTTAGGTATTTTTATACTCTTTCGAACTGCATTTACAGATTTGCTCTATCTCTTACCGTTTCGGAGATATTGACCATTTTGTCCGACACGAGAGATTTTGGGTCGGTTTTTTGCTCAGATTTGCTCTATCTCTTACCGTTTCGGAGATATTGACCATTTTGTCCGACACGAGAGATTTTGGGTCGGTTTATTGCTCAGATTTGCTCTATCTCTTACCGTTTCGGAGATATTGACCATTTTGTCCGACACGAGAGATTTTGGGTCGGTATTTTGCTCAGATTTGCTCTATCTCTTACCGTTTCGGAGATATTGACCATTTTGTCCGACACGAGAGATTTTGGGTCGCTTTTTTGCTCAGATTTGCTCTATCTCTTACCGTTTCGGAGATATTGACCATTTTGTCGACACGAGAGATTTTAGGTCGGTTTTTTGCTCAGATTTGCTCTATCTCTTACCGTTTCGGAGATATTGACCATTTTGTCCGACACGAAAGATTTTGGGTCGGTTTTTGCTTTAACTTCTACAATTCTTAACCGATTCCATTGAAAGTTTTTTTGTTTTTTAGGTATTTTTATACACTTTCGAACTGCATTTACAGATTTGCTCTATCTCACGAAAGATTTTGGGTCGGTTTTTGCTCTAACTTCTACAATTCTTAACCGATTCCATTGAAAGTTTTTTTTGTTTTTTAGGTATTTTTATACTCTTTCGAACTGCATTTACAGATTTGCTCTATCTCTTACCGTTTCGGAGATATTGACCATTTTGTCGACACGAGAGATTTTGTTTCGGTTTTTTGCTCAGATTTGCTCTATCTCTTACCGTTTCGGAGATATTGACCATTTTGTCCGACACGAGAGATTTTGGGTCGGTTTTTTGCTCAGATTTGCTCTATCTCTTACCGTTTCGGAGATATTGACCATTTTGTCGACACGAGAGATTTTGGGTCGGTTTTTTGCTCAGATTTGCTCTATCTCTTACCGTTTCGGTGATTTTGACCATTTTGTCCGACACGAGAGATCTTGGGTCGGTTTTTTGCTCAGATTTGCTCTATCTCTTACCGTTTCGGAGATATTGACCATTTTGTCGACACGAGAGATTTTGGGTCGGTTTTTTGCTCAGATTTGCTCTATCTCTTACCGTTTCGGAGATATTGACCATTTTGTCCGACACGAGAGATTTTGGGTCGGTTTTTTGCTCAGATTTGCTCTATCTCTTACCGTTTCGGAGATATTGACCATTTTGTCGACACGAGAGATTTTGGGTCGGTTTTTTGCTCAGATTTGCTCTATCTCTTACCGTTTCGGTGATATTGACCATTTTGTCCGACACGAGAGATCTTGGGTCGGTTTTTTGCTCAGATTTGCTCTATCTCTTACCGTTTCGGAGATATTGACCATTTTGTCGACACGAGAGATTTTGGGTCGGTTTTTTGCTCAGATTTGCTCTATCTCTTACCGTTTCGGAGATATTGACAATTTTGTCCGACACGAGAGATTTTGGGTCGGTTTTTTGCTCAGATTTGCTCTATCTCTTACCGTTTCGGAGATATTGACCATTTTGTCCGACACGACAGATTTTGGGTCGGTTTTTTGCTCAGATTTGCTCTATCTCTTACCGTTTCGGAGATATTGACCATTTTGTCGACACGAGAGATTTTGGGTCGGTTTTTTGCTCAGATTTGCTCTATCTCTTACCGTTTCGGTGATATTGACCATTTTGTCCGACACGAGAGATCTTGGGTCGGTTTTTTGCTCAGATTTGCTCTATCTCTTACCGTTTCGGAGATATTGACCATTTTGTCGACACGAGAGATTTTGGGTCGGTTTTTTGCTCAGATTTGCTCTATCTCTTACCGTTTCGGTGATATTGACCATTTTGTCCGACACGAGAGATCTTGGGTCGGTTTTTTGCTCAGATTTGCTCTATCTCTTACCGTTTCGGAGATATTGACCATTTTGTCGACACGAGAGATTTTGGGTCGGTTTTTTGCTCAGATTTGCTCTATCTCTTACCGTTTCGGAGATATTGACCATTTTGTCGACACGAGAGATTTTGGGTCGGTTTTTTGCTCAGATTTGCTCTATCTCTTACCGTTTCGGAGATATTGACCATTTTGTCCGACACGAGAGATTTTGGGTCGGTTTTTTGCTCAGATTTGCTCTATCTCTTGCCGTTTCGGAGATATTGACCATTTTGTCGACACGAGAGATTTTGGGTCGGTTTTTTGCTCAGATTTGCTCTATCTCTTACCGTTTCGGAGATATTGACCATTTTGTCCGACACGAGAGATTTTGGGTCGGTTTTTTGCTCAGATTTGCTCTATCTCTTACCGTTGCGGAGATATTGACCATTTTGTCCGACACGAAAGATTTTGGGTTGGCTTTTGCTCTAACTTCTACAATTCTTAACCGATTCCATTGAAAGTTTTTTTGTTTTTAGGTATTTTTATACTCTTTCGAACTGCATTTACAGATTTGCTCCATCTCTTACCGTCTCGGAGATATTGACCATTTTGTCGACACGAAAGATTTTGGGTCGGTTTTCGCTCTAACTTCTACAATTCTTAACCGATTCCATTGAAAGTTTTTTTGTTTTTTAGGTATTTTTATACACTTTCGAACTGCATTTACAGATTTGCTCTATCTCACGAAAGATTTTGGGTCGGTTTTTGCTCTAACTTCTACAATTCTTAACCGATTCCATTGAAAGTTTTTTTTGTTTTTTAGGTATTTTTATACTCTTTCGAACTGCATTTACAGATTTGCTCTATCTCTTACCGTTTCGGAGATATTGACCATTTTGTCCGACACGAGAGATTTTGGGTCGGTTTTTTGCTCAGATTTGCTCTATCTCTTACCGTTTCGGAGATATTGACCATTTTGTCCGACACGAGAGATTTTGGGTCGGTTTATTGCTCAGATTTGCTCTATCTCTTACCGTTTCGGAGATATTGACCATTTTGTCCGACACGAGAGATTTTGGGTCGGTATTTTGCTCAGATTTGCTCTATCTCTTACCGTTTCGGAGATATTGACCATTTTGTCCGACACGAGAGATTTTGGGTCGGTTTTTTGCTCAGATTTGCTCTATCTCTTACCGTTTCGGAGATATTGACCATTTTGTCGACACGAGAGATTTTAGGTCGGTTTTTTGCTCAGATTTGCTCTATCTCTTACCGTTTCGGAGATATTGACCATTTTGTCCGACACGAAAGATTTTGGGTCGGTTTTTAATTTAACTTCTACAATTCTTAACCGATTCCATTGAAAGTTTTTTTTGTTTTTTAGGTATTTTTATACACTTTCGAACTGCATTTACAGATTTGCTCTATCTCACGAAAGATTTTGGGTCGGTTTTTGCTCTAACTTCTACAATTCTTAACCGATTCCATTGAAAGTTTTTTTGTTTTTTAGGTATTTTTATACTCTTTCGAACTGCATTTACAGATTTGCTCTATCTCTTACCGTTTCGGAGATATTGACCATTTTGTCGACACGAGAGATTTTGTTTCGGTTTTTTGCTCAGATTTGCTCTATCTCTTACCGTTTCGGAGATATTGACCATTTTGTCCGACACGAGAGATTTTGGGTCGGTTTTTTGCTCAGATTTGCTCTATCTCTTACCGTTTCGGAGATATTGACCATTTTGTCGACACGAGAGATTTTGGGTCGGTTTTTTGCTCAGATTTGCTCTATCTCTTACCGTTTCGGTGATATTGACCATTTTGTCCGACACGAGAGATCTTGGGTCGGTTTTTTGCTCAGATTTGCTCTATCTCTTACCGTTTCGGAGATATTGACCATTTTGTCGACACGAGAGATTTTGGGTCGGTTTTTTGCTCAGATTTGCTCTATCTCTTACCGTTTCGGAGATATTGACCATTTTGTCGACACGAGAGATTTTGGGTCGGTTTTTTGCTCAGATTTGCTCTATCTCTTACCGTTTCGGTGATATTGACCATTTTGTCCGACACGAGAGATTTTGGGTCGGTTTTTTGCTCAGATTTGCTCTATCTCTTACCGTTTCGGAGATATTGACCATTTTGTCGACACGAGAGATTTTGGGTCGGTTTTTTGCTCAGATTTGCTCTATCTCTTACCGTTTCGGAGATATTGACAATTTTGTCCGACACGAGAGATTTTGGGTCGGTTTTTTGCTCAGATTTGCTCTATCTCTTACCGTTTCGGAGATATTGACCATTTTGTCCGACACGACAGATTTTGGGTCGGTTTTTTGCTCAGATTTGCTCTATCTCTTACCGTTTCGGAGATATTGACCATTTTGTCGACACGAGAGATTTTGGGTCGGTTTTTTGCTCAGATTTGCTCTATCTCTTACCGTTTCGGTGATATTGACCATTTTGTCCGACACGAGAGATCTTGGGTCGGTTTTTTGCTCAGATTTGCTCTATCTCTTACCGTTTCGGAGATATTGACCATTTTGTCGACACGAGAGATTTTGGGTCGGTTTTTTGCTCAGATTTGCTCTATCTCTTACCGTTTCGGAGATATTGACCATTTTGTCCGACACGAAAGATTTTGGGTTGGCTTTTGCTCTAACTTCTACAATTCTTAACCGATTACATTGAAAGTTTTTTTGTTTTTTAGGTATTTTTATACTCTTTCGAACTGCATTTACAGATTTGCTCTATTTCTTACCGTTTCGGAGATATTGACCATTTTGTCCGACACGAAAGATTTTGGGTCGGTTTTTGCTCTAACTTCTACAATTCTTAACCGATTCCATTGAAAGTTTTTTTTTGTTTTTTAGGTATTTTTATACTCTTTCGAACTGCATTTACAGATTTGCTCTATCTCACGAAAGATTTTGGGTCGGTTTTTGCTCTAACTTCTACAATTCTTAACCGATTCCATTGAAAGTTTTTTTGTTTTTTAGGTATTTTTATACTCTTTCGAACTGCATTTACAGATTTGCTCTATCTCTTACCGTTTCGGAGATATTGACAATTTTGTCGACACGAGAGATTTTGGGTCGGTTTTTTGCTCAGATTTGCTCTATCTCTTACCGTTTCGGAGATATTGACCATTTTGTCCGACACGAGAGATTTTGGGTCGGTTTTTGCTCAGATTTGCTCTATCTCTTACCGTTTCGGAGATATTGACCATTTTGTCGACACGAGAGATTTTGGGTCGGTTTTTTGCTCAGATTTGCTCTATCTCTTACCGTTTTGGAGATATTGACCATTTTGTCCGACACGAGAGATTTTGGGTCGGTTTTGTGCTCAGATTTGCTCTATCTCTTACCGTTTCGGAGATATTGACCATTTTGTCGACACGAGAGATTTTGGGTCGGTTTTTTGCTCAGATTTGCTCTATCTCTTACCGTTTCGGAGATATTGACCATTTTGTCCGACACGAGAGATTTTGGGTCGGTTTTTTGCTCAGATTTGCTCTATCTCTTACCGTTTCGGAGATATTGACCATTTTGTCCGACACGAAAGATTTTGGGTTGGCTTTTGCTCTAACTTCTACAATTCTTAACCGATTCCATTGAAAGTTTTTTTGTTTTTTAGGTATTTTTATACTCTTTCGAACTGCATTTACAGATTTGCTCTATCTCTTACCGTTTCGGAGATATTGACCATTTTGTCCGACACGAGAGATTTTGGGTCGGTATGTTGCTCAGATTTGCTCTATCTCTTACCGTTTCGGAGATATTGACCATTTTGTCCGACACGAAAGATTTTGGGTCGGTTTTTGCTCTAACTTCTACAATTCTTAACCGATTCCATTGAAAGTTTTTTGTTTTTTTAGGTATTTTTATACTCTTTCGAACTGCATTTACAGATTTGCTCTATCGCTTACCGTTTCGGAGATATTGACCATTTTGTCCGACACGAAAGATTTTGGGTCGGTTTTTGCTCTAACTTCTACAATTCTTAACCGATTCCATTGAAAGTTTTTTTTTGTTTTTTAGGTATTTTTATACTCTTTCGAACTGCATTTACAGATTTGCTCTATCTCTTACCGTCTCGGAGATATTGACCATTTTGTCCGACACGAAAGATTTTGGGTCGGTTTTTGCTCTAACTTCTACAATTCTTAACCGATTCCATTGAAAGTTTTTTTGTTTTTTAGGTATTTTTATACACTTTCGAACTGCATTTACAGATTTGCTCTATCTCACGAAAGATTTTGGGTCGGTTTTTGCTCAGATTTGCTCTATCTCTTACCGTTTCGGAGATATTGACCATTTTGTCGACACGAGAGATTTTGGGTCGGTTTTTTGCTCAGATTTGCTCTATCTCTTACCGTTTCGGAGATATTGACCATTTTGTCCGACACGAGAGATCTTGGGTCGGTATTTTGCTCAGATTTGCTCTATCTCTTACCGTTTCGGAGATATTGACCATTTTGTCGACACGAGAGATTTTGGGTCGGTTTTTTGCTCAGATTTGCTCTATCTCTTACCGTTTCGGAGATATTGACCATTTTGTCCGACACGAGAGATTTTGGGTCGGTTTTTTGCTCAGATTTGCTCTATCTCTTACCGTTTCGGAGATATTGACCATTTTGTCCGACACGAAAGATTTTGGGTTGGCTTTTGCTCTAACTTCTACAATTCTTAACCGATTACATTGAAAGTTTTTTGTTTTTTAGGTATTTTTATACTCTTTCGAACTGCATTTACAGATTTGCTCTATTTCTTACCGTTTCGGAGATATTGACCATTTTGTCCGACACGAAAGATTTTGGGTCGGTTTTTGCTCTAACTTCTACAATTCTTAACCGATTCCATTGAAAGTTTTTTTGTTTTTTAGGTATTTTTATACTCTTTCGAACTGCATTTACAGATTTGCTCTATCTCACGAAAGATTTTGGGTCGGTTTTTGCTCTAACTTCTACAATTCTTAACCGATTCCATTGAAAGTTTTTTTTGTTTTTTAGGTATTTTTATACTCTTTCGAACTGCTTTTACAGATTTGCTCTATCTCTTACCGTTTCGGAGATATTGACCATTTTGTCGACACGAGAGATTTTGGGTCGGTATTTTGCTCAGATTTGCTCTATCTCTTACCGTTTCGGAGATATTGACCATTTTGTCCGACACGAAAGATTTTGGGTCGGTTTTTGCTCTAACTTCTACAATTCTTAACCGATTCCATTGAAAGTTTTTTGTTTTTTAGGTATTTTTATACTCTTTCGAACTGCATTTACAGATTTGCTCTATCGCTTACCGTTTCGGAGATATTGACCATTTTGTCCGACACGAAAGATTTTGGGTCGGTTTTTGCTCTAACTTCTACAATTCTTAACCGATTCCATTGAAAGTTTTTTTGTTTTTTAGGTATTTTTATACTCTTTCGAACTGCATTTACAGATTTGCTCTATCTCTTACCGTCTCGGAGATATTGACCATTTTGTCCGACACGAAAGATTTTGGGTCGGTTTTTGCTCTAACTTCTACAATTCTTAACCGATTCCATTGAAAGTTTTTTTGTTTTTTAGGTATTTTTATACACTTTCGAACTGCATTTACAGATTTGCTCTATCTCACGAAAGATTTTGGGTCGGTTTTTGCTCAGATTTGCTCTATCTCTTACCGTTTCGGAGATATTGACCATTTTGTCGACACGAGAGATTTTGGGTCGGTTTTTTGCTCAGATTTGCTCTATCTCTTACCGTCTCGGAGATATTGACCATTTTGTCCGACACGAAAGATTTTGGGTCGGTTTTTGCTCTAACTTCTACAATTCTTAACCGATTCCATTGAAAGTTTTTTTGTTTTTTAGGTATTTTTATACACTTTCGAACTGCATTTACAGATTTGCTCTATCTCACGAAAGATTTTGGGTCGGATTTTGCTCTAACTTCTACAATTCTTAACCGATTCCATTGAAAGTTTTTTTGTTTTTTAGGTATTTTTATACTCTTTCGAACTGCATTTACAGATTTGCTCTATCTCACGAAAGATTTTGGGTCGGTTTTTGCTCTAACTTCTACAATTCTTAACCGATTCCATTGAAAGTTTTTTTGTTTTTTAGGTATTTTTATACTCTTTCGAACTGCTTTTACAGATTTGCTCTATCTCTTACCGTTTCGGAGATATTGACCATTTTGTCGACACGAGAGATTTTGGGTCGGTTTTTTGCTCAGATTTGCTCTATCTCTTACCGTTTCGGAGATATTGACCATTTTGTCCGACACGAGAGATTTTGGGTCGGTTTTTTGCTCAGATTTGCTCTATCTCTTACCGTTTCGGAGATATTGACCATTTTGTCCGACACGAGAGATTTTGGGTCGGTTTTTTGCTCAGATTTGCTCTATCTCTTACCGTTTCGGAGATATTGACCATTTTGTCCGACACGAGAGATTTTGGGTCGGTTTTTTGCTCAGATTTGCTCTATCTCTTACCGTTTCGGAGATATTGACCATTTTGTCGACACGAGAGATTTTGGGTCGGTTTTTTGCTCAGATTTGCTCTATCTCTTACCGTTTCGGAGATATTGACCATTTTGTCCGACACGAGAGATTTTGGGTCGGTTTTTTGCTCAGATTTGCTCTATCTCTTACCGTTGCGGAGATATTGACCATTTTGTCCGACACGAAAGATTTTGGGTCGGTTTTTGCTCTAACTTCTACAATTCTTAACCGATTCCATTGAAAGTTTTTTTGTTTTTTAGGTATTTTTATACTCTTTCGAACTGCATTTACAGATTTGCTCTATCTCTTACCGTCTCGGAGATATTGACCATTTTGTCCGACACGAAAGATTTTGGGTCGGTTTTTGCTCTAACTTCTACAATTCTTAACCGATTCCATTGAAAGTTTCTTTGTTTTTTAGGTATTTTTATACACTTTCGAACTGCATTTACAGATTTGCTCTATCTCACGAAAGATTTTGGGTCGGTTTTTGCTCAGATTTGCTCTATCTCTTACCGTTTCGGAGATATTGACCATTTTGTCGACACGAGAGATTTTGGGTCGGTTTTTGCTCAGATTTGCTCTATCTCTTACCGTTTCGGAGATATTGACCATTTTGTCGACACGAGAGATTTTGGGTCGGTTTTTTGCTCAGATTTGCTCTATCTCTTACCGTTTCGGAGATATTGACCATTTTGTCGACACGAGAGATTTTGGGTCGGTTTTTTGCTCAGATTTGCTCTATCTCTTACCGTTTCGGAGATATTGACCATTTTGTCCGACACGAGAGATTTTGGGTCGGTTTTTTGCTCAGATTTGCTCTATCTCTTACCGTTTCGGAGATATTGACCATTTTGTCCGACACGAGAGATTTTGGGTCGGTTTTTTGCTCAGATTTGCTCTATCTCTTACCGTTGCGGAGATATTGACCATTTTGTCCGACACGAAAGATTTTGGGTCGGTTTTCGCTCTAACTTCTACAATTCTTAACCGATTCCATTGAAAGTTTTTTTGTTTTTTAGGTATTTTTATACTCTTTCGAACTGCATTTACAGATTTGCTCTATCTCTTACCGTTTCGGAGATATTGACCATTTTGTCCGACACGAGAGATCTTGGGTCGGTTTTTTGCTCAGATTTGCTCTATCTCTTACCGTTTCGGAGATATTGACCATTTTGTCGACACGAGAGATTTTGGGTCGGTTTTTTGCTCAGATTTGCTCTATCTCTTACCGTTTCGGAGATATTGACCATTTTGTCCGACACGAGAGATTTTGGGTCGGTTTTTTGCTCAGATTTGCTCTATCTCTTACCGTTTCGGAGATATTGACCATTTTGTCCGACACGAAAGATTTTGGGTTGGCTTTTGCTCTAACTTCTACAATTCTTAACCGATTACATTGAAAGTTTTTTGTTTTTTAGGTATTTTTATACTCTTTCGAACTGCATTTACAGATTTGCTCTATTTCTTACCGTTTCGGAGATATTGACCATTTTGTCCGACACGAAAGATTTTGGGTCGGTTTTTGCTCTAACTTCTACAATTCTTAACCGATTCCATTGAAAGTTTTTTTGTTTTTTAGGTATTTTTATACTCTTTCGAACTGCATTTACAGATTTGCTCTATCTCACGAAAGATTTTGGGTCGGTTTTTGCTCTAACTTCTACAATTCTTAACCGATTCCATTGAAAGTTTTTTTGTTTTTTAGGTATTTTTATACTCTTTCGAACTGCTTTTACAGATTTGCTCTATCTCTTACCGTTTCGGAGATATTGACCATTTTGTCGACACGAGAGATTTTGGGTCGGTATTTTGCTCAGATTTGCTCTATCTCTTACCGTTTCGGAGATATTGACCATTTTGTCCGACACGAAAGATTTTGGGTCGGTTTTTGCTCTAACTTCTACAATTCTTAACCGATTCCATTGAAAGTTTTTTGTTTTTTAGGTATTTTTATACTCTTTCGAACTGCATTTACAGATTTGCTCTATCGCTTACCGTTTCGGAGATATTGACCATTTTGTCCGACACGAAAGATTTTGGGTCGGTTTTTGCTCTAACTTCTACAATTCTTAACCGATTCCATTGAAAGTTTTTTTTGTTTTTTAGGTATTTTTATACTCTTTCGAACTGCATTTACAGATTTGCTCTATCTCTTACCGTCTCGGAGATATTGACCATTTTGTCCGACACGAAAGATTTTGGGTCGGTTTTTGCTCTAACTTCTACAATTCTTAACCGATTCCATTGAAAGTTTCTTTGTTTTTTAGGTATTTTTATACACTTTCGAACTGCATTTACAGATTTGCTCTATCTCACGAAAGATTTTGGGTCGGTTTTTGCTCAGATTTGCTCTATCTCTTACCGTTTCGGAGATATTGACCATTTTGTCGACACGAGAGATTTTGGGTCGGTTTTTTGCTCAGATTTGCTCTATCTCTTACCGTTTCGGAGATATTGACCATTTTGTCCGACACGAAAGATTTTGGGTTGGCTTTTGCTCTAACTTCTACAATTCTTAACCGATTACATTGAAAGTTTTTTGTTTTTTAGGTATTTTTATACTCTTTCGAACTGCATTTACAGATTTGCTCTATTTCTTACCGTTTCGGAGATATTGACCATTTTGTCCGACACGAAAGATTTTGGGTCGGTTTTTGCTCTAACTTCTACAATTCTTAACCGATTCCATTGAAAGTTTTTTTGTTTTTTTAGGTATTTTTTATACTCTTTCGAACTGCATTTACAGATTTGCTCTATCTCACGAAAGATTTTGGGTCGGTTTTTGCTCTAACTTCTACAATTCTTAACCGATTCCATTGAAAGTTTTTTTGTTTTTTAGGTATTTTTATACTCTTTCGAACTGCTTTTACAGATTTGCTCTATCTCTTACCGTTTCGGAGATATTGACCATTTTGTCGACACGAGAGATTTTGGGTCGGTTTTTTGCTCAGATTTGCTCTATCTCTTACCGTTTCGGAGATATTGACCATTTTGTCGACACGAGAGATTTTGGGTTGGCTTTTGCTCTAACTTCTACAATTCTTAACCGATTACATTGAAAGTTTTTTGTTTTTTAGGTATTTTTATACTCTTTCGAACTGCATTTACAGATTTGCTCTATTTCTTACCGTTTCGGAGATATTGACCATTTTGTCCGACACGAAAGATTTTGGGTCGGTTTTTGCTCTAACTTCTACAATTCTTAACCGATTCCATTGAAAGTTTTTTTGTTTTTTAGGTATTTTTATACTCTTTCGAACTGCATTTACAGATTTGCTCTATCTCACGAAAGATTTTGGGTCGGTTTTTGCTCTAACTTCTACAATTCTTAACCGATTCCATTGAAAGTTTTTTTGTTTTTTAGGTATTTTTATACTCTTTCGAACTGCTTTTACAGATTTGCTCTATCTCTTACCGTTTCGGAGATATTGACCATTTTGTCGACACGAGAGATTTTGGGTCGGTATTTTGCTCAGATTTGCTCTATCTCTTACCGTTTCGGAGATATTGACCATTTTGTCCGACACGAAAGATTTTGGGTCGGTTTTTGCTCTAACTTCTACAATTCTTAACCGATTCCATTGAAAGTTTTTTGTTTTTTAGGTATTTTTATACTCTTTCGAACTGCATTTACAGATTTGCTCTATCGCTTACCGTTTCGGAGATATTGACCATTTTGTCCGACACGAAAGATTTTGGGTCGGTTTTTGCTCTAACTTCTACAATTCTTAACCGATTCCATTGAAAGTTTTTTTTGTTTTTTAGGTATTTTTATACTCTTTCGAACTGCATTTACAGATTTGCTCTATCTCTTACCGTCTCGGAGATATTGACCATTTTGTCCGACACGAAAGATTTTGGGTCGGTTTTTGCTCTAACTTCTACAATTCTTAACCGATTCCATTGAAAGTTTTTTTGTTTTTTAGGTATTTTTATACACTTTCGAACTGCATTTACAGATTTGCTCTATCTCACGAAAGATTTTGGGTCGGTTTTTGCTCAGATTTGCTCTATCTCTTACCGTTTCGGAGATATTGACCATTTTGTCGACACGAGAGATTTTGGGTTGGCTTTTGCTCTAACTTCTACAATTCTTAACCGATTACATTGAAAGTTTTTTGTTTTTTAGGTATTTTTATACTCTTTCGAACTGCATTTACAGATTTGCTCTATTTCTTACCGTTTCGGAGATATTGACCATTTTGTCCGACACGAAAGATTTTGGGTCGGTTTTTGCTCTAACTTCTACAATTCTTAACCGATTCCATTGAAAGTTTTTTTGTTTTTTAGGTATTTTTATACTCTTTCGAACTGCATTTACAGATTTGCTCTATCTCACGAAAGATTTTGGGTCGGTTTTTGCTCTAACTTCTACAATTCTTAACCGATTCCATTGAAAGTTTTTTTGTTTTTTAGGTATTTTTATACTCTTTCGAACTGCTTTTACAGATTTGCTCTATCTCTTACCGTTTCGGAGATATTGACCATTTTGTCCGGCACGAGAGATTTTGGGTCGGTTTTTTGCTCAGATTTGCTCTATCTCTTACCGTTTCGGAGATATTGACCATTTTGTCGACACGAGAGATTTTGGGTCGGTTTTTTGCTCAGATTTGCTCTATCTCTTACCGTTTCGGAGATATTGACCATTTTGTCCGACACGAGAGATTTTGGGTCGGTTTTTTGCTCAGATTTGCTCTATCTCTTACCGTTTCGGAGATATTGACCATTTTGTCGACACGAGAGATTTTGGGTCGGTTTTTTGCTCAGATTTGCTCTATCTCTTACCGTTTCGGAGATATTGACCATTTTGTCCGACACGAGAGATTTTGGGTCGGTTTTTTGCTCAGATTTGCTCTATCTCTTACCGTTTCGGAGATATTGACCATTTTGTCGACACGAGAGATTTTGGGTCGGTTTTTTGCTCAGATTTGCTCTATCTCTTACCGTTTCGGAGATATTGACCATTTTGTCCGACACGAGAGATTTTGGGTCGGTTTTTTGCTCAGATTTGCTCTATCTCTTACCGTTGCGGAGATATTGACCATTTTGTCCGACACGAAAGATTTTGGGTTGGCTTTTGCTCTAACTTCTACAATTCTTAACCGATTCCATTGAAAGTTTTTTTGTTTTTTAGGTATTTTTATACTCTTTCGAACTGCATTTACAGATTTGCTCCATCTCTTACCGTCTCGGAGATATTGACCATTTTGTCCGACACGAAAGATTTTGGGTCGGTTTTCGCTCTAACTTCTACAATTCTTAACCGATTCCATTGAAAGTTTTTTTTGTTTTTTAGGTATTTTTATACACTTTCGAACTGCATTTACAGATTTGCTCTATCTCACGAAAGATTTTGGGTCGGTTTTTGCTCTAACTTCTACAATTCTTAACCGATTCCATTGAAAGTTTTTTTGTTTTTTAGGTATTTTTATACTCTTTCGAACTGCATTTACAGATTTGCTCTATCTCTTACCGTTTCGGAGATATTGACCATTTTGTCCGACACGAGAGATTTTGGGTCGGTTTTTTGCTCAGATTTGCTCTATCTCTTACCGTTTCGGAGATATTGACCATTTTGTCCGACACGAGAGATTTTGGGTCGGTATTTTGCTCAGATTTGCTCTATCTCTTACCGTTTCGGAGATATTGACCATTTTGTCCGACACGAGAGATTTTGGGTCGGTTTTTTGCTCAGATTTGCTCTATCTCTTACCGTTTCGGAGATATTGACCATTTTGTCGACACGAGAGATTTTAGGTCGGTTTTTTGCTCAGATTTGCTCTATCTCTTACCGTTTCGGAGATATTGACCATTTTGTCCGACACGAAAGATTTTGGGTTGGCTTTTGCTCTAACTTCTACAATTCTTAACCGATTCCATTGAAAGTTTTTTTGTTTTTAGGTATTTTTATACTCTTTCGAACTGCATTTACAGATTTGCTCTATCTCTTACCGTTTCGGAGATATTGACCATTTTGTCCGACACGAGAGATTTTGGGTCGGTTTATTGCTCAGATTTGCTCTATCTCTTACCGTTTCGGAGATATTGACCATTTTGTCCGACACGAGAGATTTTGGGTCGGTATTTTGCTCAGATTTGCTCTATCTCTTACCGTTTCGGAGATATTGACCATTTTGTCCGACACGAGAGATTTTGGGTCGGTTTTTTGCTCAGATTTGCTCTATCTCTTACCGTTTCGGAGATATTGACCATTTTGTCGACACGAGAGATTTTAGGTCGGTTTTTTGCTCAGATTTGCTCTATCTCTTACCGTTTCGGAGATATTGACCATTTTGTCCGACACGAAAGATTTTGGGTTGGCTTTTGCTCTAACTTCTACAATTCTTAACCGATTCCATTGAAAGTTTTTTTGTTTTTAGGTATTTTTATACTCTTTCGAACTGCATTTACAGATTTGCTCTATCTCTTACCGTTTCGGAGATATTGACCATTTTGTCCGACACGAGAGATTTTGGGTCGGTATTTTGCTCTAACTTCTACAATTCTTAACCGATTCCATTGAAAGTTTTTTTGTTTTTTAGGTATTTTTATACTCTTTCGAACTGCATTTACAGATTTGCTCTATCTCTTACCGTTTCGGAGATATTGACCATTTTGTCCGACACGAAAGATTTTGGGTCGGTTTTTGCTCTAACTTCTACAATTCTTAACCGATTCCATTGAAAGTTTTTTTGTTTTTTAGGTATTTTTATACTCTTTCGAACTGCATTTACAGATTTGCTCTATCTCTTACCGTTTCGGAGATATTGACCATTTGCGACACGAAAGATTTTGGGTCGGTTTTTGCTCTAACTTCTACAATTCTTAACCGATTCCATTGAAAGTTTTTTTGTTTTTTAGGTATTTTTATACTCTTTCGAACTGCATTTACAGATTTGCCATCCTCTATCTCTTACCGTTTCGGAGATATTGACCATTTTGTCCGACACGAGAGATTTTGGGTCGGTTTTTTGCTCAGATTTGCTCTATCTCTTACCGTTTCGGAGATATTGACCATTTTGTCCGACACGAGAGATTTTGGGTCGGTTTTTGCTCTAACTTCTACAATTCTTAACCGATTCCATTGAAAGTTTTTTTGTTTTTTAGGTATTTTTATACTCTTTCGAACTGCATTTACAGATTTGCTCTATCTCTTACCGTTTCGGAGATATTGACCATTTTGTCCGACACGAAAGATTTTGGGTCGGTTTTTGCTCTAACTTCTACAATTCTTAACCGATTCCATTGAAAGTTTTTTTATTTTTAGGTATTTTTTTTGCTCTATCTCTTACCGTTTCGGAGATATAGACCATTTTGTCGGCACGAGAGATTTTGGGTCGTTTTTTTTCTCAGATTTGTTCTATCTCTTACCGTTTCGGAGATATTGACCATTTTGTCCGACACGAGAGATTTTGGGTCGGTTTTTTGCTCAGATTTGCTCTATCTCTTACCGTTTCGGAGATATTGACCATTTTGTCCGACACGAGAGATTTTGGGTCGGTTTTTGCTCTAACTTCTACAATTCTTAACCGATTCCATTGAAAGTTTTTTTTTTTAGGTATTTTTATACTCTTTCGAACTGCATTTACAGATTTGCTCTATCTCTTACCGTTTCGGAGATATTGACCATTTTGTCCGACACGAGAGATTTTGGGTCGGCTTTTGCTCTAACTTCTACAATTCTTAACCGATTCCATTGAAAGTTTTTTTGTTTTTTAGGTATTTTTATACTCTTTCGAACTGCATTTACAGATTTGCTCTATCTCTTACCGTTTCGGAGATATTGACCATTTTGTCCGACACGAGAGATTTTGGGTCGGTATTTTGCTCAGATTTGCTCTATCTATTACCGTTTCGGAGATATTGACCATTTTGTCCGGCACGAAAGATTTTGGTTCGGTTTTTGCTCTAACTTCTACAATTCTTAACCGATTCCATTGAAAGTTTTTTTTGTTTTTTAGGTATTTTTATACTCTTTCGAACTGCATTTACAGATTTGCTCTATCTCTTACCGTCTCGGAGATATTGACCATTTTGTCCGACACGAAAGATTTTGGGTCGGTTTTTGCTCTAACTTCTACAATTCTTAACCGATTCCATTGAAATTTTTTTTGTTTTTTAGGTATTTTTATACTCTTTCGAACTGCATTTACAGATTTGCTCTATCTCACGAAAGATTTTGGGTCGGTTTTTGCTCTAACTTCTACAATTCCTAACCGATTCCATTGAAAGTTTTTTTGTTTTTTAGGTATTCCAATGAAATTTTTTTTGTTTTTTAGGTATTTTTATACTCTTTCGAACTGCATTTACAGATTTGCTCTATCTTTTAAAAGTTTTTTTGTATTTTAGGTATTTTTATACTCTTTCGAACTGCATTTACGGATTTGCTCTATCTTTTGAAAGTTTTTTTGTTTCTTAGGTATTTTTATACTCTTTCGAACTGCATTTACAGATTTGCTCTATCTCTTACCGTTTCGTAGATATTGACCATTATGTCCGACACGAGAGATTTTGGGTCGGTTTTTTGCTCAGATTTGCTCTATCTCTTACCGTTTCGGAGATATTGACCATTTTGTCCGACACGAAAGATTTTGGGTCGGTTTTTGCTCTAACTTCTACAATTCTTAACCGATTCCATTGAAAGTTTTTTTTTTTTAGGTATTTTTATACTCTTTCGAACTGCATTTACAGATTTGCTCTATCTCTTACCGTTTCGGAGATATTGTCCATTTTGTCGACACGAGAGATTTTGGGTCGGTTTTTTGCTCAGATTTGCTCTATCTCTTACCGTTTCGGAGATATTAACCATTTTGTCCGACACGAGAGATTTTGGGTCGGTTGTTTGCTCAGATTTGCTCTATCTCTTACCGTTTCGGAGATATTGACCATTTTGTCCGACACGAGAGATTTTGGGTCGGTTTTTGCTCTAACTTCTACAATTTTTAACCGATTCCATTGAAAGTTTTTGTTTTTTAGGTATTTTTATACTCTTTCGAACTGCATTTACAGATTTGCTCTATCTCTTACCGTTTCGGAGATATTGACCATTTTGTCCGACACGATTGATTTTGGGTCGGTATTTTGCTCAGATTTGCTCTATCTCTTACCGTTTCGGAGATATTGACCATTTTGTCCGACACGAAAGATTTTGGGTCGGTTTTTGCTCTAACTTCTACAATTCTTAACCGATTCCATTGAAAGTTTTTTTGTTTTTTAGGTATTTTTATACTCTTTCGAACTGCATTTACAGATTTGCTCTATCTCTTACCGTCTCGGAGATATTGACCATTTTGTCCGACACGAAAGATTTTGGGTCGGTTTTTGCTCTAACTTCTACAATTCTTAACCGATTCCATTGAAATTTTTTTTGTTTTTTAGGTATTCTTATACTCTTTCGAACTGCATTTACAGATTTGCTCTATCTCACGAAAGATTTTGGGTCGGTTTTTGCTCTAACTTCTACAATTCTTAACCGATTGCATTTACAGATTTGCTCTATCTCACGAAAGATTTTGGGTCGGTTTTGCTCTAACTTCTACAATTCCTAACCGATTCCATTGAAAGTTTTTTTGTTTTTTAGGTATTCCAATGAAATTTTTTTTGTTTTTTAGGTATTTTTATACTCTTTCGAACTGCATTTACAGACTTGCTCTATCTTTTAAAAGTTTTTTTTGTATTTTAGGTATTTTTATACTCTTTCGAACTGCATTTACGGATTTGCTCTATCTTTTGAAAGTTTTTTTTGTTTTTTAGGTATTTTTATACTCTTTCGAACTGCATTTACAGATTTGCTCTATCTCTTACCGTTTCGTAGATATTGACCATTATGTCCGACACGAGAGATTTTGGGTCGGTTTTTTGCTCAGATTTGCTCTATCTCTTACCGTTTCGGAGATATTGACCATTTTGTCCGACACGAAAGATTTTGGGTCGGTTTTTGCTCTAACTTCTACAATTCTTAACCGATTCCATTGAAAGTTTTTTTTTTTTAGGTATTTTTATACTCTTTCGAACTGCATTTACAGATTTGCTCTATCTCTTACCGTTTCGGAGATATTGACCATTTTGTCGACACGAGAGATTTTGGGTCGGTTTTTTGCTCAGATTTGCTCTATCTCTTACCGTTTCGGAGATATTAACCATTTTGTCCGACACGAGAGATTTTGGGTCGGTTGTTTGCTCAGATTTGCTCTATCTCTTACCGTTTCGGAGATATTGACCATTTTGTCCGACACGAGAGATTTTGGGTCGGTTTTTGCTCTAACTTCTACAATTTTTAACCGATTCCATTTTTTTGTTTTTTAGGTATTTTTATACTCTTTTGAACTGCATTTACAGATTTGCTCTATCTCTTACCGTTTCGGAGATATTGACCATTTTGTCCGACACGATTGATTTTGGGTCGGTATTTTGCTCAGATTTGCTCTATCTCTTACCGTTTCGGAGATATTGACCATTTTGTCCGACACGAAAGATTTTGGGTCGGTTTTTGCTCTAACTTCTACAATTCTTAACCGATTCCATTGAAATTTTTTTTGTTTTTTAGGTATTTTTATACTCTTTCGAACTGCATTTACAGATTTGCTCTATCTCACGAAAGATTTTGGGTCGGTTTTTGCTCTAACTTCTACAATTCTTAACCGATTGCATTGAAAGTTTTTTTTTTTTAGGTATTTTTTTTTTGCTCTATCTCTTACCGTTTCGGAGATATTGACCATTTTGTCGGCACGAGAGATTTTGGGTCGGTTTTTTGCTCAGATTTGCTCTATCTCTTACCGTTTCGGAGATATTGACCATTTTGTCCGACACGAGAGATTTTGGGTCGGTTTTTGCTCTAACTTCTACAATTCTTAACCGATTCCATTGAAAGTTTTTTTTTTTTAGGTATTTTTATACTCTTTCGAACTGCATTTACAGATTTGCTCTATCTCTTACCGTTTCGGAGATATTGACCATTTTGGCCGACACGAGAGATTTTGGGTCGGTATTTTGCTCAGATTTGCTCTATCTATTACCGTTTCGGAGATATTGACCATTTTGTCCGGCACGAAAGATTTTGGTTCGGTTTTTGCTCTAACTTCTACAATTCTTAACCGATTCCATTGAAAGTTTTTTAGTTTTTTAGGTATTTTTATACTCTTTCGAACTGCAATTACAGATTTGCTCTATCTCTTACCGTCTCGGAGATATTGAGCATTTTGTCCGACACGAAAGATTTTGGGTCGGTTTTTGCTCTAACTTCTACAATTCTTAACCGATTCCATTGAAAGTTTTTTGTTTTTTAGGTATTTTTATACTCTTTCGAACTGCATTTACAGATTTGCTCTATCTCACGAAAGATTTTGGGTCGGTTTTTGCTCTAACTTCTACAATTCCTAACCGATTCCATTGAAAGTTTTTTTGTTTTTTAGGTATTCCAATGAAAGTTTTTTTGTTTTTTAGGTATTTTTATACTCTTTCGAACTGCATTTACAGATTTGCTCTATCTTTTAAAAGTTTTTTTTTGTATTTTAGGTATTTTTATACTCTTTCAAACTGCATTTACGGATTTGCTCTATTTTTTGAAAGTTTTTTTGTTTTTTAGGTATTTTTATACTCTTTCGAACTGCATTTACAGATTTGCTCTATCTCTTACCGTTTCGTAGATATTGACCATTATGTCCGACACGAGAGATTTTGGGTCGGTTTTTTGCTCAGATTTGCTCTATCTCTTACCGTTTCGGAGATATTGACCATTTTGTCCGACACGAAAGATTTTGGGTCGGTTTTTGCTCTAACTTCTACAATTCTTAACCGATTCCATTGAAAGTTTTTTTTTTTAGGTATTTTTATACTCTTTCGAACTGCATTTACAGATTTGCTCTATCTCTTACCGTTTCGGAGATATTGACCATTTTGTCGACACGAAAGATTTTGGGTCGGTTTTTTGCTCAGATTTGCTCTATCTCTTACCGTTTCGGAGATATTAACCTTGTCCGACACGAGAGATTTTGGGTCGGTTTTTTGCTCAGATTTGCTCTATCTCTTACCGTTTCGGAGATATTGACCATTTTGTCCGACACGAGAGATTTTGGGTCGGTTTTTGCTCTAACTTCTACAATTCTTAACCGATTCCATTGAAAGTTTTTTGTTTTTTAGGTATTTTTATACTCTTTCGAACTGCATTTACAGATTTGCTCTATCTCTTACCGTTTCGGAGATATTGACCATTTTGTCCGACACGATTGATTTTGGGTCGGTATTTTGCTCAGATTTGCTCTATCTCTTACCGTTTCGGAGATATTGACCATTTTGTCCGACACGAAAGATTTTGGGTCGGTTTTTGCTCTAACTTCTACAATTCTTAACCGATTCCATTGAAAGTTATTTTGTTTTTTAGGTATTTTTATACTCTTTCGAACTGCATTTACAGATTTGCTCTATCTCTTACCGTCTCGGAGATATTGACCATTTTGTCCGACACGAAAGATTTTGGGTCGGTTTTTGCTCTAACTTCTACAATTCTTAACCGATTCCATTGAAAGTTTTTTTTGTTTTTTAGGTATTTTTATACTCTTTCGAACTGCATTTACAGATTTGCTCTATCTCTTACCGTCTCGGAGATATTGACCATTTTGTCCGACACGAAAGATTTTGGGTCGGTTTTTGCTCTAACTTCTACAATTCTTAACCGATTCCATTGAAATTTTTTTTGTTTTTTAGGTATTTTTATACTCTTTCGAACTGCATTTACAGATTTGCTCTATCTCACAAAAGATTTTGGGTCGGTTTTTGCTCTAACTTCTACAATTCTTAACCGATTGCATTGAAAGTTTTTTTTTTTTAGGTATTTTTTTTGCTCTATCTCTTACCGTTTCGGAGATATTGACCATTTTGTCGGCACGAGAGATTTTGGGTCGGTTTTTTGCTCAGATTTGCTCTATCTCTTACCGTTTCGGAGATATTGACCATTTTGTCCGACACGAGAGATTTTGGGTCGGTTTTTGCTCTAACTTCTACAATTCTTAACCGATTCCATTGAAAGTTTTTTTTTTTTAGGTATTTTTATACTCTTTCGAACTGCATTTACAGATTTGCTCTATCTCTTACCGTTTCGGAGATATTGACCATTTTGGCCGACACGAGAGATTTTGGGTCGGTATTTTGCTCAGATTTGCTCTATCTATTACCGTTTCGGAGATATTGACCATTTTGTCCGGCACGAAAGATTTTGGTTCGGTTTTTGCTCTAACTTCTACAATTCTTAACCGATTCCATTGAAAGTTTTTTTGTTTTTTAGGTATTTTTATACTCTTTCGAACTGCATTTACAGATTTGCTCTATCTCTTACCGTCTCGGAGATATTGACCATTTTGTCCGACACGAAAGATTTTGGGTCGGTTTTTGCTCTAACTTCTACAATTCTTAACCGATTCCATTGAAAGTTTTTTGTTTTTTAGGTATTTTTATACTCTTTCGAACTGCATTTACAGATTTGCTCTATCTCACGAAAGATTTTGGGTCGGTTTTTGCTCTAACTTCTACAATTCCTAACCGATTCCATTGAAAGTTTTTTTGTTTTTTAGGTATTCCAATGAAAGTTTTTTTGTTTTTTAGGTATTTTTATACTCTTTCGAACTGCATTTACAGATTTGCTCTATCTTTTAAAAGTTTTTTTTGTATTTTAGGTATTTTTATACTCTTTCAAACTGCATTTACGGATTTGCTCTATTTTTTGAAAGTTTTTTTGTTTTTTAGGTATTTTTATACTCTTTCGAACTGCATTTACAGATTTGCTCTATCTCTTACCGTTTCGTAGATATTGACCATTATGTCCGACACGAGAGATTTTGGGTCGGTTTTTTGCTCAGATTTGCTCTATCTCTTACCGTTTCGGAGATATTGACCATTTTGTCCGACACGAAAGATTTTGGGTCGGTTTTTGCTCTAACTTCTACAATTCTTAACCGATTCCATTGAAAGTTTTTTTTTTTTAGGTATTTTTATACTCTTTCGAACTGCATTTACAGATTTGCTCTATCTCTTACCGTTTCGGAGATATTGACCATTTTGTCGACACGAGAGATTTTGGGTCGGTTTTTTGCTCAGATTTGCTCTATCTCTTACCGTTTCGGAGATATTAACCTTGTCCGACACGAGAGATTTTGGGTCGGTTTTTTGCTCAGATTTGCTCTATCTCTTACCGTTTCGGAGATATTGACCATTTTGTCCGACACGAGAGATTTTGGGTCGGTTTTTGCTCTAACTTCTACAATTCTTAACCGATTCCATTGAAAGTTTTTTGTTTTTTAGGTATTTTTATACTCTTTCGAACTGCATTTACAGATTTGCTCTATCTCTTACCGTTTCGGAGATATTGACCATTTTGTCCGACACGATTGATTTTGGGTCGGTATTTTGCTCAGATTTGCTCTATCTCTTACCGTTTCGGAGATATTGACCATTTTGTCCGACACGAAAGATTTTGGGTCGGTTTTTGCTCTAACTTCTACAATTCTTAACCGATTCCATTGAAATTTTTTTTGTTTTTTAGGTATTTTTATACTCTTTCGAACTGCATTTACAGATTTGCTCTATCTCACGAAAGATTTTGGGTCGGTTTTTGCTCTAACTTCTACAATTCTTAACCGATTCCATTGAAAGTTTTTTTTTTTTTAGGTATTTTTTTTGCTCTATCTCTTACCGTTTCGGAGATATTGACCATTTTGTCGGCACGAGAGTTTGGGTCGTTTTTTTTCTCAGATTTGTTCTATCTCTTACCGTTTCGGAGATATTGACCATTTTGTCCGACACGAGAGATTTTGGGTCGGTTTTTGCTCTAACTTCTACAATTCTTAACCGATTCCATTGAAAGTTATTTTGTTTTTTAGGTATTTTTATACTCTTTCGAACTGCATTTACAGATTTGCTCTATCTCTTACCGTTTCGGAGATATTGACCATTTTGTCGACACGAGAGATTTTGGGTCGGTTTTTTGCTCAGATTTGCTCTATCTCTTACCGTTTCGGAGATATTAACCTTGTCCGACACGAGAGATTTTGGGTCGGTTTTTTGCTCAGATTTGCTCTATCTCTTACCGTTTCGGAGATATTGACCATTTTGTCCGACACGAGAGATTTTGGGTCGGTTTTTGCTCTAACTTCTACAATTCTTAACCGATTCCATTGAAAGTTTTTTTGTTTTTTAGGTATTTTTATACTCTTTCGAACTGCATTTACAGATTTGCTCTATCTCTTACCGTTTCGGAGATATTGACCATTTTGTCCGACACGATTGATTTTGGGTCGGTATTTTGCTCAGATTTGCTCTATCTCTTACCGTTTCGGAGATATTGACCATTTTGTCCGACACGAAAGATTTTGGGTCGGTTTTTGCTCTAACTTCTACAATTCTTAACCGATTCCATTGAAAGTTATTTTGTTTTTTAGGTATTTTTATACTCTTTCGAACTGCATTTACAGATTTGCTCTATCTCTTACCGTCTCGGAGATATTGACCATTTTGTCCGACACGAAAGATTTTGGGTCGGTTTTTGCTCTAACTTCTACAATTCTTAACCGATTCCATTGAAATTTTTTTTGTTTTTTAGGTATTTTTATACTCTTTCGAACTGCATTTACAGATTTGCTCTATCTCACGAAAGATTTTGGGTCGGTTTTTGCTCTAACTTCTACAATTCTTAACCGATTCCATTGAAAGTTTTTTTTTTTTTAGGTATTTTTTTTGCTCTATCTCTTACCGTTTCGGAGATATTGACCATTTTGTCGGCACGAGAGTTTGGGTCGTTTTTTTCTCAGATTTGTTCTATCTCTTACCGTTTCGGAGATATTGACCATTTTGTCCGACACGAGAGATTTTGGTTCGGTTTTTTGCTCAGATTTGCTCTATCTCTTACCGTTTCGGAGATATTGACCATTTTGTCCGACACGAGAGATTTTGGGTCGGTTTTTGCTCTAACTTCTACAATTCTTAACCGATTCCATTGAAAGTTTTTTTTTTTTAGGTATTTTTATACTCTTTCGAACTGCATTTACAGATTTGCTCTATCTCTTACCGTTTCGGAGATATTGACCATTTTGGCCGACACGAGAGATTTTGGGTCGGTATTTTGCTCAGATTTGCTCTATCTCTTACCGTTTCGGAGATATTGACCATTTTGTCCGACACGAAAGATTTTGGGTCGGCTTTTGCTCTAACTTCTACAATTCTTAACCGATTCCATTGAAAGTTTTTTTGTTTTTTAGGTATTTTTATACTCTTTCGAACTGCATTTACAGATTTGCTCTATCTCTTACCGTTTCGGAGATATTGACCATTTTGGCCGACACGAGAGATTTTGGGTCGGTATTTTGCTCAGATTTGCTCTATCTATTACCGTTTCGGAGATATTGACCATTTTGTCCGGCACGAATGATTTTGGTTCGGTTTTTGCTCTAACTTCTACAATTCTTAACCGATTCCATTGAAAGTTTTTTATACTCTTTTTTTTATACTCTTTCGAACTGCATTTACAGATTTGCTCTATCTCACGAAAGATTTTGGGTCGGTTTTTGCTCTAACTTCTACAATTCCTAACCGATTCCATTGAAAGTTTTTTTGTTTTTTAGGTATTCCAATGAAAGTTTTTTTGTTTTTTAGGTATTTTTATACTCTTTCGAACTGCATTTACAGATTTGCTCTATCTTTTAAAAGTTTTTTTGTATTTTAGGTATTTTTATACTCTTTCGAACTGCATTTACGGATTTGCTCTATCTTTTGAAAGTTTTTTTGTTTTTTAGGTATTTTTATACTCTTTCGAACTGCATTTGCAGATTTGCTCTATCTCTTACCGTTTCGTAGATATTGACCATTATGTCCGACACGAGAGATTTTGGGTCGGTTTTTTGCTCAGATTTGCTCTATCTCTTACCGTTTCGGAGATATTGACCATTTTGTCCGACACGAAAGATTTTGGGTCGGTTTTTGCTCTAACTTCTACAATTCTTAACCGATTCCATTGAAAGTTTTTTTTTTTAGGTATTTTTATACTCTTTCGAACTGCATTTGCAGATTTGCTCTATCTCTTACCGTTTCGGAGATATTGACCATTTTGTCGACACGAGAGATTTTGGGTCGGTTTTTTGCTCAGATTTGCTCTATCTCTTACCGTTTCGGAGATATTAACCATTTTGTCCGACACGAGAGATATTGGGTCGGTTTTTTGCTCAGATTTGCTCTATCTCTTACCGTTTCGGAGATATTGACCATTTTGTCCGACACGAGAGATTTTGGGTCGGTTTTTGCTCTAACTTCTACAATTCTTAACCGATTCCATTGAAAGTTTTTTGTTTTTTAGGTATTTTTATACTCTTTCGAACTGCATTTACAGATTTGCTCTATCTCTTACCGTCTCGGAGATATTGACCATTTTGTCCGACACGAAAGATTTTGGGTCGGTTTTTGCTTTAACTTCTACAATTCTTAACCGATTCCATTGAAAGTTTTTTTGTTTTTTAGGTATTTTTATACACTTTCGAACTGCATTTACAGATTTGCTCTATCTCACGAAAGATTTTGGGTCGGTTTTTGCTCTAACTTCTACAATTCTTAACCGATTCCATTGAAAGTTTTTTTGTTTTTTAGGTATTTTTATACTCTTTCGAACTGCATTTACAGATTTGCTCTATCTCTTACCGTTTCGGAGATATTGACCATTTTGTCGACACGAGAGATTTTGGGTCGGTTTTTTGCTCAGATTTGCTCTATCTCTTACCGTTTCGGAGATATTGACCATTTTGTCGACACGAGAGATTTTGGGTCGGTTTTTTGCTCAGATTTGCTTTATTTCTTACCGTTTCGGAGATATTGACCATTTTGTCCGACACGAGAGATTTTGGGTCGGTTTTTTGCTCAGATTTGCTCTATCTCTTACCGTTTCGGAGATATTGACCATTTTGTCCGACACGAGAGATTTTGGGTCGGTTTTTGCTCTAACTTCTACAATTCTTAACCGATTCCATTGAAAGTTTTTTTTTTTAGGTATTTTTATACTCTTTCGAACTGCATTTACAGATTTGCTCTATCTCTTACCGTTTCGGAGATATTGACCATTTTGTCCGACACGAGAGATTTAGGGTCGGTATTTTGCTCAGATTTGCTCTATCTCTTACCGTTTCGGAGATATTGACCATTTTGTCCGACACGAAAGATTTTGGGTCGGTTTTTGCTCTAACTTCTACAATTCTTAACCGATTCCATTGAAAGTTTTTTTGTTTTTTAGGTATTTTTATACTCTTTCGAACTGCATTTACAGATTTGCTCTATCTATTACCGTTTCGGAGATATTGACCATTTTGTCCGGCACGAAAGATTTTGGTTCGGTTTTTGCTCTAACTTCTACAATTCTTAACCGATTCCATTGAAAGTTTTTTTTGTTTTTTAGGTATTTTTATACTCTTTCGAACTGCATTTACAGATTTGCTCTATCTCTTACCGTCTCGGAGATATTGACCATTTTGTCCGACACGAAAGATTTTGGGTCGGTTTTAGCTCTAACTTCTACAATTCTTAACCGATTCCATTGAAATTTTTTTTGTTTTTTAGGTATTTTTATACTCTTTCGAACTGCATTTACAGATTTGCTCTATCTCACGAAAGATTTTGGGTCGGTTTTTGCTCTAACTTCTACAATTCTTAACCGATTCCATTGAAAGTTTTTTTTTTTTAGGTATTTTTTTTGCTCTATCTCTTACCGTTTCGGAGATATTGACCATTTTGTCGACACGAGAGATTTTGGGTCGGTTTTTTCTCAGATTTGCTCTATCTCTTACCGTTTCGGAGATATTGACCATTTTGTCCGACACGAGAGATTTTGGGTCGGTTTTTGCTCTAACTTCTACAATTCTTAACCGATTCCATTGAAAGTTTTTTTTTTTAGGTATTTTTATACTCTTTCGAACTGCATTTACAGATTTGCTCTATCTCACGAAAGATTTTGGGTCGGTTTTTGCTCTAACTTCTACAATTCTTAACCGATTCCATTGAAAGTTTTTTTTTTTTTAGGTATTTTTTTTGCTCTATCTCTTACCGTTTCGGAGATATTGACCATTTTGTCGACACGAGAGATTTTGGGTCGGTATTTTGCTCAGATTTGCTCTATCTCTTACCGTTTCGGAGATATTGACCATTTTGTCCGACACGAGAGATTTTGGGTCGGTATTTTGCTCAGATTTGCTCTATCTCTTACCGTCTCGGAGATATTGACCATTTTGTCCGACACGAGAGATTTTGGGTCGGTATTTTGCTCAGATTTGCTCTATCTCTTACCGTCTCGGAGATATTGACCATTTTGTCCGACACGAAAGATTTTGGGTCGGTTTTTGCTCTAACTTCTACAATTCTTAACCGATTCCATTGAAAGTTTTTTTGTTTTTTAGGTATTTTTATACTCTTTCGAACTGCATTTACAGATTTGCTCTATCTATTACCGTTTCGGAGATATTGACCATTTTGTCCGGCACGAAAGATTTTGGTTCGGTTTTTGCTCTAACTTCTACAATTCTTAACCGATTCCATTGAAAGTTTTTTTGTTTTTTAGGTATTTTTATACTCTTTCGAACTGCATTTACAGATTTGCTCTAACTCTTACCGTTTCGGAGATATTGACCATTTTGTCCGACACGAGAGATTTTGGGTCGGTATTTTGCTCAGATTTGCTCTATCTCTTACCGTCTCGGAGATATTGACCATTTTGTCCGACACGAGAGATTTTGGGTCGGTATTTTGCTCAGATTTGCTCTATCTCTTACCGTTTCGGAGATATTGACCATTTTGTCCGACACGAGAGATTTTGGGTCGGTATTTTGCTCAGATTTGCTCTATCTCTTACCGTCTCGGAGATATTGACCATTTTGTCCGACACGAAAGATTTTGGGTCGGTTTTAGCTCTAACTTCTACAATTCTTAACCGATTCCATTGAAATTTTTTTTGTTTTTTAGGTATTTTTATACTCTTTCGAACTGCATTTACAGATTTGCTCTATCTCACGAAAGATTTTGGGTCGGTTTTTGCTCTAACTTCTACAATTCTTAACCGATTCCATTGAAAGTTTTTTTTTTTTAGGTATTTTTTTTGCTCTATCTCTTACCGTTTCGGAGATATTGACCATTTTGTCGACACGAGAGATTTTGGGTCGGTTTTTTCTCAGATTTGCTCTATCTCTTACCGTTTCGGAGATATTGACCATTTTGTCCGACACGAGAGATTTTGGGTCGGTTTTTGCTCTAACTTCTACAATTCTTAACCGATTCCATTGAAAGTTTTTTTTTTTAGGTATTTTTATACTCTTTCGAACTGCATTTACAGATTTGCTCTATCTCTTACCGTTTCGGAGATATTGACCATTTTGTCCGACACGAGAGATTTTGGGTCGGTATTTTGCTCAGATTTGCTCTATCTCTTACCGTCTCGGAGATATTGACCATTTTGTCCGACACGAGAGATTTTGGGTCGGTATTTTGCTCAGATTTGCTCTATCTCTTACCGTTTCGGAGATATTGACCATTTTGTCCGACACGAGAGATTTTGGGTCGGTATTTTGCTCAGATTTGCTCTATCTCTTACCGTCTCGGAGATATTGACCATTTTGTCCGACACGAAAGATTTTGGGTCGGTTTTTGCTCTAACTTCTACAATTCTTAACCGATTCCATTGAAATTTTTTTTGTTTTTTAGGTATTTTTATACTCTTTCGAACTGCATTTACAGATTTGCTCTATCTCTTACCGTTTCGGAGATATTGACCATTTTGGCCGACACGAGAGATTTTGGGTCGGTATTTTGCTCAGATTTGCTCTATCTCTTACCGTTTCGGAGATATTGACCATTTTGTCCGACACGAGAGATTTTGGGTCGGTTTTTGCTCTAACTTCTACAATTCTTAACCGATTCCATTGAAAGTTTTTTTTTTAGGTATTTTTTTTGCTCTATCTCTTACCGTTTCGGAGATATTGACCATTTTGTCGACACGAGAGATTTTGGGTCGGTTTTTTTCTCAGATTTGCTCTATCTCTTACCGTTTCGGAGATATTGACCATTTTGTCCGACACGAGAGATTTTGGGTCGGTTTTTTGCTCAGATTTGCTCTATCTCTTACCGTTTCGGAGATATTGACCATTTTGTCCGACACGAGAGATTTTGGGTCGGTTTTTGCTCTAACTTCTACAATTCTTAACCGATTCCATTGAAAGTTTTTTTTTTTAGGTATTTTTATACTCTTTCGAACTGCATTTACAGATTTGCTCTATCTCTTACCGTTTCGGAGATATTGACCATTTTGTCCGACACGAGAGATTTTGGGTCGGTATTTTGCTCAGATTTGCTCTATCTCTTACCGTTTCGGAGATATTGACCATTTTGTCCGACACGAAAGATTTTGGGTCGGTTTTTGCTCTAACTTCTACAATTCTTAACCGATTCCATTGAAAGTTTTTTGTTTTTTAGGTATTTTTATACTTTTTCGAACTGCATTTACAGATTTGCTCTATCTTTTAAAAGTTTTTTTGTATTTTAGGTATTTTTATACTCTTTCGAACTGCATTTACAGATTTGCTCTATCTCACGAAAGATTTAGGGTCGGTTTTTGCTCTAACTTCTACAATTCTTAACCGATTCCATTGAAAGTTTTTTTTTTTAGGTATTTTTATACTCTTTCGAACTGCATTTACAGATTTGCTCTATCTCTTACCGTTTCGTAGATATTGACCATTATGTCCGACACGAGAGATTTTGGGTCGGTTTTTTGCTCAGATTTGCTCTATCTCTTACCGTTTCGGAGATATTGACCATTTTGTCCGACACGAAAGATTTTGGGTCGGTTTTTGCTCTAACTTCTACAATTCTTAACCGATTCCATTGAAAGTTTTTTTTTTTAGGTATTTTTATACTCTTTCGAACTGCATTTACAGATTTGCTCTATCTCACGAAAGATTTTGGGTCGGTTTTTGCTCTAACTTCTACAATTCTTAACCGATTCCATTGAAAGTTTTTTTTTTTTTAGGTATTTTTTTTGCTCTATCTCTTACCGTTTCGGAGATATTGACCATTTTGTCGACACGAGAGATTTTGGGTCGGTTTTTTGCTCAGATTTGCTCTATCTCTTACCGTTTCGGAGATATTGACCATTTTGTCCGACACGAAAGATTTTGGGTCGGTTTTTGCTCTAACTTCTACAATTCTTAACCGATTCCATTGAAAGTTTTTTTTTTAGGTATTTTTTTTGCTCTATCTCTTACCGTTTCGGAGATATTGACCATTTTGTCGACACGAGAGATTTTGGGTCGGTTTTTTTCTCAGATTTGCTCTATCTCTTACCGTTTCGGAGATATTGACCATTTTGGCCGACACGAGAGATTTTGGGTCGGTATTTTGCTCAGATTTGCTCTATCTCTTACCGTTTCGGAGATATTGACCATTTTGTCCGACACGAGAGATTTTGGGTCGGTTTTTGCTCTAACTTCTACAATTCTTAACCGATTCCATTGAAAGTTTTTTTTTTAGGTATTTTTTTTGCTCTATCTCTTACCGTTTCGGAGATATTGACCATTTTGTCGACACGAGAGATTTTGGGTCGGTTTTTTTCTCAGATTTGCTCTATCTCTTACCGTTTCGGAGATATTGACCATTTTGTCCGACACGAGAGATTTTGGGTCGGTTTTTTGCTCAGATTTGCTCTATCTCTTACCGTTTCGGAGATATTGACCATTTTGTCCGACACGAGAGATTTTGGGTCGGTTTTTGCTCTAACTTCTACAATTCTTAACCGATTCCATTGAAAGTTTTTTTTTTTTAGGTATTTTTATACTCTTTCGAACTGCATTTACAGATTTGCTCTATCTCTTACCGTTTCGGAGATATTGACCATTTTGTCCGACACGAGAGATTTTGGGTCGGTATTTTGCTCAGATTTGCTCTATCTCTTACCGTTTCGGAGATATTGACCATTTTGTCCGACACGAAAGATTTTGGGTCGGTTTTTGCTCTAACTTCTACAATTCTTAACCGATTCCATTGAAAGTTTTTTTGTTTTTTAGGTATTTTTATACTTTTTCGAACTGCATTTACAGATTTGCTCTATCTTTTAAAAGTTTTTTTGTATTTTAGGTATTTTTATACTCTTTCGAACTGCATTTACAGATTTGCTCTATCTCACGAAAGATTTAGGGTCGGTTTTTGCTCTAACTTCTACAATTCTTAACCGATTCCATTGAAAGTTTTTTTTTTTTAGGTATTTTTATACTCTTTCGAACTGCATTTACAGATTTGCTCTATCTCACGAAAGATTTTGGGTCGGTTTTTGCTCTAACTTCTACAATTCTTAACCGATTCCATTGAAAGTTTTTTTTTTTTTAGGTATTTTTTTTGCTCTATCTCTTACCGTTTCGGAGATATTGACCATTTTGTCGACACGAGAGATTTTGGGTCGGTTTTTTGCTCAGATTTGCTCTATCTCTTACCGTTTCGGAGATATTGACCATTTTGTCCGACACGAAAGATTTTGGGTCGGTTTTTGCTCTAACTTCTACAATTCTTAACCGATTCCATTGAAAGTTTTTTTTTTTAGGTATTTTTATACTCTTTCGAACTGCATTTACAGATTTGCTCTATCTCTTACCGTTTCGGAGATATTGACCATTTTGTCCGACACGAGAGATTTTGGGTCGGTATTTTGCTCAGATTTGCTCTATCTCTTACCGTCTCGGAGATATTGACCATTTTGTCCGACACGAGAGATTTTGGGTCGGTATTTTGCTCAGATTTGCTCTATCTCTTACCGTTTCGGAGATATTGACCATTTTGTCCGACACGAGAGATTTTGGGTCGGTTTTTGCTCTAACTTCTACAATTCTTAACCGATTCCATTGAAATTTTTTTTGTTTTTTAGGTATTTTTATACTCTTTCGAACTGCATTTACAGATTTGCTCTATCTCTTACCGTTTCGGAGATATTGACCATTTTGTCCGACACGAGAGATTTTGGGTCGGTATTTTGCTCAGATTTGCTCTATCTCTTACCGTTTCGGAGATATTGACCATTTTGTCCGACACGAGAGATTTTGGGTCGGTTTTTTGCTCAGATTTGCTCTATCTCTTACCGTTTCGGAGATATTGACCATTTTGTCCGACACGAGAGATTTTGGGTCGGTTTTTGCTCTAACTTCTACAATTCTTAACCGATTCCATTGAAAGTTTTTTTTTTTTAGGTATTTTTTTTGCTCTATCTCTTACCGTTTCGGAGATATTGACCATTTTGTCGACACGAGAGATTTTGGGTCGGTTTTTGCTCTAACTTCTACAATTCTTAACCGATTCCATTGAAAGTTTTTTTTTTTTTAGGTATTTTTATACTCTTTCGAACTGCATTTACAGATTTGCTATATCTCTTACCGTTTCGGAGATATTGACCATTTTGGCCGACACGAGAGATTTTGGGTCGGTTTTTTGCTCAGATTTGCTCTATCTCTTACCGTTTCGGAGATATTGACCATTTTGTCCGACACGAAAGATTTTGGGTCGGCTTTTGCTCTAACTTCTACAATTCTTAACCGATTCCATTCAAAGTTTTTTTGTTTTTTAGGTATTTTTATACTCTTTCGAACTGCATTTACAGATTTGCTCTATCTCTTACCGTTTCGGAGATATTGACCATTTTGTCGACACGAGAGATTTTGGGTCGGTTTTTTGCTCAGATTTGCTCTATCTCTTACCGTTTCGGAGATATTAACCATTTTGTCCGACACGAGAGATTTTGGGTCGGTTTTTCCTCTAACTTCTACAATTCTTAACCGATTCCATTGAAAGTTTTTTGTTTTTTAGGTATTTTTATACTCTTTCGAACTGCATTTACAGATTTGCTCTATTTCTTACCGTTTCGGAGATATTGACCATTTTGTCCGACACGAAAGATTTTGGGTCGGTTTTTGCTCTAACTTCTACAATTCTTAACCGATTCCATTGAAAGTTTTTTTGTTTTTTAGGTATTCCATTGAAAGTTTTTTTGTTTTTTAGGTATTTTTATACTCTTTCGAACTGCATTTACAGATTTGCTCTATCTTTTAAAAGTTTTTTTTTATTTTAGGTATTTTTATACTCTTTCGAACTGCATTTACGGATTTGCTCTATCTTTTGAAAGTTTTTTTGTTTTTTAGGTATTTTTATACTCTTTCGAACTGCATTTACAGATTTGCTCTATCTCTTACCGTTTCGGAGATATTGACCATTTTGTCCGACACGAAAGATTTTGGGTCGGTTTTTGCTCTAACTTCTACAATTCTTAACCGATTCCATTGAAAGTTTATTTGTTTTTTAGGTATTCCATTGAAAGTTTTTTTGTTTTTTAGGTATTTTTATACTCTTTCGAACTGCATTTACAGATTTGCTCTATCTTTTAAAAGTTTTTTTGTTTTTTAGGTATTTTTATACTCTTTCGAACTGCATTTACAGATTTGCTCTATCTTTTGAAAGTTTTTTTGTTGTTTAGGTATTTTTATACTCTTTCGAACTGCATTTACAGATTTGCTCTATCTTTTGAAAGTTTTTTTGTTTTTTAGGTATTTTTATACTCTTTCAAACTGCATTTACAGATTTGCTCTATCTCTTACCGTTTCGGAGATATTGACCATTTTGTCAGACACGAGTGATTTTGGATCGGTTTTTTGCTCAGATTTGCTCTATCTCTTATAAAATAGGTAAAAAGGGGGTATTGGATCTGTGCAAATGTATGTCCAGATGAACGCGTCGATCTCAGAAACTATAAGAGGTAAGGATACTAAATTTGGAATGTAGGTTCCTGTATGCCATACGCAGATCAGGTTTGTTTCCAATCTCTGATATCTAGAGACGAACATATGATTGGAAGTTACCCGTCTACGAAATGCCCTGCACCCAGGTCTACAATATCCAATGACATCTTTGTACACTTACACTTACACTTACCTCCTTCTGCCTGCTACTTACATTTGCACAGATTTAAACTATCTTTTTACCCATTCTATGGGTACAGAGTAAAAGTAGAGTATAATAATCGGAAACTTCGCAATTTGCACATGCTTCAAAGCCATTTTCAGAAGTTAGGTAGTCGGAAATTGCTTAGATCCTTCACCATATGGTCCATTGGGATCCATCCTATGACCCGCAGGTATCAAACACACAGGGATTACCTGCAGATCTACATTTCCATAATTCATCCCCGTGAATTTTTTTATTTAAGGCGTGTAGTAAGTCCGAGCAGGTCAGTCCAACACCGACCATACTTGCATGACAATCTACTCTTATCAGTGCGTACAAAAGCGATGCAGTGGCTCAAACCATTTATTTACCTAATTTCTATATTAATATTAACAACAGACGCTCAGTTTGAGCGTGATGCTAATGGCTATATTACGTATTGTCCTTGTATGGGACGCTTTGGCAACCAGGCGGATCATTTTCTGGGTTCCATAGCCTTTGCTCGTGCCGTAAATCGCACGCTTATATTGCCGCCCTGGGTTGAGTATCGCAAGGGTGAATTGCGGTCCCGACAGGTGCCGTTCGACACTTACTTTGAGGTGGAACCGCTGCAGAACTATCATCGGGTCATTCTCATGTCTGACTTCATGTCCCAACTCGCCGATGATTTGTGGCCCGCAACGAAACGCGTCTCCTTCTGTAACGTGGAACGCAAGAGCTTGCAGCAGGAGAAAAACGATCCAGATGCACCCAATTGCCATGCAAAGGATGGCAATCCATTCGGTTCATTTTGGGACACTTACAGCATTGATTTTGTCGCCTCGGAGTTCTACGGTTCACTGCACTTTGATGTGCATCACAGTGCCATAGCATCCACGTGGCAACACAATTATCCTGCCGATAAGTGGCCCGTCCTGGCCTTTACCGGTGCGCCCGCCAGTTTTCCAGTGCAGCTCGAGAATAGCCACGTGCAAAAGCACCTGATATGGAGTAAAAAGTATAGGGAAGCGTCTCGTCAATTCATACGCAACGTACTGCCTCGTGGAGCATTTATTGGCCTGCATTTGCGAAACGGAATTGATTGGGTGCGGGCCTGTGAGCACATCAAGGACAGCCAGCAACTGTTCGCGTCCCCGCAGTGTCTGGGCTATAAGAATGAGCGCGGTCAGCTCTATACAGAACTGTGTATGCCAGCCAAGGAGTCCATTGTGCGGCAGCTTAAGCGTACCATTAAAAATGTACGTCAAACGCAGCCGAATAACGAGGTGAAATCTGTTTTTGTGGCCTCCGATGCGAATCATATGATTAGCGAACTGAGATCCGCGCTCAGCCGCATGGACATAAGCGTGCACAAGTTGCCCGAAGATGATCCCTATCTGGATTTGGCTATATTGGGGCAATCGAATCACTTTATTGGCAACTGCATCTCTTCGTACAGCGCATTTGTTAAACGTGAGCGCGATTCGCACGGGTTTCCCTCATATTTCTGGTCCTTTCCCAGAGAGAAAGAACGTCAACAGACCAAGATGCACGAGGAGCTGTAAAGTAATAACGAATCCTGACTATCCTTAACCAGCTATAGCAAGTAAAAAGGAATAAGCATATGATAATTAAGATAACATAATTAATGATGCAATATAAAACATTTTAAAATTTAAAAGGCGTTAAATTAATGACCGATAACTGCACATATAACATAGAAATAGGAAACAGGAGTGGAGAAAATAAGTCGAAATAAAGGTAGTACATTGTGATACAACGATTAAACACAATTAAGTTGTTTTTACTCCCTATACCATTGAAAGTTTTTTTTTTTTAGGTATTTTTATACTCTTTCGAACTGCATTTACAGATTTGCTCTATCTCTTACCGTTTCGGAGATATTGACCATTTTGTCCGACACGAGAGATTTTGGGTCGGTATTTTGCTCAGATTTGCTCTATCTCTTACCGTCTCGGAGATATTGACCATTTTGTCCGACACGAGAGATTTTGGGTCGGTATTTTGCTCAGATTTGCTCTATCTCTTACCGTCTCGGAGATATTGACCATTTTGTCCGACACGAAAGATTTTGGGTCGGTTTTTGCTCTAACTTCTACAATTCTTAACCGATTCCATTGAAAGTTTTTTTGTTTTTAGGTATTTTTATACTCTTTCGAACTGCATTTACAGATTTGCTCTAACTCTTACCGTTTCGGAGATATTGACCATTTTGTCCGACACGAGAGATTTTGGGTCGGTATTTTGCTCAGATTTGCTCTATCTCTTACCGTCTCGGAGATATTGACCATTTTGTCCGACACGAGAGATTTTGGGTCGGTATTTTGCTCAGATTTGCTCTATCTCTTACCGTTTCGGAGATATTGACCATTTTGTCCGACACGAGAGATTTTGGGTCGGTATTTTGCTCAGATTTGCTCTATCTCTTACCGTCTCGGAGATATTGACCATTTTGTCCGACACGAAAGATTTTGGGTCGGTTTTTGCTCTAACTTCTACAATTCTTAACCGATTCCATTGAAATTTTTTTTGTTTTTTAGGTATTTTTATACTCTTTCGAACTGCATTTACAGATTTGCTCTATCTCTTACCGTTTCGGAGATATTGACCATTTTGGCCGACACGAGAGATTTTGGGTCGGTATTTTGCTCAGATTTGCTCTATCTCTTACCGTTTCGGAGATATTGACCATTTTGTCCGACACGAGAGATTTTGGGTCGGTTTTT
Organism: Hirtodrosophila histrioides; assembly: GCA_037075165.1. NCBI lineage: Eukaryota > Metazoa > Arthropoda > Insecta > Diptera > Drosophilidae > Hirtodrosophila > Hirtodrosophila histrioides. The sequence continues at coordinate 144,672 of JBAMCL010000055.1, forward strand.
GCTCTAACTTCTACAATTCTTAACCGATTCCATTGAAAGTTTTTTTTTTTAGGTATTTTTTTTGCTCTATCTCTTACCGTTTCGGAGATATTGACCATTTTGTCGACACGAGAGATTTTGGGTCGGTTTTTTTCTCAGATTTGCTCTATCTCTTACCGTTTCGGAGATATTGACCATTTTGTCCGACACGAGAGATTTTGGGTCGGTTTTTTGCTCAGATTTGCTCTATCTCTTACCGTTTCGGAGATATTGACCATTTTGTCCGACACGAGAGATTTTGGGTCGGTTTTTGCTCTAACTTCTACAATTCTTAACCGATTCCATTGAAAGTTTTTTTTTTTTAGGTATTTTTATACTCTTTCGAACTGCATTTACAGATTTGCTCTATCTCTTACCGTTTCGGAGATATTGACCATTTTGTCGACACGAGAGATTTTGGGTCGGTTTTTTTCTCAGATTTGCTCTATCTCTTACCGTTTCGGAGATATTGACCATTTTGTCCGACACGAGAGATTTTGGGTCGGTTTTTTGCTCAGATTTGCTCTATCTCTTACCGTTTCGGAGATATTGACCATTTTGTCCGACACGAGAGATTTTGGGTCGGTTTTTGCTCTAACTTCTACAATTCTTAACCGATTCCATTGAAAGTTTTTTTTTTTTTAGGTATTTTTATACTCTTTCGAACTGCATTTACAGATTTGCTCTATCTCTTACCGTTTCGGAGATATTGACCATTTTGTCCGACACGAGAGATTTTGGGTCGGTATTTTGCTCAGATTTGCTCTATCTCTTACCGTTTCGGAGATATTGACCATTTTGTCCGACACGAAAGATTTTGGGTCGGTTTTTGCTCTAACTTCTACAATTCTTAACCGATTCCATTGAAAGTTTTTTTTGTTTTTTAGGTATTTTTATACTTTTTCGAACTGCATTTACAGATTTGCTCTATCTTTTAAAAGTTTTTTTGTATTTTAGGTATTTTTATACTCTTTCGAACTGCATTTACAGATTTGCTCTATCTCACGAAAGATTTTGGGTCGGTTTTTGCTCTAACTTCTACAATTCTTAACCGATTCCATTGAAAGTTTTTTTTTTTTTTAGGTATTTTTTTTGCTCTATCTCTTACCGTTTCGGAGATATTGACCATTTTGTCGACACGAGAGATTTTGGGTCGGTTTTTTGCTCAGATTTGCTCTATCTCTTACCGTTTCGGAGATATTGACCATTTTGTCCGACACGAAAGATTTTGGGTCGGTTTTTGCTCTAACTTCTACAATTCTTAACCGATTCCATTGAAAGTTTTTTTTTTTTAGGTATTTTTATACTCTTTCGAACTGCATTTACAGATTTGCTCTATCTCTTACCGTTTCGGAGATATTGACCATTTTGTCCGACACGAGAGATTTTGGGTCGGTATTTTGCTCAGATTTGCTCTATCTCTTACCGTCTCGGAGATATTGACCATTTTGTCCGACACGAGAGATTTTGGGTCGGTATTTTGCTCAGATTTGCTCTATCTCTTACCGTTTCGGAGATATTGACCATTTTGTCCGACACGAGAGATTTTGGGTCGGTTTTTGCTCTAACTTCTACAATTCTTAACCGATTCCATTGAAATTTTTTTTGTTTTTTAGGTATTTTTATACTCTTTCGAACTGCATTTACAGATTTGCTCTATCTCTTACCGTTTCGGAGATATTGACCATTTTGTCCGACACGAGAGATTTTGGGTCGGTATTTTGCTCAGATTTGCTCTATCTCTTACCGTTTCGGAGATATTGACCATTTTGTCCGACACGAGAGATTTTGGGTCGGTTTTTTGCTCAGATTTGCTCTATCTCTTACCGTTTCGGAGATATTGACCATTTTGTCCGACACGAGAGATTTTGGGTCGGTTTTTGCTCTAACTTCTACAATTCTTAACCGATTCCATTGAAAGTTTTTTTTTTTTAGGTATTTTTTTTGCTCTATCTCTTACCGTTTCGGAGATATTGACCATTTTGTCGACACGAGAGATTTTGGGTCGGTTTTTGCTCTAACTTCTACAATTCTTAACCGATTCCATTGAAAGTTTTTTTTTTTTAGGTATTTTTATACTCTTTCGAACTGCATTTACAGATTTGCTATATCTCTTACCGTTTCGGAGATATTGACCATTTTGGCTGACACGAGAGATTTTGGGTCGGTTTTTTGCTCAGATTTGCTCTATCTCTTACCGTTTCGGAGATATTGACCATTTTGTCCGACACGAAAGATTTTGGGTCGGCTTTTGCTCTAACTTCTACAATTCTTAACCGATTCCATTCAAAGTTTTTTTGTTTTTTAGGTATTTTTATACTCTTTCGAACTGCATTTACAGATTTGCTCTATCTCTTACCGTTTCGGAGATATTGACCATTTTGTCGACACGAGAGATTTTGGGTCGGTTTTTTGCTCAGATTTGCTCTATCTCTTACCGTTTCGGAGATATTAACCATTTTGTCCGACACGAGAGATTTTGGGTCGGTTTTTCCTCTAACTTCTACAATTCTTAACCGATTCCATTGAAAGTTTTTTGTTTTTTAGGTATTTTTATACTCTTTCGAACTGCATTTACAGATTTGCTCTATTTCTTACCGTTTCGGAGATATTGACCATTTTGTCCGACACGAAAGATTTTGGGTCGGTTTTTGCTCTAACTTCTACAATTCTTAACCGATTCCATTGAAAGTTTTTTTTGTTTTTTAGGTATTCCATTGAAAGTTTTTTTTGTTTTTTAGGTATTTTTATACTCTTTCGAACTGCATTTACAGATTTGCTCTATCTTTTAAAAGTTTTTTTTTATTTTAGGTATTTTTATACTCTTTCGAACTGCATTTACGGATTTGCTCTATCTTTTGAAAGTTTTTTTGTTTTTTAGGTATTTTTATACTCTTTCGAACTGCATTTACAGATTTGCTCTATCTCTTACCGTTTCGGAGATATTGACCATTTTGTCCGACACGAAAGATTTTGGGTCGGTTTTTGCTCTAACTTCTACAATTCTTAACCGATTCCATTGAAAGTTTATTTGTTTTTTAGGTATTCCATTGAAAGTTTTTTTGTTTTTTAGGTATTTTTATACTCTTTCGAACTGCATTTACAGATTTGCTCTATCTTTTAAAAGTTTTTTTGTTTTTTAGGTATTTTTATACTCTTTCGAACTGCATTTACAGATTTGCTCTATCTTTTGAAAGTTTTTTTGTTGTTTAGGTATTTTTATACTCTTTCGAACTGCATTTACAGATTTGCTCTATCTTTTGAAAGTTTTTTTGTTTTTTAGGTATTTTTATACTCTTTCAAACTGCATTTACAGATTTGCTCTATCTCTTACCGTTTCGGAGATATTGACCATTTTGTCAGACACGAGTGATTTTGGATCGGTTTTTTGCTCAGATTTGCTCTATCTCTTATAAAATAGGTAAAAAGGGGGTATTGGATCTGTGCAAATGTATGTCCAGATGAACGCGTCGATCTCAGAAACTATAAGAGGTAAGGATACTAAATTTGGAATGTAGGTTCCTGTATGCCATACGCAGATCAGGTTTGTTTCCAATCTCTGATATCTAGAGACGAACATATGATTGGAAGTTACCCGTCTACGAAATGCCCTGCACCCAGGTCTACAATATCCAATGACATCTTTGTACACTTACACTTACACTTACCTCCTTCTGCCTGCTACTTACATTTGCACAGATTTAAACTATCTTTTTACCCATTCTATGGGTACAGAGTAAAAGTAGAGTATAATAATCGGAAACTTCGCAATTTGCACATGCTTCAAAGCCATTTTCAGAAGTTAGGTAGTCGGAAATTGCTTAGATCCTTCACCATATGGTCCATTGGGATCCATCCTATGACCCGCAGGTATCAAACACACAGGGATTACCTGCAGATCTACATTTCCATAATTCATCCCCGTGAATTTTTTTATTTAAGGCGTGTAGTAAGTCCGAGCAGGTCAGTCCAACACCGACCATACTTGCATGACAATCTACTCTTATCAGTGCGTACAAAAGCGATGCAGTGGCTCAAACCATTTATTTACCTAATTTCTATATTAATATTAACAACAGACGCTCAGTTTGAGCGTGATGCTAATGGCTATATTACGTATTGTCCTTGTATGGGACGCTTTGGCAACCAGGCGGATCATTTTCTGGGTTCCATAGCCTTTGCTCGTGCCGTAAATCGCACGCTTATATTGCCGCCCTGGGTTGAGTATCGCAAGGGTGAATTGCGGTCCCGACAGGTGCCGTTCGACACTTACTTTGAGGTGGAACCGCTGCAGAACTATCATCGGGTCATTCTCATGTCTGACTTCATGTCCCAACTCGCCGATGATTTGTGGCCCGCAACGAAACGCGTCTCCTTCTGTAACGTGGAACGCAAGAGCTTGCAGCAGGAGAAAAACGATCCAGATGCACCCAATTGCCATGCAAAGGATGGCAATCCATTCGGTTCATTTTGGGACACTTACAGCATTGATTTTGTCGCCTCGGAGTTCTACGGTTCACTGCACTTTGATGTGCATCACAGTGCCATAGCATCCACGTGGCAACACAATTATCCTGCCGATAAGTGGCCCGTCCTGGCCTTTACCGGTGCGCCCGCCAGTTTTCCAGTGCAGCTCGAGAATAGCCACGTGCAAAAGCACCTGATATGGAGTAAAAAGTATAGGGAAGCGTCTCGTCAATTCATACGCAACGTACTGCCTCGTGGAGCATTTATTGGCCTGCATTTGCGAAACGGAATTGATTGGGTGCGGGCCTGTGAGCACATCAAGGACAGCCAGCAACTGTTCGCGTCCCCGCAGTGTCTGGGCTATAAGAATGAGCGCGGTCAGCTCTATACAGAACTGTGTATGCCAGCCAAGGAGTCCATTGTGCGGCAGCTTAAGCGTACCATTAAAAATGTACGTCAAACGCAGCCGAATAACGAGGTGAAATCTGTTTTTGTGGCCTCCGATGCGAATCATATGATTAGCGAACTGAGATCCGCGCTCAGCCGCATGGACATAAGCGTGCACAAGTTGCCCGAAGATGATCCCTATCTGGATTTGGCTATATTGGGGCAATCGAATCACTTTATTGGCAACTGCATCTCTTCGTACAGCGCATTTGTTAAACGTGAGCGCGATTCGCACGGGTTTCCCTCATATTTCTGGTCCTTTCCCAGAGAGAAAGAACGTCAACAGACCAAGATGCACGAGGAGCTGTAAAGTAATAACGAATCCTGACTATCCTTAACCAGCTATAGCAAGTAAAAAGGAATAAGCATATGATAATTAAGATAACATAATTAATGATGCAATATAAAACATTTTAAAATTTAAAAGGCGTTAAATTAATGACCGATAACTGCACATATAACATAGAAATAGGAAACAGGAGTGGAGAAAATAAGTCGAAATAAAGGTAGTACATTCTGATACAACGATTAAACACAATTAAGTTGTTTTTACTCCCTATACGCAAAAAAGCTGGGGTCAGAATGCGTATGAGGCTAAAGAGGCCTCATCCAATTGACCTTGCATTTAGATTTTTGTATATAATCGGACTTAATCTTAGATTAGGTTGCCTTAGTATTTATTTTATTAATTTTCATTTAAGTTGTTTATATAATAATAACAGTACAATTAAATATCTCATACAAAATAATAAAAAAAATCTACGTAATATTAAATCTTTCATTAAATTTGTCGACGAAAATCGAGGTCAAAAAAGACAGGCAAACAAATGTTATTATTTACTTCCATTCACCTCGGCTTTTTTTTATCGACATTTTCGTTTCTAAACGATCGCTTCGAATTTAAGATAGACTCCTTCTAAAATTTCTTGTCAGGGCTGCGGCAGTTTTATGCTTTTCGCGGCTTAGCCTTCCAAAAAAGTGCGAATTGAAGTAATTAAATCTGCATGTTGATGCTGCCGATTTTTCAGCAGATAAAGCGACTCTTCGTATTTATTTTCACGAAGGCGTTGCATGCAGTAATTACATTGAGGAGCAGTCAAGGATTCATGATATGCACGGGCTTAGCCGCACAGGCCAAACCGTGCAGCTAAACAGTGATGTCCTGAAATTAACAAACTTTCGGTCTGTATTCTTTTACACCCTTCGCTATTCCTTTCCCTCTCATATTTTTTCTCTTTCGTATCAATATTCCCAGTCCCAATCGTATGTTCCTATGTGCTGCTATTGTTGTTGTTGCTCATGAGCCCGGCCGCCATTTGCGCGCAGATCTACAATTGCACACCTTTGTTGTTGTTGCTGTGCCTCGGCTTGGTCGCCATTTACTCGCAGATTTATAATTGGGCCCTGCTGTTGTTGCTGTGCCTCGCCTTGGTCGCGGAGATTTATAATTGGGCACTCATGTTGTTGTTGCTGTGCCTCGGCTTGGTCGCCATTTGCGCGCAGATCAGCGTTATGTTCGCGCTGTTGCTGCTTCTCGTGATTTTCCATTGCTGGAAAATTTTCACCAGCTCCGTTTTCTGATTCCTTGTCTGTTTCAAAATCTGGAAAGCCGCCATGACGATTGGGAGCGACTTGATTTATACGCGCCATCAAATGTATTTTAGATAACAATATATTCAACGCTCTCGCTCTCGATTTCTAACATTTGTTTTTGTTGTGGCTTGCGTTGCACTATAGGTTAAATGGACACATTTTGATAAATGATAACTAAATATTTTGGGTTTTTTTTTTTTTTTAACGGTTGAATTCTTGTAAGAATTTTTGAACAATAAATGGCCGTGACACCATCCTCTTTTTAAATTATCAAGTATGAATGTGTGCAATATAAACTTGGCCGATCACCAATTATACTGCTTGGTGCAACTTTTGTTCACTGCAGCGCAACTCCTGAGAGTAGCAGCTATTGAATGAAACTGTCGCACTGCCGGTTCCCTAAGAAATGCTTACACAAGGTCGCGATTTCGTTTGGTACTGAATCTTTATTGAAAATCCATGGGTTTTTATACCCTTTTTTTGTGGATTCTATTTAAACAGATATACATTATTGTTCTTATTTACTAAACAGTACATATGGAATCTTATTTTTAATTGGTCGCCTTTTTTCCCCTCTTGCAACTCGAGCACCCACATGTGCATTGTCCCTTTTTACCTAGACCGTTTTCAAGTGGCCCGGGCAAGCGAGGATCGAGTGCATGTGTATATTTATGACTTGGTTTTTTGGGTGTGCTTCTTGAGGGTTGCGAGGGTTGTATGTTTAGTTTATAAACAGAATGTTTTATTCGAGTACACTCGACTAGGAGACTCCCTGTACCCAGAGTGGTAATCGGCAGCCCGTTAGCTGCAGTACTAAATTTATGGCCAAACGTGCAGCTTGTATTTTAAAAAACAAATAAAATTATATTTATAACGAAAAATTTTATTAATATCAGAAGCCCAAGGGATTTGGAAATAAAGTTAAGGCTAGAGATTGCCAGACTTCGCATAATAGACACGTACAAGACTATTGTTCCACTATGAACTGAGGTTATTTTAAAGAGTTGTCTTCTCTTCGCCCGACTACCATTAGTCAGCACCCTTGACAAGCACATGATCGTGCCAAGGGACTGCTTCCAGCCGCCCTCACGTGGAGAGTATAGTCGCACTTCCAAACAGTGCGTACAGATATACCGCGCATTAACATATTAAATACCCGATATTTCTTTTGTACACCTGATGGCTGACGGCCACCTACATACTAATCTATTTTATATAATAGCATACATAAATAATGTGAGTTCTAAAGATTTAGTCTTTGAACAATGTTTATGTTTATTATATTATAGTTTAGTTTGTTGACAATGTTTTTCTTATTATTATTATTATTGGAACGGTCTTGGCTTAATTAACAACGTTTTAATATATTTGACTTTTTCTTTGATGTGCCTGAAACGAGATCTTGCAGCCGAGTGAGTAGCGATCTCCCCATGTCGGCGAGATATTCACCATACAATGAACATGGTGGAGAGGGAGCTAATAATGGCGACCACTGCGTGTTGCTCTTGGCTGCTCTCTTGGGTTTAGGGTTCCCACATTCGGCCGTCCTGACGTGTCCTTCGCCCCGAAGGAATCCCACACTTTCATAAATTCCGAAACTGTTGAAGTTTTATAAGGCCCTTCCCCATCTCCAACCTTCTCGACTTCATACCTGCCATGTTTGCATATCTTCACCACCTTGTATGGTCCTAAAAATTTTCCTTTCAATTTTAAGCCTGTTCCATACTGTGTGCGCTTGATAGCTACCAAGTCGTTTACTTTATGCTGCCGATCTACTTTCCTCTTTGAATCATATTCTTTCTTATTTTCTTCCTGTATCATTTGTATGTTCTCACGAGCTTGTTCGCGTACTATCTTTCGTTCATCATTCAACTCGTCTATCAAACAATCTTTGACCAATTTATTTAATTCCAGGTCGCCTGGTATACGCATTTCAAGACCTGTCAGAATCTTAAAAGGAGATACTTTAGTGCTTCTCGGTGCAGTATGATTAATGATTTGCTGTACTCTTCCTAAATGCTTATACCAAGTTCCCGGAGTCTCATGGCTTAATTTAGAAAGCATAGGCACTACAATCTTATGCATTCTCTCCACTTGGCCATTTCCACGCGGTACTCCAGTTGCTATTAGTAAATGTACAACACCCTGACTTTTACAATATTCTTCGAAAACATTTGATGTGAAGGCAGTACCCCTGTCCGAAACTATCTGAACTGGATTACCAAACACAGCAGCTTGCCTTTCCAAACAATTCACAACTTCATCTGCTCCGGTACTGCGAGTTGGGTATAACCACACAAATTTCGAAAAGCTATCGACAACAACTAAAACGTGATTATAACGTTTGCTGGTTAACTCCATTGGCCCTACGTGATCTACATGATAAGTACACAAAGGCTTATCTCCCTTATCAATTGGCGTCAGAAATCCTTCTCTCTTTCCAGCTTTCGCATTCACGATTATACATTCAACACAGCTTTCAACTACATGGGCTACTTTCTCTTTTAACCTCGGAATGTAATAACTTTTCTCAACAAGATCTTGAGTTTTCTTGGCGGAAAAGTGACCTTGCTTATGTGCAATTTGAATAATCTCAGTTTCCATCTGACAGGGTACAACAATAAGTTCACGATTTGGGTCCTTCAACAAAATTTGATTTTCGATATAGAAATCTTCGTATCCTTTGTCCTCCACAATGCTACGTATGACCTTGGTCCAATCATCCCTCAACTGTGCTTCTCTTAAGCGATGTACTAAACCATCTGTCAACATAAAGCATGACACTCGACTCAATGCATCTACGTGACGCATTTTGCAACCTGAACGATGCTCTATCTGGTAATCGAAGTCTTGCAAATACATTGCCCACCTGGCAACACGCAAAGGAACTTCTTTTTTCTTCATCGTCATGGTGAACGCGTTACAATCAGTTATGATTTTAAATTTTATGCCTAACACATACACACGCCACTTGACCAGAGCTCCCATTACAGCTAGAACTTCTAATTCATAAGAATTATACTTTTCTTCAGCGGCTGTAGTCTTACAGCTCATATACTCGACAGGATGCAACAAACAATCTTCTGGGTCTTTTTGAAGCAATACTCCTCCAAAACCAAACTTGCTCGCATCTGTGTGAATTTCGGTTTGAAGCCTAGGATTGTACAGCTTCAATACAGGGAAATTCGTCAACGCTGACTTCAACTGTTCAAAGGCGACATACTGCAACTCTTTAAATTCAAACTTAGCATCTTTGCGCAGAATATCCGATAAAGGTTTCGCTATTACTGCATACCCTTCTACGAACTTTCGGAAATACGACGTCAGTCCCAAAAAGCGTTGAATTGCTTTCTTATCCCGAGGTATCGGAAATTTAGAAACAGCTTCCGTCTTTTCCTTACTTGGCGTAATGGTACCCTTCTGCACTATATACCCTAGGAAATTTACTTTCTCTTGCAACAGCTGACATTTCGCCCAATTTATGCGTAAACCATTCATTCCAGCAACGTCTAGCACTCTTTTTAGTTTAACAAAACCATCGCATACGTCACTGCTCGGAATGATTACGTCGTCCATATAGACAACTGCATCACCATTCTGAATTAAGTTCCGCATAACCGCCATTATAAATCTTGTGAACACTGCCGGCGAGTTTGAGATTCCGAAAGGGACATACAAAAACTCATATTGCCCATTCTGTGTCACAAAGGCTGTATACTTCTGCGATCCTGATTCAACTGGTACATGAAAAAATCCATTAGTGAGATCTAATGTAGTAAAAACTGATGCGTCCTGCAACTTTTCGATAACAGAATCCATTCGCGGCAATGGAAAATTATCACGGACAATCTTTTCATTCAATTTTCGATAATCACAGCACAGACGCTTCTTGCCATTTTTCTTTGCCACTAAAACAACTGGCGAAGCGTACTCTGACGTGCTTGGCCTGATAATTTTATCTGCAAGCCATTCTTCTACCTGTTCATCAACAATTTTCTGATCGCACACTGCAATACGTCTCGGATGTTGATACACTGGCAATTCGTCTGTTAACAGGATTTTCATTTCAATTGGAGCACTAGGATTTCTTATAGGCTTGTAAGAACGTACTAGTTGCTCTACCTCTAATCGTTGCGACTCATTCAAATGTGGAAAATCATATTGGCCGACCAGCACACTCTTTTCCATACTTAACATACACATGCTTCTAAACTCATTCAGCAGTTCGAAACAAGAACCATTTCTAGCACTAACCGTGTATTTATCTACGCAAGCCACTTTCCTTTGGTCTTCAGCTCTACGCACTAACACAGTACCAGCTTTGGTCACCTGCATGTCGACATGATTTAAAATTGTCCTGCCAAGAATTACTTCAAATGCCATGTCCTCATCCGGTACCACATGAAACTCAACTTTCATTGATATATCATCAATCTTGGCTGAAATTACAAAGCTTCCAAAGGTCAGCACCTGACTATCACCTATGCCTGTCAGACACTTAGCATAACCGGTTAACTGTTGGATGCCTAATTTTAGGAAAACACACCTACGCATGAGACACAGGTCCGCTCCGGTATCAACAAGACCTTTGCAAATCACCGCGCCACAAACTACGTCTTTCAACTCTAGCCCTGAAGATGTGAATTTACTTAACGGTTTTATTTTCTTTTGGTCTTGAACAACATTCGTAGATTTTTCAACTTTAAATTGGCTTTCAACCTTACACTGCGCTGCACGGTGTCCAGGTTTACCGCATTTAAAACAAGAAAAATCAGCTTTACTACAGTCTCTCATCATGTGTGAATCGTCACCACATTTAAAACATTTACGCACTTTAGCAATTTTGGAATCTTTACCCATGCTAGGCTCTTCCTTATCGGCTATCGATGCATACTTGTTTGACGACTCGGATGAACCACGACCTTTCAGATATGTTTCAATTAGAACTTTAAGCTGCTTGACTGTCTTAGCTTGATGCAACAGCATTTTATTAGACTTAGAATCAGGTATTCCTTCAATAAAATACTCAATAAGGCTTACTTCGTCGATATCTATGGGCTTTCCAATTTCCATTAAAGCGTATAAATATTCTTTTAGGGTCTCGCCTTTTTTCTTCTGACGTTTGCACAACTGTTTGTGAATCTCTGCAAATGATGGTTTAACGTTAAACTCTTCTATTAATGCATTTTTCATCGAAAGCCAACTACTAATACCTCTCTGGCTACGTATATATGATTTAGCGGCACCTTCGAGTAATTGCTTTCCATATATGAATAACTGCAAATCGTTCCACTGTACCGTAATGGCGCACTCTTCTAATTCGCTAACCCACTGTTCAATACCAATCGAGTTTGACCCATCAAACTTAGAAACGCTGCCTTCTACATCTTTTAGTGTGAACCACGATCGTACTGGCTAAGGACTTTGCATTACTGGGGCTGTGTGAATGGAATCATTATCTAAATCTTCATCCTCATTTTCATGGCCATAATGAATTAATAATCTTTCTTGCAATTCGCTCTTGCGTCCTGTAACGCCTAGCTGCAACTCTGCCAACTTAGCCTTCAGCTCGTCAACGCGAAGGCACAAGATTTCGTTTCGTTCCATTTAACAAAGCGATATTTCAACTATATCGTGTAATTTCAACGTATAAACTTAACTAATGTTAATTAACAGCGCCCGGCCGTTATTTGTTAATTCTGTTAGAATAATTGTGGACCTTAACGTATTATGTTAAATAAATGTTAAGGCTACGTTAACTTAACGTATTACTCCAGTCAGCTGATCGTTCTTCGTGTTACGGCTCGTAACAACGCTCTTCTTCTTGCGTAGTTGCCAAAATGTGTATGTGACGCGCAAATTCTGTTCTTGCCGACACCAACACACGCTCGTTGCTTTCCAAGTGTTCAACGCAGCTGCAACTCACCACAAAAATATCCGCGCTTAGTCAACACAGACCGACACGCAAAGACACGCTCTCGATTTTCGATGCACGCACCAGCACTTCCGCCTGCGTAACCGTTTTACACCTATTGCCGTCTTGCTCTATCCTACGCACCAGCCAACTTGCCTGCGTACCGCATAGATTCAGCTTTTCTATTCTACGCACCAGCTCTTCCGCCTGCGTACCAGTTTTAAACGGCTGTTCTTGATTCGAAATGTTCTAATTTTCCACTTGTTTCTTTTCTGTGTCTTATCCGTTGCTTTTCAGCTATGCTTCACTCACACACTCAAGAAACGTTTCTCCGAATTGTTTAATTCCAATGAATTTTACAGCGTCACTCTCTATCTCGCTCACACTCTCACTGCTGCCTGTGCTTTTCGACTTTGCACGTTGGTTTTTAACAATTTGTACACGGTTTTTCCGTCATTTGTACACAATTTTCAACAATTTGTACACACTTTCCACATCGTTGATTTTTAGTCTTTTAGTTAACTTGGTTGTTATTTAGACCGAATCCCGGTTGAGCCCCCATTTGTGAGTTCTAAAGATTTAGTCTTTGAACAATATTTATGTTTATTATATTATAGTTTTGTTTGTTGACAATGTTTTTCTTATTATTATTATTATTGGAACGGTCTTGGCTTAATTAACAACGTTTTAATATATTTGACTTTTTCTTTGATGTGCCTGAAACGAGATCTTGCAGCCGAGTGAGTAGCGATCTCCCCATGTCGGCGAGATATTCACCATACAATGAACATGGTGGAGAGAGAGCTAATAATGGCGACCACTGCGTGTTGCTCTTGGCTGCTCTCTTGGGTTTAGGGTTCCCACAATAATATATTATATATTTCAATATTTGACGACTAATGCAAAATATTTATACACATATTTAAAGATATTTATAATAATAATTTAATAAAATTACATACATATATACACACAATTGTCTGCTAAAACATATCTAATATTAAACACAAATCTAGAATTTCCTGAACACTAACGGATATACCACTGTGGTAGCTATACACTGTCTCAAAAGTCCTAGCACTTATATTCTTACTGGAAATATTTGAAAACGCCCAATCAATGTAGGAGTCACAATTGGTAGTGGACGTTTACAAATCTAGCAAACACCTAAATCCTCTTCTCACTAACTCATTGTAAATACTTCTACATCTATCGAATTTGCTTAAACATAAATTGAAATCTCCTAATATAATTGAACTATCCCTTAAAAATCCATATTGCCGAAATAGATCCTCAAATTGTGTTTTAAACATAGCTACCGGATAAGACCGACTTTTATAAACAACTACAAATCCTATTAACTTGTATCGAAATATGCCATACTCAAACACGACTGAACCAGATAATTGTCTACTGCTTACACAATTGGAATTGCTAGATAATAATTCGCTTTTAATATAAACAATGATACCCCTTTTAATAAAATAATAATAATTGTCTACTGCTTACACAATTGGAATTGCTAGATAATAATTCGCTTTTAATATAAACAATGATTCCCCTTTTAGGTCGGACTGAATTGGGAATTACCTCGTAATCAAGACGAACAACAAATGTAAACCGTGGAATGTCCACATTTACCTTGGAATAAGTGGATGCTGTCTGATTGAATTTCTTCAGTATGACAGTGAATGCTTTCAGTATTATGATAGAAAATGTATAAAGCGTAACTGTTATTAGATGACCGTGATGTGTTTGAAGAAGTTTTTCTGTCCGCAATTTTTTCAATTGTTTCGTAACTATCTCATTGCTCTCGGGAGGAACATCTCCAATAATAAACAAGTAAGAATGCTCTAGTCGAGTATACCCGACTACGAAACTCCCTGTACCCAGGTCTAAATCTTCCAATCATATGTTCCGTTCACTTACACATGCACGCACACAAGCACAGAGCCGCACACACGCGAGCCACAGCGTAAGCGAGCCATTTTAAGTCGTGGCTGTGCTTCTTCTTCCCCCCTCGCTCCAGTACTGAATCTTGTGTGTTGCATAACTTCCGTGTTTATTATCCGATCGACTTGAAATTTGGACAGTATATTAACTGTGGCTGTAAAACGTTTTGATCGATTTGCGGGGGAACGGGGGGAGATATCTGAGATCGGAAACAAACTTGATCTGCGTATGGTAAACAGGAACCTACAATTCAAATTTGGTGTCTCTAGTTGCTGAGATCGACGCGATCATACGGACAGACAGACAGACGGCCATGGCCAAATCGAAATCTCTTTTGATACTGATCAAGAATATATATACTTTATAGGGTCGGAGATGTCTCCTTCTGCCTGTTACATACTTTTGCACAAATCCAATACCCCGTTTTTACCCATTTTATGGGTACAGGGAGTAAAAATAGTCCTGAGGCAGTAGTTGATCTACTGCATGCTACGTTTATTTTAGCACGTTCGGTCATATGGACTATGTGGACCACCACTTTGCTATATGTAGCTCCCTGACTCTTGTGAATGGTTATACTCTCTGAACTACCACTGAAAACTGCTTACGGTCAATAGTACATTGCTGATTTTTATATTGAAAACTTTTAACTATTTTGTGAATTGGGGTCCATGAAGGTTCTATACGATGTGTATACTTTGATCGAGCAAGCAGTACGCTTTCTTCTGAAAATTTCATCCATCAAATATTTGGAGTTTCGGATGTATCGAAATCTATTTGCATCAGTATGCCTGATGCACCATTAACTAACCCATCTCCTGTGTCTACATTGACCGTAATCATATATTTGGCAGTGGTTTTTAAAAGAATTGACTTGCACAATCCCTGAGTTTCAGATGTTTTAAAGCTACTAACAGATTCTAAAATCCTTTGCCTACGTGTTAGATTTATGTAAATGGCTACCTTTTATGAAATCTTCAGCTGTAGAAAAATGTTGGCTTGTCGGTATTCTGCCCAACTTCTCTGTGTTAAAAGCCATTACATCTTTTGATGTGGTGGCCTGGATCACTTTAACTTCCGCTATTGAAACGTCAAAAATAAACACTTCTTTTCTTCTAAATTTGTATTTTATTACGCACTAGGCAACTTCTTTACTTCAATACAATTCTTATAAGACCGAGAGGAAATAAAAATAAGGCTTACATTACAGTCCTTAGGAAAACAAGGTATCGCCCCTTTTTTCCTCGTGAATGCCAGTTTATTATGAGTATTCCCGCGATCTCGTGAGACACCTGACTGGTGTGAACATCTTTTTTAAAACAGAGAGGTGTATTGCGTCATCGGCATTCCGATGGCTGACATATTCCAGAACGAATGAGACTAATATCATCGGCTGTCATGCAACCCTATGCCATATTATTTCTAGCAGAAGCAAATGATTGGTCCACCCGTTGTCGCATTATTTCTATGAGCTCAAAATACTTGCAAAGGTCCCACAGACATGATCCATAAATGGGATGGTAAGGATCATTTGAGTTGGAATTAAAAATCCAGCCCCCACCGACACTCTGTATCTGTCGTAGATCACCGAAGACGATGACGGAAATTCCAAAAAAGGAAGAAGTATTTTGAAAATTTGTTTTGAACGGGAGTCCAAGTGGGACAATATTTTAAAACTAACCATGGAAATTTCATCTATTATGAGGAGTATTTTTTAAAAATTCATAAAATCATGTTTATAGGCCATTCTACGTCTAAGGTGAATCTGAACTACTTCGGCTTCTCTAAACGCCCTTGGAAGGGACGTAACTACATTGCCAACTAGAATTGGCACATTGACCACTGCTCCCTTAATGGCATTTTGAAGGCAGGGAGAAATAAGCCTTTCCTCTAGAGGCGATAATCCTTTCAGGCATTCTGGAAGATTCGGAAATTCTAGACCATTTGTTACTGAAGCCTTTGGTTTTTTGCCTAATTTAATGCTGCGGCTACATGTTTTACAAAAACTTTACTTATTATTTGGTGAGGGGAAAACAGAGGATTGGTATAGAATATCTGTACTAACTTGTTCACTACAGTTGCTTTTAATAAGCTCTCTAGAAATTTTGTCCACTTGATGTGGGAACCACAAGCCTTGGCAACAAATGCAAACCCAATCGGAGCTCTGAGATTGCCTGGAAGGGTATTCGCACGTATCTGACTAATTTGGGTTGCATTTCTACTATTCTCTGCTATCATATTTTCGGGATTGCTTCTATACTGACTAACTCGCTGCGTTAAATTCCTACGAGCGTCAAAAGATGCCTGTCGTGCTTATATTTGAGCACTTCGTCTTGCACTTGTATTTCGTGCCCGCTCAATAATTCTACGAATAATATTGCTTCTAGCCTGAGATCTTTGGGTTCTATCTATTTCTTGTTCTCTTGCCCTATAAAGTTGGTCTTGTCTGTGTTTTGTCCTTGTTCTTGATCCCTATATGCTGGGTCTTGTCTGCGCCTCGATCGACGCAAAGTGTCAGCAGCCTGTTCGAGTTGCCTATCGACAGAATTAGTTCGTTGCGTGGCGCGCTGAATAGTGCTCTGGGTTTGTTCGGATGCCTTAAATCGTACATTGTCTCTGCGAACTTGGCGACGTTGACTGTCCCCAATCGCTTCAGCTTGGCTAAAATCTACGTTTATCCTACGCTCTCTTTGTTATTTAATCGCTCCTGCATAATTAGGATTAGATCTATTTGACAGATTTCTAGTCCCTTGTCTTTGGGATCTATTGGAAGTAGATAATCTTTCTGTTCTAGGCATTTCAGTATATGTGTGTATTAAAAATATTAAAATTATATTATATATTTCAAATAGTACAATATAATATTAATAATGATAAGATTATTTAATATATGTCGTATCATTGCAAGTCTTCTTGAAGCGTGTGTATTTGTTGTTCCTAAATTCCTTCTAGATGCGTGTATGCTTGTTGTTGCTAATTTCTTTGGCTTTCCGTCTTAGCCCTTGACTTCGTGCAGCTATGTTAGCCGGAACGCAAAGAAGCTGGAAAGAGTGAGAGGCATCGAGCTGCAGCTGAACGTAGTCCATAGAGCGGCTGAGTGCGAACGAGACGGGAATATGTTCTTGCAACATGTGTGGTTCTAAGTTTAGGCAAAGCTAGAGTAGGCTGCTGATGAGAGAAGTCGACTGAGGGCAGACTGAGTTATACGCTAGCATCGTCAGCACGCACTGTGGGAATTCGTTAATTTGGTCGGTTTGGTGTCACTCGGTTATAAACGCAATCTATTAGCAATGTCCAACTTGGAAAATAATGCTAACCAGACATCAGAAGTGGAATCTGTGCCACCATCTACGTTTTCTGAGGACCAGTGGCGTCTTATTCTCGATATGCAGAATCGTAGCTTAATTGAACTTGCGAAAACAATGCAGTCATCGTCGTGCGCGCAGGAACAAACCAGAGTCGTCACTCTACCGAAATTCAACCCTGACGTCTCGGGCGTAGACGCGTCGCAATTGTGTGTGACCGCTGATATTATTTTATCAGAACAGCCACTAGAAGGAAGTGGGCTCATTATGCCGCTGAGTAATTCTTTGGAGGGCAGAGCTTCGCAGTGGTTAACGCAAATTTCGTATCCTGGCATTAAGTGGGAACAGTTCAAGGAATTGTTCGTCCAGCAGTACGAAACCGAAGAACCGCCGGCGGCCATGTTATTAAATTTGCTAAACAGCCGCCCGGCTGTCGGGGAATGCCATGCAGTTTATGCGAGTCGATTGGTGACGTCACTAACAACGAAGTGACGAAACATGAGTGCCTAAGAAATTGCTGTTGCAACTGTGCTAGCTCAAATGGTTAATTGGCAATCAGAGTTGAAGACGTTTACATTTGATCGCAAACGCAATGCTGTCCGTGATGACCTAAATACCTGATTTCAAGAGAACCAAGCCGTCTCCTGTTGTATGCCATTTTTGTGGAAAGCCCGGTCATAAGATGGCAGATTGCAGAACCAAACTACGACAAGCTGTAGAGACGAAACCGCAGCGTGAGAAGCCGAATGTGACCTGTTTCCGGTGTGGCCAGCCAGGCCATTTTGCTAATAAATGTTCCAATAAAACGACTGCACAAAACAGGGAGCGATCCAACAGAAGAGTGTCAACCAGTGCTTTGTGGCAGAGCCAAAAGGGAGTATGACTCAGTGAGATCTTTCCAATTTGTTTTGACTCTGGAGCGGTATGTTCGATAATTAAGCTAAGATTAGCAATAAGTTATCAGGCAAACGCATTAATAATGTTGTAATTTTAAAGGGCATTGGCGATGCCGGTATATATTGTACATTGCAAATTTTAAGTAGCGTTGAGGTTAACGGAAATGTTATGGAAATCTTATTTCATGTGGTACAGGATGAACAATTGCAAAATGATATTGTGATTGGACGTGAAATCCTAAGCCAGGGTTTTAATATTATACTGGCGCCTGATAAGTTTGAAATTGTAAAATCAAAGTCTGTGAACGGTTGTTCTGTGTCTGAACAGCCAGGCAACTTGATCGATCTCGATAATAAATTAGTTGGAAATGACAAAGATGAATTAATTAAATTACTTGAAAACTCTGCTGCATTTATTGTGCGCAAGTTAGCACTGGTGAAATGAAAATTCGTTTGGCTGACCCTAACAAAACGGTACAACGGCGGCCATATAGACACCGTACGAACTAGGCTCAACGAGTTAATGGAGCGTAATAGCATCCGTCCTAAGTGCTCTCCTTTACTCGTAAAAAAAAAAAAAAGGTTCAGACCATCTCTGTGTAGACTATAGAGAGTTAAACTCAAACAGACAGGTACCCGTTGCCGCTTTTAAATGATCAAATAGCCAGGCTTCGTGGAGCGAAATATTTTACTTGTTTGGACATGGCTAGCGGATTTCACCAACTTCCAATTCATCCGTATTCAGTTGAGTACACTGCGTTCGTAACGCCTGACGGGCAACACGAGTTTTTACTCCCTGTACCCATAAAATGGGTAAAAAGGGGGTATTGGATTTGTGCAAAAGTATGTAACAGGCAGAAGGAGACATCTCCGACCCTATAAATGTAGGTTCGTGTATAGCGGGAGCAGGTCAAGTTTGTTTCTGATCTCAGATATCTTACCCCGTTCCCCCGCAAATCGATCAAAACGTTTTACAGACACAGTTTTAAAGATATAGCTTTGGGATATGGCATGTACACTACTTTGGTCACTCTTAATCTACTGTCCAAATTTCAAGTAGATCGGATAATAAACACGGAAGTAATTCAACGAACAAGATTCAGTACTGGAGCGAGGGGGGGAAGAAGAAGCACAGCCACGACTTAAAATGCCTTGCGTACGCTGTGGCTCGCGTGTGTGTGTGTATGCTTTGTGTATGTATGTGTGCGTGCATGTGTAAGAGACGAACATATGATTAGAAGCTTTAGACCTGGGTACAGGGAGTTTCGTAGTCGGGTACACTCGACTAAAGCATTCTTACTTGTTAACAATGCCTTTTGGTCTTAAAAATGCGCCATCTGGTTTTCAGCGCGCAGTTATAAAGGCATTGGGAGATCTGGCCTACTCTTTTGTAATCGTTTATTTGGATGACATTATGGTAGTGTCACCGACAAAGGAGTTGGCCCTTGAAAGGTTAAAAATCGTGTTGGAAGTGCTTACTAAAGCTGGATTTTTTTTCAATGTTTAAAAATGTAGTTTTCTGAAAACTGTTGTTCAATACTTGGGTTATGAGGTAAGAGCGGGTGAAATTAGGACAAATTCACGGAAAATTCTTTCATTGAGTTCATTGCCCCCGCCACAATCTGTCCATGCAGACAGTTCATTGGTCTTGCCTCATACTTCCGTAAATTTGTTTCTCGTTTTTCTCGAACAATGCGACCACTGTATTCTCTAACTTCACAGAAGAGAATACAGAATACAGAGCAGGAAGAAGTTCGAAAAAAGATTATAACCATCCTCACGAATGAACCTGTTCTAGTAATCTTTGATCCCCAACATCCGATTGAATTACATACAGATGCGAGTTCATGTGGAAATGGTGCTATGCTCCTACATTGCATAAATATTAATCGTCATGTAGTGGAATATTTTAGCAAAACAACTTCCTCTGCTGAGTCTAGGTACCATTCGTACGAATTGGAGACCTTGACAGTTGTTGAGTCTGTTACGCACTTTCGTCATTATCTGCTTGGCCGCGATTTTGTGGTTTACACTGACTGTAATTCCTTAAAGGCCTCACGCACAAAAATAGATCTGACTCCCAGGGTACACCGCTGGTGGGCTTATTTGCAATCTTTGACATTCAATATAGAGAAGGAAAGCGCATGGCTCACGTTGACTTTTTGTCAACAAACCCCCTTCCTTCAAAACCTGACTCGGTGGTACGTTGTATTCCTGAAAAGCGAGTAAATTTAACAGAAGCGATTGGCTACTCGCTGAACAGCGACTAGATTCTGAAATAGCCGATATAGTCACCAAATTAAATTCAAACGAAATTGCTGAAGACTTGTCCAATTCGAGCTAAGAAAGGGCGTGTTGTATCGCAAAATTCAAAGGAATGGTAGGACTCGATCTTTGCCGATAGTACCACGTGCATTCAAATGGTCTGTGATAAATCAACTGCACGAATCAATTATGCAATTGGGATGGAAGAAAACGCTGTCCAGGTGGGACGATGAGTTCAGTTGGAACGAAAGACAGCCGTCCAGGTGGGACGATGAGTTCAGTTGGAACGAATCAGAGTATACTGGTGGAAGACCAATGAATGGTATTAGTGAGAGAGACTTCTACGAATTGAGTCGTTATTGTGGCAAATAGTATAAGAGAAATCTGAACATGTTATATTTTTAAGTCGATATAACTTAAAGGTGGGAACTCACTTCAATCATGATCGCGATCCATGCGTGTACGTGTGTTCAATAGAAAAGCAACAACACATACGACTCTGAGCGCGTTCCATATAAAGTGCATGCAAAAAACTACCACCAAATATGCTAATGAGCGTAATTTGGCAACAACAAAGCTTTATGATCGGAGTCAAATATCAAGCATATGTTGATATTTCTCCGATCAAGAAACTTTCGGTTGAGAGGAGTGCGCTCTTTAGTTTCTGTGATCGCGCTCATCTTGATGGCGATCATAGACAAAGCTTACACGGACGACGCACTTTCGCTCAACTCCACGCATACAATGATGCTGGATCGCGATCAAGATTGAAGTGAGTTCCCAGAAAGGAAATTTGTGCGTGTCCGTCGGTCTGACAGTCCAACCATCCGTCCGTTGTAACTCATAGATCTTGTACATCTTATTGATATATGTGCAGAGTTATTACTGTTATATTAAGATATATATCGCGGTATTCCTGTTTCAATATGAATTTTTGCCAGCTTTGTTAATGTTATTTATATTTAAATTAATATTTTAATTTAAAATAGATTCGTCTCAACAGAACACAACATTTGACTCGAGATTCTTGAATATTCCAACAACAGCTCGGCAAAAATTTGTTAACAGAACTTCTGCGTTTACTGTAAAAAGATACTAACAAAGTTTGCCCATGCACAAAAATGAGGAAGAAATTCTTGCTTTTGCCGAAAGTCTCAAATGTTCGGAAAAATGCAATTGATTCGATTAGAAAACGTGGCGATCACCTTCACAATACTGACGAAAATCTAAACAGTGGTATTTTCATGGTACTTCGCAAAAAAATTGCAAGACTACGTCATTTGTAAATTTTGCAATGGGTATTATCTGAAGAATACTTTACGGTATCATGTTTTGAAATGTCCTAAAAGTACACATAAGAAGGAAGATATGGACGAGCTATCAAAGGTTTTGTACATATTGATGTTAATGTTATTTTGCGAAACATAGTTATGCCAACGTTAAATGCCGATAATATAAGCAGAGCTGTTTATTATGATCATCTTATAACACTATATGCAAATAATAAGTGTATGAAACATTCTCATATTCAACATGATATGATAAGAGCGAATATGAGATTGTTAGGTCGATTGGTGATATCGATAATAGCTAAATTCACCCTATTATCCAGGTTTAAGTATGTACATACATATGTATATATTTTGTTGAAATTGAAATTCACTGTAGTAAAAGTTATTAAGAATAGTAACAGTAGGCTATATATATCAAAAAAACCTTTAATATTAACGCTCTAAGGAAAAAAAAAAAGATAATAGCTACAAACTCATGAATAAGAGAGCTAAATGATGTGTTCAATCCTTCACATGTAAATTTAGTACAAGTATGCACACGAGATGAGTGAGTAATGACACAATGTATTATAAAATACCAGCGGTATCTACGAACTTAACAACCCTGATTAGAAAGTGTGGCGAAATACTGCAGACGCAATACATAAAGGAACACGAAGACGAAAAAAAAAAAACAAGTATGAATGCTATAGTCGGGTATATCCGACTACAAAACTCCATGTCCCAGGTCAAAAATGTCCCATCACCTCGTCGCACACTTACACACACACACATACACAAAGGCGCCCACACACAAGTGACAGCATAAGCGAGGCATTATAAGTGGTGGGTGTGCTGCTTCTTCCCTCACGCTGCAGTACTGAATATTGTTTGTTGAATAACTTCCGTTCTTGAAATTTGGACAGTAGGTTGAGAGTAACTGTAGCATAATACATGACAAATCACAAAGCTATATCTTAAAAATTGTTACTGTAAAACGGTTTTTATCGAATGGCGGAGGTGTGGGGAGGACTATATCGGATCCAAAATAAACTTGGCCAGCGTCTGCTATACACGAACCTACATTCCAAATTTGGTGTCTCTAGCGCTTATAGTTGCTGAGTTTGACGCGTTCATCTGGGCACACTATAGGTAATTTCGACACTTTTTCGGATATAAATTAATAACTCGAGAACGAATAAAGATTTTTTGGTTTGGCTTTTTGCATTGGGCTTATAATATCAATTAACAATTGGCATTGAAAAATGGGCGTGGCACCGCCTTTATTGTTAATTTCACGATATGCAAATTTTTTGTTTTTCGAGTAATCTATTCCAAACTTTCAGGTTTAGAGTGTTGTTGTGCTACAAAATTTCTAGTAAAATATGATCCAAATTGGACAACTAGATCATATAGAAATAATAGGAATTATCGGTCGAGAACAAATTTTGTATGAAAATCTTGTTGTTTTAAATACATCGGAGCCAAACTTACCAGATATGATTGAAATTTGACTTGTGACAATAAGTCATCATTGGACAACTATATCGAATAGATCTTATAGGAACAATCAGTAAAATTTCAACTTTTTCTGGCATAAATTCATAAAGCTGACTGTCATTGCTTAGATACAGGTTATGTGCTAGAAAGTTAAATTTTGGAAAGAATCGGAAAAAGTAGGATCTAAAATTAGCTGTTACATATTCACAATTAATTACTCTACAACATGTATATAGACACTTGGTGGACAAACTTTTAAAACTCTTCCCAAAGATAAAGTTTTGAAAAAAAAAATATTTTTGGGACGTCTCTTTATTGACACTTACAGTAGACAACACGTACAATACCAACAGGACAGATTAACCAACATAAAGTACAAACCACACTGATCACTATTCATTATAAATTGCATTCACTAATATCAATTTGAAAGAACTTGAGCCTCTCAAACTTCCCCAAATTTTTTGCAAAATCTATGAGCACGTGGTTTTCGTTTGGAGCAGCTGTTTTAACAGCTGTTATCTTAACAGCAGAATGCAATGTTAACATTTCTGGTATGCAACATTGTGGTTTGAGGTATTCCTAATAGATTACCAACAAGAGTTACTTAATTTAAATACTTTTAAAAAATGACTTTATATCCGAAAAAGTGTCGAAATTACCTATAGTGGGGCAGACAAACAGACAGACGAACATACCAAGTTCATCTGAAGAGGTACCACCCTTCCACCATCGCCAAAAAAACATGGATGAAAGTGCTTTTAAGAGCTGTTGCTGCCACCGGTGACGTCTTCAATTGAGATTTTTGCTGGAGACTCTTGCAAGTCCACATCGAACTTTTCGTCATCATATCTCATATTCTACACTTTCATCTATGTCTTGATCCTCGCAATTGACAATGTCTACAAAGGCATGGTGGAACCTATCCAAGTGGCTCGGGTACTTACGCCTAAAAAAATAAAAACTGGCCAAGTAACTCCCGCAATGATATTTACGGTGGCCAAACTTAGGGATCTTAGATTTTAATTCCAGCCACTGTCTCTCGATAATTTGAGTGTGGGATCCTGTCTCTGGGTCTACAAAATTATATTTGTGATTCACCGTCAAGTGAATGAACCCCTCATTTTTCAAGCACTTGTAGGCCCCCCAGCAATCGGATTCTATGATTGTGTCCTCTTTTATTTTATTTTTAATTATTGCTAAAAGGGTTTCTTTAATACGGTTCGAAACCGGTACGACACAGCTTATCGCCATCCGGCTCATAATTTTCGAAAACGACGAATAGAGAGAAGGGAGGAGGAACGTGACGAATGGGTTAGCTGACCATGCGTGCTCAAAGGAGCGACTAAGGAAGAGTTCACGGTGCGGTTGGGGAAATTTAGTGTTTATTCATTTAAATAAAGACCAGAAAATACATGTCTCAAAACCGCGCTTCTACCCCTCTTCTATTTTGTGTCTTGCGTTCTGCCCAGGCGGGGTTGCAGGATCGGTGAGTGTGTTAGAGAGCCTCAGCATACTCTACCGGCCCTGTTTTCCCATCCCATCAGTGTGTGTGTTGGGTGGCCTTGGCGGTTTAATCTCCCTTTTCTAAGCCTCCCTCGGCGGTGGGCTGGCGCCCAACCGTGCGTTGGAGCGTTCTCAACGCGCTGCAGGTCCTGACCCCACTCGAGGCGCTGTCGGGTGTTTCGGGATACGCCAGAGAGTAGTAGTACTTTGAGAAACCTGGTGGCGGTCGGATGTGTACGTTCCCCCAACGCATCTCGGAGTCTCGGCATTTTATAAATTTCTTTGTAAAAGACCCTGGACGTGACTATCAGAGACTTGCTCATATTATGGAGTTGGAATGTGGCTTGAAGCAACAACATTTGTCGATTTACCATCGGGTGCAAGAACCATTAATCTGCTAGCTGAGCGGACTCGTGAACACATCAAACTGTCCAAAATTGTCCTCCTAGAGATAACACTATGTCTTCAATGAGCAGTTATTAAAAGCTCTATCCATAAATGTATCAATATTTCCATCTGTGGTAAGTTTGAATTTCTGAATAATGTCTTCCGAGAGGCTCCCCTTATATTTATTCCACAAACTTAAAGCATTGGATATTTGACAAAACACTTATAGTATTGCGAAAAGCTCTCGCATTTTTAGAGGAACTTGGCAAAGAACTGCTTCTGCCATTGTAGATACTCGCTTGATACTTTTTAACTCCTACTAAATTGACTGCATCAACTCTACGTTTCCTCCTTTCAAACTAATTTTTATTCCATGTATAATAGGAAAGAACTTCAACACTGATCTTGGAAACTTGTCTTTTTGGCACAAATCAAAAAATCCCAAGAGAGTTGTTTTGGATGGAGTTTTGAAGTTTTCCCGCAATCGATTTGGATTGTTTGGGTTAAAGTTAATCCGCTGGCCATTTTCTAAATGAACGGCCAAGTGGGTAAGAGTGGGAAACATTTCATTTATGGGAAACGCAAGAATTCCCCTTCTGAACTGCCGACCGGCGGCAGCTAGCACACATGTCGTAATAATAAAGTGCCGAAGTATTATATTTATGACCCTCAGCATCATGACTTAAAACAGAGAACTCATCCTAGTGATTAACCACATGATTTACTATCTCCATGCGTATTTCAGGAGCTAATTCTTAAGTGCTATATAAGCTCTGAAAAGGCAAGCTACATCGCCAGATATAGGCACTAATGCGCCATCAATGTTTAAGTTTTCAGTAAGGATGTCTTTCCTGCAGACTTTTACGTATAGTGCAATAGAAAGTTTCAGTCTATGTAAGTGTTGTTTAATTATTTTAGTTTTAAGAAAATTTAATATATTTTTGTTTTAATATTAAATCTATTTTCTATTTAAGAAAATGTAATATAATTTTCAAATTAGTATTAAATACCTGTATGTGCACTAAACAACATATGTTAATCCTCGCACTTTCTAGTTAATTATTCCGGATTGGCAGATAAAAATATGTGCATATATAAGCATGCGTTTAATAACCCAGTATCACACCAAACACTAAAAGATACTCTTTTAGTAAGCGGTGCTAATTTTTTCTTTTGCCACTTGGACTCTTAGCATAAACAATAAAGTAAATCCGTACTGGCAGATTTAAAGGCACCAATTCATACTCTTTGATTATAAGAAAAACTGTTGGTACATTAATTAAGGAGAGTTCTGGTATATTTGATAATATTGTTGTTGTTGAAGCTGCGGCTGTTAGACGGGTGGCGCCAGCATTCGCAATTTTTTGTCCAGCTCTTTAATTTTTTTTCGTTTATTTTATTTTGCTTAGTTAAATCTTTGATTTGCTCCTTTAAAAGCTGCGCGCCGCGATTTTTAAATCGATTGGGGTCGTTCGCCTTGGCTTCCAAGACCATACGAGCACAGTATATACGAACCATGTTCGCATTGTAGAAGCTTTTCGAATTATCGAGTTTCATTTCATGCAGCTCCAATAACTTCTCATTGTAAGACTCACTGAACATTATTGGAAAGCGCTTGCGGTCCTGCTGCGATGTTAGTGTCAAATCCTAGCACTGCACAAAATTACGCATAAATTAAATCAACTTAGTTAGAGCGATTTACCTTAGCATATTTATATATTTGATTTTACACATCGGGAGCCTAGTGTTATATTCTATTAAGTTAATCATGTTTTAATCAACTATTCCAAAATTTTCTTTTTGGGGTTCCTGGCAAAATTTGGGCTGTTCCGGCCACAGTGCACTGCTTGATTTGAGTGCGCAACTGAAACATTTCGCTTATGTGGCGCCTCCGCTCTACCCGCAGATGCTCCAGGTGCTCACAAAATTTCGAAATCTTTCGCGGCCTTGGCAGCGGATCGGCAGGCAAATGCAACGGCACCTCACCGTTCTACAAGAATTTGTTTTATTTTCACAAGCACTGCGTTTGAACACTTAACACTTCAGAATTCACAGAAAAATATGCTAGCGACAAAGAAACAAAAAACGAAGACAGAAATTGTCAAAATTCTGGTAATTACAGTTACAACAACCGTTAACTTCGACACATGCGCTTCGTATTCCTTTGTTGCTTTGTCGCCTCTCATGCCTTCGCTGATTTTCTGTGTTTCGTTTTATTTGTCTGACGCCTTTGTGCATTACTTGAAGCTAACGATTTTGCTAACTACTAGTGATACATCATAGGACTAAAATTTGGTATGCCTTGACACCAGCCGTATTACAGGGGATGAACACAGCTTATGTCATGCACATGCGCCTGCTTCTTAGTATGTGTGAGCACTAAAGAATTGCCACAGCGCTTCGCGCAACTGTGACAGCGCATGGCAACGTTGGCGGTCAAATCTTTTCAGATGTCGACGAAACAGCAACTAAGCCACTATGGAGAATTTGCCCTTTTTTTTTGGAATAGTCTTTTTTTAAGTTCTTAGAATTAACGAAATTTCGACATTTAGCTTAACATGCACTTTCTCAAAAATTGAATTTTCAGCCATCAACCTCACTTTCAGCAATGCAGAGCTCTTTGAAGTGTGACAAAAGCCATGGGAATGGAGTAGATGCCGTATTGAGTTACTTCAACGGGCACATTGGTGAAAATGCTGATATTGAATGTACAGCCCATTTAAAACAATGAAGCTTTCATTATTGTTATAATCTATCAGTTAGATGGAAAAAGTGCAATAGGAATGTGGAGCTTTTAAAAAGTAGGCATGCCAAATGACTGAAAAAAAGCACGTATTTGCAGTTTAAGAAGCGTCAAATTCGTACTAAGGCAATTGGGCGCCAGTCATTACCGTATGCATGCAAGGGAATAAGAGCAAGGAGTAAACTGGCATTGGACTTGGGTAAGTCTAAGCAACATAACTACCGCTTGATCATTCAAGCCGCGATTATTTCTGCACGTCAAAAGAGACGGTCTGATCTTGTGTATGTGTTAAAAGTCTTAGAAACAAAATGCAAAAATAGAATGTGTGTGTGAATGCAAAAAATTAAAAAAAATAAATAAATTGTGCTGCAGCCAACTGCAAAGCCTATGCGCGCTGCGTCAGAAGAGACTCTAGCTCTCACGTTGGATCAGGGTCTGATCTGATCTTATCCAAACTATAGAGATGTGGCAGGAAAAAAAAGGATTGCAGACCAGAAGAGGTAAATATTTCAGATACAGTTGCCAAAGTTAGCCTACAAAATCTCCTTTCGCACACCGCAGCACGGCTAGTTTCGTTGCAAACTGATATAATTTCGCATGTAATGGACGAACATATCCGTAATATGCTATATGCTCACAGAAAAGCCTACACACTAGTCGGTACAGACACAAGCTACAACAGCACGCCAACTCTCTAGCCAGAGGACTATCAACAAGCAACTGCAAAAGACGGCTAAAACGGCGCCACCTGAATGTCCTATGGACTCATGTCCGGTGTCCTGAAGATCGTCTTTTGTAAAACCCATTATATGTATATAATTTAAAACTCACACACAAACACACCAAATATTGTTTTCCCCCACCCACGTCCCCAGTCAAATTTTCACCCTTACACGAGCATTTTATATTTATAAAGTTAAATGATCAATGTTAAAAAAATACATGTGTAAAAAAAAATGCGTAGAGCTGATTCTTAGTTATGGGTTCGATGGAAGTACTGGTCAGGCCAATTATAATCAGGCGTATTCCGATGCAAAGCCTACAGACGCAGACTCAGCGCTTTTTTCCACAACTGTGAATCCACTGCGATTAATTGATCCATCAGGGCATATTTTGTGGAGCAATCGCACTCCGCAATCGGTTAGGTTTTGTCGCTCATTAAAGCTTGAGTTTTTAAAGGAGACAAAAGAAGCGATTTTAAAAGAACGCTGTGATATAAATAATGAGATAGAAAACTTGATTTCCTGCAAAATTACCTTAAGCAATGGGAGGAAAACGACGAATGACATAAGGTAGTAAAATATACACAAGAAATATCTGTAAATATTATATATTCTTCTAATCGTTACAGGTGATCTCACATCTCATTATGGCAATATGACAATAACTTTTTTACGCAATGAATATAGTATAATATTAATTGTTGGCCAAAGTGTCAAGAATATAATATCACTAATATCGGCCGGGATATCTTGGGAACAATAAGATTTTCATACAAAAACTCAGCTATCGACCGATTTCTCATATTGAATATATATGATACTAGCTTATACCCGCGGCGTTGCTCGCATTTCCTAACTATATTTATTTAAATTTTGATTCTTATAAATATTTATTATTGTCGATCGAGGGCACGGTAAAAAAATTGCTATGAAACTTCCTTCCCCACACACTTACACACACTAACACTCGTGGATATTATAGTTTTTATTTAATGTAAAATTATACTCATGAATATTATCATTTTTCGTTTATGAGTGGATGGTTGTGTGGGGGTGGTGATGACGCAACAAACTATAGCTATAAACATTCCCTGGACTTCAAGGAATATATTATAAAAGATTTCATCAAGATCCTTTAAACGGTTTTCAAGTTTATCGCGAACATACAGACAGACATTCACTTTTATATATATAGATAGTGGTCTGAATTGGATAATTTTTTGGAATAAAGTTATGAGCATAATGATACACCAAAGCTGCAAGTTTGATCCGGATAGCTTAGATAACCAAAAAACTAGCATATGGTGGTATTAAGAAGAAAGGCGTTGCCACGCCCAACTTTCTCGGCCCTACTGCCTATTGATATTATAATACCAATGCAAAAAACTAGACCCAAAAATCTTGATTCATTCTCGAGTTATTAATTTATAAAAAACAAGTAAGAATGCTCTAGTCGAGTATACCCGACTACGAAACTCCCTGTACCCAGGTCTAAATCTTCCAATCATATGTTCCGTTCACTTACACATGCACGCACACAAGCACAGAGCCGCACACACGCGAGCCACAGCGTAAGCGAGCCATTTTAAGTCGTGGCTGTGCTTCTTCTTCCCCCCTCGCTCCAGTACTGAATCTTGTGTGTTGCATAACTTCCGTGTTTATTATCCGATCGACTTGAAATTTGGACAGTATATTAGAAGTGACTAAAGTATTGTACATGACAAATCCCAAAGCTATATCTTCAAAACTGTGGCTGTAAAACGTTTTGATCGATTTGCGGGGGAACGGGGGGAGATATCTGAGATCGGAAACAAACTTGATCTGCGTATGGTAAACAGGAACCTACAATTCAAATTTGGTGTCTCTAGTTGCTGAGATCGACGCGATCATACGGACAGACAGACAGACGGCCATGGCCAAATCGAAATCTCTTTTGATACTGATCAAGAATATATATACTTTATAGGGTCGGAGATGTCTCCTTCTGCCTGTTACATACTTTTGCACAAATCCAATACCCCGTTTTTACCCATTTTATGGGTACAGGGAGTAAAAATAGTCCTGAGGCAGTAGTTGATCTACTGCATGCTACGTTTATTTTAGCACGTTCGGTCATATGGACTATGTGGACCACCACTTTGCTATATGTAGCTCCCTGACTCTTGTGAATGGTTATACTCTCTGCACTACCACTGAAAACTGCTTACGGTCAATAGTACATTGCTGATTTTTATATTGAAAACTTTTAACTATTTTGTGAATTGGGGTCCATGAAGGTTCTATACGATGTGTATACTTTGATCGAGCAAGCAGTACGCTTTCTTCTGAAAATTTCATCCATCAAATATTTGGAGTTTCGGATGTATCGAAATCTATTTCCATCAGTATGCCTGATGCACCATTAACTAACCCATCTCCTGTGCCTACATTGACCGTAATCATATATTTGGCAGTGGTTTTTAAAAGAATTGACTTGCACAATCCCTGAGTTTCAGATGTTTTAAAGCTACTAACAGATTCTAAAATCCTTTGCCTACGTGTTACATTTATGTAAATGGCTACCTTTTATGAAATCTTCAGCTGTAGAAAAATGTTGGCTTGTCGGTATTCTGCCCAACTTCTCTGTGTTAAAAGACATTACATCTTTTGATGTGGTGGCCTGGATCACTTTAACTTCCGCTATTGAAACGTCAAAAAAAACCCACTTCTTTTCTTCTAAATTTGTATTTTATTACGCACTAGGCAACTTCTTTACTTCAATACAATTCTTATAAGACCGAGAGGAAATAAAAATAAGGCTTACATTACAGTCCTTAGGAAAACAAGGTATCGCCCCTTTTTTCATCGTGAATGCCAGTTTATTATGGGTATTCCCGCGATCTCGTGAGACACCTGACTGGTGTGAACATCTTTTTTAAAACAGAGAGGTGTATTGCGTCATCGGCATTCCGATGGCTGACATATTCCAGAACGAATGAGACTAATATCATCGGCTGTCATGCAACCCTATGCCATATTATTTCTAGCAGAAGCAAATGATTGGTCCACCCGTTGTCGCATTATTTCTATGAGCTCAAAATACTTGCAAAGGTCCCACAGACATGATCCATAAATGGGATGGTAAGGATCATTTGAGTTGGAATTGAAAATCCAGCCCCCACCGACACTCTGTATCTGTCGTAGATCACCGAAGACGATGACGGAAATTCCAAAAAAG
The DNA here is from genome assembly GCA_037075165.1 of Hirtodrosophila histrioides. Taxonomy (NCBI): domain Eukaryota; kingdom Metazoa; phylum Arthropoda; class Insecta; order Diptera; family Drosophilidae; genus Hirtodrosophila; species Hirtodrosophila histrioides. The sequence continues at coordinate 176,876 of JBAMCL010000055.1, forward strand.
GAAAAAGTATTTTGAAAATTTGTTTTGAACGGGAGTCCAAGTGGGACTATATTTTAAAACTAACCATGGAAATTTCATCTATTATGTGGAGTATTTTTTAAAAATTCATAAATTCATGTTTATATGCCATTCTACGTCTAAGGTGAATCTGAACTACTTCGGCTTCTCTAAACGCCCTTGGAAGGGACGTTACTACATTGCCAACTAGAATTGGCACATTGACCACTGCTCCCTTAATGGCATTTTGAAGGCAGGGAGAAATAAGCCTTTCCTCTAGAGGCGATAATCCTTTCAGGCATTATGGAAGATTCGGAAATTCTAGACCATTTGTTACTGAAGCCTTTGGTTTTTTGCCTAATTTAATGCTGCGGCTACATGTTTTACAAAAACTTTACTTATTATTTGGTGAGGGGAAAACAGAGGATTGGTATAGAATATCTGTACTAACTTGTTCACTACAGTTGCTTTTAATAAGCTCTCTAGAAATTTTGTCCACTTGATGTGGAAACCACAAGCCTTGGCAACAAATGCAAACCCAATCGGAGCTCTGAGATTGCCTGGACTAATTTGGGTTGCATTTCTACTATTCTCTGCTATCATATTTTCGGGATTGCTTCTATACTGACTAACTCGCTGCGTTAAATTCCTACGAGCGTCAAAAGATGCCTGTCGTGCTTATATTTGAGCACTTCGTCTTGTAGTTGTATTTCGTGCCCGCTCAATAATTCTACGAATAATATTGCTTCTAGCCTGAGATCTTTGGGTTCTATCTATTTCTTGTTCTCTTGCCCTATAAGGTTGGTCTTGTCTGTGTTTTGTCCTTGTTCTTGATCCCTATATGCTGGGTCTTGTCTGCGCCACGATCGACGCAAAGTGTCAGCAGCCTGTTCGAGTTGCCTATCGACAGAATTAGTTCGTTGCGTGGCGCGCTGAATAGTGCTCTGGGTTTGTTCGGATGCCTTAAATCGTACATTGTTTCTGCGAACTTGGCGACGTTGACTGTCCCCAATCGCTTCAGCTTGGCTAAAATCTACGTTTATCCTACGCTCTCTTTGTTATTTAATCGCTCCTGCATAATTAGGATTAGATCTATTTGACAGATTTCTAGTCCCTTGTCTTTGGGATCTATTGGAAGTAGATAATCTTTCTGTTCTAGGCATTTCAGTATATGTGTGTACTAAAAATATTAAAATTATATTATATATTTCAAATAGTACAATATAATATTAATAATGATAAGATTATTTAATATATGTCGTATCATCGCAAGTCTTCTTGAAGCGTGTGTATTTGTTGTTCCTAAATTCCTTCTAGATGCGTGTATGCTTGTTGTTGCTAATTTCTTTGGCTTTCCGTCTTAGCCCTTGACTTCGTGCAGCTATGTTAGCCGGAACGCAAAGAAGCTGGAAAGAGTGAGAGGCATCGAGCTGCAGCTGAACGTAGTCCATAGAGCGGCTGAGTGCGAACGAGACGGGAATATGTTCTTGCAACATGTGTGGTTCTAAGTTTAGGCAAAGCTAGAGTAGGCTGCTGATGAGAGAAGTCGACTGAGGGCAGACTGAGTTATACGCTAGCATCGTCAGCACGCAGTGGGAATTCGTTAATTTGCTCGGTTTGGTGTCACTCGGTTATAAACGCAATCTATTAGCAATGTCCAACTTGGAAAATAATGCTAACCAGACATCAGAAGTGGAATCTGTGCCACCCTCTACGTTTTCTGAGGACCAGTGGCGTCTTATTCTCGATATGCAGAATCGTAGCTTAATTGAACTTGCGAAAACAATGCAGTCATCGTCGTGCGCGCAGCAACAAACCAGAGTCGTCACTCTACCGAAATTCAACCCTGACGTCTCGGGCGTAGACGCGTCGCAATTGTGTGTGACCGCTGATATTATTTTATCAGAACAGCCACTAGAAGGAAGTGGGCTCATTATGCCGCTGAGTAATTCTTTGGAGGGCAGAGCTTCGCAGTGGTTAACGCAAATTTCGTATCCTGGCATTAAGTGGGAACAGTTCAAGGAATTGTTCGTCCAGCAGTACGAAACCGAAGAACCGCCGGCGGCCATGTTATTAAATTTGCTAAACAGCCGCCCGGCTGTCGGGGAATACCATGCAGTTTATGCGAGTCGATTGGTGACGTCACTAACAACGAAGTGACGAAACATGAGTGCCTAAGAAATTGCTGTTGCAACTGTGCTAGCTCAAATGGTTAATTGGCAATCAGAGTTGAAGACGTTTACATTTGATCGCAAACGCAATGCTGTCCGTGATGACCTAAATACCTGATTTCAAGAGAACCAAGCCGTCTCCTGTTGTATGCTATTTTTGTGGAAAACCCGGTCATAAGATGGCAAATTGCAGAACCAAACTACGACAAGCTGTAGAGACGAAACCGCAACGTGAGAAGCCGAATGTGACCTGTTTCCGGTGTGGCCAGCCAGGCCATTTTGCTAATAAATGTTCCAATAAAACGACTGCACAAAACAGGGAGCGATCCAACAGAAGAGTGTCAACCAGTGCTTTGTGGCAGAGCCAAAAGGGAGTATGACTCAGCGAGATCTTTCCAATTTGTTTTGACTCTGGAGCGGTATGTTCGATAATTAAGCAGAAGAGTAGCAATAAGTTATCAGGCAAACGCATTAATAATGTTGTAATTTTAAAGGGCATTGGCGATGCCGGTATATATTGTACATTGCAAATTTTAAGTAGCGTTGAGGTTAACGGAAATGTTATGGAAATCTTATTTCATGTGGTACAGGATGAACAATTGCAAAATGATATTGTGATTGGACGTGAAATCCTAAGCCAGGGTTTTAATGTTATACTGGCGCCTGATAAGTTTGAAATTGTAAAATCAAAGTCTGTGAACGGTTGTTCTGTGTTTGAACAGCCAGGCAACTTGATCGATCTCGATAATAAATTAGTTGGAAATGACAAAGATGAATTAATTAAATTACTTGAAAACTCTGCTGCATTTATTGTACGCAAGTTAGTGAAAAGAAAATTCGTTTGGCTGACCCTAACAAAACGGTACAACGGCGGCCATATAGACACCGTACGAACTAGGCTCAACGAGTTAATGGAGCGTAATAGCATCCGTCCTAGTTGCTCTCCTTTACTCGTAAAAAAAAAAAGGTTCAGACCATCTCTGTGTAGACTATAGAGAGTTAAACTCAAACAGACAGGTACCCGTTGCCGCTTATAAATGATCAAATAACCAGGCTTCGTGGAGCGAAATATTTTACTTGTTTGGACATGGCTAGCGGATTTCACCAACTTCCAATTCATCCGTATTCAGTTGAGTACACTGCGTTCGTAACGCCTGACGGGCAATACGAGTTTTTGACAATGCCTTTTGGTCTTAAAAATGCGCCATCTGGTTTTCAGCGCGCAGTTATAAAGGCATTGGGTGATCTGGCCTACTCTTTTGTAATCGTTTATTTGGATGACATTATGGTAGTGTCACCGACAAAGGAGTTGGCCCTTGAAAGGTTAAAAATCGTGTTGGAAGTGCTTACTAAAGCTGGATTTTTTTTCAATGTTTAAAAATGTAGTTTTCTGAAAACTGTTGTTCAATACTTGGGTTATGAGGTAAGAGCGGGTGAAATTAGGACAAATTCACGGAAAATTCTTTCATTGAGTTCATTGCCCCCGCCACAATCTGTCCATGCAGACAGTTCATTGGTCTTGCCTCATACTTCCGTAAATTTGTTTCTCGTTTTTCTCGAACAATGCGACCACTGTATTCTCTAACTTCACAGAAGAGAATACAGAATACAGAGCAGGAAGAAGTTCGAAAAAAGATTATAACCATCCTCACGAATGAACCTGTTCTAGTAATCTTTGATCCCCAACATCCGATTGAATTACATACAGATGCGAGTTCATGCGGAAATGGTGCTATGCTCCTACATTGCATAAATATTAATCGTCATGTAGTGGAATATTTTAGCAAAACAACTTCCTCTGCTGAGTCTAGGTACCATTCGTACGAATTGGAGACCTTGGCAGTTGTTGAGTCTGTTACGCACTTTCGTCATTATCTGCTTGGCCGCGATTTTGTGGTTTACACTGACTGTAATTCCTTAAAGGCCTCACGCACAAAAATAGATCTGACTCCCAGGGTACACCGCTGGTGGGCTTATTTGCAATCTTTGACATTCAATATAGAGAAGGAAAGCGCATGGCTCACGTTGACTTTTTGTCAACAAACCCCCTTCCTTCAAAACCTGACTCGGTGGTACGTTGTATTCCTGAAAAGCGAGTAAATTTAATAGAAGCGATTGGCTACTCGCTGAACAGCGACTAGATTCTGAAATAGCCGATATAGTCACCAAATTAAATTCAAACGAAATTGCTGAAGACTTGTCCAATTCGAGCTAAGAAAGGGCGTGTTGTATCGCAAAATTCAAAGGAATGGTAGGACTCGATCTTTGCCGATAGTACCACGTGCATTCAAATGGTCTGTGATAAATCAACTGCACGAATCAATTATGCAATTGGGATGGAAGAAAACGCTGTCCAGGTGGGACGATGAGTTCAGTTGGAACGAAAGACAGCCGTCCAGGTGGGACGATGAGTTCAGTTGGAACGAATCAGAGTATACTGGTGGAAGACCAATGAATGGTATTAGTGAGAGAGACTTCTACGAATTGAGTCGTTATTGTGGCAAATAGTATAAGAGAAATCTGAACATGTTATATTTTTAAGTCGATATAACTTAAAGGTGGGAACTCACTTCAATCATGATCGCGATCCATGCGTGTACGTGTGTTCAATAGAAAAGCAACAACACATACGACTCTGAGCGCGTTCCATATAAAGTGCATGCAAAAAACTACCACCAAATATGCTAATGAGCGTAATTTGGCAACAACAAAGCTTTATGATCGGAGTCAAATATCAAGCATATGTTGATATTTCTCCGATCAAGAAACTTTCGGTTGAGAGGAGTGCGCTCTTTAGTTTCTGTGATCGCGCTCATCTTGATGGCGATCATAGACAAAGCTTACACGGACGACGCACTTTCGCTCAACTCCACGCATACAATGATGCTGGATCGCGATCAAGATTGAAGTGAGTTCCCAGAAAGGAAATTTGTGCGTGTCCGTCGGTCTGACAGTCCAACCATCCGTCCGTTGTAACTCATAGATCTTGTACATCTTATTGATATATGTGCAGAGTTATTACTGTTATATTAAGATATATATCGCGGTATTCCTGTTTCAATATGAATTTTTGCCAGCCTTGTTAATGTTATTTATATTTAAATTAATATTTTAATTTAAAATAGATTCGTCTCAACAGAACACAACATTTGACTCGAGATTCTTGAATATTCCAACAACAGCTCGGCAAAAATTTGTTAACAGAACTTCTGCGTTTACTGTAAAAAGATACTAACAAAGTTTGCCCATGCACAAAAATGAGGAAGAAATTCTTGCTTTTGCCGAAAGTCTCAAATGTTCGGAAAAATGCAATTGATTCGATTAGAAAACGTGGCGATCACCTTCACAATACTGACGAAAATCTAAACAGTGGTATTTTCATGGTACTTCGCAAAAAAATTGCAAGACTACGTCATTTGTAAATTTTGCAATGGGTATTATCTGAAGAATACTTTCCGGTATCATGTTTTGAAATGTCCTAAAAGTACACATAAGAAGGAAGATATGGACGAGCTATCACAGGTTTTGTACATATTGATGTTAATGTTATTTTGCGAAACAAAGTTATGCCAACGTTAAATGCCGATAATATAAGCAGAGCTGTTTATTATGATCATCTTATAACACTATATGCAAATAATGAGTGTATGAAACATTCTCATATTCAACATGATATGATAAGAGCGAATATGAGATTGTTAGGTCGATTGGTGATATCGATAATAGCTAAATTCACCCTATTATCCAGGTTTAAGTATGTACATACATATGTATATATTTTGTTGAAATTGAAATTCACTGTAGTAAAAGTTATTAAGAATAGTAACAGTAGGCTATATATATCAAAAAAACTTTAATATTAACGCTCTAAGGAAAAAAAAAAGATAATAGCTACAAACTCATGAATAAGAGAGCTAAATGATGTGTTCAATCCTTCACATGTAAATTTAGTACAAGTATGCACACGAGATGTAGCTAAGTGGAGTAATGACACAATCTATATATATAAAAGAGTTCGTGCTGACTGATTGGCAATCATCGCACAGCCCAAACCATTAGAGCTAGGATGCTGAAATTTTCACAGAAGCTTCCATCTATGATGAAAGTGCACACTAAGACGGGATTTTGGAAAATTCCACCCACAAGCGTGGAAAATCGCGGAAAACTGTTGTATGAAATTTTTCTGTTTACCATCCAATCAGCTTCAAACTTATTTTCAGAGATCTACACAAAAAATCATTTGACACATATTTCACCGATTTTGGAAAATCCACCCCCATGGGCGGAAAATGGGGGTCTCAAGGTTGTATGGGCGAAAGTCTAATTTTAGTCCGATCACCTTCAAATTCATTTTCAAAGCTCTTCACGTAAAATAATTTGACACGTGTATCAGCGATTTTGGGAAATTCGACCACATTGTCGGAAAATCAGTGGAAAACTCTGGCATTCGACATTTTTAATTTTCATGCGATTGGCTTCAAACTCATTTACAAGGTTCTATGGGAAAAAATAATAGGCGCAATGGTCAAAGATTTTGGAAAATCTACCCCCAAAGTCGGAAAATTCGTGGAAAACTGTTGTATGAAACTTTTTTGAGTATCGTCCGATTGACTTCAAACTCATTTTGAAAGCTTTTTACATAAAATAATTCAACACGTGTATCAGCGATTTTGGGAAATTCGACCACATGGTCGGAAAATCGGTGGAAAAGTCTGGCATTCGACATATTTAATTTTCATGCGATTGGCTTCAAACTCATTTTCAAGGTTCTATGGGAAAAAATAATAGGCGCGGTGGTTAAAGATTTTGGAAAATCTACCCCCAAAGCCGGAAAATTCGCGGAAAACTGTTGTATGAATTTTGTTTTTATTATGTTCCAATTGACTTCAAACTTCTGTTTATCATTCAATCATTTTGAAACTAATTTTCAAAGCACCTCACATTAAATAATTCGTCACATGTGCTACCGGTTTTCAAAAATACACGTGGCCTTATACTAATTTCCAAATACTATAAATACAAAAACCTCGGTACTTTGCGTGCAATACGACGGGCGGAAAACAGTTGGAAAGATTGATTCTGGATTCTTAGTATTATTCCAGAAATTGGTTTAAAATGCCAAATGATTTTGGAAAATCTACTCCGTGTCGCCACGGGCGGGAAATGGAAGTCAAGGACAAATGAGTAGGACATTTTTTTGTTGTTTTTTTTTTTCAAAGACATTTTCATAGCCCTCACTGAAAACATTAGTCACGTGGGTCAACTATTTAGTTGTATTTCTTACGATTGACGAAAATGCATTTACATCTAAATATTTCCCCGGGCAAGGCCGGGATATTACCTGCTAGTGTATTATAAAGCACCAGCGGTATCTACGAACTTAACAACCCTGGTTAGAAAGTGTGGCGAAATACTGCAGACGCAATACATAAAGGAACACGAAGAAGAAAAAAAAAAACAAGTATGAATGCTATAGTCGGGTATATCCGACTACAAAACTCCATGTCCCAGGTCAAAAATGTCCCATCACCTCGTCGCACACTTACACACACACACATACACAAAGGCGCCCACACACAAGTGACAGCACAAGCGAGGCATTATAAGTGGTGGGTGTGCTGCTTCTTCCCTCACGCTGCAGTACTGAATCTTGTTTGTTGAATGACTTCCGTTCTTGAAATTTGGACAGTAGGTTGAGAGTAACTGTAGCATAATACATGACAAATCACAAAGCTATATCTTAAAAATTGTTACTGTAAAACGGTTTTTATCGAATGGCGGAGGTGTGGGGAGGACTATATCGGATCCAAAATAAACTTGACCTGCGACTGCTATACACGAACCTACATTCCAAATTTGGTGTCTCTAGCGCTTATAGTTGCTGAGTTTGACGCGTTCATCTGGGCACACTATAGGTAATTTCGACACTTTTTCGGATATAAATTAATAACTCGAGAACGAATAAAGATTTTTTGGTTTGGCTTTTTGCATTGGGCTTATAATATCAATTAACAATTGGCATTGAAAAATGGGCGTGGCACCGCCTTTATTGTTAATTTCACGATATGCAAATTTTTTGTTTTTCGAGTAATCTAATCCAAACTTGCAGGTTTAGAGTGTTGTTGTGCTACAAAATATCTAGTAAAATATGATCCAAATTGGACAACTAGATCATATAGAAATAATAGGAATTATCGGTCGAGAACAAATTTTGTATGAAAATCTTGTTGTTTTAAATACATCGGAGCCAAACTTACCAGATATGATTGAAATTTGACTTGTGACAATAAGTCATCATTGGACAACTACATATAGATCTTATAGGAACAATCAGTAAAATTTCAACTTTTTCTGGCATAAATTCATAAAGCTGACTGTCATTGCTTAGATACAGGTTATGTGCTAGAAAGTTAAATTTTGGAAAGAATCGGAAAAAGTAGGATCTAAAATTAGCTGTTACATATTCACAATTAATTACTCTACAACATGTATATAGACACTTGGTGGACAAACTTTTAAAACTCTTCCCAAAGATAAAGTTTTGAAAAAAAAAATATTTTTGGGACGTCTCTTTATTGACACTTACAGTAGACAACACGTACAATACCAACAGGACAGATTAACCAACATAAAGTACAAACCACACTGATCACTATTCATTATAAATTGCATTCACTAATATCAATTTGAAAGAACTTGAGCCTCTCAAACTTCCCCAAATTTTTTGCAAAATCTATGAGCACGTGGTTTTCGTTTGGAGCAGCTGTTTTAACAGCTGTTATCTTAACAGCAGAATGCAATGTTAACATTTCTGGTATGCAACATTGTGGTTTGAGGTATTCCTAATAGATTACCAACAAGAGTTACTTAATTTAAATACTTTTAAAAAATGACTTTATATCCGAAAAAGTGTCGAAATTACCTATAGTGGGGCAGACAAACAGACAGACGAACATACCAAATTCATCTGAAGAGGTACCACCATTCCACCATCGCCAAAAAAACATGGATGAAAGTGCTTTTAAGAGCTGTTGCTGCCACTGGTGACGTCTTCAATTGAGATTTTTGCTGGAGACTCTTGCAAGTCCACATCGAACTTTTCGTCATCATATCTCATATTCTACACTTTCATCTATGTCTTGATCCTCGCAATTGGCAATGTCTACAAAGGCATGGTGGAACCTATCCAGGTGGCTCGGGTACTTACGCCTAAAAAAATAAAAACTGGCCAAGTAACTCCCGCAATGATATTTACGGTGGCCAAACTTAGGGATCTTAGATTTTAATTCCAGCCACTGTCTCTCTATAATTTGAGTGTGGGATCCTGTCTCTGGGTCTACAAAATTATATTTGTGATTCACCGTCAAGTGAATGAACCCCTCATTTTTCAAGCACTTGTAGGCCCCCCAGCAATCGGATTCTATGATTGTGTCCTCTTTTATTATACTATGTTCCCGAAGGGAAAAATAGTATATTGGGTTTGCGCAATGTCCGTCTGTCCGTCTGTCCGTCCGTCCGTCTGTCCGTCTGTCCGTATGAACGCAATTTTTTTGCCTTTATCTTTGAGCTAGAGCAACCAAATTTGGTACACATGTTGGTGTATATCGTCAGTTTATAAAGTGTCAAGATCAGCCCCCCACCCCCACCCCCTCCCCCAAAATTTGGGGAAAACCTGTATCTTCAACATTTTTAAAGCTAGAGTCACCAAATTTGGCATACACACAAAAGTTGAGATTCCTGACAGATCTGCATCAAAAATTTTTGGACACCCCCCACCCCCACGCACCCAAAGGAGCAAAATCGCGTTTCTTTCTGAACTCACAAATAACCATATTATATACATAGGACTGGGAACATAGTATTCTGCAGTCGGGTGCGTCCGCCGTCGGACGCAATTATTGCTAAAAGAGTTTCTTTAATACGGTTCGAAACCGGTACGACACAGCTTATCGCCATCCGGCTCATAATTTTCGAAAACGACGAATAGAGAGAAGGGAGGAGGAACGTGACGAATGGGTTAGCTGACCATGCGTGCTCAAAGGAGCGACTAAGGAAGAGTTCACGGTGCGGTTGGGGAAATTTAGTGTTTATTCATTTAAATAAAGACCAGAAAATACATGTCTTAAAACCGCGCTTCTACCCCTCTTCTGTTTTGTGTCTTGCGTTCTGCCCAGGCGGGGTGCAGGATCGGTGAGTGTGTTAGAGAGCCTCAGCATACTCTACCGGCCCTGTTTTCCCATCCCATCAGTGTGTGTGTTGGGTGGCCTTGGCGGTTTAATCTCCCTTTTCTAACCCTCCCTCGGCGGTGGGCTGGGGCCCAACCGTGCGTTGGAGCGTTCTCAACGCGCTGCAGATCCTGACCCCACTCGAGGCGCTGCCGGGTGTTTCGGGATACGCCAGAGAGTAGTAGTACTTTGAGAAACCTGGTGGCGGTCGAATGTGTACGTTCCCCCAACGCATCTCGGAGTCTCGGCATTTTATAAATTTCTTTGTAAAAGACCCTGGACGTGACTATCAGAGACTTGCTCATATTATGGAGTTGGAATGTGGCTTGAAGCAACAACATTTGTCGATTTACCATCGGGTGCAAGAACCATTAATCTGCTAGCTGAGCGGACTCGTGAACACATCAAACTGTCCAAAATTGTCCTCCTAGAGATAACACTATGTCTTCAATGAGCAGTTATTAAAAGCTCTATCCATAAATGTATCAATATTTCCATCTGTGGTAAGTTTGAATTTCTGAATAATGTCTTCCGAGAGGCTCCCCTTATATTTATTCCACAAACTTAAAGCATTGGATATTTGACAAAACACTTATAGTATTGCGAAAAGCTCTCGCATTTTTAGAGGAACTTGGCAAAGAACTGCTTCTGCCATTGTAGATACTCGCTTGATACTTTTTAACTCCTACTAAATTGACTGCATCAACTCTACGTTTCCTCCTTTCAAACTAATTTTTATTCCATGTATAATAGGAAAGAACTTTAACACAATGATCTTGGCACAAATCAAAAAATCCCAAGAGAGTTGTTTTGGATGGAGTTTTGAAGTTTTCCCGCAATCGATTTGGATTGTTTGGGTTAAAGTTAATCCGCTGGCCATTTTCTAAATGAACGGCCAAGTGGGTAACAGTGGGAAACATTTCATTTATGGGAAACGCAAGAATTCCCCTTCTGAACTGCCGACCGGCGGCAGCTAGCACACATGTCGTAATAATAAAGTGCCGAAGTATTATATTTATGACCCTCAGCATCATGACTTAAAACAGAGAACTCATCCTAGTGATTAACCACATGATTTACTATCTCCATGCGTATTTCAGGAGCTAATTCTTAAGTGCTATATAAGCTCTGAAAAGGCAAGCTACATCGCCAGATATAGGCACTAATGCGCCATCAATGTTTAAGTTTTCAGTAAGGATGTCTTTCCTGCAGACTTTTACGTATAGTGCAATAGAAAGTTTCAGTCTATGTAAGTGTTGTTTAATTATTTTAGTTTTAAGAAAATTTAATATATTTTTGTTTTAATATTAAATCTATTTTCTATTTAAGAACATGTAATATAATTTTCAAATTAGTATTAAATACCTGTATGTGCACTAAACAACATATGTTAATCCTCGCACTTTCTAGTTAATTATTCCGGATTGGCAGATAAAAATATGTGCATATATAAGCATGCGTTTAATAACCCAGTATCACACCAAACACTAAAAGATACTCTTTTAGTAAGCGGTGCTAATTTTTTCTTTTGCCACTTGGACTCTTAGCATAAACAATAAAGTAAATCCGTACTGGCAGATTTAGAGGCACCAATTCATACTCTTTGATTATAAGAAAAACTGTTGGTACATTAATTGAGGAGAGTTCTGGTATATTGGATAATATTGTTGTGGTACATATTGTTGAGGCTTCTACTGCTGTATATGGTATTGTTGTTGTACATATTTGTTGTTGTTGGGTGCAAAAAAGCGGAAGCTGCGGCTGTTAGACGGGTGGCGCCAGCATTCGCAATTTTTTGTCCAGCTCTTTAATTTTTTTTCGTTTATTTTATTTTGCTTAGTTAAATCTTTGATTTGCTCCTTTAAAAGCTGCGCGCCGCGATTTTTAAATCGATTGGGGTCGTTCGCCTTGGCTTCCAAGACCATACGAGCACAGTATATACGAACCATGTTCGCATTGTAGAAGCTTTTCGAATTATCGAGTTTCATTTCATGCAGCTCCAATAACTTCTCATTGTAAGACTCACTGAACATTATTGGAAAGCGCTTGCGGTCCTGCTGCGATGTTAGTGTCAAATCCTAGCACTGCACAAAATTACGCATAAATTAAATCAACTTAGTTAGAGCGATTTACCTTAGCATATTTATATATTTGATTTTACACATCGGGAGCCTAGTGTTATATTCTATTAAGTTAATCATGTTTTAATCAACTATTCCAAAATTTTCTTTTTGGGGTTCCTGGCAAAATTTGGGCTGTTCCGGCCACAGTGCACTGCTTGATTTGAGTGCGCAACTGAAACATTTCGCTTATGTGGCGCCTCCGCTCTACCCGCAGATGCTCCAGGTGCTCACAAAATTTCGAAATCTTTCGCGGCCTTGGCAGCGGATCGGCAGGCAAATGCAACGGCACCTCACCGTTCTACAAGAATTTGTTTTATTTTCACAAGCACTGCGTTTGAACACTTAACACTTCAGAATTCACAGAAAAATATGCTAGCGACAAAGAAACAAAAAACGAAGACAGAAATTGTCAAAATTCTGGTAATTACAGTTACAACAACCGTTAACTTCGACACATGCGCTTCGTATTCCTTTGTTGCTTTGTCGCCTCTCATGCCTTCGCTGATTTTCTGTGTTTCGTTTTATTTGTCTGACGCCTTTGTGCATTACTTGAAGCTAACGATTTTGCTAACTACTAGTGATACATCATAGGACTAAAATTTGGTATGCCTTGACACCAGCCGTATTACAGGGGATGAACACAGCTTATGTCATGCACATGCGCCTGCTTCTTAGTATGTATGAGCACTAAAGAATTGCCACAGCGCATCGCGCAACTGTGACAGCGCATGGCAACGTTGGCGGTCAAATCTTTTCAGATGTTGACGAAACAGCAACTAAGCCACTGTGGAGAATTTGCCCTTTTTTTGGAATAGTCTTTTTTTAAGTTCTTAGAATTAACGAAATTTCGACATTTAGCTTAACATGCACTTTCTCAAAAATTGAATTTTCAGCCATCAACCTCACTTTCAGCAATGCAGAGCTCTTTGAAGTGTGACAAAAGCCATGGGAATGGAGTAGATGCCGTATTGAGTTACTTCAACGGGCACATTGGTGAAAATGCTGATATTGAATGTACAGCCCATTTAAAACAATGAAGCTTTCATTATTGTTATAATCTATCAGTTAGATGAAAAAAGTGCAATAGGAACGTGGAGCTTTTAAAAAGTAGGCATGCCAACTGACTGAAAAAAAGCACGTATTTGCAGTTTAAGAAGCGTCAAATTCGTACTAAGGCAATTGGGCGCCAGTCATTACCGTATGCATGCAAGGGAATAAGAGCAAGGAGTAAACTGGCATTGGACTTGGGTAAGTCTAAGCAACATAACTACCGCTTGATCATTCAAGCCGCGAATATTTCTGCACGTCAAAAGAGACGGTCTGATCTTGTGTATGTGTTAAAAGTCTTAGAAACAAAATGCAAAAATAGAATGTGTGTGTGAATGCAAAAAATTAAAAAAAATAAATAAATTGTGCTGCAGCCAACTGCAAAGCCTATGCGCGCTGCGTCGGAAGAGACTCTAGCTCTCACGTTGGATCAGGGTCTGATCTGATCTTATCCAAACTATAGAGATGCGGCAGGAAAAACAAGTAAGAATGCTCTAGTCGAGTATACCCGACTACGAAACTCCCTGTGCCCAGGTCTAAGAATTCCAATCATATGTTCGTCTCTTACACATGCACGCACACATACATACACAAAGCCGCACACACGCGAGCCACAGCGCGCTGCAGCGTACGCAAGGCATTTAAAGTCGTGGCTGTGCTTCTTCTTCCCCCCTCGCTCTAGTACTGAATCTTGTTCGTTGAATAACTTCCGTGTTTATTATCCGATCGACTTGAAATTTGGACAGTAGATTAAGAATGACCAAAGTAGTGTACATGCCAAATCCCAAAGCTTTATCTTTAAAACTGTGGCTATAAAACGTATTGATCGATTTGCGGGGGAACGGGGGGAGATATCTGAGATCAGAAATAAACTTGACCTGCGCCTGCTATACACGAGCCTACATTCCAAATTTGGTGTCTCTAGCTCTTATAGTTGCTGAGATCGTTGCGTTCATACATACGGACGGACAGACGGACAGACAGACGGACATGGCCAAATCGAAATCTCTTTTGATGCTGATCAAGAATATATATACTTTATAGGGTCGGAGATGTCTCCTTCTGCCTGTTACATACTTTTGCACAAATCCAATACCCCCTTTTTACCCATTTTATGGGTACAGGGAGTAAAAAAAAAAATGGGCAAATTCGCCATAGTGCTATGTATAGAAGAATCAAATGAAAATATTACTTTGCATAAAATTGTAAAAATACTTATGTGATTTAATACTTGGTTTTAACGCCCATTACCAGGCGTATAATGTAGGGTCTTCGACTAGACAATTTTTAAAAAGTAGCATAAGTAAGTTCGTAGGTGCTCCTATACACATCAATTGCCACTCTATTTGTGAATTTGTGATAAGAATATGTTTTTCCATCGTCGTTTTATTTCTATAGTCTTTGCGCATCAACTGCTATTGCTGCCACGTAAATAAAGTTTGTCTTTGTTTGTCAATGTCTTCTTTGTGGTTTACTGTGTTCTCCCCTTATTGTTGTATTCGTAGGTTCTCTAGCGTCAGTCTCGTTCGTTCTCTCCTCTTAATGTCTAATATTTTGGTGTTGTCAAAATCGGCTGTGTGACCTGCTGTTGTAATATGTTGCGCAGGCACTCTTGTAATTTTTCTCTTATTCGCGTGTCCTTTATGTTATGCAATTCTTGTGCCAAGTGCACGCTTCGTTGTTCCTACGTACATATGTATGTATGTATATACCATTGCATCTTTCGCTTTCTTTCCCGTTGCATTTGATTTTGTATATGACGTGTTATATGAACGGTTATGTACTAACGAACAGTACATACAAGTGGCCCAACGACACCAATCACGGGCTTGTTAACGCGCGGACCCAAGCATTAATACAACCCACTTCCCGCCCAATTTGGCTAATTAAATCAGAAGAATCAATTTTACCAGTAATTAATTTGTATAAGAAAATTACACCAAGCATGGGTCTACGATCAGAAAGAAAAGGAAGATTTAGTATTAGGTGTATACTACGATAAAAGGGCAACCGAATATAAGGATTCCAGTTAAGACCCCGGAGTGCAAAGAGCAGAAATTGTTTTTGTACCGATTCTATTCTATCCTGATGAACCTTGTATTAGAGACACCAAATACAAGACCCATCTTCAAGAATAGGTCGCACCAGAGAAGTATAAAGAGTTTTAGTAGTTTTTTTTTTTTTCTTAAAACTCAGGGCACCAAAGGCACGATGCCCAAATCATACTAGAGATACCCGTTTCTTACTAGTAGTGCTGGATGCTGCGAGTTAGTAATAATACCTTGTGTTTGTTACCTTTGTTTTGCTTTTTTTAAATATTTCTTTAACCATTAACATAAAGCAACTTTTTTGTTTTGTTTAATATATGAAAAGACACGTTTAATTCACTTCCTTCATATATATATATATATTTTAGTTGAACATTTTATCAAAATAAGGCTATGTTCAAGCTTAACATACTTTTACGACAATTGAACTGTTTTCAATCATTTGTATGTTCGGGTCAAAACATTTTGTTTTTAATATTAAATAAAAATGAAATGGGACCCCCCTGTACCATTCCCACGTCAAATACTCGTTTCATCATTGAGTTTAACAAATTTGCCAAAATCGCAAGGTCCAAATTTCTCCATTCTTCTAAAATTTAATGTCTTAACTCTCCCACACTATTAAATTCTTTGTTATTGGCATAAACACGTCTGGTTAGGATGCCGCACAAGCAATCAATCGGATTTAAGTCCGGTGAGCAAGCTGACCAGTCCATGGTTTGCACCAAGCATGCCTCCAAGCATACTTTTGTCTAACGACTTGTGTGAATACGGGCGGTATCATCATAACAAGTAAGAATGCGTAGAATAAAATGAGTATACCTGACAACAAGACTCCCTGTACCCAGGTCAAAAATTTCCGATCGCATCTTCGTACACTTGCACATACACGCACATATACACAAAGACGCATACATACAAGCGACAGCGCAAGCGATGGATTTTAAGTGGCGGCTCTGGTGCTTCTTTCCCCGCGCGCTTCAGTACTGAGTCTTGTTTGTTGAATAACACGTGTTTATCGATCGACTTAAAATTTGAAACGCCAACTCCCAAAGCTATATCTTTAAAATGTTTGCTGAGCTGGATGCGTTCATACAGACGGTCTTTGTGTGTGTGTATCCGGACAAAGATGTGTTGAAATGCGAATGAAAAGTTGGCAAATTTGATCGTGGAAAGCCAAAAATCAGACAAAATGAAATATGACTATAGGAAATATGGCCTATTAATTTGTTGCGTAGTTATGCAGCACTTGCAGCAGTTAAATAAGTTATTAAAATGATCATGGTAGTTTAAACCCACTGACATTAAAATTTGGCAACCAAACCAACAGTCGATATTCAACCAACAAAATTAGCACCCGCGTCTGGCGTCGCCTTCCTCGTCGGCAGTCGAGGTTGGCTCATCAAATACAAACACAAACCCAGCGAACATATCGTCTTACTGGACAGCTAATGGTGGGCTAGCAACAATAACAATGCACAATTGTCAATTGTTAGTTCTTAATTGCACCAAAACAGCAGATCTGAGTCTAAACTTGCACTTGCATAAACTCGCATATCAATTGCAACGCCCGCCGCCTACTAAATTGGATATGGCAACAGTTAAAGCTTGGATAATAAAATATAAAAACGTCTAGTTTTTAGTTGATATGACTAAAGTTAAAGCTTGTATAATAAAAATTATAAAAAAGTTTTTAGTTGACGTTTATTCTTCTGCTCACGTTGTTGCTTGTGTAAACTGAGAACAATTGTGGGTGATTTATGGGCTAGTGCGCGAAATAGTTAACAATTTTTTGGGTGTCTGAGTAAGGCTGGCCCGAACAACTTCTCATTAACCGAATAAAACTTTCGAATTAAGAGTTTTGCTTTTCGCAGTCCAGATCGGCGGGATCAATGCGCAATAGAACATCCAACATGGATTCGAATGGGCCTTCTCGCAGCTCACTGTCAGTCAGCCGGGTCAGCATATTATTGAATATATTAAGTATCTAAGTACGTGTATACATTAGTAACTAAAAGTTATCAGGTATTTCCCGAAAAATTAAAAAATTAGTTATTGGCTTGGGTCCGTATGAACGCAATTTTTTCGACCCTCGAAGCTACATCAATCAGACTTTGTACAAGTGTTGATGCATTCCCTCGCGATTTATTTAAAATGCATTGGATCACAATATGATTAAAAACAAGTAAGAACGTTGCAGTCGGGTACGTCCGAGCACTGCACATTGGGCGCAAATGCCGATTTGCCGGCATAAAGTCCAAAATTATTTTGTTATATTTTCTTAATTTTTTTCAAAATTCCGTTAAAGAATTGCTCAACCATTATTAAACTGTTATTAAAAAAATTTTTTTGACCATCCATGGCTTTTTGGCAGCCCTTTAAAGTCAGCTGATTGTGATAGGTTATGTGTGCCAAACGCTTTCTCTAACACGTGTGCAAAGTTTGATCATTTACCATTTGCAAAATACTGCGTATATCTGTGGTTTAAATGATGCAAAATATTAATCAAGGTATGTAGAATGTAGATTAGAGTGCCAAAATTGTGTTAGCTTTTGTGTCATGTTGTTTTTTTTAGCAGATTTATTAAATCATGTTTTAGATCGAACCTAACCCCAAAATAGTTGTGTTTCGTGGAGCATAACTAATAAAATTACGTCGGATTACGTTAAGTGTAAATGTGGTAGTATGTGTTATTGTATAGGTATTTCAATAAAGTTAACAACTTTTGCACTTACTTGCGTAAATTCGTAATATTTAAATAGATTCAGAACAACTCGACATCCGTCGTGGCGATTTGTTGGAAGTCTGGCTGGGAAAAAGACGCAGTGTTAGCGCCACTTTTGATTGGCTGTGTGGAAAGATTAACAATAAGTGTTTGTCTAAAAGCTCGGAAGATGGCATTAAAAAGAAATTAAAAAATTTCGCTTCCCATGTCAATAAGCTGCTGGTTAAAAGTAACAGAGGTGGAAACTCTTCTTTATTTTTTAAAGAAATATCCGTGGTATCCAACGAGCGCTACTGTTCACAAGCTTTTAGTTCACGGTGCGGACATTATTGAATTTTCTGTTCTCCCTGTCGGTTGCTTAGGAGAGAACGCTTCCGAGGCTCGTAATAAATATTATAAGCGTGATAGATTATATCACGCCAGGAAAAACAGCCGCATAAATAACCTAACCGACGTGTTTCACAGAGCTTTGGATTCATCTGATCCTCTTTTATCGGGTATCTCTTCGCAAAGGAATAACAAGGCGCACTTTCTTCCGAAAGAAGTTATTGCCCTTTTGGAGTTACCCTTATTTTAGGAAGCAGTCGTTATGGAATACGATTTTGATTTTAAAGAAATTTTGAATTTTGAATTGGATCTTTAAATATAAATACTTAAATTTATCAATATAACCTAATCGTTTTTTATATATGTCGGCGGGGGGTCAAAATTCAAAAATAAAAAAATTTAAAAAATAACAATATCCGAAATTCAACAAAAATAATATAAATATATATGCAAAATTTCAAGTCTGTATCTTTAAAATTGGAGTTTATGCCGGCAAATCGGCTTTTGCGCCCACTTAGTGATTTCACTAAGTGATTTCCTCAGTGGTCCACGTTCCCTTCGGGAACATAGTATAAAAATTTGTGGAACAACATATTATGTGCATTTAAATGTTTCAATGTTATGTTGTTGTATTTGCTTCTCATTCGTCAGAGTATAATAGCGAGGCATTTGGATGATGTGGGGCACAAGTTTTTACTTGAAGAAAATTTTGTTAAGTAGTATCAAAGAATATAAAGTCATACAGAAGGCGCATCTCATACAACGAAAAATGTTCTATGAGGGGACTCATTTCAACGTACCCATATTTTGCTTGGTGAGCACTTATTTAAATACTCGTATATGTCGTTAGCCAGCGAGAGTTTTTCAAGGCAGTAGTGCAGTGGGATGTGGTGCGGCGCGTTGTCACGGTGGACGACCTGTGTTCAAGCCCAACTGGTGGCAGCTGGCTAACATAAATTTTTTTTATTTTTCTATAATGTTTTGTTTTTTTTTTGTTAATTGGTATTATTTTTTAACTGTTCGGTTTGCTGTATTTAATTTATTTTTATTATTTCTAATTGATAGAAGCGGACAGATAGATTAACTTATGAATGAATAGACAAAGGTTTTTTATTTTACATTTAATACTTCTATTAATTTAAAAAATTAAATTAATTAAATATATGTAGACAAGCAGCTTCATAAAAAAATAACGGTTGATTGAAAAGTTGAAGCATACAGAATCACAAGGCATACAGAATCACACAAGCAACAATTTCGTCGTTCTGTTAGGACGAGGTAACGGTAACGGTTCTAAAAATAGATTTCGTTGTGCTTCGACATCAGCGAGCCAAACCTCGCCAATTTTTGTAACACAGCTGGCATTCGCTTTCGCTTTCGGCTTGGTTTTTTTTTAAGCTCGCGATTTAGATACTCTACTTTTTATAAATTAGGTTACTGCTATTATTTGGCCTATAAAATATATATTTCATTAATGTTAATAAATAATGGAAAATGTATTTTTGATTTTATTTTTGACTAAGCGTACATGGCCACCATTTTAATTAACTGGCTGTGAACATTTTTTTTCTCTGAAGAAAGAGTATTTACGTTTCGGCGCTTCAAAGTGGAGTTTATACGCACACTTTTCTATATGTAAAAATTTCATTTTGGAAAAGAAATTGTGTGGCAAAAATGTATTGCTTTTTGTCTCTGCATTTTGTAAAGTTATTCGTTGATTTGCAGTTGAAGCGAGCAGTCATAATGAGCGCATGCAAGCAAACAATGGATACACCAAAATACAGGCAATCGGGCATCAGATTCTGTTGCGTGTGCCGAAAATCCAAGCGAGGCAATATAAATTTGAGGCTTTTCAAATTTCCTGATGCCGATAAAGTTTTGGGTCAAATTTGGAGAGAAAAATGTGAAATTAAAATTGAAGACTACAATAAAAAATTATTTATTTGCGAAAGTCATTTTTGCAGCACTTATGTTGGCAAGAAATTGTTAAAGTCTGAAGCCATTCCGACCTTAAATATGAAAAATGATAATAGTAATTAAAATGATGACTTAATCGATTATGAATATGATTTCCCTACAAAGAAGGCACGTTGCGATGACGTAGTCTGCAGTAATTGCGAAAGCAATATTAAAATACTTAAAATGTATAAAAAACGTATAAGCTTGCTGTTAAAAAAAAAAAAAATAATCGTTTGAAAAATATGCTGAAAAAGAACGGTCCGAAAGAGAAGAAAGAAGCTCCTTTCAAAATTTTTCAAAACGCAATTGATTTTATGCAAAATATTAGCAATGAATCCAAAACATTCTGTAAGATTTTGCTTCGAAGCAGACCTAAGCAATATTCCGAAGATGCCAAATATCTTGCGCAAAATATATTTTACATGTCGCAGTCAACATATTCTTTTCTAAGAGATAAACTTAATTTCAATTTGCCTCATGTTAGCACCGTAAACCGTTGGGCTCCAATAAAGTTTCTTCAGCCGGGGTTGAAAAACAGCGCATTTGAATATTTAAAGTACTCGTAATGGACGAAATGGCACTGAGAAAGGAATTGAGATATAATCAAACTTTAGATTTAATTGATGGATATGAAACGGACGGACTCAAGAGAAGTAAAACAGTTGCAAAGCAGGCTTGTGTGTTTATGCTCAGGTCCTTGTTTTCAAATTGGAGTACTGTCTTAAACTATTTCGTTTCGGAAAAAGGCTTAACTTCCAAAACTTTGTGTGACCTTATAAAAGAAATTATTAGTATGCTTAACAGTTTTGGGATATCAGTTAGAGTTCTTTTGTGTGACCAGGGTTCTTCTAACAGAAAGTGCTTTAATGATCTCGGTGCAAATGTTGACTGCCCATATTTTGAGTTTCAAAACAAAAAATTTTTTTGCATGTTCGACTTTCCTCACTTAATAAAGTCCTTAAGAAATAATTGGCTTGTATGCGACATGGATACCCCCAATGGAAGAGCAAGCTTTAACGTGATCAAGGAACTCTGGGAAAAGGAAGAAAATTCAAAAACGAAGATGTGTCCAAAATTAACTAGACAGCATATATTCCCGAACTCCTTTGAAAAAATGCGTGTCAAATTTGCTACTCAATTGTTTAGCAAAACCGTTCAAGCCGCCATAAGAACGATCTGCGATACTGTCGGATTTGCCAGAAATTCAAAAGAAGTAGCACTTTCGACGGCCGATTTTACACAAAACATTGACAAAATTTTTGATTGCATGAACAGTGGAGCGCTATATGCGGATAATTTGTATCGATCTGCTCTGCAATTAAATAATCAACCATACAAATTTATACAAGAATTTTTGGTTTATATTAAGAATGTAAAGTTTGTTGATAACAAAAAGCAAGGCAGCGTATTTTTTTTGAATGGGATACAATTGACGCTTACATCGATGCTTATGCTTACTGAGGAAGTTCTTACCAATAATCCTAAATTTTTTTTCCTGATGACTAAGCGGTTGAAGCAGGATAGATTGGAAAACACTGAACAATATACTGGCAAGGATAATGACATGGAAAATTGTACAGTCGAGCTCAAACAGCAATTGTAATACAGACATAGTAGAAGACTCTTCAATACACATGAGTACAATTGTTTCTTCAGAGGACTCAACTTCAAGTGAAGAAGCTGTCTACGCAGAAGACACGGAAAACACGGAAGTTTGCAATTTTGATAGCATTATATATGCAGATTATTTTTTGGAAGATGATTTTTGTAATTCTTCAAAAATAAACTTGGAGTTAGTTTCCATAAGATATTTTGTTGGATATGTTGCTTTCAAAATAATTCCAAAACTGAAATGTGAAAAGTGCTCTATTGATTTGAGAAAAGAGGATGAGGTATTAACTGCACCAAGTGAATTTTTTATGTTCCATAAAAACTACCAGTCCCTTACAGATTTTGGAAATCTCTTTGCCCCTTCCGATTCTCTTATGGAACCTAGCAAGAAACATATTTTAATTTTTCACAGAATTTTTGATTCAGAGCCAGAAAGATTGGAAATAAAGTCACACATGAAAAAAGCTTGCAAAACTTCAACCCCCGAGTGGTTTAGTGGTGAATGTAGTGAACATAAAGATTGTATATTAGATTTTCTTCTTTTGGTTTTGCTGCGCAAGCATTGTAAATGGGCTGTTGAAAAGGGCCAATCAAAAGGCCGAAAATTAAAAACAATTGCAGGCCAATAAGCTGTAAATCTCTTTTTTCGTCCGTTCGTTCTTTGTCGGTCTGTCCGTTTGTCTGTCAATCTATCCGTTCCTAATTTTGTCCCTCTCTATCAACCTTAAAGCAGAACAAGAGAAAATTTATCAAACCGGATAACACAAAAACAATTCCAATTAACAGAAAAAACCAATAATAAAAATAATTAAATGTTACCCCGTCATCATCGCCCCAGGCAGGTTTGAACCTCAGGTCCTTCAAACAACGTACTGCATCACTTCCCTCTGCACCACTGCCACTAATTATTAGCAGTGACAAACGGCAGATAACTGTGCAACAAGCATAAAAGAGAATGAAAGCTGTGATTTGGACTGTGCATGCCGTGGCTTGGCTCGTTTGAAACGAAGCAAACGGAATCTATTTTTAGAATATTTACCCGTTGACCGCCTGCCCGCATCATCAAACGTGAAAACAAATCGACGAAATTTTTGCTTGTGATGCGCCTTCTGTATGACTTTATATTCTTTGGTAGTATATAGTTATAGCTAGGGATAATGCTCAGTCCAATATTCAAATATCTGATTAATATGACCGTTACAATAATCGCTCGGGATTTTTGACATCTTAATTTTACTTCAGGCAACCTAAGCTTTAACCAGTTGGGAATTATATGTATTAGAAATAAAAATATACACAACTAAATATGTTGCCTACTTTTTAGCTTGATACATTCATGTATAATGTATCATTGTGATAGTCTCCCCTCTAACACAATATGTCGACGCAAGATTCAACCGATTTTAATTTTGAATAAAAGATGCACAGAGATTATTCAAATACCTTTTGAATAGTATAAAAATAACTAGCTGGTAATACACCAGCGTTTCCCGGCGAAATATTGTAACGAATCATTAACTATCATTAACTCGGTGGGCCAGGATCCGTATTAAAAAATTTTTACTTGCGATAATGACTTCAGATTTCGATTATAATTACTAATTATTAATTAGTTTTATTTGCTGTCAATGTACTAGGTGTAATTTGCTGTAGGTTTAGTGTTGGTGTGGCTCCTGTGGTGGCCGCCGTAGAGTATCCCGGTGATGCACCGACTCGCCGTTCAGCGTCACCTTTTTGCTGGGAACCACCCACTCGCTTTTGGCTCGTGGGCTAATTCCGCGTGGCAAAGCCCCGCCTAGTTGCAAGTGGATGCGCACCCGAATAGCTGGCTTGGTAGTAGTGGGGGAATCCGGTAGGGAACCCGGCTGGAAGTGATGGGATCCGGTAGGGATCCTTGCTGCAACTGGTTGGATCCGGTAGGGATCCTTACTGGGAATGGTGGGATCCAGTAGGGATACTTGCTGGGACTGCAGTGCTCCTGCCCTGCAGCGACTCGTTTTGCTCTCCCGTTACGCAAGGACTTGTCAGTGTTCTCCTGCTATTCGCAAGGATTTACCACTTGACTCTCCTGCTACACAGAAGGGGGTGCGTGAGTGCCCTCGGTCTTGGCGTGGTGGCCCGGGGGGCGTCCCTGTCTAGGTGGCTGCAGTGGTGTCCCTATCGGCGATGTTGCAGTCGGGGCGCGTGTTTTTGTTGGTGACAATGTTACCAGCGCACGCCCTGGCGGCGTTCTTGGCGACGCCCTTGCGGCGCGCGTCGGTGCTACCAACCTTGTCCTTCGTTGGGCGGGGTTTGTGGTCGGCCGGTACTCAACAACCTGCACGTATTGGCCTCCCGTTCCGTATCACCGACCGTTGCACTCGGTACACGTGACTCCGAAGAGATGACGACCACCTCAGTAGGACGGTCCGGGAGTGGTGCCGCGGCACGTGGCGGTAGTCTCATCGGAGCTAGCGCAGCGGAGCGTGGCTGCGGCTACACCATGCCGACTGGTTGCTCCCTCGGTGGCTCTGGTGACGGTAGCGGGGGACCGGTGCTGGCCGGCTGAGTTCCGGGACCTCTGCCGAGGACTCCACTGGTGGTGGTCGGATGGGCGAGTGGAGACCACGAGCTTGGATGGTGGCCGTCAGTCCTCGTAACGGCCTACGCGGATGGAAAGGCAATCGCGCTGCCGTCCTGGTCGACTGCCGCAGCGGTGTCGATTTAGTGGTCTGGTTGCTTGGCAATAGCAAATAATCTCACTTATTTGACTTTGGCTCCCATTTCCCGCCCGTAGCGACGGGTTGACGTAAATGTCACAAAATCGGTAAGCAGTCATTTAAGATAACATTGATGAAGTTGGACGAATAATACTAAAATCCAGAAAATAGCGGAAGGGTGGAAATAGATTGTACTTAATTTAAGTGAAAGTAATTTTTAAAATAATTACTGCCATTGTTTAAACAAAGCGCAAGCAAAGATTTTTTGAATCTATGTTCCCGGAGGTAAAAAGAGTATATTGGCGTTGCGAATTGTCCGTCTGTCCGTATGAACGCAATTTATTCCCACACCTAGAGCAGCTAGAGCAACCAAACTTGGTACACATGTTTGTGTATATCCTCAATTTATAATGTGTCAAGATCGCTCCCAAATTTAACATACAGTCTAATGTTTACCCCGTGGACAATTCAGCATCAAAATTTTTGTTGACCCCCCTACCCCCTTCCCCAAAAGATGCAAATCTATATCTCCCACAGCTGTACAGGTAGACTCATCAAATTTGACATGCAGACTACTGTTTTTTTTCGCGTCTCTTTCCGAACCCACAAATAACCAAATTATATAAGACTGGGTATAGTATTCTGCAGTCGGGTGCGTCCGACTGCAACGTTCTTACTTGTTTTCTATTGCGTTGGATATCTTTATAATTCTATGGTCTTTGGTTCAACGAGCCCCGCAGTGCTCAATGTGAGGTTGATGAAAATGCAATATTTGGGAAAAGTGCATGTTAAGCTTAACTGATCCGAATTCAAAATTGATTAGCCTACAAAATGCTTATAGTCACATTGCTAAAAACATAGAAGCGTAGAATGCTCCATCACATGAAAATACGAAAAACTTAATTGTTTGTTATTAGCATAGGAAATGAAGTATTATTATAATTTAATTAGTCTCAAAAACGAATTTAAGGTACTATAAAGTATAAGCCAAAGCAAAGAATGTAATTTCATTAAGATAGATTGCGCATCACTGATAGTCTGGCATGAGCATCACTGACAAGTCACAATGGCACGTGGTTGAGAGACAGTAGGTTACACCAAAGAATATAAAGTCATATGACACTGGGGAAACCGGATAGCTTCAAAGCCCTGCACACACTCGTCGATCTTAGATTCGGTCAGAAAGTTTGGCGTTATGTACTCTTCCGTAAACTCCGCAACGACAGCCATGCAAAATTCGTGCAGAATTTTGCAGACCAGTCCGATTTTGAAAATCTTGCCAGCATATTGTAGGGAAATTCATACCGCGTCGGCTGATAGGCTATAGTGCTCTGTAGGTGCCATACATTTCAAATAATACGTATTTAAAGTTAGAAAATGAGCTCTCTCAATCGTGGCCCTGATCCAAGCAAATTTGTCGTCTCGCTGCCGTCGTACCATTTGAAATATCTACATACATATGTATGTATGTACACTGTATGATAAGTGGTTAAGGGTTGCGATGCGAGAATGCGATGAATACGTATGTAGTAAGATCGCACATTGTTTGGTGCTGCCATACCATAAAGCGCGCACATTCGATTTTATATAGTATACTTGAAAATAAAATAGAATTGCCAAATGTTAATATATTTAATTGCATATTCAAAAGAACATTTTAAAATTTTTTATATGAAAATTACTCAATAAATAAATATAACAAACTAGCAGGTAATACACCGGCCTTGCCCGGCGAAATATTTAGATTAAAGTGCATTATTGATCCCTGTACCAAAGACAATTTAACAACAAGATATCCAACGCCCATACAATGAATGAACAACGAAATTTTTGGTGTGGCTTTTCAAGTGGCTTCGCTTGGCGCGCTCTCGCTCTCGGTTGCTTAGGTGGCTTTTCGTTCTGCAGTGCTCTCGATTTCTTTCATTTGTTTTTGTTGTAGCTTGCACTTCACTACAGGATAAATGGACACATTTTGTGTCATAAATTTTTAGCTGAAAGTTCACTAAATATTTTTGGTCGTGTTCCTTTGGTAACGTTCGAATTCTTGTTAGAGTTTTTGAACAAAAAGTGGCCATGACATCATTCTTTTTTTAAAATAAAAACCACAATTTAAAAGACAAATTATTGATACTCTGTACAAAAATTTGTCTCATGCCAGAAAAACTTTAATTTTTTCTACAGTGCCAAGGAAGATTATATTTTCTGAACGCGCACATGGTGCATTGTGAACTACAAAATACCCTGTACATGTATCATTATATAAGGGAAAATAATTTCACATGTAGTATAGTATATAATGCGCAGAATTCCCTACATTTATCTACTCTACAAAACAAAACATAGTCCGCGTCAAAAAAAAAAACATTCAATTAATCGGACGGCATGACAATAGTATTAGAATCAATTTATTAAATACAATATGTCAGTGCCGACACCAAGAGAACATGAAACTTGGACTTAAACTGAAATTGAATTGTGAAACTCGCTGGCTGCTTTCCAGTTGCCACCGAATCGTAAAGTCAGACAGAGCAACTATGAAAGAGATCGAGTGCGTAGATATACATACGCGCGCTAATCTGGCATTGCATTTGGGATTTGAATTGTGTGCAGATTTTTATCTATACGTGGTGAGGCTGAGAGCTCATTCTATTTTTAGAATTTTACGATCTCAAAGTAGAGCGCCCGATCGCACGACCATTTCGAGCCCAGAGAGCGGTTGCACGAAAAACAAGCGTTCCCTTGTGCCATTTTTTTGTTCTTCGTTGGATATCTTGTTGTTAAATTGTGTTTAGTGTAACCAAAGAATATAAAGTCATACGAAGCAAGGCGAGTTGTTGAAAATGCATTTGGTCATTTAAAGGCCAGATTCCGACGCGTTGGCAAAAGGCTAGACAGCCACTATAAAAACAACGCGGTGCTCATCATGGCTTGTTGTGTGTTGCACAACACCTTAAATGAGGGCGAAAGGGAACAGCCGAACCAGGACAACACTTCCGCTGACTTCACCAGATCAGCCGAGGAAGTGCGATCAGCAATAGCACAATATATGCTTGAAAAATAAACAAACGTATATTGTAGTAGTACTTGCAATAAAAACAAAACAGAACTTCTTAAATATTTCTATATTATTTTATTATTACTATACTATTATTATATTACTATTATTTATTAGCTCCGAGAATATCAAGAACTTTATTTTGGAATACAACAATTCCTCCTCTGCAATTCGCTCTAAAACTGATTCTTGTCTCCTGAGCGCTTCATTACGTGTCTTCGAATCCTCCTTTTGGTGCTCTAACCTCTGCCGAGCAACTAGCAGCATCTCTGCCTGGGTATCCTGCTTGCTGCGTTATGCAGGAGGAGACTCAACTGTATCGACCGCGGTATTGGTGCTGCACGAAGGCACCTCTGGATCGAACTTTAAAATGTCTTCCATATAATCTGTAATTAGGGCGTTATTAATGATCAACAAATAAGTACAATAATACAAAACTTGCTGCTGTTGTCCAAGGTCGGCAAATCAACATCGTGCACCCGTAAGCCCCCCAAAATGAAGTGCACTTTCTCATAATGGGCCCAGGAAGACGGCGCCGCACCACTAGGGGTGGCGAGTTTTTCCTGGTTCCGCGCAGGTCAGTTATGTGCTCAACCCATAAAATGCTACAAATAGAATGCGCTCTCAGCCTCACGACTTTGATAAAGCAATTCTGATTCATGCATACATACATACAAAAATACATTTGTTTTTTTGTACATATGTATGTACATACAAATACACATTACTGTTCAGGCAGCATTTGGAATGTCTTTTTTACAAAAATCACCTTGAAAAGTCTTTTTCGAGTCGCATTTCTGATTAAAAAGAGATTGGTGATAAAAAGAAGACTCGAAAATGACTCGCGCATATCTTCTATATGTATAAAAGAGTTCAACCTGACTGACTGATTGGTGACATTTGGGCAGCCCAAACGGTAGAAGCTTGCAATTTTTACAGTACCTTGTTATAATAAAATTAGATGGAATTGCCAAAAAAAATAGTCAAATATATATAGGGAAGTATAAGAAATTGTATTTGAAAATTGTATGAAAATCTCGGTATGCGCCAGCTGCTGCATAACAACGTGAAAGTGCAAAAGAGAGGCAGTTTTATTCAGGGGGTCAACATTAGTCTGTATGCCAAATTTGGTGACTCTAGCTTTACTGGTGTGGGAGATATAGGTTTGCTCATTTGGGGGGGTGGGGGTCGGAGATCCAAAAATTTTTGATGCAGTTTTATCCAGGGGGTCAACATTAGTCTGTATGCCAAATTTGGTGACTCTAGCTATGAAACTGTAGGAGATATACCCCTGTGGAAAACGTGTTTTGGGGATAGCATGTACCGATCTGGGGGGAGGGGGTAAACCTGTCAAGACCCCCGCAATTTGGGGAAAACCTGTATCTTCCACATTTTTAAAGCTAGAGTCACCAAATTTGGCATACACACTAAAGTTGAGATTCCTGACAGATCTACATCAAAAATTTGGTAACACCCCCATCCCCTTTGCAATGCATTTTTACAGCAATGAAATTTCGGTATTCTGCTGTTTTATAGCTTTTTTCTTTGTGCTGGGGATTAAGAGGATGGACATTCCAAATGGTACGACGGCAGCGAGTCGACAAATTTGCTTGGATCAGGGCCACTTTGACTTCGTATTCCGTGTGTGGCCCTGATCAGGGCTGACAGCTGTCTCTCAATCGTGGTCATAACCTATGAGCTCTCTCAATCGTGCTCTCAACCGTGCGACCGATCGCTGACTTCACCAGAACAGCCGAGGAAGTGCGATCAGCAATAGCACAATATTTGCTTGAAAAATAAACAAACGTATATTGTAGTAGTACTTGCAATGAAAACAAAACAGAACTTCTTAAATTTTTCTTTATTATTTTATTATTACTATACTATTATTATATTACTATTATTTATTAGCACCGAGAATATCAAGAACTTTATTTTGGAATACTGTTGTCTCCTCTGCAATTCGCTCTAAAACTGATTCTTGTCTCCTGAGCGCTTCATTACGTGTCTTCGAATCCTCCTTTTGGTGCTCTAACCTCTGCCGCCATGCTTCACCGTAGGTTTCAAGTGGTTACTTTGAAGCTCAGTATTTGGTTCAAACTCGCCCGATTTCCTTTTTGGAATGACATGATCTTTGCAGACGAGTCCAAATTTAACCCTCTAAGGCTACTTTCAAAAATAATGGAAAAAATTAAATCGAATAATTTTTTCTAAAGTGAATTGTGGCTCCAGAACTCAAAAATGTAGTCAGAAAAAGTGTATAAGCTTTCGTTTACCTGTAAGGTGAGAAATATGAATAAGTGCCTTAAGGCACTCTTGGGGCTCTGAGTGTAAAAATAGTCATTTCCAAATTACGAAGTTAAAGTTTATTTATTTTTATGATACTTCACGAAAAAAAATTATCAGCTGAATTGCTTTAATATATTTACTTTTATTAGCACAACAAAACACAACGAGCAGCAAGACAAATTTCACGCGTGAAAAAACACATGTTTTGTGCACATGAAAATAAAAAGTACCGTTAAAAGCTTCTGAGAGCTTTCAAAGCTTCTAGACATAATTTGGTGTGTTTATTACTAACAGTCAAAAAATATTCAAATGATGTAAAAGCTCTTAATTTTTTTATTATTGTGAATAATATAATAAGTGTCTATAGACACTCTTAGGTGTTAGAGGGTTAACATATTTGGATCCGATGGAAGACAGCATGTTTGGCGGCGACCAAATACTGAGCTTCAAAGTAACCACTTGAAACCTACGGTGAAGCATGGCGGGGGTCACGTTATGGTTTGGGCCTGTATGGCTCAGGTGTGGGCAATTTAGTTTTTATTGATGGCATCATGGATGCAAAGATGTACTTTTCAATATTGAAAGAAAATTTGTTGCAAAGTGCGGAAAAACTGGGCATACGGGAGCGGTTTCGTTATTACCAGGACAACGACCCCAAGCACACCGCGGCAATTGTGAAGACTTGGTTAATCTGGAACTGTCCCCATGTAATCAAAACGCCAGCACAGTCACCAGACTTAAACGTCATTGAGAATTTGTGGGCAATTTTGGACACCGCCATAAGGGAACGCAAGATAGCCAACAAAACTGAGCTCAAACGTGCCATATTGGAGGAATGGCAAAAAATTCCACCAGAGACGACAAAAAAATTGGTTGCTTCCATGGAAAACCGCTTGAAGAATGTCATTATAAACAAAGGAGGACATACTAAGTATTAAATATTAGAATTAAGAACAAAATGTTATTAAAAAGTAACTGCACGAAATAAGCTGCGGCGTGAAGAAAGCCTTAAATTTATGTTTTTGGTATATATTATTGTTTTGTTTTTATAATTAATAAAATTGTTTATGTTTATTATAAAGTTAATGTTAAACCTTAAATTACTGCATTTAAACTTTATTGATATCTTTGATAGTTTAGCCGCAGTAACGATTTCAATTTTCAGTTCTTAGCTGCACGAAATAAGCTGCGATCCACTGTATAAAAGAGTTCAACCTGACTGACTGATTGGTGACATTTGGGCAGCCCAAACGGTAGAAGCTTGCAATTTTTACAGTACCTTGTTATAATAAAATTAGATGGAATTGCCAAAAAAAATAGTCAAATATATATAGGGAAGTATAAGAAATTGTATTTGAAAATTCTATGAAAATCTCGGTATGCGCCAGCTGCTGCATAACAACGTGAAAGTGCAAAAGAGAGGCAGTTTTATTCAGGGTGTCAACATTAGTCTGTATGCCAAATTTGGTGACTCTAGCTATGAAACTGTAGGAGATCTACCCCTGTGGAAAACGTGTTTTGGGGATAGCATGTACCGATTTTGGGGGGTGGGGGTGGTGATGTCAA
This sequence comes from Hirtodrosophila histrioides, assembly GCA_037075165.1. NCBI lineage: Eukaryota > Metazoa > Arthropoda > Insecta > Diptera > Drosophilidae > Hirtodrosophila > Hirtodrosophila histrioides. The sequence continues at coordinate 208,718 of JBAMCL010000055.1, forward strand.
CAAATTTTTGTTGCAGATCTGTCAGGAATCTCAGCTGTGATTTAACGTGTATACCAAATTTAGGTGACTATTGCTTTAAAAATGTGGAAGATACAGGTTTTCCCCAAATTGTGGGGGAGGGGGTGGGGGTCGATATACGATATACAACGATATACACGAAGTTTGGTTGCTCTCAAAAATATAAAGGCAAAAAAATTGCGTTTATACGGACAGACGGACATTTCGCAAAACCAATATACTATTTTGCCTTTGGGAACATAGTAGAATAATTGGTTTATTGGCGAGGAAGGCAAAAAATCATAAGTTTGTGAAATATGTAATATGTAGATAAAATTGAAGATGAGAAATATAATTAAATATTATGGGATGTAAAATTAGGTTTTATGTCGGAAAATAGTATGGGGGTGTGGTTGTGAGATTTTTTTGTTTTGGAAAATGTGTTGGGTGATTAAGGGAGCAAGTTTGGGGGTAGGATGTGCAAAAAGAAAAATTTGCCAAAAAGAAGAAAGTGAAATGCAATTTCAAAATAGGGGATGGGGGGGGTGTTTTGTTGTATTTTTGTTTTTTTTTTTTTTTTGGGAGGAAAAGGGTGAAACAGATTTATAAATTGTGTGTGTGTGGTGTGGTGTGTTGTGTGGTGTGTTTTTTTAAATAAAATTATTTTTTAATAAAAAGGGGGTTGAATAAAAAGGGGGGGAATGTATTATTTTTGGGTAAAGAGGGGTGCATAGTCTTGATGCTCTGTAGGTGCCATAGATTTTAAATAATAAGTAATTAGAAAAGTTAAAAAAAGGTTGCCAGGCCGAATGTTTGCATTCAAACTTATCGCTCAATTTTAAAGCTATGATTATGAAACTTGGCAGAAGTCTTTATTTTCGATGCAACCAGAACATATATGAAAAACAGCCGGATCGAATCACTATATCATATAGCTCCCATACGAATAATAGGTTGACAACTATGTTCTTGTATGAAAAACTTTTTTGTTTTTGTAGTCGCTATCTACCAAACCAAACTCACCAAATTTAAGTTTAATCATGTTTTACATATGCTCACCAAATTTCATTGAAATTGGACATATATATCTTATACCTGCCCTAGGAGCGACCGGAGTTGTTGTATGCAAACGCTGCAAAATGTGCTGAAATGCCTGAAGAACGAAATAAAACTACAATAAATGAATTAAATACTACCCGTTTTACTTGTTAAATACCATTGCCATTAAAAGTGGTGAATTTTTCATACATTTTTCATACAACAAGTCAAGTTGCAACCGATTGCTCCCACGGCAGGTACAAGATACATTAGATCGCTCCCACGGGAGGCACGGATGGCTTGGTCGCCATTTACGCGCAGATTTATAATTGGGCCCTGCTGTTGTTGCTGTGCCTCGGCTTGGTCGCCATTTCCGCGCAGATCAGCGGCCGAACATATTTGAGTGGATCTGCGCGTTCGTGTGGGTCTCATTCGCACAACATTTAACCGAAGGGCGCCGAATGGAATGAGTGAGAGTGGTCGGCAGTATTCGAATTAATTCGAATGCGAACAATTTTTGCGTGCATGTATACGATACATATGTATATGTATGTATTGTAATACTGCGCAACCCGATTACTGCTGTTTATTTGCTGTTCGTAAAAAGATGAAAAAAACGAAATAAAATACGCAAAGCAACGTTTACTTTTTTCTATTAAATATGTATATATTTATTTGAACATTATTTTTCCAGATTTGAGTGTAAAAACATTATTTTGCTTATATTGTCCGAACGTTTTTCGGTTATTAAATTTCTAGCATCACAAAAAACTCGCTCAGATGATGCGCTACTTGCTGGAATGCAAAATATCTTGCAGCTAGTTTTATGCAAAATGGGGAAATGCTTTTATGAATATCCCACCAACCTAGGCAATCAAAATTGGTTGCGTATGGCACATTGATCCAGATTTTTTAAAAAATTTGACTAGTCTGCTGCAATTTCTAACGATTTCGCTCATCTCAGGTATGTCGTTAATGGCCTTTTCCACCGTATTGTTGAGCAAGTGGTTGACGCAATGGATTTTATTCAGATCGCGGAAGGCTGAAATCATGTTAGACCCACGGTCAGTTACAATTACCGGACTATCCAGATCGAGGTCACAACCAAATTCGTTTAGTATTTCGCTAATTTTTGATCGAATATTTAAACCTAAGTATGGAAAATAAAATAAGAAATCGAACTTTTGAAGTTTAGAGGATTAACAAACCTGTGCAGGCAGTTTCTTTCATTGATTTCATTGCCATTAAACGGTAGACAAGTACTCCATCTTTTATGTAATGCACTGTGCATGACAAATACGAAGTCTTAAAAAAATTGTCCGTCCATATGCCGCTGGTGATCGCATAGCCAAAGCTCTTGTATTTTTCAATTTCCGCTTTTATCGGGCCGAAGTGTTTCTCAAATATAGCAGAAATATTACGGGAAATTGTCGTTGGATGTGGTAATAATTTGTCGATATCTACATTTGGGCCAAATGTTGCTCCGACTTTTAATAAATATGCCACAAACTTTTTTAGTCCAGAGTCCTCAACGATTTTGAACGAACGACAGTTCTTAATGACCCATTCGGTCATCACTACAACACCCTCCTGTTTCATTTCCGGATTAACGTCCACTTGTGATGTGTTTTGAAATTTGCTGCAATTTACTGTGTAGCATTTGTGTTTCACAATATTAGGTGTGCTGCCCAAAAATTTTAAAACGGTATAGCACATCCTACAAGCTACAACCCTCACCAGCTCATCGCCATTTTCATCCTGTATTTTTCCGAAAAACTCCCAAACTTGACTTCGCCCTCTCTTCTCAGCTAATTTATATACTCCATTCTGAAGCTTCTCTTTTATTTCGATTGAGGCAGTCAAAATCTATATTGCAAAACCTAATTATATTAATATCTAATACAATAAATATATATTAAAAAACATACGTACACATAATGACAATATCACAAGTACATACACCAAAACCGGGAGTAAAACACGACAAAGAAAAGACAACCAAAATATAAATACATACACGCAAAGCGTATTACGCACATACATATGTACGTACATACACACATTCCCTAACCCTGCACCTGCGACACGAACTTGGTGGACCTGCCGCTTCGGGTCGTGAGAGCGAGAGCAGCGCTGCGACAGGTCCCCCGAACAAATACGAAGCGTAGGGGACCTGCCGCGTTGAAAATTTTTAGTAAATGTTGTTCGCACCAAATGGAATCTCTATAAGTGATTTCCTCAGTGCTCGCGCATATCTTCTATATGTACATATAAAAGAGTTCAACCTGACTGACTGACTGATTGGTGACATTTGGGCAGCCCAAACGGTAGAAGCTTGCAATTTTTACAGTACCTTGTTATAATAAAATTAGATGGAATTGCCAAAAAAAATAGTCAAATATATATAGGGAAGTATAAGAAATTGTATTTGAAAATTGTATGAAAATCTCGGTATGCGCCAGCTGCTGCATAACAACGTGAAAGTGCAAAAGAGAGGCAGTTTTATTCAGGGGGTCAACATTAGTCTGTATGCCAAATTTGGTGACTCTAGCTATTAAACTGTAGGAGATCTACCCCTGTGGAAAACGTGTTTTGGGGATAGCATGTACCGATCTGGGGGAGGGGGTAAATCTGTCAAGACACCCGCAATTTGGGGAAAACCTGTATCTTCCACATTTTTAAAGCTAGAGTCACCAAATTTGGCATACACACTAAAGTTGAGATTCCTGACAGATCTACATAAAAAATTTGGTGACACCCCCACCCCCTTTGCAATGCATTTTTACAGCAATGAAATTTCGGTATTCTGCTGTCTTATAGCTTTTTCTTTGTGCTGGGGATTAAGAGGATGGACATTCCAAATGGTACGACGGCAGCGAGTCGACAAATTTGCTTGGATCAGGGCCACTTTGACTTCGTATTCCGTGTGTGGCCGTGATCAGCGCTGACAGCTGTCTCTCAATCGTGGTCAAAACCTATGAGCTCTCTCAATCGTGCTCTCAACCGTGCGACCGATCGCGCGACAGTTTCGAGAGAGCTGTTTTACGAAAAACAAGACTTCCCTTGTGCCGTTTTCTTGTTCTTAGTTGAATATTTTTTTAATAAAAAATTGCCACAAGCAATCCCGAGCACAAAGAAAGAGCTATAAGACAGCAGAATACCGAAGTTTCATTATTGGAAAAATCCATTGCAAAATTTAGTCTTCAAGCAAATCTCAAGGAGTGAAGTTCAATAAAGATATAAGGTACTCAGAAATTTTCAATTTCATCCGAACATTATTGTATGTAAGGACACACAAGTGCTGTAAATATCTAATTTAAAGTTAAAGGACATGTTTTGATGAACAATGCTTAAAATGCGTTGAGTTAAATTAAATGCGAAGCCGAAAACGTTTGAGTGAGTGAGTGCGCTCTGCCTAGACTCAAACGAATGAGTGCGAGTGTGTGGGAAGAGGCTACGTTTTGAATGCATTCGAATGCCAAACCAGCATTTTAATTGTTGTTTTCTTGTCGTGCATAAGGAACAAGTAAGAATGCTCTAGTCGAGTATACCCGACTACGAAACTACCTGTACCCAGGTCTAAAACTTCCAATCATATGTTCGTCTCTTACATATGCACGCACACATACACAAAGCCGCACACATGCGAGTCACAGCGTACGCAAAGCATTTTAAGTCGTGGCTGTGCTTCTTCTTCCCCCCCTCGCTCCAGTACTGAATCTTGTTCGTTGAATAACTTCCGTGTTTATTATCCGATCAACTTGAAATTTTGACAGCAGGTTAAGAGTGACTAAAGTATCGTACATGTCGAATCCCAAAGCTATATCTTCAAAACTATGGCTGTAAAACGTTTTGATCGAATTGCGGGGGAACGGGGGAAGATATCTGAGATCAGAAATTAGCTTGACCTGCGCCTGCTATACACGAACCTACATTCCAAATTTGGTGTCTCTAGATCTTATAGTTGCTGAGATCGTTGCGTTCATACATACAGACGGACAGACAGACGGACATGGCCAAATCGAAATCTCTTTTGATGCTGATCAAGAATATATATACTTTATAGGGTCGGAGATCTCTCCTTCTGCCTGTTACATACTTTTGCACAAATCCAATACCCCCTTTTTACCCTTTTTACAGAGAGTAAAAACACATTAATAAATAACGAAAACAAAACAATAAAATAAGAAAAACATAAATAAAGGGATTTTTCATGCAGCAGCTTATTTCGTGCACTCCATTTTGATAAACGTATTATTCTTTTTTATTTTATTTATTTAATAGTAAGTTGGCTTAGTTTAAACTATGGCCAACCTAGCAATAATAGCGCTGGCTGCTTAGGCCTTCGGCTATGTACATGTCTTAAGATTAGGTGGATAGATATTATTAAAAAGTGTTACTTAAAATTATTGTGAGTAGGTGTATGTATGTCTTAAGGCTAGGTGGTATAATAAAGTATATATGTACAAGGTGTTACTTAAAATTAATTTGATTAAATTAAGTGATAAATCTTGCTTAATTTAAGGAAAGAGATAATTCTTGTTATGTGTTGTTGTGAAGGGTCGGTGATAAGTGTTATGGGGTCTATGTTATTGAATGAGTTTAGTCTGTGTGTTTGGAATGAAGTGCAGTCTATTAAGATGTGTTTAAGGGTTATGATATTGTGTGTATTGCAAAATGTACAAATGTTAGTGGAGGTTGTTGGGTTCATGTAGTGGGAGTGGGTAAGTTTGGTGTGTCCAAGACGAAGCCTTATCAATTTTATCTCATCGAGTCTGCTGATTTCATATTTATTTTGAGGTGTTTTAGAAAATATTTCGATAATGTTGATTTTGTTTTTGTTAATGGATTGGTACCAATGTGATGTGTTCGTAAACGTGTTCATATTTTTGTTTTTATAATAGCCCTTTAGATGTTTTTTAATGTCATTTAAGTTGAAGTTTGCAGTAGTAGTAATAGGAAAACGTTTTGCATTTTTGGCCGAAAGGTCAGCAAAATCGTTTCCCTTAATACCCTTATGTCCCGCGATCCACATTAATTTAAATTTAGGATAATGGTCTATTAAATGTTTTCTTATATTTACAGGATAGTGGGAAGTGTTGTTAATGTTACTAATGCAATCTAAAGATAATAGCGAGTCTGAGCATATCAAAAATTTTCCCGGTTTGTTTTTTAGAAGTAAAATAGCTTCATAAATTGCGATTATCTCGGCAGAGAAAACCGTAGAATCTATGGGTAGTAAACCAATTTTCAGTGTTGTGTTTTCAGTGGTTATTGCGAATGTAGTTATTTGATTGTCTTGTGATCCGTCTGTGTAAATGCATGTATATGTTTTATTTTGGTTTTTAATTTTTAGAAATTCCTTGTTAAAAACAATGGCTGGTGTTTGTGTTATGTTGTGTATTCTTAGAGAAGTGTCTATGGAGTTATGTTTAAGAGCCCATGGGGGGTGTGTTTCTAGTGTTTCCTTTAGGAGTGTGATATTTATGTTCAGAGTTTTATTTAAGTGTATAACACGGTCAATTGTGGATAGTTGTTTTGGTTTACGTGGTGGTTTGTATTTTTTGATAATATTTGATATTGGTGAGTCACGTGAGTTAGCTATTGTTTTTATGAGGTAGGTTGTTAAAAGGTTTCTTGTGTCGTGTACAGTGTTGATTCCTGATTCAAATAGAAGGTTTTTTACTGGTGTGGTTCGGTATGCACCAAGGGCATATCTAACTCCGGCGTGTATGATTCGGTTGATTTTTTTAATAGAACTGTCTGGGGCGTATCCGTATAATGGTAATGCAAATTCTATTTTAGAAATCAATAAGGATTTGACGACTGAGATTAAGGTTTGTGTGCTACAGTGGAATTTTAGACTAGCTAGACATTTAATGACATTGAGTGATTTTGAAAGGGAAACTGCTAAATTTTCTATATGTTTGTTCCATTTATAATTAGGTTTTATTGTAATTCCTAAAATTTTCAGTGTTCTAGTGTCGGTAATATCAATGTTCCCTGTCGAGACAGCGCATCTGCATTTGTGTTTTCTACAAATGTGAATGTGTTTGCATTTGGAAGTAGATAAAACCGCCCCTGAATACAAACACCATTCTTGAATACTATTAAAAACTTGGTCAAGTTGAATTCTTGTATTTTTTTCCTTTCCCATTTTCAAAATTAGATTGTAGTCATCTGCATAAGCGCATAAATGTAGTTCCTTGTGTAGTGAAATAATGTTTGTGAGTTTGTTGTAGCCGATAATAAATAGGATTACACTCAGAGGGGAGCCCTGAGGTATACCGTTTTGTAAAAGATGGGTATTTGAAAGGTGATTTTCAATGCGTACTTTAATTTTCCTATTAAGCATGAAATTTTTGACATATTTTGTGATTTTTGGCCCAACTTCCCATATGTGGAGTTGGTCTAATATCGTGTGAATTCCCATCTTATCAAATGCCTTCGCAAAGTCTAGGGATATTATGGAAGTGTGATTTTTGTTGGCTAAAGTTCTATTTATTATATGGTCTATGTAGAGTAAATTGTCTATAATAGATTTGCCTTTTCTAAACCCAGTTTGTTGGTTGTTTAGTAGTTTACTCGTGGTAGCAAACCACCATAGACGTTTTGCGATTATTTTATCAAGTAACTTGGCAAAGCAGGAATTAAGTGATATTGGTCTATAGGAATCTACTTGTGTTTTGTCTGATTGTGATTTATAGATTGGGGCTATTATGCTAATTTTGTATGTTTGTGGAATGAAATGGTTAAGGATAGAATTGTAGTAATTTATGACTCTAAGTTGCATTATTGGACTAAGATTTTTTATCATGGGGTATGATATTCGATCTAGACCAGGAGTGTTTCCTTTGAGGGATGCAAGTGCTGAATTGAATTCTAGGGGTGTAATGTCGGTTTCTATTTGTAGTGCTTTATGGGAAGGGGTGTATGTGTTGTGGTTGGTAAGAGTTCTAGTTTTATTGCTTATAAAAGTGTTGTTAAAGTTATTATCATTAGACTTTTTCGACCAGTTTTCACAAAATATTTCTGAAATTTCAAGTTTATCGGTAATGTAATTGAGGTTTGAGGAATTTTGAATGCAATGTTTATTCTTAGGTTTGTGTAAACCGCAAAAAGTTCTAATATTTTTCCAAACTCTATCAATGGGGGTGTATGGGTTAATTTCTGCTGTAATTTGTTTAATGGCTAGTTTTTTAGAAATTTTTAAGGTTCTCCTAAACAATGCATTTTGTTTCTTATAATTGATAACATTTTCTGTCGTGATTCTTTTATTAAGGGTATTCCAGGCTTTATTTTTATTTCTTTTGAGCAATTCCAACTCTTTATTCCACCATGGGACACGAGACGGTTTTCTCTGAACCGTCTGTGGTATGGCTTGGTTGGCGCTCTTCAGTACTATTCTGCTGCCTCTTTGTTTATATTATTGCTAATTGGTGTGTTTGAATTGTATTCGGATGATAGGTGACTAAACTTATTCCAGTCGGCAGACTTAATTATAAAAAAGGAGTGTTGTTGTTGGTTTTGGTATTGTTGAAAAGTGTGCCATGTGTGCTGTCTTCTGTTACCCAGTTTGCCTCTATAGCAAGATCAGGTGAACAGAATGTTAAGTCGATGTGTGTCATTGAGTTGTGTGTGGATAGGTGTGTGGGGTTGCCGTCATTGAGAAGTATATATTGAGATTGTACGATGAATTTGTCCAGAGTGTTGCCGCGTTTATTATTTTTGGGGGAACCCCAACTTTTATGCCAGCTGTTAAAATCTCCAGTGACGATAGTATTGTTATGCATTAGTAAAACTGATTGAAGATTGGATAGTGTAAAGTTTTTGTCAAGGGCTATGTAAGTAGAGATAATGTTGATTTTCTTTTTGGATTGTATTTGTAAACAAACGGCTTCAATGTCGTTGTTTAGGCTAATTTCTCTGTGCTGTACAGAATTGTGTACCAGTATACCAGTACCACCGTAAGATGATGCTGATACTGTAAAATATAAAGAGTAATTAATTGGGGTAGGTAGTATTTGGTTTGAAGATATGTGCATTTCCTGGAGTGTAATTATTTGTGGGTGGTGTGTTTTAATTAGAATTTGTAAATCACTGTAGTTGTTTTTATATCCTTTAATATTCCATTGAATAATTTTAAGGGTCATTATGAATTTAATAGTTTAGGTATTTATGTGGATCGCTGAACAAAGTGAGTCTGTTTGGCATTGGTCAGTGAGTTAGCGAAGGGGTCTTATATAGAAGCGCGAGCGATAAGGACATCAGCTGAGGCAATAGCTATTTAGATAAAGGAGGAGAATGTAGGAGAGCCCCACGCAGATCCCAATGACCAGCACCAACTACAGTGAAAATTGCGTCTCTCCGCGGCTGAACAAGGGGAGCGGGACAGACGACGCAGTTTGAGGACTTCGTCATCTGTTCCGCTCCCCCAGCCAGCCGCAGGGAGACGGGAAGGAAATTTAATTTTAATCTACTGTTTCGTCTGTATTACTATTATCAGATTTCGCTTGGTCTATGTCGAGACGTTTTTTGATAAGGCTTGGTTTTGATTTTGCTTTTAATGTTTCTTTTTTTTCTTTAATTTTAAGTCGGCTTCTAAGTTTTCTTGATGTGTGGTGAGTGTGAGGTTTGTGCTAGTTTTCGTCATTTTGGCTGCGGTTGCAGATAGGTAGTCTGAGTCTGAATCGACATCAGAATAGTGAACTGTTTTGCGTGTTTCAGTATTATTGTTATCATTACTATTATCATTGTGGTTTTGGTTATTATTTTGTAAATTCGGGCTATTGTTAGATTCTATGCTAGTTGTAGGTGTGGTGTTTTGTTTTGTGACTGTGGAGTAGAGGGCACCGTTGTGTTGGTGTCTCTCGTGGTATATTGTTACAGCTGTTTTGGCGTCAACTTTTTGCAGAGTTTTTATGGCTTGAATCTCTTGTTGCTTTACGAAGATTGGGCATTTACGGTCTACCGATGAGTGGTCACATGGGGTGAGTTTCTTGTCCCGGCAATTGATGCAGTTCTTGTCGCTGATACAGATCTTGTTTTCGTCTTCTTCTGGATGGTGATCAGCACAATTGAAGCAAATTTTCTTGCCACGGCAAAGTTTTGACAAATGGCCAAAGCGAAAGCAGTTGTTGCAACGCAGAGGTAGTGGTATGTAGGGTCGAACATTGATCTTTTTATATCCTATCATTAGGTGTGTAGGGGTGGTGTGAGAGTCAAAAGTTACAATGATGAGACCGGTTTCTTTAAGTTCTCCTTCGACTTTCTTCATTATTTTTTTAACCTCCTTTACATTCTGGTGTTTGAGTTCATTGGCAATAATCTCCTCGCTTAGCATGCGCAGGTCATTGCAATAGATAACACCCTTGGAAGTGTTGAGTGTCTGGTGTTCGGTAACTTTATAGTTATGTGTTCCAAGTTCTGTAAGTTGAAGTAGTTTACTGGCTTGAATTGAGTTTTTAGTTTTGATGAGCAATGTTACTTCCTTGGTTTTCTTCGCAAATTCAACTTCACCGTTGCAGGCAAAGTCTATGACTTTTTTAATTAAGAATGGTGATGTATTATAAAGAGATTCGTTATCGGTGCGTGAAATGATGAGAAATTTTGGGTCCATTGAAGGTTTCCCCTTATCGGGTGGAAACCCATCTTGATTGTTTTGATTATTTTGTTTGTTTGTGTGTTTTTCAGATGTTGCGATGAATTAGATTATGGCGATAGTTTGTTTGGTAGTTCAATGTTGCGTAGCACAAAAGGAGCACACTTTTTTGCACGGTGGCAACCTGTGTGGAGCTTCTGTGTTGTAAAATGAAAGTTTGGCACACACACACTCACAAAGCGCACATATGCGAAAAATTTATGTTTGGTCTTTTATCTAATAATCTTAGATTTTGTTGCACAATTTATATAAATTATCAATACGCGCACAGGCACGTATCTTTTATGCCACTATATAGTGGACTTGTCCCAAGGTTTATAAGTTTTAGCACAATTTAACACAATTTGACTAGAGCACAAAAAAACACACGTGTAAGCACGATGAATAGAGTTGTCAACGTATTATTCTTAATTATAACATTTAGTATCTTGTATGCCCTCCTTTGCTTTTAACAACTCTTTTCAGACATTTTTCCATCGAAGGAACTAATTACTCCCTGTACCTATAAAATGGGTAATGGGGGGGGAAGACGCAGCACAGCCACGACTTAAAATGCCTTGCTTGCGCTGTCGCCTTGCAGTCGCTCGCGTGTGTGCGGCTTTGTGTATGTGTGTGTGTATGTGTAAGTGCACGCAGTTCCGATCGGAAATTTTTGACTTGGGTACAGGGAGTTTTGTAGTCGGGTATACTCGACTATAGCATTCTTACTTGTTTTTTAGTTGTTTCTGTTGGAATTTTTTGCCATTCCTCCAATAAGGCGCGTTTTGGATAATTTTTGGTCGAAATCTTTCACTTCCGAATGGTAGTGTCCAATATTGTCCACAAATTTTCAATTACGTTCAAGTCAGGTGACTGGGCTTGCGTTTTCATAATATGCGAACAGTTCCAAATGAGCCAAGTCTTCAGAATGGCAGCTGTGTGCTTGGGGTCGTTATCTTGATAATAGCGAAATCGCTCTCGTATTCCCAGATTTTTCGCACTTTGCAACAAATTTACTTCCAATACCATCAATAAAAACTCGATTGCCCCCACCTGAGGCCACCATACAGGCCCAAACCATAGCGTGACTCCCGCCATGGTTCACCGCAGGTTGTAAATGGGTATTTCGTTCGTCAAAAAAGCTTCAAATTTCCTTTTTCCTTTTGGAATGAAGTCATATTCTCAGATGAGTCGAAATTAATTTTTTTGGTTCCGATGGAAAACAATATGTTTGATGGCGACTAAATATCTAGCTTCCTATAAATAACACAGAGGAATGTTTTTAAGCAATAAATTTATATATTTTTTCTGTTCTTTCCGTTTAGGTCAGTCAAAATTATTGCGCAGCAATGCCATCTACTATTGTTGAAGTGCAGCAATCCTTTGCCGATTCGCTTGCTTATAGTGATGAAGTTATATGGGACCTGTAAGTAATGTGACATAAGTGAATGTAGACTGATAATCAAGCCGTGCTTTTATTATTAAGCCTATCGGATAAGCAAGCCGGCATATTGGAAACAAAAATCAAGGAGCTTATGCGAGGTGCAAATGATTCAATTCGTGAGACGTTGTTCAACAGCGTTTGGGCGCAGCGTAAGTTAATTCTGGTTAATTCTACATACAGGTAACTCATATCATTTTCTTTGTTCTGCAGGCAAGTACACCAATGCTCAGTCACTCACATCGATCTTCTACGTGCTGGTTGCGGAAGGAGATTTGGATATAAATGCTGCGTTGAATTCAAGATCCTGGTCCTGTCATCCTGTTTTTCGTACTCGCCGTTGTGTATGTAAGGTTATCTATATATTTTCCCAATCTGATCACTGTCTTACGAATTCCCAACTTCTTGCTTGCAAATAGCAAAGGACAATGGAAACGACAGCTCCAACTGCTGTATGATCTTTGTGGATGAGAACGGGCGAGTTTATCAGAACTGGGACGAGTATTTGTCCAATAATGAACTGCCAGCTGGAACTATGGTGGCTCCACGTCGAGGTGTTTACATTTTAAATGCTAACGGCAAAGTTGTGCTGGAAACAAGTGAAACGCCAGAGGGTTCAGTAAAGGGGACTGTATTAAATGTGCTGGACACGAGCTCAGCAATTGGAGGCATTGGTTCAGCTTGTGTGTCCATTGCTGCGATATGTGCCGTACTTGTTGCCGCGCCCGTTATGGCTGTAGCCGGCTTTGTGGGTCTAGTTACCGTGGGCTATTCAGCGATACGTTCCATCGGTAAGCTCTTCGATCGCAGCAACCACGAGCAGTCCATCAGCTTGTGCGATCGTACTGCGCGCGCTCATTGGATAGGAGTGGCTGCGTCCGGAGTGGGACTTGGTGCTACGGCAGTTACATCAACAATTTCAGCTGTCACAAAGGCTGGTAAATGTGTGGGCACCGTAAGTGAACCGACACATGCATACGAATATATTAACCCTATACTAACTCGATGGCCACAGCTCGGGCGATTGGCCGCCAATGGTTTGAACATCGCCTCAATTGTGCTTTCCGGAAGTGGGGTGGCCAACGGCATAGTCGAATTGATTCTGGTGAGCGATTTATCATTAGTTGCATTAATTGTAGTTGTTGAGAGCCGTTCCTAGTTGATGGTTTTTTGGTTCGCAGACACACGAGGATGGGGATGATATATCTGGCATGGACGTACTGCAGCTGTCCGCCTCGCTGGTCCTCTTCACTCACAGTGTCTACAACTTCAAGCTGGCATCGACTATAATCAACAAGACGAAAAATGATACGATAGGCAGCTATCGCGAGACTCTGAGTGTTCGACAGCGGTATTGTTACCAATGTGAGATATTATATAATTCATTAGCCTTAATGTGGAGTTTCTCTTTTCAGGCGCATATTCGACCAGTTGACTAAGGAGACAATTCGTGCTAGAGGTCCTACTCACGGCAAAGTGGACATTATACGTCATATAAACGAAATACCTTCGGGGCAGCAATTTAATGATATCTATAAGATCAACAATCAACTAAAGCAGAAAGACATACGTCCAGCCTTTGCTACCGATGCCCAGGGCATTGTGCTAAATGAGCAGGTTTTAACTAGCGGAGTGGAATTGCGTACCAGCATACAGCACGGAACCGGACCCGATATAATCGGCCAGGTGTCGCAGCCGCCACCGGAGAAGTTTACTGCTGAGATTGGAGCCAAAAGTGGTAAAGGATTTACTGGAACTCTGGTGAATAGGGATACGATGAACCCAACGTATACAAAATTCATTAAAATATTGAAAAAGTCCGAAATTTGTTTGGAGAATGATATAAAATTACGCGAGATTTTCGGCGAAAATATTTCTAAAAATATCCTAAACACTGAGATTTTTAACACTGTATTTCTCTCGCTCTCCGATCAATTGAAGGACTACATGGTAGAGTACATACTAAAATTGTTGAAAATTTTCATGAGTGAAATAAGGAAAAAACTAAATGTGGTTCAGTTCCACATATCCTCAGAAACAGTCCTATATAATATAGGTGTAGAGATTTTGAAGAACTATCGCCACTACACTCTAGACCAGATAGAAAAAGAAGAGACCAAAATATTGAACACTGTGGAAAAGAAGTTCTTGGAATTAGATCCAAATCCGAATTACCGAGAAAAATGTGAAGTTTGTGAAGGTTACTATAATATTTGTGACTTATAAAAGCAAAAATAAATAATATTACCACAAAACATTATTTAAAAATATATTAAAATGTTTATCTCTGTATTTTGTATATCTATATAATAAAACTTATAAACTCACATGCAAACACAAAAATAATTATGGATTTTCTTACGATACTGGGCTACTTGTATAACGATCGGACTATATATACCACAGATATAGCTACTATAGCTATAGGAACGATTAACCGAAATATATTTGATTCGATATAAAACCAATATATTGACTAATATATACAATTTACAATATTTACAAAAAATTATTTGATCATATTACTGTAGGAAGATCCAATGGATGGCACCTCTTAAGTTTTCTTTCTCTTGGCCTATTAGTTAGCCGTCTGACATTGTCGCTGTACCTTTTGGGTGTATTGCAGCCTGTGGTGTCAAATGCCCTAAAAGCCGGTCCCACGCGAGGTCCCACTGTGGATATTTTAAAATGATGATTCGGCGCACGGGGAGGATGTGCTGCGTGTGCTGCAGGGTGTTAGATTTGGCCAAGTACATTTTAAGTGCGTCAGCACTGACCGTTTTGCCCATAGCAATTCTGGGTATATGTATGGGCAGCGTTACCCAAAACAAACAAACCCCTGTAGTACGCTAGACCGGTGCCACACTAGCGATATGCGTAGAGCTTAGTGATGGGGATCAGTGCTCTTCACGAATTTCGATACTGCATGTCCGCAAAACGTACCGGGCGGCACGGCGCTACATCAGTTTTGCCAACTCGTCGGCTCATAAAAAAGCTAAATTAGCCTTCGAAAAAAGCTAGAAAAAGCCTGATTTTGTTTTGGTAGCTTAAAAAAACTGCAAGAGTAGTGAAACGATATTTTTATTGAATCAAGTCAGCATTTTTTAAAATTTCGTCCAACATATCCTTTTCTGCAGCTGAACTTATGTAGGACTGATTGGTCCATATCTTATTTAAACAAACTGCTGGCACTTCATAGTCATGACAGCATTTGTTTTCGCGGCGTAGTCCGTATCTACAAATATGAAATTAAATGTTACTAAGATTATAAAATATGAATTGAACAGATAAAATACCTTATGTGTAAAATTGAGTTTACTGTCTGCACGGCCATTCTATTTCTCAGCTTAGTTTTGACATTGTTCATTTGACTAAATAGTCTTTCCACTTCTGCGTTCGACAGCGATAAAAGACTTAGCGCAAATGTTGCCAGTGCCGAAAATCTTTTATTTGCTGCTGCATCCACGTAGTTGGACACTTCGGCCCAAAAGCTTGTGGTATCCTGTAAATTTGACCACTTTATAAGGTGGACGTTGGCGTATTGGAACAGAATCTCTTCAATTTTGGCTGATTCCACCTTGAAGAAGCTGAAGAAGACTTTACTTTGCTGTCTTGGCATGTGCGTGTAAATCCGAAAGTTTCGCATTAATGCTAGACTTGCAACATTTGCAAAAGCATTTTCCATCATCGGCTGCATCTAAAGCCAGCCAATCCTTAAATGCAGGGTCTTGCATCCAAGCATTACGCGGTTTTTGTTTGTATATTTTAGGCATTACATTCGCGATCGATTTAAAAATAGTGAAATACCTCGTTCGTGATGGTATACAGCTCGATTAAATTGATTTCATAGTTAAGATCGATAAAAATTTAATGCTCTTTTGGCTTATCGATGTTTTTTGCCATTCAAATGGAAAAAATACTATGAAGTATTTAATAGCCTGTTTCCACGACAGCCAAAATATGTAATAGCCTGTTTCCACGACAGCCAAATATGTAACATATAAAAAATGTGGATGATGGTGTTTCCACGGTCAAATGTGAAACGGTATACGAATTAGCCATTCGCCCGAAATAAATCAGCTGGTCGGCTTATTTTGATGCAATTTTTTACGAAAAGTGAAAAATATGGCAAATAATGGGAGAACAGTAGTAGAAGCAAACTTGAATATCAATAGGCAGATAGTTGCAATAAGTTTGTACAATTTAGATCCATTGGTGGATGACTGGGATGTGGAGATGGCAGAAATTTGCAATGAAATTGCGAGTGCGCACCTGTGAAGTGCACAAATTTCACTGCTCCCAAAAGGCGGTGTACCTTGTCAAAATGTTACTATTTCGAAGGTGCACCTCCGGATAAACGTTCCCGTTTAACCTCATCCTTAATAAATACAGAAATATTAAGATATAAGCAATTTACATTTTATTTTAAAAATTAATTTTGGCGCACAATTCGTCATTGTTTACATTTTCCCCAGTTCATCGATAAACATCGTGAGTTCGATAAGAAAATACTAAAAAATCCCGGGGCGAATGGCATCATATTTAAAATATGACGAATTCGTCATTTTTTTTCTTATGGGATTTTCTACAGGAAATATGTGTCACATTTCCCAAATTAAAAATATGACGAAAAATGTGAAAATATGATGTCGTGGAAACGGCTATAACATATTTTCTTACTTTTGCCATATAAAATTTTTGACGGTTGATTTCGATAACGATATTACATAAATGTGGCAGAATGCCACATCGTGGAACCAATTCTTATCATACTAATTGCGACAACTTATCGATATCACGACAGAGGGCTATCGATACATGTGCTAAAACTCACAGCTGTTAATATAATAATCACAATACTGTTTGTCGTGGTAATTCTACATGTTTGTTTTCAATATATGATCAGTTTAATAGTTAAACTTTAATTTGATTATAAGCCGAATAAAATATAAATAAAATGGTTAAATTGCAACTGCGCTCGCATAATTGCCAAATATTGCAATGACTGAGTTAGCGGAATTTGAACATGAACAGCAGAATAACATTGAGATTCCAAGTGCCAGCAATTGGCGTCTGTGGTGTCGGCTTTGTGCGAAGGATGATTTGCAAGGGAATATCAATGTGTTTCTAAAAAACGAGCAGGCTGTGCCAGGTGACCGGGATGGAGATGGAATGACTGCTTCGGTCAGTGACTTGGCGCTGGCCACAGCGATTGGTAAATACTTCTGGGTGAATGTGAGTATATTACAAATATATGTCATAGAAGACCATAAAATCAACAATATTTGTAGATAACTCGAGGTGAGGAGCTGCCAGAAATGATATGCAGCGAGTGCCTGACGTTGGTCACATCGCTGGTTAATTTCTCGGAGCGCATAACTCGCGTACAGAAGCTCTATTGTATATTGCAGAGCTCGCCCAAGGATGCGATCAATATGCAGGAGCTGCGCGCCAAATATGGACTGCTGGAGGAAGAGCCAGAGACGCTTACAGAAGTGCACTATGTGGAGGAAAAGCCCAAGCTAAACGAACTGGAAGAAACGACGTTCGAGTTGGAAAATCCGCTCACGCCGTGCCCAGAAACCGTTTTACAGGAGGCTTGTAAAACGAATGACAAACTGAAGACAGCTACTGCAGATGAAGAGGACGAGGAGCAAGAATTTGATGACGCAGGCACTGAGCTGCTACTAAATCTATGTGATGCGTATAATAACGATGACAGCCACGGATCTAGTACCGCCAGTACCAGCCTCGAAGCTGGTAAGCAGAAGCGGACCAAAGTCAAAGAAGCTGCAACACGTCGCAAATCCTATCAGTGTAGCGAGTGCCAGCGCTCCTACGCCTTGCCACAAACGCTACAGCGTCACATGCGCCAGGAACATGACAAAACTGAGGCGGAACCAAATCTATTGCCCTGTGAACACTGTGATAAGCAGTTTCGCTCACGCTATCAGCTACAGCGTCATACACAACAGCATCTGCCCATGCCCAAGCGCAAGCTGTATCCATGTGCCAGCTGTGGCAAGAAGTTTACAACCAACGCCTCCGCCCAGGCACACGCTCAGTACATGCACCAGGAGGAGCGGCCGCGTCCTGTCATTTGTGAACAATGTGGCGTTGGGGTACATTCACTAAACGCCCTTAAAGAACATCTGCTCAGCCACACAGATTACGCGCCCTATGAATGCGATGTGTGCAAAAAGTGCTTTAAGAGCGTCAGTCGGTTAAAGCATCACAAAGAGACTCACGATCCGCACAAGTACATCTGTCCAGAGTGTGGAATGCAGCTGAATTCACGGCCAACGCTCAATCGTCATCGTTTGGTGCACACGGATCAAATGCAACACAAATGCGACTATTGCGGCAGGGAATTTAAGCGCGCCAAGGCGCTCAAAAATCATCTCATTCTACACACAGGATTGAAGCCGTACTCATGTGATTTTTGTGATCGTACATTTGCCAATGGTTCCAATTGTCGGACGCACAAAAAAAAGTCACATCCCGAGGAGTTAGCCGCACAGGAGGCGGCTGGTGGTAGCAAGACCTACAATCGTAATATACCCAAGCTGGAGGCGCTAAAAGCATTGTGAGTCGTTTTGTAATTAAAAAGAATTGCAGGATAAAAAGCCTACTTTCTTTTCAGCACGAAAAACAAGGATAATTTGTCGCCAGTGGCCACCAAGCAGAGCGGCTGCTTTGCCTTTGGCAAGAAAGCCAAAAAGCAGTTGCAAACAGATGCTTCCCCTATATCCATGCCCGCAACGAGTGCTGCTGCCGGCATACCAACTATAGACAACATTTACAATCATCTATTGAAACAATCACCTGAAACGTCAAAGGCCACAACAGGAGTAACCTATGTGCCACCTCAACAGCAGCTGGTACTGGCCAGTGATGGCAGTGCGACCATTCTGAGCACCAGAATGCCAGAGGAGCCACCGGAAACCAGCACCGCACAGATTTTTTCATATTAGAATATGAATGTTAATCGTCTAGTAAATATTGATACTGTGCATAAAAACTGTTTCGTGAGCTGTCAGACTATTGTTAGTTACACCATCGATAGTTAAAAGAAAACTATCAAAACTCATTGATAGTCTCCAAATAAACCATCGGTATTAAGTATTATCGAATTTTAACGGCCCATGGAATGCACTATATACAATAGACCTTGCGTTGACTGACTAATAGCAAAGTTGCTTGTTGAGTACTTATTTGTCCTTTGGTACTACAAATTATGAATGGCAATAGTTCAGTGTTATGTTTAGCTACGACAGACTACTTGACGGATCAGCTCCAAGAATTTTGTGGATCAACAAATTAAATCTGTTGTAGAATATTACTTTCTCGAAGTGCAACCGCTTCACATAAGCTAAAGCTCTAAATAGTCAGGAATTCCAAAATACTTCGTATACTAGAGCCATTTTATGATGTCACGGTTGAATTATCCGCAGAAAAGAACGTGACATCTTAAAAGATAAAATAATAAAAAAAATATATCCATCACTCTTCTTAAAATCAGATTCAGTTCCCAATTGAGTTTCGGCTGGTTATGAGCACGATGTGTAACGAAAAAGTTTACCGGCTTCAAGTTGGATGGAGGAGACGATGCCAGATGCTTTTTATGCTTACAGAATTTGTTCCTTATAAAATGGAAAAATAAGTGTAATGGCGGACATACCCGCTATGGCATTTTGCCATATATGTGGCAGTTGGCAGTTACCTTAGATTGAGTGCGATATGGCTTTCTGCCACATGGATTTTATGAGTAATGTCGCAAATTAAAGATTTATATGATACAAACGTGCCACATACGAGTATATTTTAAAATATTTAAATATATATTTTTACGTTTGCTATATAGAACTTTGTATGGCTGATTTCAATAATGATATTTCCCATATGTACATATATGGCAAAATGACATATATAATAAGTCCGCCTTAAGAGCATAACTTCTTGTAAAGGAATTTGTATACCTTTTCTTACAGTAAAAACAATGAAAACATTTGTGTACAAAAGTTATATATTTTCTCAAACTTAAAAATCCCTTACATATTTATTTTAAAAAGTTATATTAATTTACTTCATTTGAAAATGTACAAAACTTAAAATGCTAGTTAATTATAGTCAATTGCCCATAAATAAGTGCTTTGCCTTTGTTGACCAGTGTAGTGAAAATTTAATGTTGTTTTTTTTGGGCATCATTTATCATTTATTTTATTTAACATATGCAATCTTCTGTTTGAAAGTTTTTCATAGTCAGCAAGCACACTCCTGAAAAAAATTGCACTTCCATTTTCAGGTTTCTTTTCTCTAGTTCTCGATTGTAAGAACTCAATCAAATTACCAGCTACCATTTCCGATACCGTACTCTTGCTCCTTTTGTGTGGCATGGGACTATTTCTGGCAGTACTTGTATTAGAGTGCGTACTTTCCTTCAGACTATCAGTAGAGTCAACTTCAGACACTTCGTCGAAAAACTTTTGAGCGTCCGTCTTTTCTAAACTGCTGCTACTCCTGCGATGCAGATTGACATAGTCTTTTAAAAAGGACATAGCATCAGCCAAATACCATTTTTTTCTCTGGCGTCCACTCGATCGTGACGGTTTAGTTTTTGCTTCCCTCAAATGTCTAAGGTAGGAATTGCGCAAACCAGTCCATTTATTTTTACATTCTGATACTGAAAAATGAAATAGTTTCGTAATTTCAAACAATTTGAATATAAAACAAGAAAGGACGGCTAACATCGGAGTGCCGATGCTTTATACCCCAGCAGGAATTAAATTTTATACAAAACTTGATAAAATGATAGGAAACTATTTGAAGTTTAAAACTCTCACTTAGCTTGGATGAAATATTTGTATAAACAAAAAGTTTGATATAGTGATATACATAGTTGTCCGATTTTGACCATATTTGGTTAGATTGTATAGACTCTCTAGAGACTCTGTTTAATAAAGTTTTGGAATGTATACATTCATAAACAAAAAGTTTTTCATACAAAAACATAGTTGTCGACCGATCATTCCTATGGCAGCTATATGTTAAAGTCGTCCGATCCGACCGATTCTGACATATGTACTGCCTGCAGCAAATAGAAGGGTCTGTGCCAAGTTGCATTACAATAGCTTTAAAGCTTCGCAAAGAAACAGATGGACATCGCTATATCGACTCGGCTATTTATGCTGATTCAGAATATATATACTTTTTTGGGTCGGAAACATCTCCTTCAGTCCATTACACATTTTGAGATACTCTCTGTATAATAACAAGTAAGAATGCTATAGTTGAGTATACCCGACTACAAACCGCACTGTACCCAGGTCATTTACACATACATACACAAGCGACAGCGCAAGCGAGGCATTTTAAGTGGTGACTGTGCTACTTCTTCCCCCTCCCCCCGCGCTTCAGCACTAAATCTTCTTTTGTGAATAAATTCCTCTCTTCACAGCTAAGAATTCTCCATGACGTTGTTAGAGGCTATTCTAGATAGAAAAGAGTTAGTAATATAGAAAAACTTACAGTACAAGGTTACTTAAGATCTTGATAAGCTAAAGAAAAAGAATGAAATTTCCAACCCGGTGGAGGGAAGTTTTAGCGGCTGGCCCGGAAAACTTTCCTCTATCGTGTTGAAAATTGACGAAAGAAGGATGTACGAAAGGATAAGAGTAATAATAACAGAGTGAGAAATCTTTGACGCGATTGAACAGGTATTTGCTAGGCCGGCAACCTGTGCTATGAATATAAAAATAATAAAACAAAATCGGATGAAATATGGGATTGTTGGTAAAATGCAAAAGTGTACGTAAGAAAATGTACCAGTTTTAGTACACTTGTACCATAGGTGGAATCCCTGGTTAGAATGTTTGGATATCGGAGCGATACATCGCCAAGCAAGAAATTATCGGTTCTATTTAATCTATCGATATACATCGACGAGCTGGGCGCACATTTTGAGTGTTGCTTCTGGTGAAGTATTCGCACTGCGCATGTACTGCCTAATGTCAAACGCTGGAGTGTAGTCACCCCCGTTTTTGGGGTAGCGCCAAGTGGCTAATATCCTTTATGAAGGAATTTACATAGTTCAGTTGACAGCGTGTGCTTCCTCGTGTGTGCTGCGAATAGGAATTTGTTTAAATCGAGTGTAACAATAAGAACAAAGCGTGTGAAGTGTAAAAGCCATTGCATAGAAAAACTATGCATATTTGTTTCAATTGTGCAATGGCTAAGCAAAGCCAAATGCATTTACATATGCAAGTGTGAAAAAATATAAACGAATTTTAATTTTTTTGTATTTGGAGTAGAAAATCAAAAGCAAAAAAATCGATTTCTCACCAATGAAAACAAAGTCCATTTAGCAGCGTAATTTACACGAATGCGGCATAAACAAAGAACAAGTACTGAAAAAATAAATCCAAGCATCTGCACAAGTGCTTAAAAAGTTATAAACAAAAGCAATTTATAGCTTAAACAATTGCCAAAAATCACACATCAAAAGAGCAGCGAGTCAAATAAAAGCCGCATACATTATAACTTGTTAAAAATACAGCTATTTAACTTGTCAAAACGAAAGACTGTTTAGTGAAAGTACTTAAGCGATTGTGTAGTTGTATAAAATATAACGCAAATATTGTTTAAACAATAAGAAGTCAGCTAGCAGCAGCTGCTTTATCCGCCATCCCTGGTACATTTAGTTAACAGTGCCAGTTTGAGTACTTAACAGAGCCATCCTGAGCTTGTTCTCATGTCAACTTAACATTAACACAAAACCAAAAACAAAACGCAACAACAACGCGTCGCGTTCGCGGTGCACGGTGCAAATAAAAAGTGCGAAATTTTTGCCTTAATTGTGTGCAAGTAAGTTATAAATGAATATTTGTGTATTTAAGTGAAATTTCTGTGTTAATGAACTGTTGCGGTTGTTGCTATTGCTGTTGCACAAGCAATCAAGTCGCTGCCGCTGTCGCAGTCGGCGTTTTTCACTGCTTTTTACGCACGTACGCGCCGCTATGTTTGATTATATATATGTGTGTGTGTGTGTAGTGTATATTGTGTGTGTGTATATAAAAAAAATCGATTTGATAGTAATTTTGGGCTCTAATTGTGCATTTAAACAATTAAATAGCTGCAGCATGGCCAAGCAGCGCCAGCGCTGTCAGCAATGCTTAACATGTGTGGCCGCCAAGTTGTTTGTTTTTGTGATCACTGTGGTAGTAGTAGTGGTTGTTGTTGTTGTTGTCTTTGTGTGGAACGGGTCCAGCCGTTGCGTAGGCGGGCCTGAACGCAGCTAGTTTATGTTTAACAACAGCAGCAACAACAACAACAAGATAACAGCGCGCGCCAGTCGAAAGTTGAAGCAACAGTGCATTCTAATTGGACTCTGTCCGCTGTGCTGCGCTGCCCCCGCACGCCATAAAACAAACATAATAAGCAGCAGCAAAACAACAAAAGTTTTGTGACTTAGCGGCATTTGTGTGTGTGTGTGTGTGTTAGTGTTAACCACGAACCGCATTATCCTTTTGGTTTGACCTAAATTGCAATCGCCTCTCCGAAGTTGCCAGCGTCTTTTGTCCAAACTTTATTGGATGCCCGCCCCCCAGCAACCCGCAACGCCGCAGCACGTTGCATTCCCCCGCCTTTGTGCTGTTGTTATCATTTAATGCGCGGCCAGTTAATTGCCCCCCGTCCCCCTTCGAATATAATTTTACCGAGCTGTCGCCTTCAACTATTTTATCAGTTGAAAGTTTTTAAAAGGCTTTGGAAATTAAAATTCTTACACCCCCGTAACCCCCCGCACAGCACCCGGTTTCATTAGTTTGGCATTTGTGAACTTTGTGCCAAATGAGCCTGTCAAAACTAAGAATTTCCTTATTGAAATTGCTTCGTTACAGCCACATCTTAGAGCCGGAATCAATAAGCTCTGCTCTAGCTGCTAGCTGCTTATGCTTATTTCCTTCCTTTTCTGCTACCCAAAATGACTTTTCATTTTCTGGATTTCAAATGCGCCAAGCGGCAGGCGGCAGGACGCAGGAGGCAGGCGGGAGGGAGCAGGCAGCATGCGGCATGGGGGTGGCACTTTAATTAGTTGCTCATGTCTCACTCGACAGACAGTTTTTGAGATTTGTTTTGAGCAGTTCCCCCGAGTCACATTTGGATGCATTTTATAGTCTCAGAACTAACCCCCCTCGAAACTCTGAAACTGACTACCAGTGTTGCCAACCATCGATTATCAAAAATAGCTAAAATATCGATTTGAAATAGCCAAAAGTCACCAAATACAGCTGTTTTTTGTCCTTAATACTGTATTTAGTCGTTTTTATTTGTCTTTTATTCTGGTGAAACAGGACAGGCGATCTCTTTGCCGTTGTTCTTTCGTTAGAAAAGGAGTCATCTAAGAAAATTCATCATTTCATCATCTTAATCCAGTTAAGTTTATGCTTAAAGAAGTGTTGTCATCATTACAAATTAATCGAAAACTTAAATATTGCTTGATTTAACTGAAATTCAGTCAACTTCACTCAATACACATTAAGAAATGTTCCATAAGCTAATTAATAGTTTAAATTATTGAGTTTAGAATTTTTAAGAATTTAAAAAAACTATACATATTTCCCGAGATAAAGTTGTTTAATTTTGAAAACTTTACTCCAAGGTCTTGTTATAATTGTCATTTATGTTTTTACCTGTATACCATACGCAGATCAAATTTGTTTCCAATTTTAGTTACCTCCCCCCGTTCCCCCGCAATTCGATAAAAACGTTTTATACCAACAATTTTAAAGATATAGCTTTTGGATTTGGCATGTATAATATTTAAGTTACTCTTAAGCTATTATCCAAATTTCAAGTCGATCGAATAATAATTATGGAAGTAATTGAAAGAAGATTCAGTGCTGCAGCAAGGGGGAAGAAGAAGCACAGCCACCACTTAAAATGCCTCGCTTACACAGTGGTCCGTGTGTGTGCGGCTTTGTGTATGTGTGTACACATACATACGTGTAAGTGCCCGAAGATATGATTGGAAAGTTTTGACCTGGGCACAGCGAGTTTCGTAGTCGGGTATACTCTTTTCTAGATTCTTACTTGTTTTTCTAAGTTATTATAATTTTTGTTATTTCCTATAATTGTTAGAATTCTCCATATTCATATGTTAAAAACTGCATAACGTCTAATCTTTAGACTTATAGCTTTCATTATGCTGATTACTTTTATAAATAAAAACATCTATTTATAAAAATAAAAAAGGAATTTAAAAAATTATACCCATTTCCCGACCTTTTGTTTGAACTTGAAGACTTTCGTCTAAGGTCTTCTTACTCAATACTCAATTTCAATATTAGTTATAATAGTGAAATAATAAGCATATAATTCCTATAAGTGTCATAAATTTGACAACCCTGCATTTTATATCAAGTATGGTATCTCTACTGAATATAAGACATCAAACGAAATTGTGAAATTTAATGCCTGATGAGGGCAAAGACAGATGTCTCCATCGATAGCTTCGATGGTTATTAATAATCTGCCACTATTGATTGCTTTCCCACAAATGCAATAGTTTTAGAACTCCATATGCTGATATCAGATATTATTTCCCTTCCAAATGCCTGGGTTGCTCTGCAGTGCCTTGCCGCCTGTATGTATGCATATTGGGGTAGACTGGACAGGAGCATTCATATCTGGTTTTTATTCATCATTGAGTAAGGAATTTTGCAGTTTCTGGGTATATATATATTAGAAATATTGTCGAAAAACCGCATGTTTGAAAAGCGCATTCCATTCCATCCTTGCCCAGCCTGAAATTTGCTTCCCTTTATTGACACATCCTTTCAAAGTGCGCCAAAATTTAAACAATGTTAAAACTCTTCAATGTCCACACATGATTTGAATGTTGCATTCATAAACGATAAAAACTAGGTATGTACTTACTTATTTATATAAAAGAAACAAACTAATTTGCAGTACCTCAGGATAGATTCGGTACATGCGGGATGTTCGGGATAACCAACCTATCAAGCGTTGGGAACTCACGCGATTTCGTCTCAATTCCATCTTTAGGACATACATATATGTATATGTGATCATTTTAATTTAGTTACCTGAGCTGCTTAGAACAAAAATTTTGTGAAAAGGTTACGTCTTTAGTGTTAAAATGGTTCCTCAGAGGAGGAAACTGGATCTACCTATCTATAAAAGAGGTCTCTTGTCCAGACTTTATCTGCTTAGGAGATGCTAAATTTTATAGTAACTATTCGCTCATGGCAATAATATTGTATTATCATTGTAAAGTGAGAAACAAGATTTGCCTTTAATTGCACAATCTCAGTTTATATGCAGAAAACTATTGTATTAGGATATATACATAGAGACACATACATATTGTTTAGTATCACACTGACAGTGAAGTATCTGTTAAGTAAAATTAGCATTAACATGATGAGTACTCTGTTAGATCGTAATGTCTGTAAGAATAACATAACGTTAGTCAGTTTGTATTCGTCCGTGGAACTAATAAGAATCAAGCTGCACCTTATATTGTACATTAATAATAAACTAAAGTATAAACTTAAAGACACCTACACTTTTCTCTCATAATAACATACATTTTTGCATCTTATATACCAAAGATCAACGACTTAGTTTGCGACTTTAAAAGACATCAGATCTGTTGTAAAAATAGCTAAATGAGCATCACTGCTCACAAGGGTTGAAGTCCTTGACTAGGCAGAGCATTGTCCCCTTAAATCATTTATTCGGGGGTGTTCGTAAATCAAGATTTCAATCCATATCTAAATAAGGAAATGCGACATCTCATTTATAAATGGTAAAATCAGAGCAGTTGGGACTAATCCCGAAATCGAATTATAGGTCAGGAACTCAAATCAGACGGTTCATTGATTTTTTTTTCAGAAGGGAATTCTTTTGAGTTGACATTGTTTTATTACGCGATTTTGGTGACTGTAGTCTTTAAATTCAATTTTATATTACAACTTAACCGATTTGCAATATCACAGCTGTTATCATTTATCTAGAAGACCTTTTATACCTACTTATTTACCCAAAATGTGTATTGAAATAGAAGTGTAAATCTCTATAGAGTATAAACATTGAATATCAGCAGCTGAGTCGATCTAGTCTCTGTCTGTTACTATGCAAACTTGTCTCTCAGTTTTAAAGCTACTTATGTCTTCATAAAACTTGTCACAAATGCATGTTTTTGCTGAAGGCAGTACATTTGTTGGATTCGGATGGATCGAATTACTGTATTATATGAGACCAGTGCACAGATTGTTTAACTCCATCAGCCACAAACAATTTCTAACATTACTGACGATTATTTTTTTTGCTATTTTGCTATTCTATCTTATTTATTTCATATAAGGTTTTATAAAAACCATCTCTGTATTTATGGCTTCTACTATATATATTTGAATTTAATAAATAATAAATAAATAAAGGAAATTTTTCAAACTATTACATTATTTCAACGAATTTCTTAACTTTTTGTTAAATGGAGTTAATGCACTGAATATAGGTGGAAGGGGTGATTGGAAGGATCAGTCCAAAATTCCGTTGTTTGAAATAATTGTCTTTAAAGATATGCACACCAAACTTACCAATTTTAAGTTTGGTTATCCTTTACTCAGATATTTTGACTTAGGGCTTTAGATGTTGACTTAATGTGATCAAAATCGGACCCCTATATGACTGCCATGAAATTAATGCCTTGAAGAAAGTTCTTTCTTGTTTGCATTAAGAACAAGACTAAAAAGTTAGTTTATCGCATATGTGGCCTTCTTTTACTGTTACACACACTGATAAAACTGCATTAAACCACTTTCATATCTAAAGTATAAAGAGAATATTGGGCTTGTGTCATGTCCTCCCTGCCATTGCATAGACACGAGAACTATTGGTACTTGGAGTGTTTCTATTTTTGGTTTGCCCAATCCGGGTTCTACAAATAATCAAAATGAGTTAGATTGGAAACCGATTGCTTAAAAGTTTTAACCCAATTAAGGGGGGTGCAAAGTATTAAATAACTTCATGTGTAACCAGCGTGTATAATAATATATTAGAATATTTAAAGCCACAAATTTAAAAATAGACTTCATTAAATTGCAAACCTGACATAAAATTAATGTGATATGATAGATGGAGTGTTCTCATTACAACCAAGCGCTTACCGTAGATGTCCACTTTAACTATTATTAAAGAATATTAGTTTCTTAAATTGAGTCTTGCAAATTATTGTTGTTCATATAACAAAAGTGAAGAACTCTTTTGAGCGTGTATTGCTTACACTTTAATTCGCAGTAAGCATATTTATCACTAAAGGCAACATATTGTCTAGAAAGGTATGGTCCAATCAAAACCATTCTGTATCTGCCTGAGCTCAGTGCTTCCGTTAGAGACCTCCGGAATCTCCTACAGAGGAAATTAATGTTGTATGACTACGAAACACTCTGGGGCTAACTATTTCAGATGCAGTGGCAATTTCTATTTCTTCTTCCTTCCCCTTCCTCTAATAACCACAGTGCATCCCTTCAATACACTGTCTGAGTTGTAGACCTTTAGGCCGTTGCTCATTGTAGGGCGATTAGATCAATCCCAAATACCCTGTCGTATCACACATAAGGAATGGCACTGCCATTACTCCAACCTGCACGGGTGCGACGCCTCACTCTGCTCCGCCTCTGCCTTGGCATCCCTTTGCAGTGGCAAGGGGATTTCTCAGACTAAGCTGAGTCAGTCATTTTCAAGCCTATAGCCTAGAAATCATAGAAAACTATTATCATCACCATTACTCTGATGATAACTCTGTATTAATAAAAGTTAATTGAGACATCAATTAACCTCCATGTCATCGTCTGTAAATATTGTGATTTATATTGATTAAAAGCAATGAGCACTATACACAAACAAATATGCTATATTTTCCCAAAATAAAGGAAAATTAATCCTAATGTTGGAGAACATTATTGTTAAGAGATTAGCTTGGTTAACTTTCTAAACTGGAAAGATATATCTGAGTTATAAGTAATAAATTGTATTATAATGTTAGACAGCAATTTTATTGGCTTGTGCCGATTTTACTTTATACAATTTTAATTAAATGATATCCCATAAGTTTATTAAGTCTTATATGCACATATAAATATGTATTAAATGTGCTTTGAGTGGTAACCAAATCAGTCTTTATCGCTCTGTGTGCATCCATAAATCCCACAAGTATCTTAATGCTTATCTCATTGAGTAACCCCGTTTGTGGTTTCTTATCGCCATCTACATACATACATAAGTGTTGTCGCTACCATCCATTATCCATTATCTTATGCTGCTTTAATTGTGTTAGTCACTCAGTATCAGTTCTCGTTATAAGTCAAAGGCCCTTGCAAAACCCACGCTGAGTAACCATAAAGCACTTTTAACTTGGCCACTACTCAATTTGTTATCAATGTGTTTCAATCTTTGGCTTACTTGGCCTTTTAGCAACGCCTACGCTTAAGCCAAAATGTAAGCCACTTGACATACGCATAAGTACTTAAGAAACATCATATTGATAAGCTTTGGCCAACTTTTGGCAGCCTTTTCATTTTATCTGCTTGCAACTTATTTGCTGTTTGTTTTAGTTGTACTGTAGTTGTTTTCTAGTTGGTCAACTCAATGTGCATTTAAGTCAGAGAAGAAACATACATACATATAAAATTCTGCGCAATTTTCTTTAAAGAGTTCTAGAATACCCTGTAAATGAAAATTGAAGGCTGCCTGTTTAAATATTTGGCCTTAGCAGTTATAATTTTACTTATACTTTGACAATTCTATGTTTTTCCCAGTATTAATTATAAAATGATATGAGGGTGCTATAAAATTGTTGTGAATTGAGCTTTATAAAGCTATATAGTGAAGTTGTGTAGAGATTTCGCGTATTTATGTGGAAAGCTACAACTGTAATTCCGAAAGTCGTTTAAACTGTGCTATTGCAACTTTTAGACCAATACATCCAACTGGAGAGGATAAATGGGAAAGCTTCAAAGCAAATCTGAAATACGAGTAAATACAATTTTACTGTAGCTTGTTTTCTTCCCATTTTGTTCTGTTATAGTAATATACTACTTATAACAGTTGTTTGGGGTTAACTGCAAGCGTTAACTTAGTTGTGGTATTATATACTATAACAGTTGTTTTATGCCAACTACAACTTTAAAGAAAGCTCTTCCGGAAAGCTGTAACTTGATACCATTATAACTCTAGTACAAGCTGTCAATGCAGAAGGACAAGTACGAAAGCCTTGAAAATCTAGTATACTTGAAGAGTAAAATAACTGTGTTTTTCTGTTATAATAATGTACTTATAACAGCTGTTATAACTACACTGGGTTAACTACAACTGTATTACTGAAAGCTCGTGTGTGTGCTATTATAACTCTCAGAAGGAGGGCACGCATAAAAGCTTTAAAAGTCTAGTATACTGGCATAGTAAATTTGCTTTCTAGCTTTTTTGTTCTGTTATAAAAAAGTACTTATAACAATTGCTTAGAGTTAACTGCAACTGTATAACCAAAAGCACATGTCTTCTATGATACTGTTAGTGCGGGAGTATAAATCCAAAGCTTTAAGTAAATCTGGTAAAATTCAATTCTACTGTAGCATATTTTCTGGCCATTTAGGTCTGATATAATAATAAACTATAACAGTTATTCGGCTTAAAGTTGCAGTTAACTTTAGTTCAACCTTAAACCAAACTCTTCAATTATAACAATTTATTATAAGCTGTCAACGCAGGAGGGCAAGTACAAAAGCTTTACAAATCTGGTATACTCGCAGAGTAAATCAAAATGTTTGTTAAACCTTTATATCTATGTAAATGTCTTTTATATGCATGTAAAACCAGACTTCCTGAGGAAGGCGTAACAAACGCCGAAATGCGTAGGAGAAGAATTTTAATAAAAAATGTTATATATTTATTAAAATGAACCACAACGGTCTGATCAACTCGCTTTGGATAACACATAAATTTGCTCTAGTTTGTTTTTTTGCCGTTGGTGTCTGTCATAATTATACTCTTATAACAGTTGTTTTGAAGTTAACTGCGACTGTAATAACGCAAGCTCGTATATACTATGCTATTGCTATTCATATAACTCTTTAATATAAGCTGGCAATGCACGAACAGGACAAATACGAAAGCTTTATATACATCTGTATATTTTTTTTTTCTATTTTGTTATACTTAATTATTTATAACAGTTGCTGAGTTAACTGTAATATCGAACTTTTGGGTAAACTTTGCTATTGCAACTATTATATGAGTTTCTTTGCTGAAAGTTATAAATGCACGGAGAACACCAATTACGAGAATTTTAATTATATCTGGTTTCACTTAAAGTTATTATGTAATTTGATCAAAAATATAATTTTTTAATACCGTAACTTCAATTTTTGTATAATATATGTTGTCATACAGTAGAAAAGATTGCATAGTTTGTGTATTGAATTTTCAACCCCTAAGCGGTTTGTTATACAGTTCTAACGCTTATACTGTCTGTTATATGGCATAGCCATAGCAATATTAATTATGACAGTATTGCCCGTATACTAGTATACTATTTGTGCATTGCTACGTAAGGTTACTACGTATGCCACTTCATTATACTACGCTATTGAGCCTTCATGCTTTAGGAAATAACCCTTCGGCTCTTGGCACATTTGTTATACGTTGCTAGTTTATAGCAGTTACAACCCTCGTTATGAGCTCTCCACTTTGCTATAAATCACTTATTCAATTTCCAAACCTTATAAATGTAAAACCCCTGAAATGATACTTGCTTTTATGAACCCCTTAGCAAAGTAAATATTTTCCCGCTTTGCCATAAAACCTACCCCAAAGTTTTGTAGAGTCAATTTGAGTCATTTCCCTGAATGTACTCATTAGTGGTTGATACCCCTTGCGGAAAAAACAAATGAGTCAAATAAGTCTTAGCCATGGCGCCCATGCAGGCCCCCATTGGAAGCCAAAGTCCTGCTTCGGCTGCCTTTGCTTAGTTTCTAAAAAATGACACGCATATAAATTGCACGTTATTATCCTTGCAACTGCAACAGCGAACGCATCCCTTGACGGCCACATTTTTTGTAAGTTCTTTTTTTTCAGGAGAAAACGCCAACAAAAAATGCAGAGAGAAAAGTAGTACGGAAAATAGAGAAAAACCAAAGCTTTTACTTTAATTAAATGCGTGCGTGTGCTGGCAAGTCCCAATTTAGAATTCTCTGCCGTTTTCGCTGTTGTTGCTGCTGCTGCTGCTGCTGTTGCAGTTTCTGATTAACGGCAGCTGCTTTGGCTCTGGCTCTGGCTCTGGCTTTTGCCACCCCGACCACCACCGCCCCCGCATTCCCACACGTTCCCTTTGCATAGCATACTTTTATGCTGATTGAGTGCGGCTTATCTGCAGTGCCCGAACTGCTGCTCGCAAAGCCCCTCGAATTATAACATAACTCATATGATCCCCGTTATGTCAATTGTAAGCAAATCAGCGACGGGGCCTATAAAAAACCGCAGCCAAGACAAATGTTATTATTAAAATGGCCTCCGTATACAAAAAACAATGGCAGCATTGCGTTCAACGAGGGCTGCTACTAAGATATCTCTTATGAATAATATTTGCACTTCCTGTACTCATAAAATGGTAAAAAGGGGGTACTAAATCTGTGCAAATGTATGTAACAGGCAGAAGGAGACATCTCCGATCCTATAATGTATATATATTCAGGAAGAAGCGCAGCCACGACTTTGAATACCTCGCTTTCGTTGTCGCTTGTGTGTGTGCGTATTTGTGTATACGTGTGTGTGTGTGTGTGTGTGTGTGTCTAAGTGTACGAAGATATGTTAGGAAGTTGTAGATCGGGTACAGGGAGTTTCGTAGTCGGGTATTCTCAACTAGAGCATTCTTACTTGTTATATATCTTACTTACTCTGTATATCTAGCCATAATCTCAGTATTGCTTATTTTTAGCACACATCTTCCATCATATTTAATATTTTGATCAAAATTGATGAATACTTCAAAGTTTATTTGTTTTCATTTAAGTTTATATATTTCTTGGAAAGTCTTTTGACTGATCTGTTTATTTGATTTACATTATATAACTGATATTTTTTGGACTTACTTTAACATTTTTATATTGTTCTATATTAATATTCGCCTTACTCTAGTAGCTTGAGTCTTACTAAAATATCATTTTCTACATTTTCACAATAGAATTCAACACTTATAGCCAATTTTTTTTAAACCATAGATTTACAAAAGAGAGAAGAGAGAGAACTGTATTTTAAAGAATTTTTGTGGTCTGAATGTCCGCATTCCGTTTCTCCAGATTTTTTTTTTTTAATTTTTATTGAATAATACGTGACGCCTTTGTCCTAATCGCACTTTTATTTTGTAACAAAAATGTATAAAAATATATGCAAATTCATGTTTGTTATATCCGCTATCCAGTTGTATTTTGTCCAAATTCATTATTTATCTTTAAAACCTAAATTGCTTCAAAGCGTTAAAAGTTATCTTAAGTATAATATAATAATATATAATATTCAATGGCGTCAGTCCAAAATCAGGTCTAGGGCAATCTGGTTTAAAATTAAATCTTACCATTGATTTGTAAAAATTTCATTTCAAATAAGATATCGAATAAAATAATTTAAATTGTTATTATGGCCTGTTCGAACCATTCATATTTGTGTACGTGTATTATATTTAAACTTAATTATCGCCCAACTGTCAATATATTACATGAAAATATTTCTTTGCAATCAAAAAGTTGCGAAGGTTTTCTTAGTACTGTGAAGTTTTGTATGTACCACACTGGTCAAAAATCACATGCAGGAAATGGAAACGGAGCTATCTTAAAAAGTGCTGTGTGACCTCACAAAGTGGTCACACTTGAGCAGTGTTGCCAGATTAGCTTATTTCAGGCTAGATCTAGCATATTTGAAAGTAAAATAGCTTATTAAATTTGTAAATAGCTTATAGCCATAAATCTAGCATATTTGAAAGTTCATATAGCATATTGTAGCAATTGATGTATTTGTGACTTTGATAAAATATCTTATAAGCTTAAAATGTTCAATGGCATAGAAATATCAAAGCTTAATCTTGTTTGCCTATTGTTACGTGAACTTTGTTTACTAATCGATGGTGTCATCGATATGTTGGCTGATGCATGTGCGATGTGCTATCGCCGATTTGTTCAATTTTGGAAAGAAAGTCATGCTTGCAAAAATGCCAAATGTGATATACAAACATATACGGAGTGGCTACGAAAATTGCCAGCTGACGCAACAAAAGCATACTGCTGCTATTGCAAATCTTCAATAGCAGCATAAGTTTTTATATTAGCCAGCATGTATTAACAGTGAGCTCAATGTGTCAATCACAAAATGTAAGTTTTTCAGTTTAAGTTTAATTTTACTTATATGGATTGCACAGACATGGAGAATGTTGCCACTGCTACAAGTTGCCACAAAAATATATTAGCCTCATTCCAAAAAAACGATAAAGATTTGAATGAGGAACAAAATGATAATTTGGATAACCTGTTAACTAATTTAATTTGAGTGAATACTTTAAAAATCTTATGATTTTTTATGTTTTCTTGCATTTGGGTATAGCTTGTTTTTCATCATATTTTGTTTTTATTCTTAGCTTATTTTAGCTTATTTTTACTCACAATCTAGCTTATACGGGTGCTCAACACCTGGCAACACTGCACTTGGGATCATCAGAAGCAGCGCATTGCACAAAAAAATGAATAAAATACAAGAAATTTGTCAATAAAAAGCGTTCACACATAAGAATTTTTTGCGCATAAGAACTACATCTGATGAGCAACGACAAAAATTGGTATTTGCACAAAAGACTATCAAACAAGTTTCTAGAATCTAGATCATTAAATTTTGGATCAATTTTGATTAAGTAATTTGTTGTTGAATACTGGAGACTGTGTATTGTCATCTTTACCGAGTTAACCTTATGTTAACTATTTGTGAATTCTGTTTATGACACTTTTAAACTATGTTAGGTCAGTTAATGAGAATAGAAATTTATTTTGTAATTACCAAAGTACTTTAATTAAAAACAATAAACGAAGTGCGACAATCTGGTCACTTTTCAAGAGACCCTCGCATGCTGATGCCCGGAGCATCCTTTAAGCAATAAAATATCAAGCTAAAAGCCCTTCAAAATGACAGTGAGTTGTTGTTGCTGTTGTTGCTGTCGTTGCTGTTGTTCTTGCTATAAGCGGCTGCTATAAATTTGAAGTATTAAAACAGATATCGAATGGATTATTTTTAATATATGACCATGCATACAGTGTCAGAGCTGGCCCCGAAAACTGCAGCCTGGCAGATTTGCGGGTGTAGAGCCGCCTGCCAAGGCGAAATACAATTAGCCCTTGCAGCAAGTGCCCCCGCAACCGCACCCGCACCCGCACCCGCTCCCCCACTACTATCTATGTAGGCAACTGGAGCTACAAATTGCCACCACATCCACATTGAGATCTACATCCTCAACCGCATTCGCATCCGCATCCGCATCCACATTGGCATTGGCATTGCCAAGTTGAAGCTGGCAACATCGCAGCTGGCATTTTCCGCTGCGTAATCCTTTTATTAATCCTCTTGGCTTGGGCTAAGATCCTTTACACTGCCGTTGGCTCTTTTGCAAATCATGAAAAAGAAACCAACAAGCGCAAAAAAAACCTACCAACATAAAATTAAGATAAATATGTAGCTCAGCTACATACTCGTACGCAAAACGCTTTGCTCGCTTTTGCTCGCCTTTGCTCTCTTTGCCTGCCTGGTTAGTTCACAATTTGTTGCAATGCTTAGCAAAGATTAAAAATTAATTGGCCTGGGATTGGCAATGGGTTGACGGAGCTGGGTTGGGGTTGGGGTTGGGCCAGGGACCTGTAACTTGGTATATTTATGCGCCACGCGCAATTTGTGTTGATTATTTTTGTTAGCGCAGCAGCTGGGCCAAGGCAAGTGCCTTAAAAGTATTGCGCGTATTTCTAGCCGTATGGTTTTTTAATAAAGCGAATTAATCAGCAAGCATCCGCCAAGTTAAAAGCCTGGAGTCACCTTGCAACACACCA
Source organism: Hirtodrosophila histrioides (assembly GCA_037075165.1). Classification (NCBI taxonomy): domain Eukaryota; kingdom Metazoa; phylum Arthropoda; class Insecta; order Diptera; family Drosophilidae; genus Hirtodrosophila; species Hirtodrosophila histrioides. The sequence goes on from JBAMCL010000055.1 coordinate 244,989, forward strand.
GAAACTCCGCGAAGGACCTCTCCTCCACTCCCTCCCACACCTTTTGCTTCAACACTTTGTGCAAATTTTGAAGAGCGCGCAGCATTAAAAATTCAAATGCACTTAACGAAGCATAGCGCGTAAAACCGATAGCCAGGATACGCGTAGCAGCGTATTTACTAGGACACTAGCATGGACACGAAACGTGGACTCCACAAACCGCTCCATCCCCACTCCACCTTACCACCCGGTCAAAGCGGCGGTAACTGAAACCCTTCAGAGCGCTACAGGACCAAGCGAGGGCATTGCGGATACGAAAGGCTCTTTGGCAGATTACGTTAAACCGCTGAATGAGAACTTTGAAACTATATTAGTATCATTATTCAACTTTGTTTAGTTAAATATTTCTATTATGCAGCATAATTCCTGATCTCTATATTTTGTAAATTGATTAAAAATCAGTAGAAGAATCCTCTAATAATGTACATCATATATGTATATTTATATATATATATATATTTTGTTTTTCTATAAATTTTGTTTTTATTTCTAATCAGTAGAAGAAGAATCCTCTAATAATGTACATAATATATGTATATGTATATATATATATTTTGTTTTTCTATAAATTTTGTTTTTATTTCTACTCTCCCACACTTATGTTAAGTTAGTCTTTAGTTAACATCTACCAACTGTAACTATAAATAGGTAGATCCTGGATTATTAAACTCAATACATGGTTGGGTAAGATCGCAAGGTGTTGATTAAAAAAAATTTAAATTCACTTCATCATTTTATGAATTTACCTCTAATTCTGATATAATGATATAATTGTTCAACTCCCAGTACAAAAGTTTTTTAAAAAACACTTACAAAAAATACATTTTTATTAAGAAAATCAAAAAGAAATTGATTAAATGCAGATATAAAAGATTTGGTTACTTATTGAAATTTTCATAATTGCTACAAATCAAAAATAGTTTTATTATTTAAATAACGAATATTATTTTCAAAATATATAAATTGAAAAGCTTTATTTTTTTATATTTTTTTTTTTTTATGCTGCGTGTTATTTAAAACACTTTCATAGATATCTCGGGTTAAAGAGCAGATAAACGCAGGGATCTAACAGTGTATTAAGAACGTCAGAATGTTAGGCAAGCCTTTACCAGATCGAACAAAGCTTAGGTAAAAATCCAATTATCCGAAGGATAAAAACTTAAAAATATATTATATTTTGTTATTAGTTTGATTGTTGCGTACTACCATTAGGTAAAATTTTATACTATAGCTATAATATAGTAGTACAAAGCTAGCAACACGATCGAAAATTTAAATCTTTTTGTTCAGTTAAATAATCTTAGCTTACTTTATCTTATTGATGAAAAACAAAGTCAAAGTTGGTAACCCTTAAAAAATCGAATTATATTTAATTCTGTATGGCTCATACAAACTGTACCCTGTTTTAAATTATCTCTAGAACTCTATCCTGTTTTAAATTATCCTAAGAATTCCTTCAACAATCTTTTTATATATATATATATATATTTTATAATTATTTATATTTTAATTTAATTATATTATATTTTTATAATCATTTTTGTGTCGTTTGTGGACACGTACTTTTAGGGTTTTTTGTTGTTTGCTTACTGAATATTTTTTAATCCTTGACTAATTTTTAGATAGACGACTTCGTCTTTAAAAGTGCAAAACTAATTTTAAAACAGTAAAATGACTACAATGTCTAAAAATAATTTCAGAGTTTTACTCACAATTCAGAAACAATATACTTTTTTTTTGTTTTATAAAGAATGCATTTAATATTCCAAATAAAGAATCCCTCACATGGACTTTATATATTATCGATACCAACTAATATCCAGTTAATGTGAAGGTTGTTGTAAATTGAATTGAATTGAAAATGTACAAGTCTATCATAAAATTTGAAGATTTGAAGATACAATTTAAAGATTGAATTATAACTTAGACTTAAACTTAAACTTATAGCGTTTAAGTCTACAGAATGCATTCGAATTCGATAAATATTTCCGTAATCTAAATTTTACTTATATAATATCTTATGCGAGTATATAGCATATTTAATTATACTTCAAAGACCTTATCGAATAAACTACATTTTATATCATCCAAACTTAGATATTCAATTATATACCCAAAATAGGGCATCTAATAAGTCAGCTTGGCATAATTTTAACTTTCTTTTTTTTTTTTTTTAATATTATTTAAGGTTTATGCCCAAAACTCTTGGGCAAAAAATATTGTAAAATCTCTTTGAGTTGGCGGCACTTTATTAACATTAGCGCAACTTGTTTCGCTTTTAGCTTGCTGCTGGCTGCTGGCTGTCAGTGTTGTTGTTTGTAGTATGTTATTTTAGCCTCTTTCACGCACCACGAACAGGGTTGAAAAGTTAATTCAATTAGCTTGACTCTGCCACTTAAGCTGGCTTTTAATAATAAGCAGACAGCTAAGTACTTGCCACACAGGCGCAGGCCAAGCAACTGTGTATTGGAAGCAGTTTAAAACAATTTTCCCAATTTTGTAATTTTGTATACCCTGTAAGCCCAAAGGGAATCATTAAATAAATGTTGTAGGCGTTGAATTTAGAGATTTCCTTTGAACAAACGCATATCAGAATACTTTGAAATTGTTGATCAGTTCTTTGGGTTTCTTACAAGTCGATAAAATGAATACTTACATATATCCTTAAAGTGTTGTTACAGCTATTTCTAGTATTAATTCGATTTGTTTGCTTGTGCTCAAGAAAACAGAATAATAATAGTAGATATCCACCATCGATCTTCATCCTATTTCAAATCAAATTGATCTCTATTAGTTTTTAGGTAAAAACTGTTTGGCTTGGTTTAAAACTGTTTTATAAAGCGAATTGAAAAAATACACTTTTATAAATAAAATTAAAAATATTAGCATTGCTCTGGTACTGGAAACAATACTATTTTCTTGAGTTATCAACATAAAAATATTCTACCAAATTATTTTATTGGGATTTATAAAATCTGTAGTCAAACTTGCACTCGTTTTCAGCACCCACAACAAATCAGGTGATGGAGACGCCAACTTGTTTGAAAGTGACTGCAAGTTTTTGTTTTCTAATAATATAATTTTGCTCAAGTACATATAATTTAGTAATAAACCTCAAAATCGAAGCCACAATCTCTACAAATGTTTGTGACAGACTCGTTAGTTTGTTTGCAGCTAAGTATAGAGTATCTTGCTAGTCCAACATCTTCAATGAAGGCTTATGGGTTTACTCTTGATTTTTTTTGTTCATGCAAATTAATAACTAAACAACTCAAAACTTTGGCAATTAAGCAATGAAGTGTTAAAAGTCAAAGCTGAGAACCACATAAGTCATGAGGCTCAGAATGTTCACAAGTGTGTTAAATGTCAATAAAACGAACGCTGACCCGAAAACTTCACGCTGTTTAAATGTCAAAGCCCACATGTCGTATGCGTAATTAATAACATATTAGCCAGGGTGTGTGTGTGTCTGTGTGTGTGTGTGTATGTGTTGGGGTGTGTTTGTATGTTTTAGGGCGTGAGTCGTCTTATTTGTCTTGTGCAATTGCATATAAATCAAACAAACAACTCAATTGAAATGCTAGACGTAGTAATATCATAATTATGTTGTCATGGCGAATAAAACCGCCTTCTAACCTTATGATCATTATAGTATAGTATGTATATACGTATATGTACGTACATATATCATATGTGTCCTCTCACATGCACATTGCATACTTTTGGGCGCTATGTCTTTTGACTTGAGCGCGTTTCATTGCTTAATGAGTAAATCGTATACTAATTGCAAGATAATTAATTTTAATTATTTGTGTATTTTACTTGGGCTCGCTTTGCCGCTTCCCTTTCTCTCTCCCCTCTCCCCCCAACCTTACACCTCCCTAACATGATATAATCAGCTGGACACACGGACCATTAAAAGCACATTAGCTTGTTAAGCGTTGGAATTGTTGATGGCAGCGGCGAACCCAAACTTCAAGCAACCACATCAACAACAATAACAGAAGCAGCTACAACAACAAAAACAACAATAACAACAAAAAGCAATAGAACAACACACGTGCAACTTTTGTTTGTTGTCTTTAGTTGTTCATACATCATTATCATTAAAGCGTTAAATTGTTTTGTTGCTTCTGTCTACCCCGCGATGTTTTGTGTTGAAAAGATGAGGGCGCCTGCTTCCTTCCTGCTGAGCGGTGGGTTGGTGAGTTGGTGGCTTGGTGAATTGGTTGCTTGGCTGCTTACACGTTTATATGATTTGAACATTAAGGTTTTGCAATTTTTGTGGGTATGGCCACTTAATACAGTGTCAAGGGATATAACACAGCTGATGATGATAATACCTACATGTATTTGTAATAGTTTTTTCTCGAGTTATTACACAATGCAATGACATGGGAAGTTCATGGCATGCAATTGATAGGTTAAGACTAATATAGACTTAAAGATGATTGTTATTTCTTACCCCAAGGCATTCATTGGCTCCTTTATACAATAACTATTTATATATTTAAGAAAACCTCTTTCTATTTAACTTAATGTTATATTTAATTATTGTCAAAGCTTATCCTTTTAATCGTACATATTTTTTATACTTTTTTTGATTATTCGCTGCAGTCTTCTGAAGTTGTAGACGACCCTGGGTTAGCCCAGAAATTTATTGATTATGTTTTTTATTTCGACGGTATGGAATACCGATCTCTCTATAAGGGAAATCAGCACTGGTTAACTGTCTTCAGGTCTACAGGACTTCACAAAAGTCTTATCGTTAGACACCATGACAGAAAGAAACTTAACTGCCTGATTCGTCCTTCCTCTATCCCTATCTTGACATATGGAATATGGTATTGCGTCGTAATCTTATTTACCTTCTTTACTCAGGATTTCTTGTCGGAAACCATCCTTTCGTGTTATAACTTCAGTTGTAGGTTCCATTAGCAAAATGGCCACCAATAACAGAGGCAAACCCTCTTATCAGGAATCCTGCTGTCATCTCTTTATTGGTTCAATGGAGAAGACTCAAAAGATTCTTTATGTATTTCCTTTCCCTACGCACGTTTCCTTTCAATTTTAATATTTACAAAATCAAAAATGCCTTTAGCTCGTATGTTATCCAGTCAATCTGGAATCCTGCCCGACTTTGTAAAAGAATAATTTTAAAACAATTTCTGTTTTGACTTCTCCTATTTAAGATTTTATTTACTGATCGTAGTCTTCAAGTTTGACCAGATTTAAAAACAGTGAAAATGTTAATATAAATAAATATAAAAAACTTACTGTTTGTATAAAATTTTGTGTGATCCGCGAGAAGTGTCAGGGGAGCAATTTCGGGACCGGTGGGTTTTGGATAGCCATCCCATCGGTTCAACATTTTGATCCCGAAGAGTTTTTCATCTGTCTGCATGTTTGTTTGTCGATATGAAATCTAGATAATATAAATTTGATACATCTTACCCTGCTCTTTGGAAAAATCCTATATTGTGTTTATAAAAAAAGGACAATAAACTAGGAGCAGGTTACCAATTGAAGCGTTCTTAATTATTTTATATAATTCTTTATATACTTTTTTTTACTTAAATAAACTGCCGTTTTGTCATATTCTAAATCAAATTAAATTTTTGGCAAACAAATCTTTGTCAATTAGTGAACTTTATTTAGAAAATGAATTTGCATATCGTTCGATGGGCTTTGTACCGCTCATCTCTGATCCATCCAAGGCCAAGAAAACAAATTAGTCTCGAAATGTGAAACTTTCGGGTTACATATGCAATTTTTCTTGTCATTTGTTTTTGCAGATGTTTTCGAAACTTTCGATGTATACATACACGTGTCTAACTGTACATATACATATATATATATTGTATACTTTGTACATGTCAGCATTAAATATTCATGATTCAGTCGGCTAAAGAGACAGTGAGGGGGCAGGAGATGCAGACATAACGTTCCATCTTCATACGCAGCGCAAAAGTATGCTACGTTTTTATGCCGCTTCGTTTGTATTAGTTTATTTGCCGTTACACGCTCAGTTTGCGAGTACGGAGTGGGCTGTGGTGGGGAGGTTGTGGGAGCAGGAGAGAGCCATTTGGCGCTGCCATTAATGTAGCCGCTAAGTGGCAATGTCATGCTAGGCTAGGCCCACTGTAGGCCCAATGTGGGCGGTCCAGACTAACCGCAAGAGCCAACGAAGATTTCCGGCTAAAAGGGTGCGTGCGTGGAAGGGAGGGTTGGCTGGGGTGGAGTGAAGTGAAGTGAAGTTTGTTTGGATGGTCGAAGGCGGGTACGCCTTTGCATATTTCATAAGCAATTACTAAGCTGCTTTTAGGCGTTGGCGTTGCGTTGAGTATTTTTCAAAAGCAAAAAAAAAATTGGCGTAGTTGACAACACAATACGCCCGCAAGTAGGCAACGCATTTTCCCACACACACACACACACACACACACAGCCACACACGCAGTTATAGAAACGAACTGCACTTGAACACAATGCCAAATGGCTGGCATATAATTTATGATTACATTTTATGACTACACTCGTTGCCTGTCTCTGGCTTTGTTTTTTGTTCTTTTTTAAGTCATTGCTTCCTATTATTTTGTTATTAAATTACACGCAATTGCCTTTGGCTTGCGTGTGTGTCAAGTGTGTGAGTGGTGCGTGTGTGTGTGTGGGTGTGTGGATGATTTTATGACTTTAGCAAAGTTCAAAGTGACTGCCTCCCGTTTGCCCCAACGCACACAATTCCATTAAAAGTTGATTTCATTTTATTAAATTTTCGCGGTTTTGTGCCGTTGTGATTTTTGATTAATTTTTTTGCAATGCATTTAAAATGTTGACAGCGTGTTATACAATTTTTGTTATTAATATTTTCTTTTTTAATTTTTAATGTTTAGAAGTCGAGTTTGATACAAAATTTTGCGATTAAAATCTAATCAAGTGCTGGAGATTGGATTGGAGAATAATTACAAAATGCAACAAACTGACAATATTTGTTGAATCCAGCTTTCCCGCTAAATACCCAAATTCCTATAGATTGTTTAAACTATACTGAAGCTTGGGTTCACTCTTTAAAAACTAGTCTTATTTGAAACCAGCCTGGCGTGTACATATGTACGGCTATAACCATCCAAAAAAGTATTTTATTAAAATGTAACCGTCTACGGAAAGATATATAACAAAGATGGCGACATAAAGAGAGCAATTCTAACGTTATAGTATACCAGAAAAGATTAACCAGCGTTCTGGGAAGTTTAAAAATGAATACAAATTGCATATTTTTAAATATACCCGTTTTGGCTTAATTTTTTTTTAAATGTCCTGCCTTTTAAGACGATGATACAGCACATTTGGACGTATGGTGTTTCAATATAGTGGCCCCATATCTCTTAAAAAAGGTCCAATCCGTATTATGTAAAATTTTAAGGCGAATTGCTGGTGGCTTTCCTTGGAATAAGGATATAATGTAGGACCTTGAGACTGTCCCATTAATTGATGTATTAAGCTCATCGGCTGATCGACAAAATGATAGACACGCCAATCATGTATACCCTCTGGCCAATGCTCTTGAATTTGACGTTAGGAATCCAAAACTCAGGAGACTCAAGCATTCAAACATTCCTTGAGCAGCTACCAAGGCGCAGTCTTCCTGCCAAGCGCTCACGGCTGGCTCGTAGTGCTGCCTTATTATCAGCCAACTCCAGTCAGGCACGTTCATCATCACTTGACACATGACAGCTGACAGTTTGAGATTGTAATATGGTGGTAAATTCGGACAATTCTAACATTTACAAATTTCATCAAATCGACACATTAAAAAAAACAAAAATAAAGTTTAAAATTTTACCTCTTTTTTTTATAGTGTGGTAAGGATGTCTTAAAAAACAAAAAGATTCTTCATAAAAAAATATAACTTTCGACCGATCTTTGCTATGGCAACCTTATATTATAGTGTACCGATCCGGTCGTCTCTGACATACATACATATGTATGTACTGCCTGCAAATAAATGAAGGATTTGTCCAATTTCCATTACGATTGCTCTTAAACAGACGGACAGACGAACTCGGTTATTGACGCTGATCAAGAATATATATACACTTTTTTATAGGTCGGAAACGTCTCCTTCAATGCGTTACACATTTCGTGACAAAACTATAATACTCTCTGCAAGGGTATACAAAGAATGCACACTAGGGTTAAAGTCTACTTTCGCTTTATTTAAAAGACCGATAGGCAAAAGTGGAGAGCGCGGTTGACTAATAAGATCAGCAAAATTAAAAAAAAAAACCAAAGTTGTTGTGATTAAGCTTTCTTTGTGATTTATTTAGAAAAACAAGTTAGTCATCGACAGTTTTTGTATAGCTTTTGAATTACAATTGTAATACTAACAGGCTTAGTTATAATCGAACTGTTCAAGTGCGACATACAATTTCTCTTTATGGGTACGAGCTCGCCGATTATTATTTAAGAATATTAAGAGGCTGAAGAAGTGGTTCGGATCAGCCACTTCTCATCTGTTATACTGCTAACATTATTCACGAAGCGTAAGGTATATGGCATTATAATTTTGTCACACAGTTTGTACCGCATTAATTTAAACGTTTCCGTCCCGCCAAACTATTTATATTATTGTTTACCATCAATAGCCCCAAAGTAAAGTGTATATTTTAAAGTTGCCATTGGAACAATCAGATGAAAAATTAGATTTGTGGAAAGCAAAGAAAACTGCTCTGCGCAATTGATATGTGGTGGCAAGCAAATCCCTTGGGTTGAGTGACAGTTAGATTACGGTCCATAGTAGAACAAGGATCGAAATCCCTAGGGGATTGCAGAGCCAGCTGATCCGGAAAAGAAACATCACTGGCTGCTTAGCTAAAGGAAGTCGTAGGATATTTTAAATGATTTCAGGTGGACATCCTGAATGTGAGTGCTTACATTATAAGTAAAGAACTCATTCACCTTTTTTAGGGGGAAATGTGCATATGAGACAAAATATAACCGAAAAGTGAACTCACAATATATTCATACAGTTTTAGGTAACTAAGTTAAAAACTTAAAGAGCTGCACGTTCCATTTAGTATTTGGGTTCGATGCTATTCCATAAAATTCCATTCACATTGCGGCCCATGCGCAGTCGATTATCTTGTATCTTGTATCTAAACAAAGGCCAACAATTATCTTAATGCCAGGTGCAAGAAATTAATGTGCTGTAAGCACATTTCAGCACAATACGGTATAACTAACGAATACTTCGAGGCTGACGGTAGATGACGATGTCGCACTTAATCTGCGATAAAGACGGGCGTCCCTTCGGCCTAGGCAAAAAAGGTATCTGCAGACAAATCGCTGTCTGTGCCGTGGCAGGGGGGGCACCGTGACGGGTTGGGGTGGGGTGGGGTTGGCGACCATTATAAGGACTCGTTGTGGTCCCTTTTTTCGTTGCTCTCTGTTGTTGCTGTTATTTTTGTTGCTGTGGCTGGGTGTCATCTATTTGTATTTTTATGTGCTTAATGTCAACGAAATAATTGAGTAACTCTGTCCTCTGTGTGTGCGAGTGTGGGTGTGTAGGTGTGGAGGTGTGTGTGTGTGAGCCGGAAAAGGGAAAAGGCAACAAAGTGCAGGCGTAGCACATGGATAGTGAAAAGGTGAGGGGTTGGGTTGGACAGTTTTGGGCTGCTGACAGCTTGACTGAAATGGAAAGTTAATGTTTATTCCATTTTTATGAAGCCAGAGAAGGGGCGGCATGAGGTGAAAATCGTATCTCTATTTTGATGTTTACCGCTATATCATGTTTTGTGCAAAGGTAAAATGTTGAAATGCTTTTGTATTTAAATTGGAGAGAGAATAAGCACAATATGAAAAATAAACAAATTACAAAGTTTTTAAGAGACAATCTTAACTAATTGTAGAGCAGGGAAATGGATTTTTGATATACACAATTTTAATGGCAGTTGAGATTTGAATACTACTAACGAAAATTTAATTCTTAGAGAATTTTGCATGTTTACGAGTATATTTGAAAGTAAAGCATGGAAACTTGTTGAATTTTTGATAGTGAAAGGTGAAGCAGATTGTATCTTCTTTTTTTGAGCTTTTAATCCCAGTTGGGACATGTAGAGCATCTATAGGAATGGTTGGGGCACAATTGATAAGGGAACGCAACTAGGTATTAGAAAAGTGAAAATTAAGTAGTAACTCTTTGCTCGTCAATGTCAAAGATTTTTTAAAAAGCCTGCTTCCTTTACGAAAGAACCCTCGGGAAGTGACTAGAATCGATTCTTGTTTCAATATGATGTCTTCGGAAAATAAGTTGAGTACCCATTCCAACTTAATCTAGCGAAAGTCTGTACTCTTTGCAAATTAAAGATGGAATAATGGGGATGTATAAAGCTGTTTTGAAATGCAATAATTCCAGAATCGATTATTTTGCTGACATGGTTATGAAGCATCTACGGAAAAAAGAACGAAACCCATTGAAGCTTGTTGTAGAGAAAGGCTAGATCCTTTGACAATTAAAGACGCTGAAATAGAGATACTTCAAGGTCTAGAACAACTTGTCCGAGTATCAGTTTGAAATCAACTTAACAACGAAGTGGGTAGTCATTTTTGAATTCGAATTCGAATTCGAATTAGAAATCATAGTTTGTTGCACGTTCCTTAAATTATTTAACCGCTCCCAACTGAATCCGTTCGAAATTGGAATTCAATAGAGGCCTGCATGCTTTTCTAAGGAAATGTATAAAAATAATTTAATTATTTGGCTAATTTTGTTGTTGTGAAGAAATCAAACTATGTTTGGTACATCCGATATGCACAAGGTTTTATAGCTTTGGCTGCTGTTTACTTTGCTTTTTATGCGTAAACTCTTTTGCCTGCTTTTAGGCTTTATGTCTTTTCAATGCTTCGGAGCCGCTCGGAAAGTAACCGAAACGAGCAGATTTTATGAGCCCAACAGAAGTCCACCTGTTTGGCATACACAACTAGTCGAAACTGTTTTCTCAGATTTCGTTATTTTTTCACAGATATTATATATTTTTTGCTGTTGGCATGGTGCGTGGGAAAACCAATTTCCTCCTCAACACGGCACTTACCGCTTTTTGGTAATATGACCATTTTATGGCCCACGCATGTGGTGTATGTGCGTGTGTGTTGAGGTGTGTGTAGGTGCTAAATCTAAACACGTACGAGCATAGCCCCAGGTAGTTTGTAGCTCTAGTTAGAAATATGTATGTGCACAGCACAGCACAGCACAGCACCACCTGCCTTCTTTTTTTTAATGAAACAATCTCGGCAAATATGATATTTTGTATGCAAACATGCAAAATATTGCCTGGGCCCAGCGCGCACTCGTAAAACGAAATAAGCCAGCGCCCATGCTGAGCCTCTACGTAGGGGAATGGTGGGGCGCCAGGCTCTATGGGAGCTGTTACTGTTACTGTTACTGTGTATCCTGTGTATCCTGTGTGGTTGGGTGGCTGCGTCTTACGTCAAAAGACAAACAAACAAATATTTGCGCTGACAATAAGCTGAGCGAAGCGCAAAAAAAAAGAAGTGAATTAAATACAGTACGCACGTGTTCCAGAAGTTAAATTCTCCACAATTTCGCAGGGCTTAATTTCTAATTTATTGAAACCTGCATGTTTCCCCGTTAATATGGTAAAATGTCTGTTCAAGCAATATTCTTGCAGTTGTCTTTTGAATTAATAAAATGTATTCATTAAAAAAATCTAAAATACATCTTCACGTTAATTATTATTCTTATTAAATTTCTTCTTGAACCAAAGTTTTTATATTTGATGATCTTTCTAATGACAGCTCTAAACTTCTCTTCAAGTCTCTTCATTCCTAACTTATGATTATGATTCTCATTAATTTGGGATGTTGAATGTCCTCTTTCCTGTCTGAATTAGTGATGTTTTGTATGGAAAACATCGGAGAACATTTCCATACAAAACATCGATGTTTTTAGATCACTAGTCTGAATATATTCAAAGTTATGCTGATGACTTCTCCATGACGTTTTATGCTTTTATTATCTAACAGCCTTAACTTTACCTTTTACCAACCCATTGTTATCCTATCTGCGATTTATAACGCCTTTTATATGTATTTTTGTGCAACTATAAGATATATATATATTCAAAAATACTGTTTAGTTCTTTACTTGCAAAGTCAAGTAGAAATGGTAGCCAAACTAAAACCGGGAACATTTCCAACTTAACTCTACCAAGTCGATGCGCTGTGGAGCGCATGGAAGGGTGCAAAGCCGCTTGATTTTCGATACATCAACGCATTTTGAGCGGCTTTTATAAAAAATTTATGTTTTTAGTTGCCGAACGTAAATTGTCAGCTGCATTTTAAATGAGACTGAACGGCAGACTGCCAAGAAACCCTTTGATAAGTAAATACGATGTATATAATGAATAAATATATATATATATATATATATATTTTGTCATCGCAGGCAGCGCACGTGTCCTTATTCACATATGTATACATATGTATCAAGTATGTATTGTATTTCAATAATTCAATATTTATTTTCACTTTGTCGTTTTTTCTTATTTTCTGCTCAGCCGTAAGCCGTAACAAGGAAATATAATCTTTTCTTTTCCACATTTCTCCACCTGCTGGCCATTTTATTTTCACAGAATTTGGCTTCCTTTTTTTTTTATTTTACTGCTGGCGCCATTTTTGAAGGGCCCTGAAACCCAATTAGTTGACAACGACGTTGACGTTGAAATTTGACATCGTAGCAGCGAAACGAATCGAAAATTGAAGTCCAAATTGTATTTATAACAAACGAAATGGGAACTTCAATATTTTTCTTTACTGTCTTTATATTTCCTATGTTTTTTTTCTTGGAGTAGCATCTTAAGTTCGTGCTGGACAATTGATAATCAAATTACAAATAAATGCGGGGGCTGAACATCTAGTAATGTTTAGGTTTCGATTGACATGCCCGAAGGCACGGAACAATTTTTTGTTGATAAGTTGGCAGGACGACGTGTGAACCTACAGACTTCAATCAGAGCGGTCTTAGTATCTTAATGAGTTGGTTGTTTAGGACAGTAGTTTGGAGTTTTTGTGTTCGGAAAGATACCTACTTGAATTTTAATATGTTTGTTGTTAATATTTGTATGTATTTCACACAGGGATATATATCTAAGTCGCAAAACAAGTACAAAATATCGCACTGTGGATACTTTTGATAGTTTTTATTAAATAAGTCCCTTAATATGCACGATATAGAAACAAAAGCGTGGTACGCAATCTCACAAAACCTTTTCAGGATCTGATTATAAGTACACCTTTTAGCAGCTAACTTTTTTTGAAATTGCTTTACAAATATCCACAGAATCACGTGGCTATTGACAGTTGAAGGGCCTCGACGGGAATCTATTTTAGAAGTCTATATAAAATTTAAAAACTATGTTAAAAATAGTGGCTCAGTAAACTATATATTTAAAATACTTTATAATTAAGGAATCCAAATAGTTTTCTATCATTCGCTTTGGAATAAATACACCTTTCCATTAAAAATAATAATAATTAAAATCGAGTGAATCATTTCTTTCAAAACTTTCATCAAAATAGAGCATTTTTTTTAAATTTTCATGACCCGGACCGTCGAAATTAATAACCCGTACTGATTTTTGCCACGTGTGTCCTTTTTCTTGGATAAATAAATCTTGAACTTTACTCTTGAGGTTGTTAGTGGACTAACATATGAAAGAACTCACTATTATTTCTAAGAGACTAATATAACGACTGCTAAAGATCATCAAGTTTTGCATTGCAATGTTCAATTCTTGGTTTATGTGCATGCCTATTTTATTTTGGCAATGTGTGATATTCAAAAGTAAAATTTTGTGTAACTAAAGTTGGAACTGCGAAAATCTTGAAATAAAGATATTCAGTTATACACATATAGTTGGAAATTTATCGTAAAATTTTATATGTATACCATTGTTATAAGGTAGTTCAACTGTAATACATGTAAACGGGTGTATGAAAAAGGGCGACGTTATCGAGTATCAGTTCGGTGGTGGAAGTCGATATCAGCAAAAGTATCGATAAGCAGTTGGAAAAGCAGTCGGAGTCAGTAGAAGCAGTTGATTGTCAGCAGAAGCAGTTCGTTCGTTGGTGATAATTCGGAGGTCGTCGTCAGTCGAAAAGCTGAGCAGTTATTCAAACTTATTATTGTACGTTATATTTAGCAAATAATTCATTACACTAAACACAATAAAGTATTGGTTAATATATATCCAACCTTACATACAAATTTTTGTGAAAAAGAAAGGGTCTGCCAGCTATTAATGTTGCCGCTTTCCACTTTATGGCATTAATCATTAGGGTCCCATCCTTTTAAACTAACTCCATCATTAAACTTCTTTTTAATGTTCTGCACTCTTTTATTGAAGTCAATTACAGTTTGGTACCTCGCAGGATTCAGGATTTAGTCTAGAAGACTCAAACGTATATTTCTTGATGCTCTTCCTGGGATAGTCATGTTTTCAGGGGCCATGGCCCGATGCTGATCATTTGTTTTGGATGTATCTACAATGTCTTTAAACATAAGATGTTCGCTGCTTTAATTAAATGTCATAAAAACATATACTGCTGCTTTAATTGTTTTAACCTTACAGTTCTTCTTTCTTACAAGTAAAAATCCTTGATACATTTTGCGGAACAGGCTCACTTCTCTGGAATATGTATGCAAATATGTATCCTCTTTCTATTTTCATTACACCATCTTATATCCGTTGGAACTTCGTCTCTACCCCAAACCATTGCCATAGTCACTAATTACAATTGCGCGCTGTCGTTCGTCCTTCCATTTTGGTCAGCTGCTGCTGCTGCTGCTGCTGCTGTACAGAGAACATTGCCGTCTTGTAGCCCCCAAGGAATAGGCAGTTGGATCAAGTCCAGTACAGTGGCGGCCAACTAAGCTGTCAACAAATTAACTGTAACGCTTTGAGCTCTACGACATGTTGGCCATGTTTTGTTGCCTAGTTTCAGGCGTTGCTGAGCAGTGCACATGTGTCGTAAATTGCATGCCCCAAAGGAGCTGCCAAAGCGACAAAGCAACAAAGCGCCAGCTGCTAGTCACATACTATATTGAACAATTAGCAAGAGGGCTCATACCCACAACAACAAATAAAAAAAAAACAAAAACTGTCGGATGATTTAAATTTCTTTCCTTCTTGAATCACCACACAGAACATTCTTTTTATATTCTGTTCCCGAAGGAAAAAAGAGCATATTGAGTTTGCCAAGTGTCCGTCCGTCCGTCTGTCCGTATAAACTTGGTACACATGTTGGTGTATATTCTCAATTTATATAAGTGTCAAGATCTATATCTCCCACACCTTTACAGGTAGGGTCACCAAATTTCGCATACACACTAATGTTCAACCCCTGGACAATTTTGCATCAAAAACATTTTGACTCCCCCACTCCCTCACCCACAAATGAGCAAAATCTGTATCTACCACATCTGTACAGGTAGAGTCATCAAATTTGACATACAGACTATGATTTTTTTCGCGTCTCTCCGAATCTACAAATAACCAAATTATACAGGACTAAAAAAAGAGTATTCTGCTGTCGGGTACGTCCATCTGCAACGTTCTTGCTTATTTTCCAGTAGAGGGAATTATTAATTTGTCATGAAATACATAACACATTGAGGAAGTTTTTCTAGACCCATAGATTGTATATTTATATTGTGTACCCGAACGTCAAGTTAATTAAAGAATGCTCAAGTAATTAATCGAGAATGCTTCATTTTGCATTGGATCACTATATTAATGTGGGATGATCTTTCTAGAGGTAACTGACAGCACTCAAGATAGTCCGATTTTGGCAGAATCTAGGAAATTCATTTCCTTCCTTTACTCTCCTTTCCTTTCCATGTTAACATATGTGGAATGTGCGAAATCTCGTCATCGTTCACAGCTATTAAATAAGAGTCATGCTTATTGACTTTTGAGCTTCTATTAAATGTCTTATCAAACAAAAATACAGATTTACGGGTGATAATTATAGACGGATTAGGATAAAACTAACTTAGCAAGGGTAGCTAGTCTTCGACAACCAGAACATTACTGTTCCTCTCTGATTTTTTTGGTTACGGGAGAAGGGGCTCCGCTGTCGCTATATAAACGATATACATTTTGTATAAATAATGGCGCTACGTGCGGTAATGATGCCGACACGTGACAAGCCCACGGAAAGAAGGTAGACAAAAGGCGCTGAAATGAGATATTTTTGGCGAATATTTATTATGGCGTCCGGGCAGGTGTATAAATTTGCATGAGCTACTGCGACATTCGCATGTGTGTGCAGGTGTGTAGAAGTACAGTTGAGGGGAAGCAGTTCACAAAGCACTGCATAAACAAATAAACAAACAAAACATAAATTTTTGTACACGACACAAGTAGGTGGAGAGAGTCCCCAGACCGGTTAGCTTCAAGGAGGTCGCCTCCTTATGCCGGGCACGTTTTTTTTTTGTTGCCCCGGCTATGTTTCCGGTACAGGCTGCTTGCTCCTGCTGTGCTCTGGCTTTGGCTTGCCTTGGCGAGGGCTTGACATTGGCTTTGATAACAATAATAATAATAAGAAGGTATAATAACAATCATTATGTGCCCGTAAATGCCGCTGCATACCTCGACCTGGTCGACGGCCCCCGTAAACCCACCCACAGCAAAAACTCGCTTTTTATTGACTGGCAGTTTTGATGGAAAATTGGTTTATTTATAGCAATATTTTTATATTTATTGTTGCGGCACATAACATTTTTTTTATATTTTTTTTTAAAGAAATAAATAACAATATGTTTGAGAGGCCTCCTCCATTTGAGAGATTTCAGAGTCTGGAGAGCTCAACTGCAAAGATAAAGAATGAAAAGCAATTTTATTGTTAGCTATGACTTTTTTTTATATATTATTTGAAGTGACTTAAGACCTGACTAATGCAATTTTTTTGATTATATCTTTCTTATAGCTCATCGATCGATTCGCATATACTGCAGTAGAGATAGAAGACAACAACAACAACAACAAGACAACGAAGATATGGCAAAGTTTAATAACGTGAGTAGCGCCTTTTAATTGTTGACTGAATACTTATGAGCTCTTATATAAGTATGTTAATAACTATATAAAGATATGCAGTTTTTTATAAATAATATGTGAAATAATTCAATAAACCTTGATGTCTGACAATTATGACGTTTATGCAATGGATAAGAATAATTCTTCGCAATGCAATATACAAATATTCCACGTGAGATGTACAGCTGTCAATTTATGCTTCTTGTTTATATTTGGGATGCCATCTTAAGCGATCTGGCAGCACCAAATACATGTTAAGTTGGCTGCGTCTGGCTCTGACAAGAATTTCTATAATTGTGGTATTTATAGATTACTTTTTGCCACCAATTTACTTAAAATACCACAGGTAAAAAAAATGAATATTATAATTTAAAACTAAATATCAATTAAATATTGTATTTTTTGTTTTGTTAAATAACTATTTCAAAGTATAAGCACGAAAGCTTTAGGATATTTTGGGACATTGAAATTCATCAACTATTTAATATGTTTAAACAGTAGTCGTAAAACAAATCTTAGAGAGAGTGAAAAACTAAGCTCCGAACTGATAAACCCTTAATACGCATTGATTATATTCAACGCAAAATATCGAATATTGTGCAATAACAAAATTTGTCCTGTTTGAAATCAAAATTGTTACGCGTTTCGAATTCCGAAAGTCGATTGAATGTTCGATTTGAAAAGATATGGGCAAGTGTTAAAAATGTTATTCGGACCCAACTTCAAGGAGGGAAAGCGATTTTTATATAATTCCAAAACAATTCCATCTAATTTCCATACTATTTTAGATTTGAAATGTTGGAATGGAATCGTTGGCTTATATCGCGACTGTTTAACATATCTAGCAGTCAAGCTGGAGAAATGCTCCAGGTCTATGACAGACCAAGTCGCTCTTAGGAAGCTATGATCTTAAAAGATTCAAGCAACTAATACCATTGGGGAAGAACTCACTTAGAATAGTCACCGGCCTTCTGACTGGGCACTGTAGACTGAGAAACCATCTCAGCAAGCGGGGAATTGTAAGTATCAGGACATGCAGATTCTGTGAAATGGAGGCTGAAACCTCATCACATATACTAAGAGAAACAGGCAACTGGGTGGGGTTTTCCTTTAGACAATCGATATAGGTACTCTAGATCCGACCGAGATCCTTGCATTCATGCAGGAAGTAGGGTTGATGAGTGAGCTTTAGGCTCAGAAGGGGGCACAATAGATCTCATAGGTCGCGGGGCAACACACCCATCACTAATAATAATATATCTCATATTTATGTTTTGAAGTCTGCTCCGTCGCTATTTCGTGTCAGGCTTGCATTGGATTTTTGACCAGTGTTGTTAATTGTTTCCTATTAAGTAACTTAAAACTTTACAGTGCTGTAAGCGAAGCTTTTTTTTCGCTGTTAACACTACTTCTAAAACGAATGATATTGTAAAATTAAATTAAATTTATATGTATGTTTGAAAATATTACACGTAGCTATTAGACAGTGTGAAAAGGTCTATAATAGAACTCCGAAAACTAATTATTGTTGTTTATCTAAATGAAGGTGTTAATTTTGACAAATATTCCAGTACTACTCTGCCGAAAACAGATAAATCAAACAGATTCCAAAAGCGGTAAGCAATAAGCCGCAAAAATCCAAGTTAAACACATTTTGCATATCGAGTCCCTTTTTCGGCCAACAGCTTCTCGGGCTTGGCTCATTTGTCAAGTGCTGCCAAATCTTGGCCACATATCTAAACCTTTGCTTTTGGGAATGTATGATTTGGCCATTAGTCGAGGATACGTGCCAATGCAAAATCGAGGCAACTTTTCAAGTGTCTAGACCTTGGACAATTCCAATGCAAACAGTTCTTGTTCTGCATTTGTGAGTGGCGGGAGCGGGGCGCAAAAGGGAGGCAGCTCGTAATTACTTGGAACGATTTGAACAGATTTCTATTTGGCCAGCGCCTCAATTTACCACCCATAATGCAATCTGCTCATAAAGTAATCTCGCTTTTGCTTGGCCTTGTATGTGTGTGAGTGTGAGAGTGTGTATGTGTGTGTGTGTGTGTGTGGGTGAGTTATATGCGGGCTTTTGCCCCTACCCCATTTTTCTTTTGGCCAGGCCTTTTCAGTAGTAACTTTTGTGGCCCCGGACATGTGGCAAGGATATCAGCTGGCACAAAGGCAACAAATTAAACTGTTCTATTTGCAAATGAATTGTGCGTGTCTGTGCTGCGTAATTTCGCAGAAAACTTTAGGTTACCCCTCTTCATTCCATTCCCATCCCTTCCATCGAGATTTTGTAAAACGTAACGGATAACCCAATATCTAGGCAAATAGCGCATGCTGCAACACACGTTTCTATGGTTCAAATAAAATAAGTAGCTCCAATATAAAGGAACGAAATGAAAGAAAAGGATTCTCGTTTCTGCTTTCTGTGTGACTGCCTAATGTGTGTGCGTGTGTGTGTGTGTGTGTGTGTGTGTGTGTGTGTATGGGAAAACTTTTGTGAGGGCTTCCTTTTGGGCGTTTCATACGCTCAATTGCTGTTGGTTAGCCAGCTCCGGCTGCGTGTTCTGGTCGACAGTCAATTGAAAATGAAATTGCTAAAACTTGCCAGAATATCTGTGTCTGTATATGTGGGTGGGTGTATGGGTGTGAGTGTGTGTACCGGCATTTGCCTCAAAGGAGCAGCAGAAGCAACGTGCGGACAAGCATGCATAATGAGCTGAAGCAGGTCCTCGAGGTCCTTCGCTTTGGCTGGCATGCGGGCAAGTTACCTCAGCAAATTAATACTAACAGACGCGTAAAAGTATGCAACATCAAATGGCCAAAGCTACGTGTTACACAGCTCTCTCCCTGTAGCTCATTGTGTGCCCAAGCTTTTATGACTGCGCAAACTGGGGACTTCCGCCCCAAAATTCCTTTTGATCGTAAAGTTGCAGCTGCAAGCTGCATGGGACACATTTTCAGTAGCAATTTGTTGTTTTTGTTGCTGCTGCTGCTTATCATTGACACGTCCTGTTAACGAATTTTTTTATATAGATTTGTTTGCTTGTTTCCTCATTCATTTGATGTTTTTTTTTTTGTTTTGAGTGCATTTGCTTGTTGCCTTGACTACGCAGATTACAGAATTTTACGATTCAAGCTCAGCGAAATTCTATTTGTTGCTATTGTTGTTGTTGTTGCTGCACATGTGCGAAAGTTTTCATTATTGTCACAAAGTGACAGATTGTTCCTCTACAGCAAACAGAAAAAAAGGGATAATGCGGATGCGAGGGCTGAGTGCGCTGCGTAGTTAAAAAGGATTAAGCACATAAAAAGCAGACATAATGTGGCTATATTATAGAACTACAACAGGGTTTTACGAGGGGCTTTTTTTTGTGTGTGTGCAAAAAACAGTTTAAAAACCTGGGGGATGATTTAAGAGGTGCTTTCGCTGGAATTTTACGAGTACTACCATGATGGATAAATAATTTTAGAAGCTGCGTTATGTTTTGCTGCGTAATCACTGAAGCCGTAAAGGTGTAGGTCGAAAAGCAGGAGAAGGGCGTGAGAGTTAAGCAGCAAACTGAGAAATTCTAATCATAGAAGCGCCTGTTCTTAACAAAACAGATTAACATAACGGATCACAATGCGGATAACAGCTCAAGAGAGTTCTGTTCGAATGGGCATTAACAGTTGCTTCAATGTTAATTTACATAGTGTTAATCATTAACATAACAGATCACAATGCGTATAACAGCTCAAGAGAGTTCTGTTTAAATAGGCATTAACAGTTGCTTCAATGTTAATTTACACAGTGTTAAACATTAACATAATAGACCAAGAGAGTTATGTTCGAATGTGAATTAACAGTTGCTTCAATGTTAATTTACATAGTTTTAAATAGATAACTTGATAATCCAAAAGCTCCAAAGAAAATGGAAAATATTGAACTCACATATAAAATGATTGAATTAATGAAATTGATAACACATAAATAACAAAAAAAAAAAAAAAAAAATAATAATAATAATAATAAAAAAATAAATAATAATAAAAAATAAATAAAAGAATAATATTTTAATTTTTGTTAATAAAGGCGTGCTTTTGATACAAAATAAAATTTTAATAAATAAATATTTTTTAATACATTTTTGAAATTATTATATCCTTAAACGTTTAATTAGCGATTGAGTAATTATACGACTTATAATTATTAATTTATGTTTGTGCTTGAACCAATATTGAATTAATGCGTATTTCTTAGAATATGATATATTTACTTAAATTACAGACTATGTCAAAAATGATTTAAAATATAAATCTCAATTTTATTTTTTTTTAATTTTAACAAAATTTTAAATTTATGCAATATTTGAAATAGTATTTGTTTTGACAAACTTACCGTTAAATATTTTATAGATAGGCTTAAATTCCCCAGCTTCTTTGCGTTACTAAAATGTTCAGTCTTTCCTTTGCCTATTAGTTCATTTTCAGCACCTAAAAATAAATGTACAAGATTTATTATAAAATAGCTCACAAAAAATTCAAAATTCAAATAAAAATAAAAATATGTTCATTGAAAATCTTTTCTGCGCCTAAAATATATTCACACGGCTCATTCATTTTTTATAGCAATTTAACAACGTTTAAATTTAATATAGAAGCAAACATATTATCATAATCCTTTTTTGCAAATTTCAATAGCAAGCCGAATATTAAGCAATTTTCTGCAAATATTTTGTGCCGAAAAAAGGAAAAATTTATATTTTATTTTATTTTATTTTATTTTATTAGTTTCATCTGGATTTATGTGGTCATTTGACATTTGTATTGCTGGCTATTAAAGTTGTGCAAATTTCACTGTGACGCTTTCTATGGTTTAGCATTTAATTCGAAAATGCCGTTTTCTATTATATACAAAATTTAATGAAAGTTTGAATTGCATTCATCATTTATTCAATTATTATGTATTAAATAAACTGTTGTATGCGTTAACAGGCAGATAAACTCGTTTTCAGCTTCAATTGAGGGTTCGTTGTACTCATATCTATATGTATGTCCCTCGATTGCCACTTTCAAATTCATTAATGAGCTTTGAATTCCACATTCCAATTAATATAATGGGAAAATGATCCGGCTTGCTTTGAATTAAACTCTCCAATTAATTTCACAAGACTGTGTTTAAAATTCCACTTTCTAATTAATTCACGAAAATATTGTCAGATCTGTTATGAACTCCACTTTACAATTAATTTCACTGAATTTTGTTTAACATACTCTTTGGCGCGGCTTAAAACTAAAAACCTCAATTTTGTTGTTTTTCTTTCTGTGAAATTGTTTTAAAACTGATTTTAGGAGCAGGTTTATGAAATTGTGAATTTGAAATTTGGAATCGCAGCCTTTATTTATTTATTAAGCTTTGGTGACACTTTTGCTCATTCTCGCACATTCTGCAAACTTTTATTTATTTTATTTATTTTATTTATTAGATTCAAATGAAGTTTCGTGCAGGCTTTCAACATTTTTCCAAGAATCTATGTTATTAAATTTACATTATTATTTTTTCTTTTATTTATTATTTTTGTATTATTTATTATTATTTATAATTTTTTTATTATTTATTATTTTTTTATTTTTATTTTTATAATTTATTATTTTTTTTATTATTTATTATTTTTTTATTATTTATTTATTTTTTTATTATTTATTATTTTTTATTATTTATTTAATTATTATTATTTTTAATTTTTTATTATTTTGTTTTTTTTTTATTATTTTATTTCAATTTAATTTTTTTTTTGTTTTTTTAAACTTTGCATATTTATTTAACTTGTGCACTATTACTTTTTTGGCAACTTAAATTAGTTGTACAATATTTTTCTTGATTCGAGAAAGCATTGTTTCCCTACGTAAAAAAATAAATACATAAATTAATAAAAAAATTAAAGTATGGTGATTTGAATAATCAGACCTTTTCCGGATTTCAACTATCGAACATATTTAGGAGTGTCTTAAAATAATAATAATATAAAATTTAATTTTTAAGTCTATCCATTCATCTATCTATTCTATCTATTCATAAATCTCAAGTTCTAAAATAAATGAGATAGTTTTATTTTAATTGTAATATTTATTTAAAAGTGAAATTCAGCTCTGGACTGAATGGAAGTTATTGTTGAATTTAATTTATTTATGCGATTAATGGTAGAACAGAATACACGGTATTTTCTGGTTGAGTTCTTATTATAATTGAATTTCACTCAAATATGAACCAACTTAATAACAGAGGCGTTAAAAATTTCATTTTATTTATTGACTTGACAAATTAATCAGTTTGATTTCTGCACTCACACTTTAATTGGCCTTCTGTCCGCTGTCCTTATGGGGCAGCACGCCCTAACGATTCTTGGGCACACACACGCACACACACACACACACACTAACTGAAATCGACTATAAAAATTTATCACGCCTCCAGCTGTGGCCGGCGAGGATAACAACAAGGACTCTGTTGCCTAATTCAAACATTTGAATTTACGTTAAAACCTCATAAAATGGCGCGCGCAAAAAAGAAAATCGTTATGAAGTTCATTTATTGTTGTTGTGGGACGGCGAGGGGGCTTAAGGGGCTGGGGGGTATTGCGGTAGATATTTATACTCACATGAACTGCCTATCAGACGGAAGCATCCTGTGCTGCTCCTTTCGCAGTTGCTGCTGGCTTCGGTGTTTTTTTTTGTTGCTTTTTTCCCACGGTGGCATTGTCGTTTACATATCGTCCTGGCACAGGATCTGTGTCCGTGTCCTGGGCGCTTGCCACGTTTGCCGTCTAAACGATTTACGACACTTTTGCCAACTGCTTTGGCGCACACATTTGCAATATTGTTTCTACTAACTGTGCGTTTTGCTCTTTCTCTCTGTGTGTGTGTGTGTGTGCGTGTTTGTCTGTGTGTTATTAGCATTAAACAAAACCAACACACACACACACACTCGCACACACACATACGGGCACACAGCTTGAGAGTGTTACAAAAACTTGGCAAAAACAGCAACGAATGCCGCACACGTTCGTTTTTATTATGTTAAATGTCTCCTGGGGCTAACAGGACCTGGACCAGGACAACTGCACACTGACAAGGACTACAACGGTAACTTGTACTGTCTGCTTTGGCTTTTTGCAAATGTTCAACTGTCACTGCGTCTGTCACATTTCACATTTCACATTCACGTTCACGTTCACTCAGCCTCTGCTTTGGCGTTAGCTCAGTTACAGGCGCTTCACTGTGAGTTTTTTTTAAAAGCGCGCGCCAAAAAGTATGCAACACAATTAGCCAGCGCTGTCCAGTGCAGCAGCAGTAGCAGCAGCGGCAGCGGCAGCTACGTCGCCTGCCTGGTTGTTTGCACCTGCCGCTTTCAGCACACAGCACGCCGCTTCAGTCGAGACTGACGACGCGTCGCCTCAGCCTGTGCGAATTGGCAACTTCGGAAACTCACACACGCACGAGTGGCCAGCCGAACGAATGCGCTTCGTTTTACGAAAGCTTTTCACCGAGTTGAGTTTCGCTAGCTGCTGTCGCGCGGCAGAGCGTACCGCTCTTTGCTCTGCGTTGAGTTGAGTGGCCTGTTGACTAATAAGTTGAGCGTGCAGGTGAGCGCCCAGTTGAGTTGCCAGTTGAAATAGTTTGAGTGCTCTCGCTATGTGCATGGTTTGCTCTAAGAGTGCCTGAGTGAGCAATTTACTGCAGCAGGCATTGAGTTTAGTTTTGAGTTGCTCCTGTGTTTTGCATTATTTGGCTGCTCTTGAGCGACTATTACAAGTTGAGTTTTGAGTTACAATTTTGTTGCTCTGCTTTTCTGTGCATTGAGTTAAAGTGTGAGCTGCTTGTGAGAGTCTGAGTTCTAGTACCATCTACGTTCTCTTTGAGCGGCTTTGCTTTGTGTCAACTACGCTCAACGTTGAGCTTTGAGTGCACAACTGCTGAGCACTAAATTTTTTTAAGGTACATTTTAATTTGTGTTAATTTCAATTGTGTTCATAAATGTTTGGTCATCTTTCAGAGCTGTTAACTTAACTTAAAAGTTCTAATCTCAGAGCATCTTAACATATTAGTTGCACTTTAAATTGTGGTTTTTTAAAAAACTTTTGTCTTACAATTTAATGTTAAAGTTTTTGTGTTCAAATTAATTTTTCTAATATTTGTAATCATTATTCCAACATATCAGTATCGTTTGATTCGTTTACAGTTTGAGTTGCTTAACTGTTTTGAGTTATTTACCTTCTGAGCTACTTTTTTGCTCACAATATTCTCGCGTACTGCTCAAATAGCTCTCTTTTGTCGCACAAGTTTTACATTGAGTTTCTTTAAAGCCACTTACTCTTTGAGTAGTAGTTTATCAATTTTGAGCTTCTTTTTACTCTGAGGTTTTCGCTCAAATACTCTCTTGCGTTGCAAACTTCCTACAATGCTGCATTGAGTTATTTAGTTTGCTTTGACCTTGCTCTTCGACTCAATTGAGTGTCCTTTTAATGCACTCTCTCTTGCGTTGCAAATTTGCTACAATGCTGCATTGAGTTATTTAGTTTGCTTTAACTTTGCTCTTTGACTCATTTGAGTGTCCTTTTGGGCCCTGAATTGCTCTATTTCAACTCTGCCTCTCTTTCTCTCAGTAGCTCTTTGCTTAGACAGCCTTGAGTTGTTTTGCAGTTTCACTCCGCTCTGTTTTGCTTCGTTTCGTTTTACCTTCGTTGCTGGCACGAAACTCACCACAAACTCGTCTGTCGCTCACGAGCGTCGTCTCGCGCTCGGCGCCACTCGGCATACACACGCACACACAGCGGCAGGTCGCAGCGGCTTTTACTGAGCCTTGGCCAATCGTAAAAGTTTTGTACGTATTTAGTACAATTTCGGGATTTGGCAGGATGTAACGAGCCTGTAAGAAACTGAGCGCGCTGTGTGTGACTAACAAAGCAACAACAACAAAATAACAAAAGCAAAAAAATAACAAAAAAATTCCCGAAAATAATTGTTTTCAATTAAATACTAATTTTAAAATACAAATATCTGTTGGTAACTTCCCAAGCTTTTTTTTTTGAATTAAAGTTGCAGTCGAAACCGTTAACATCTTCGGCTTGCCTCGGTTCGGTTATTGTTCGGTACAAGCCCCCCACCCCGTCGCCCCTCACTGCGACAACGCATTTTACGCGTCTCGTGTTTACCGCGTGCCGGTTAACGGGTTTTAGTTTTATTTATTTTTATTTTCGGATTATAATGCGACATAAGCTAACACTACTCCTTAAATCTAAGGCTCTTCAATCCATAATCAAAGCTGGTAAAATAGTTCAATTAAATGTCCAAGGAACAGAGCTTTGTGTGTGGCCTCACAAATACATTGACACACTTTCATCTGATTTTGTTAAAGAATCCGTAAAAACGGTATATGAGCCAAGAAATAGGATACGCATAAGAAACGTATAGGAAAAGATAGATAGAATAGCATGCAGATGAGAATAGGTTGGAAAAGGAGAGGAAATTCCAGTACAAATAGGAATATGTATAGGTATTGGAATAGGAATAGGAATGGGAGTAGATTAGTAGTTATATAAACAGGAATAAATATAAGTATAAACATAAGTATAAGGTATAGGAATATGTATTGGAATAGTTATAGGAATAGTTATAGGAATAGGTATAGACATAGGAACAGGAATATGCATAGGAATAGGTGTAAGAATATGTATAGGAATAGCTGTAGGAGTAGGTATAGGAATACTTATAGGAATAGGTATAGGAAAAGGTATAAAAAAAGGTATAGGAATAGATATAGGAAAAAGTTTAGGAATAAGTATAGGAAAAGAAAAAAATTGTAAGAAAGCTGTGGGTAGGATTGGCATGGAATAGGAAAATAAGTTGCAGGGCGAATATAGGAATATAAATTTTAATAGGGCTAGCTAAAAGTCTAGGTATAGCAATATGCATATGAAGAGATATAGATAGAAATAGCATTGAAAGGACATAAAGTGTAATAGAAATAGAAAGTATATGTTCCGACTCGATATGGTTTTGGGTATAACTAAGTTGGATTTGGAATAAGAATAGAAATAGCTGTAGTAATAGGAGTATGTACAGGAATAAGTGTAGGAATGTATACAGGAATAGGAATGGTTATAAGAATACATATAGTTGTAGGAATAGAAATCGGTTACCATGCTTATTTTTACTTAATAAAATATCGTATTCCCTATAGAACTCCGATATTATTGTATGAAATCAGTTTTAAAAGTGACTCAACAATCGAAACGATTTTCAGAGCAATTGGCTGGACTCTGTGAGGGAAACTAACCGAAATCAAAGTCTGTTGTATAATTTTTTTTTTTGTTGCTGTTGTTGTGTCCTGTGTCATTGTCCTGCCGCTGCTGGTTCTGGGTAATAGTGTCGTTTCCTTTATTTGTGCTCGCATTGACTTTTATGCTACCTTTTTTTTTTTTTTTGTGTATTGGACGCACACAATTGAAAATTCAATTGATTTACAAAATGAAGTCGCTTTTCTGGACCCGCAGTGTGTGCGTGTGTGTGTGTGTGTGTGTGCGCGTTTTATTTTTTATCTATTTTCATTTTCGTTTTTACGAGCGGAACAACAATTTTTGAGCAGCTCTCGGATTTTGCTTAAAGCCGTTAACAGTTTTGCAGTTTTGTAGTTCAGCTTTATTTTTTTTTGGATCAGGGCGCAGGATGCTGGATGCAGGATGCGGGGGGCTGGGGCTGGGGGTCCAACGTTTGACGCCCAAATTTCCTGCTTTTGTTTTGGGCGGCGATTTGGAAACTAGCATCACGCTTTGCGGCGACTGCGACTGCGACTGATGGCCACTGCGAAGGCTTCCGTGATGTGTCCACTGTGTGTATATATGTGTATGTGTGTTTGTGTTAGTGTGTGTGTGTGTGCGGTACGGCCTAAATCGTTTTAGGAGCAGCTATAAGAAGTGATTTTTCCTTTTTTCGAGGGTAAAGGCGTTGAAATGTTTGCTATGAACATTGGCATCAAGTTTGTGGGACACTCAGTATGAAGGATGCGCTATAGATTGACACAGTTAGAATTTGGGAGCTCAAGGAAGCCAGTGATTCACTAGTGAGAGTTGGGAGAGAAATGAAGCTGCCAAATCAGAGCTTGACTGTGAGGCGAATGAACTTTTGATGGATTGTGTGACTTGACTTTGATCCCTGAATGCATTCTGCTGTCTTGATTTACATTTTATAGTTTGTGCGGCATGTTTCTAATCTTATTGCTTATAAAGGATTCCTTGGGTTATCTTTTGGTGTGATAAAAGTGCACTAAAAACTATGCTAGACAAATTGATGTGCAATCGCTAAGAAAGTCAATTTCGGTAAAGGGAACTTTCAGAAAAAAGTTTGTCATAGTTCTGCACAGAAATAACAGAGCCAGCGTTAATGTTCGTCACATCATTAGCTTATCTTTCGACCAGTTAAATAAATTTGAAAATTAAAAAAAATATATATATATGTATATAAATAAAATTAATTATACAAAGTTTTATGTTTTTTTTTTTTTTTTTTTTTTTTTTTTTTTGTATATATGTATTTATTTATAATAGTAATCAGCCTTATGAAAGCTATAAATCCATAATTGCTGCTAAAGATTAGGCGTTATGTAGTTTTAAACATAGGAATGTGCTATAATCAATTCTTCATAGTTTTTTGAATAAAATACAGTGCGTGGTATATTTAATATTTCTCTTTCACATATTTGGAGCTGTCATCTTGTAAATCACAGAATAAAATACAATAAAGTCTCGGAAAACCTTCAAAACTTCTCTATGTAGGTACATTAAATTTGTATTAGTTTTGTTGCTAACTAAAGTATTTGTAGGAAGTTCTAAATTGCCCATTTATTTGGTTTACATTTAACCTACTATGAAAACTAGTCAATAGTTCGATATTTTTCCATATAAATGCTAAATGATTAGAAACCAAAATATGGGCAACCTTTTTTGCTTCCCTTTCCTGCGTTTATGTAACGAAATTCATGATTTCATCATTTGCAAACTCACAAATAACCTACTTATTAAAAATACATTACAAGTAGAAATTCTTACCAATACATTGATGGACTCTCGTGTTCATTTCAGGACTTAATGAAACCTTTTCGGTATGCCGCTTTCGAATCAATGTCATACAAATATGAAGGCATATTCTTAATGTACAACTCAACTAATTTATTGGTGTTTTATACTTTTTTATATACTCTTTTTTCTTTTATTATTTTTTATTTTTTTATTATATATTTTGTTTAATATATTTTTTAAATTTTTTTTATTTTATTTTTTATTTTTTGTTTTTTATTTTTAAGTTTATATATTTTTGTATATTAATAGATTTAATTTTTCTGTTATTTTTATAAGCAATTAAAATTATTAGATAAATATAAATGCAATGTATTATCAAGTCTAAATTACAACTGATTTGTAGTTTCTAATAGTATTATCCCGCTCCATAGAATGTCTCACATATTCTGTGGCAATTCGAAAATAGAATAAGGAATTATGCACACATTGTCGAACCCATTTAAGCTAATAACTTTGCATAATGAGCATATTATAAAGATAGAGTCCAACTGTTATTCATTTTCAAAGATGCGATTCAATTTAGTTAGAATTGTATTAAAGCCAAGAACTTGCATCGAAAGACAAGCATTGGATTTGTAATCAACTCTATTCAAAGATGGAGACGGAAAGGGGAAGTTGAAAACATTAGTTTTCGCATTAAAAGTGCATGTACTCGGTCTTTGTTGCCTTTCATGTCCTTTGAAGCTGTTGTTAGTGGTACTTTGTAGCATACTTTTGTGCTGCGCTTATTGTGAACCATTTTGCCGTAGCCAGTGGCATCCAGTGGCATCCTTAAGCCAACTGTTGTCCTTTTTATGGAGCTGTAGCTGTACTTTGAAGCATTGATTGTTTGCCATAGAGATAATTTGCTGTTAAGCCAAAGAAAAGCTGCTCAGCTATGTGGCATTTTACTTTGTTAGATAGTTGCATGTCCTTGGTAGTCCTTGCTAAAGGCTAAACAGGTGATGAAATTTGTACTTGTTTGTTGATTTTAATACAATTTTTATCCGAGTCCTTTGGCTGTGAACTTTTTACTGCAACGCAGTTCATTTGCCAGCTCGCTCTTAAGCTTAAAGCTCCAAATTCATTATATCATTTTATCATTCCTACATTCTTTTCTCATTTCGACAATATCTCACAGTGCAAGTCTCGCCCAACCACTTTGTTTAAGGAACTTTCCTCGTTTCGGTGTCAAGTGTTTTTATTAGATCCAGAGAAAAGCAAAAAATAATAAGAAAAAATGTGAAAAAAAATTGCAGCTACTGAGGCGACAGATGTTCCAAAGGAGCGACAACTACTCCTGCTCCAAAGTTCACCAACATCTTATCCTCCCACACCATAAAAGCTGTCGCCTATTTTGACTATATATGCATGCATTGTGTGGGTCCTTCCATAAAAGCTGTTGCTTCTTCTTTCCACATGTGTGTGTGCGTGTCTATCAAAACAAAATTTAAATGAAGTTTTTGGCTATCACGCAGACTTTTGCTTTCCTTTAAAGCCAACTTCAATACTCATAACACGAATACGCCGTGTGTGACAACCATAGTTCCTTTTAGTCAGACTTGCCCCCTTAGAAGTGTCATTGATGACATTTTTCTTTTGTTTATTGATATGGAGCATTTTATCAGATGTCATTAGCTTAATTGTCGAAAGTCAACAACTTTTGTGCTGCTCTTCAGTGCAAGTTTACAAGTGTCAATGGGTGTAGGAATAAATGAGAGAATGATGTGGGGAAATGTTAGTTCTAATTTAAAAGTAGATGGTACAGCACATTTTTATTGCAGACTTGTTGAAGAATACAACTATTTTCCATTTCCAACAAGAAAATAGTTGGCTTAGGTTAGGTTAGAAAGCTAAAGCTCCTCTTTCTTTGATCAGATCCAGACAATATTAGTTGTACAAAGGTAGCATACTTCATCCGTGTATGAATCATCCTCGACAGGAGTCTAAAATTTGGCAGGCACATTTCGGCTGTGCAGCATGCGTTTAAAACAAAGTGTCCAAGATGTCAAACAAGCTCCGTGTATTGCAAGCCAAAACATTAAGGATAATCTCAGGGTCTCCTTGGTACATGACAAACAGGGATATTGAACGAGACTTGAATGTTCCTCCGATAGGTGACAGAATCCAAAGCATAGCTGGAAGATACACGGAGAGACTAGCATCCCATCCAAACCGTCTTGCTAGACGACTGCGTAACTTCGGGCTGAGAGCCAGGAGAAGACTTAAACGTCATTACCCTCAACGCCTTCCCCACCGGCTCTTGACCTAACATTTATATCTTTCTATCTTATTCTTTTTTTTTTTTTTTCTTATATTAATAACTCTTAACTCCTGATTATTACCCCATAGTCTTTTGCATAATGTAAATAGCTGTATATAATATCTTAGTTCATCTAGATAAGTTTCATTCTTTTAATTTCACACTAGCTTAAGTTGCCATAATAGGTCATAGTATTCTAATCAAACTTATATTTCAACTACTTAAAATTAAAAAAAAAAAAAAAATAGTATCAGAATGGCCCACCTAATGACTCAAGTGTGTTGGTATCGGCAGCCGTCCCAGCCACTCCAATGTTATTCAGCCTTCTATGATCTACAAAATGTTGGTTCGTCTAACGCATCTACCCAATGGCATTCCATTTTTCGCATCGATTCCACAGAAAAAGGTCTTCCCTTCTTTTTGGAGTGGAATACTTGGTTCTGTGAAATTGATTCGAGAGAAGATTAAGCTGGAAACCATAATATTTATACCAATATTATTATGTTGACTGTATTATTAATAATATTCTACAAAAAAGTAGTAGTTTTTCTAGTTTCGCCGATGTTTTTAATCAGATATTGATTTTACGAGTGTCTTTATGATATTTATGTTCCTAAGTCGCAATATTTCCTTTTTAGTTGTCTTCGAAAATGGTGAGATCAAGATTTGAAAACTTTCTTTGTTTTTATAATTTCACACATTCTATAATGTCCGCAATTCAGTATAATTTAGATTAGATATTGTTCAATTACTTTCAACTTTTCCCCCTTGAGCTCCTGCAAACATAGCTTGAAAATGCATATTTTGCTTTACTCTTGCAGTGAGCGTTTAAATTTGCTCTATATTCAATAGGAACTCCATAAATTTAACCTATCGACAATCAAATTGCTGTCCGTATTGTAAATTCATAGCAAAGTTAAGCAAAGTTTCAAGGTGTTGCTGATAAATGTGCAGAAGTAATCTTGATCTGCTTTCCATATGTTAAAAGCTTTACTAAAGGAGTACTTTTATGCATATACTTGATGAGGTCCTGCTGCTTTTCCGTCGTTATCCTTCGTTCGATAATGACAGGTCGTGTGGCACAAAACCCATTAAATCTACTGCCGAGGCGAGAAGAGAAGAGAGTCAGGACGACGAGACTTCACTGCAGACAGGCACTCCACTGCCATTGCCTGATGGCCCCCATATAACAAAGAGTATACGAGTATCTATATATATAAAAAGAGTTCAACCTGGCTGACTGACTAGTGACAATTGGCCTTCAAAATTTAGAGAACCTTCTTATTATACAATTAGGTGGAACTGTCGAAAAAAAATGTTGAAGTATCGAGAAGTATAAGAAAAATGTATTTGAAATTGTATGAAAATCTCGGTATGCGCCAGCGCTGCATAACAACGTGAAAGTGCAAAGAGATAAAAATCTATCTCTTGAATTGCTCTTTCGGTCTTAAATAATTATAAGTACGACTAAAATCGCCATATTGGTTATGTGTCTCAAGACTGACCATGTTTTAAAGCAATTGCTATTGATTTACGGAAGATAGCGCGCTGCTGCTGACATGTGTTTGGCGGGTAATTCTTTAGTATAGTGCCCCCATATAATGACTACGACAAAATGTCTGACTTTGGTCTTAAAGGACGCTTTTCAATATTAGAAAGCAAATTCTGTCGGCAGAACAAGACTTTATTGTCGAAATAATGAAATGAATGCAAGTAAAAGTGGACCGATATGCGTATATCAACACGATAGTTGTTCGTCTGAGTGTTGGAAAACACCAAACATTTACCAGAGTGCAAGAGTGTTAGATATGGAGCCGCACAAATTTGAATTTGTTGATACTCTATTTTTGAGTATTTCTTACGGTTGACAAAAGTAGTAAAATTCCACATAATGCACTTTAATCTTAATATTTTGCCGGGCAAGGCCGGGGTATTACCAGCTAGTATATGGATAAAAGTATATATATCCAAGCGTCATTGTAGGCGGTTGATCAGACACGCCTACCTTACTCAAGCTCGCTGCTGTTGTTCTTGTTATTGTTGACGTTTGCAATTGGTGTTGAAAACTTCAGTCGAAATTGGGTAATACGCTGAACGATGAGGATGATGACGATGACGACGCCGGCAGTCAGTATTAAGTATTGCCCTCTATCACTGTCCCTTTCTGTCGCCCTCTCGCCCATTGTGTCTCGCTTTCTCCCCCTCTATACCTTACTGTCAGTAACAAAGAAAATTTTAATTTTTATAGAATGGGCAGCGGGTTTTGGAGCTCGTTGGCTCGTTCGTGCCTGTGCTTACAGCAAGAGTGCGATGGCAAAAAAAATCCAATTATTTTAAAACTTTTGACAACTGCAACAGCAACAACAATAACAACAACAACAATAACAATAACAATAACAACACCATCACCAGCAGGCAACAATGCAAGGCTATGAAAACAATAAGAAAGGCAACAAAACCAACAAAAAACAAAAAAAAATCCGAGTTGGCAGCCATTATAACTTCACTTGAAAAGTTTAATTGATTTTTACAAGTGCATATAGAGTATAAAGCTTATATATACATTCATATACATATAAGAAATATATATATATATAGTAGAGTACTAGGTAGTACAAGGTAGGTCACGCCCACCTGCGGCTACTGCCTGTTTTCTGACTACTAAGTGGGCAGCTCCACCAGCCCTTCGTCCTTCGCAAGACGATGCAAACAAAGTGGGTGCAGAAAATACCAGAAAAAACTAGGGACTACAACGACTACTACAAGAAATTAAAAGTAGCAAAGCACATGCAATTGTGCAGTGACTTTGTATTTACCTTTTGGCAGTGCTGCCAACCTGTCTGCCGAACGGAGTGTGAGTATAGAAGTTTCACAAGTTCGAGTGCAAGGCATTTTTAGCTGATTTTAATTGCCAGCAGTAGTAGTCAGTCCTTGTTTTTGTTGTAGCACAGGTAGCTCAAGTGCTCTAATCATAGGCTGTTGTCCTTTCCAGGTGCGCTTTCAGGTATGCAGTACGCTAGTTTTTAGTGTGATTAGTGCAAGTGCAAATTGCTCCGTCAGCGTATATACCGTACATAGCTACATATAAAGGTATTTTGAATACATTCCTTGCTCTCCCCAAGTCTGGTAATCTTTTTTAGACATCTGTTGCTTTGATTTCTCAATGCCTGTCAGGACACTTCATTGCGTCGCCCATTTTTCAAGTAGTTCCTTTTTTTTATTTTTGGGTACGACGCAGTTTTTATTTTCTGTGCACAATCTTAAATCTGTCTTCTTTTTTGGCACTTCTTGCAAGTATGCTTCTCTGCGCTTTAACTTAAGCAATTCAGATGGCAAAGCTTAACACGGGTTGCTCCCGCTGCTTTTTATGGAGAAGGTTGAAGTCCTTTTGCTGGGAATATTATAAACGGACGAAGTTTGATTTTGATGTCCTTACGGTATATCCCACACCCATCTTCGAATTATCAGAGCAACTTGGAGTCTAATGTTCACCCAAAAATTATACTAAATGTATACCCATCTAATGTTTCAAAAGCCAGGCATACAAAAATATGTTAAGAACAAACAGTGTTGTCAATAGCTTAAATTAAGCAAAATCTCCAAGATGCTGGCCATTGTACGAGTCGACTGAAATCGAGACACTTTTATCTATTTCAAAATCGCCTAAAAATTAGTTTCTCACTTTCTCGCGCGTTATATAATACTTGATATTCAGTAATGGGGAAATGGGAGAGCTCTCTCAAACCGATAAACCGATATTTCAAGCGATCCTTAGATGCTGCAATTCTTGTGTGATAAACTACTACGTGCAAGATCTTGCCTTGCATGTAACCATTGTTTGTTAAAATTGCATTAACGCGTTTTACAACACTCAATCACACTGCCATTTCGGCTTATTTAACAGCACTCCTATCTAGTTTTTATCGGTTTCTTGCACCGAATGGGAAAAATATGGAGTTGGATTATTATTATTATTTTTTTTAAATTATTTTTTTTTTGATAAACTAATATTTATTTTTTATGCTGCATAGTTTTTAAAACACTTTCATAAATATATCGGATTAAAGAGCAGATAAGCGCAGGGATTGTACAGTGTTTTAAAAATGTCAAAATTTTAGGCAAGCCTCTACCTGAAAATAACCTTCCTGCAGGAGGAAGGATGAATTTTTCTTATTTTAAAGTTACTGTAAAAGGGTTTTAAGACTTTCGGCTCAAAATGAATTCTTCATTCACAAAAACCGGCAACACACAAAGGTCTGTTCATTGTATTGGCTACCCTGTAAAGGATGTCAATATAAGCCAGGAAAATTTTCCCCAACATCTCAATGTTTCTCTCTCTTTTTGCAGGCGGCAATCAACAGCATAAAATGACAACAGCAGCAATAAAATACTGATCAATCAATAATAAATAATTAGAATATAAAACTGCATATCTTTATATTGTTTAAGAGTTATTAAGTATTAAGTTCAACTTCAAGCAGGTAAATTTTGTCGTATAGTAACAACAGCTTCCCTCCACATGGCAACAATGATAATGATGGTGATTCTGATGATGATGCCGCATCAACAACAACTACAACTACTGGAATTGCTTCAACAACAACAACAACATGCACAACTGAACAAATAAACGCATAATGTCAACACAAACAACAAAAATAATAATAATAATAACTACAATGCGTAAACAACGCCAAAATCAACAACAACAACAACAACTAAAACAACGATGGGCGTGACACATGCGTTGAGCATAAAATTTTTGGTTACTAATCAAATGCCGCTATCATGCCAATAATGATGATGACATCGCATTTACTAACACATCTTGTTATATCCGATGATTTTCGGCTTGCGAAAATGTATTTAACAAATGATTGAACAACCATTTCAACGTAATCACGAACGTTCATAAAACTAAATGCTATAAAAAATACGCCAACAACAATACAAAACAAAACAAAACACTTACTTAACCTACACACACAACACGACACTACTCATTTCAAACGCAACGTAACAAAACTCTCTTTGATACGACACTCGACACTCACAACTCTCTCTCACATATATTTCGTTACACATTTGAACTGCATGCTCAATTAGCGCGTGCAACGTCGCGACGTGAAAAGAAACGTTTGAGAGTGCGACAACTAACGAAAGAAAGAAAGAGAGCTGTATAAGCGTCAGCAAAGAGAGTGAGTCTGATTAGCTAGAAAGAAGACAAAAGAGAGCTACAGCGAGAGTGAGCGAGACAGCGTGCGATTTGCTGTTCAAGTAATAGCATATTAGAACTTGTTGTTGTTTCCACTAATCTCCAACTGCTGTCTACTGCTTCAACTGCTCGCCATCCTTTCCATCCTTCTTCGTATATATAAATAATGGGTCTGCAGATGGCAGCCACTTTTGTTCCAGCCACCTTCTTTGTAGCGTTGCTTATCTGGACACCAGCGACCGTTGATGCAGTCCGTGAGTACAAAAATAATAGAAACACTAAGCATTTCTACTTAATAAATATGCATAGATTTAAGCGTACTTTTAATTGTTTATGCAACACGTTTGCAAGTTGCACGTTGCTAGCTAAGAAGTAATCAAGTCAAGTCAGAGTTAAGTTCAAGTAAGTTAAGTAACTTGTTAAGTTTCGATTAAGGCATGACACTTGACGTTGTACAGTGGAGTTGAGCTAAGTGCAACTTTGTGGGACTTTTACTTAGTGAGTAAACCTAAAATAGAGACAGTTTAATCAGCAGGCTTTAGTCAAAGTACTTCTTACAGAAATTTAAACAGAGCTTGACTAGCTATTGCCTCTGAAAACACTAAAACATTACGGGGACATGTGTAGAGCTTAAAATATGGACACAGGATAAAAATCTGTAGATCTATAGGTTGGGAAAGAAATTAAGATTTAACGGAACTCAGCAAGTAAACGTAAATATTAGTCGGTTAGAAATTAAATTGAGAATCGCACACATCTCTAAACGGAACTCAGCAAGTAAACGTAGATCATGATCAAGATGGTCCAAAACATAGTACTCCAGGATCAGAGTACTCCAAATCAAGACTGTTAGTGTAATATCTGGGATATTATATTAAATATGGAACTCCGTCTTGAAACGTGATCACCAATTGATAACCGATGTTGCTCCAAGGAAGATATATTAACATTGATAGCATCAATAAAGGTAACCTTAGTTAGTGAGCCATAGATTAATCATACCTGTGTCGAACGATAAGTTAAATGAACACGTAAGATCGCATGGCGTCGGTGACCCAGACAAATTAAATACACAACGTATTATAGGTATTTTCGTTATCCAAATAATCCGTTATCACATTTACAGCCTAGTATTACTAAAGTCAGTTACAAAATCATTTATCACTGGGGTTCTTATTAGCATAGAGAAGGGCAATATGAGACTGTCGAGCCTCTTTTCCAAGACATTATCTTAAGACACTAATTAACATAATATCTGTTGGTAAGAATAAGGATACTTATCAGTCGATTATGCACTATCGAGAAGACGTTCTGGTGGTATGTGTAAACCTCCCTGGCTTAATTAAAAGTAGGCCTTTAGAAAAATATGTCAGGCTTACACAAGGCAATGAGGGTCACTCAACACGGTGAGAAATTGATTTTACTATTCTTTACAGGCAAACATCGGACATTCCCTTCAAAGTTTCTCATAAAATAGGTTAATCAGAAAGTGCTTGTCACTGATATAATGTGTAGTTATACGACAGTCCTAGAATATTATTGCTAAAACGGGATGTCGGGAGGGTTGATTACCTAGGGGATTATCTATTGTTGACTTGCGATTGAGCACGAGCTAGCATTTAAAACAAGGAGAAGTTTTCAGCATTTCCTAATTGTGTCAGTTGTGTTATAGGAAGTCACCAACTTGAAACAGTTGGCATCAAAACATCAAAGAATCTACGATAACAATATGTTTTTCTCAAGTTGCTGTAACTTGATTACCCAAGCCCAAACACAATAGTCACATCATTTATTTTATAGCTAGCTTAGAGCATCGACTACATAATATCTATGCAGGTGTAGAAAGACAAGTAGCCGAATATAAATCTAACATTTTGTAGGCTTATCTATTTCACGTGCCAAGTCGACAATTAATGTAGTAAAAGTTATTCGCGGCAATTAATTCACGATTGATCTAGCTTTATCTTTCATTCAAATACTTACCTTTTGCCTTCACCGACTTTTGGCTCAATCAACTGAAAGTTGTAAATTTCAAATTACTTTTTGCCCCAAAACACACACACACACTGAGAGAGATAGGGTGAAACTACTTTGGAGCCATATTTCATCAG
The DNA here is from genome assembly GCA_037075165.1 of Hirtodrosophila histrioides. Lineage (NCBI taxonomy): Eukaryota > Metazoa > Arthropoda > Insecta > Diptera > Drosophilidae > Hirtodrosophila > Hirtodrosophila histrioides. Next base: position 283,820 of record JBAMCL010000055.1, read on the forward strand.
ACAGCGAATGGTTTTTAGGGCTGGGAGAGGGTTCTGTACTAGTTTTTCGGCAGCTTATGGCTTAGCTGAGGAAAAACTTTTGCTATATGTTAATTATGGCGCTGCATTTATTTGAGGCTTAATATAGCATGTCGTATTCATATAGTTTGCCAGTTGCCAGTTGCCCGGTTTAGGTAGCGATTTCGCTGGAGCTCCACTTTTCGATGTTGCTGTCGCTGTCTAAGCGAAAACTTTTCAAATTATCGTAGCATCAACTTTTTGTGCGCCCTTCGGTTGCTCTGACGAGAATTATTGCGGAGGCTGTCAAGACCGGTGGAGGTGCAGGATGAGTTGTGGCAAATTAATTAAAACTTGTTGCAAAAACCAAAAAAAAACATAAAGAACAGAAACAAAAACCAAAATGAGTTGCTGATATTTGAGTTGCGTTTCGCACTGAGAAATAATGTGTAAGGGGACTCACAGAGGGACCCGAGACAATTGCCAGGCGTTGAGTGTTGAGCGGCTTTTGTATCATAATTTCAACAAACGACAAATTAGCCGCCAAACGTTTCCGTGCGCCAGGGGGATAACGGGGATAGGAAGGAGGGTCAAAAAACCATTTACATGCAACACGGCAAACAGCAAACAGTTTTGCATATGTTTTGGAGCCATCCAACTCCCTACACCCTGGGCACAAATGTTGTTGTCTAACGGTTTGTCGCTCTGTCAACGCCTATGGCTCTGAAACTAGAGTTGTAGCCCGGAATCGGATGGGGTATGAGGAGCGGGGGCAGCTGAAAAGCCGCAGCCCGCAACGAGTTGTACAAACATTTCACGCGGCAAAGTGCCGCATAAATTTCAATTTAATGGTTTATACGAGTCCACACACAAAAAGAGGTGCGACAAACTGGGCAAAAAACTCCTCTCGGCCGACAGGATGTGCAATGTTTGTTTGTTGTTTTGGTTTTTGTGCAGTGTCCTGCTGCTTGTTTATTAGCCCGATGCAATGAAGCAGCTGTGTAAAAGGTGCGCCCGACAACAGCTCTCAGGACCTTTCATTATATAAAGAACATACCTATTTTTATACCATAAACAAGATATGTTATCGAAAGGGAAATCCTGCTGTCCCCGGAAAATTTTTAGGGTGAACAGGATCGGCCCTCTGCGTTTTGGATTGGTTGTCCTGAACATCCCGATGGTCTAAGGAATTATCTTAGTAGTAGCATTATGAATGCAACACTAGATTTGTAATATATCCACAGCCTACAAATTTGTGCGAGATTCGGGAGCCGCAGTTGGCGGAAAAAGAAAAGATTTTTGGAAAGGGCGGGACTGGGATCGAATTTTGTATTCCTATCCCAGTCCTACCCTGAATGATTGAGGAGATTTTTACTTGTAAGGTTTCCCGGTCCCTAGTATGACTCTTCTGTAGTCTCTACTTTTCTAAAGATGATAAATATTTAAGAATATTTCATGCTACGAAGTGCTGCATAATTAGCCAATACTTAGTTGAAAGTATTTATGCGTTTGGTCGTTTGGTCGCTTTGCTGTCATTTTCAATTGTCGGCGATGGCGGCAGATAAATGTTGATTTATATGAACCTAGCCCGGAGGTCTTGGACATTAATGTGCTGACATTTGGGACCTCTCGAAAAGCGAAATAAAAACTAACAGCATTTTGCTGTATTCATCACATACACACTTATAGAGATAGGGAGAACGAGACAGTGGGACAGTTGTAATGAAAAGTAATAATATTAAATTAACAGAACTCTCAGGAATTGTAGCCGCTTCTTTTGGTCCAAGTCTGGCCGAGCTCGAATAGGAAATTCTCCCGGGAAATGGTGTTGGGGCTCCCTGAATGCGGCTGTTTTCACTATTTTCGCTAGGCCGGCGCAGTAACATCTTATTTATGGTCTCGTTTCTCGTAAAAATTTGTTATTTAGATTTATGGCGCTTTGCTCTTTGTTGTTGCCACATTTATTTATCTGCGCTTTTCTTTTTTTTTTTTTGTTTGCTGCTCCTCCCGATGCTACTGAAATTTTAGAGCCACTTTGCTTGGTCACTTTGCCATACCAACAAAAACAACAACAACAACATCAAAAGTGTGATAAATGCCAAAACATTATTATTGTTGAGCATCCAAGGCAGTTAAGAGTGTGTACGAGTACTTCTTATATGGGCATGTTTGTTGATCTAATGATATGCCGCATTAAGAAAACGCATTCGCATTTGCGTTCCTCATTTGCTTAACTGTCTGTAGGATGGGAACAGGCAATGGCTGGTGGTGGCAAAGGACGAAAAAGTAACCATTGACTCTTGTTAACAGTCTTAGAGTCATCATTGCAGATGGCCTTACAAGATATTAAAGTTTATAGAGCAAATCGACTTGGATTCTGATTTGTAAAGAAATTTTACTTCATTCGTTTGAAATTATTTATCATCTCTATACGAAAATCTTTTCTTATGCATATAAAATAATCTTTGAGGTGCCTAGGACCAACTATAAAGTATATCAAATTGTTGCTAATCTAATCTAACAAAATCTTGGCAAATTCAAAGAAATCAACATAAGGTTAGTTTACTTTATAAACAAAAAGTTTTTAATTAAAAATTCAACTACTGGAAATTGGAGTTGAAACAAGTAGGAATGCCATAGTTGAGTATACCCGACTACAAGACTCCCTGAACCCAAGTCGAAATTTCCGATCGCATCTTAAGATGTGTTCGTTCACTTACACATACACAAACGCATACACAAAGACGCACACACACAAGCGACGGCACACGCGACAGCGCAAGCGAGGCATTTTAAGTGGTAACTGTGCTTCTTTTCCCCCATTGCGATGCAGTACTGAATCTTGTTTGTTGAATAACTTCCGTGTTTATTATCCGATCGTCTTGAAATTTGGACAGTAGATTAAGAGTGACTAAAGTATTACACATGCCAAATCCCAAAGCTATATCCTTTAAAGTGTGACTGTAAAACGTTTTGATCGGATTGCGGGGGAACGGGGAGAGATATCTGAGATCGGAAACAAACTTGATCAGCGTATGGTATACAGGAATCCACATTCCACAACCCACTCTTATAGTTTCTGAGATCGACGTGTTCATACAGACGGACATGGCCAAATCGAAATCTCTTTTGATACTGATCAAGAATATATATACTTTATAGGGTCGGAGATGTCTCGTTCTGCCTGTTACATACATTTGTACAGATTTAGTACCCCCTTTTTACGCATTTTATGGGTAAAGGGAGATAAAATCGTCATGAACAGGTTTGTCTTAAAAAATAATAAATTTCGTTTGTTTGCTAGACAATTACCTGTTTACACTTTTAAGCGACCATATTTATGTATTCTCTCCCTCTTCACTGTTTTTTTTCGGGTATTCTATCAATATTTTATATTGATTAAAAAAAGTTTGCTTTAACATATCTTTTTTTAAAGTTGCAATTCACGTTTACAAATCAGCTGAAGCGAATGCGTCCGTATATTTTTAAAAATAAAGCACCTTTTTATATTATGTTTTTTCTATAGGCGATTTTGCCCAATTAAGCTGTTAACCCGATAAACATGGAACAGGGTTAAAAAAATGTCGTTAAATTTCGCCCATCTTGTTTTGTTGTTGGAGATAAAACTTTTGCTTCTTTTTACCAAGACAAAAACAGAATTTACCAAGCTTATTCGTTTTAACAGTGGTTGAAATTTTTAAATTTGCAGGTTTCCATAAACGCTCTTGTGCAAATAGTAATTTAAAAATAACTTCCATATTTAAGATCGTATAGTTTATGGATAAGTTCAAACAAGCAAGATTCTAATATGAATTTGAATACAATATTTGCGCTTGAGTTTCACCTTTAAGCTCCACTAAATATCTTGAAAATCAACACAATGGCGTTATGCAAATCCTTGCTACTTCACTTTTAACTGCAACAATTTGTGGCAAGGCATTGCTGCACAAATTTTTCTACCACTTGCAGCCACTTTAATTAGAAAAAATGTTAATTTAATGCTTCGGTGGTTCGCCTGGCTTCTGTTGAATTGAGTTTCCTTGGTAGTTTCAAGTGTGTGTTTGTGTTTGTGTTTGCCAGTTTTGTCTATTTGTTTGTTTCCACCTAACCGAGCTGGCGCCCAAAAGTATGCCATATACACTCTCGCACACACACCTGCTCACACACACACACATACAATATGCCGACCATATGTCCGTGTCATATTTTGCTTGTAGCGAACAAATTTCGACAACGTCCAAAAAAAATGAAACCAGTTGGGTAAAAATGGACTGGATGAATACCCTGTATGCAATTGTACTTTGTTTTGTGGAGTAGCCAAGCAACCCAGTGCTCAATCCCCACGATCGTCTATGAAATTCATGGTATTCATTCGAAAACTAGTCGGTGCATATGATTTGATAGTTCCGAGTGAGTAGACTGGATAAATACCCTGTAAGCAGGGATTTGTTTTCTTGGATAGGAGGTTGGTGAGGCCACAGTCCAAGAGATCTAGTATAAGATATTTGAGAAATTTATGTTTAACGTATAAAAAAATGATTGGGTTAATTTAAAAGTCTTTATTATCTAATTTTTTAAAAAGGGGTATGCATGGGGCATATTAAATTTAATATGCTATGTAATGAGCCACATTTGTGACTTTAGTTCATGAAACATTTTCCGCATGCCCTTTCACCTTCTAGGTAGTTACAGGACACAAAGGGAAATCCTTCCGCAGTTTTCGTTTAAAAGCGAAAAGTTTGCTGCGCTCACGCGCGCTCTGGCAACGAATGTGTGCTAAATGATTCATGAATCATGACTCATATGTGTGTGTGAGTGTGTGTTGGTGTGTGTTTGTGTGTGTGAATGTGTGCGTTGTGTTTGTGCCGTGGGCAAAAAGTGCTTAACTCGTAATTTTTGAGCGGTACGTGCAAATAAGGCCACTGAGGCCGCACCGGCCGCCGTTTAGCGACGTACTCCCCACTCACGGCAAACAATTTTGAGTGCATTTTATTGTACTAGTTTTGTTGTTGTTGTTGCTGTTGTAGTTCTTGTTGTAAGGCTGCTGCTGTTGGCTGCACATGAATATTGCAGCCTGATGAGCAGTCCTTCAGCAGCCGCCAGGCAAGGGTCAAAACTTTTAATTAATGTTTATGGCTGCACTGCGGCGACTCGGCACCCGGAAGCCCTTTAAGTACAATTTATTTATTTTTGTTAGCATCCAGCGGTATGGCTAAGATGGCCCAAAGGCAGCACAAGACGCTGCGCCGCCTAAAAGCAGACAACGCATTTTTAATTAATTTGTTTGGCCCTTTTACCACAATTTTTTCGGTTTATTTCTATATATATATTAATTTTTTTTTGGTGTCGAGCGGTTTGAGGGTTTAAATTAATCAATTAAGGTACGCATAAAGCTATAAGTACATGAAAATTTAATTGCATTCCACCAAAGTGCCCAGACACATTCGGTAGACGCGTGCGTGACAATAAAGTTCATTTATTTCACTTTGACAACGGATACGGGGCGGTGCTTTGAGACTTTTGTCATGAGTCCTACCTAAGTATTTCTTTTTGGGTTTTATGGATTTTTTTTTTATTACGGAAATAAGTAACTAACTTTTTGAGTGTAACATGCTATTAAGTTGAAGGTACTTGGGCTGTAAAATATGATTTAATATTTTAAATACAACACGACACGATGTTGTTGTTTGTTAAGTTAGCTACTCAGTAGTACGCGTTTATAAACTTTTTATCGCGAGAGACACTTATAATAATCCAGCTATCTAATAATCTAGGAAAAATATAAAAAATGTATAATAATGGATCACACATTTGCTTAGAACTTATCTGTCAAGTTAATCAGGTGTAACATTTGGGATGGTATGGGATGAAAATGAGTATGGGCTGAGTTGTTTCTTTGGTTTTTGAGTCTGCTTAATCATTAACTATGTTAAAGGGATGTTGATATTGTAGTCTCAATAGTTTTGCTTCTTCGATGTATACTTTTGACTGACTTCATTGATGATAAACATCGATACTTCTTTTCAAACGATAACAGGTATTTATGATAACTATCGAGTACTTATTAATTACATTCACACTTCATTACTTGACAAATATCTTTATGATATTTATCGATAACATTTAAATACTCATAGAATACTTTGATTATATTCTTGATATTGCAAATGCTGATACTCCGTATTACTGCAATATGATGGGGATATATCGATATATAGGGGCGATATATTCTCGGCACGATATTATCGAAATCAATATTTCAAGACGACATATTGGGGGAAAATTTGGTGCGAATCGAACTACTATATATATATTATAGTTGCCAAAGAAAATTCGGATGAAAAATGAGTTTCAGCTAGTATATTGTGTTAAAATAAATAAAACTGAATATTTAAAGTTTCATTTTATATAATGGGTCAATATATCGATATTTGGGGACGATATTTGATATATAATCAGCATCCTTGTCCAATATCGCGTTCATTATCGATATATTCATAAATATCAACAACCCTACTGTGGACCCAATATGGTATGCAACCATTGTCTTGATATTGTATTGAAATAAATAAAACTGAATATTTAAAATAAATTTTATATGATTGGCCGATATATTGATATACATATATACATTTTTGGGGACGATATTTGATATATAATTATCATCCTTGTCCTTGTCATATCAGCAACCCTATTGTGAACCCACCATTGTCTATTGTTATTGGTTATAAGGTTAGGTTAACACTGTTGTCGGGCTGATTTAGAACTACACTCTTAAGCCAGGGATGATAATGGATTTTGAGGCTAAAACTTATCAAATAATGAGACTAATGAAGAAGCTCAGCCTTAAAGCAGATATTCCTCATAAAACTCCATTGCTTTTAGCGAAGTTAGGTCGTGTTCGTGTGTTTGATTATCCAGCCTGCCGCAGTGCACTAATATTCCGTATAGCATATATACAATTCCAAGCCCATTCCAAATATCATGGGGTTTGGCTATGCATGATGCGTGTGTTCATATTTAGTTTTTTTGGGGCTCTTTGTTTTTGTTTTTGGCGGTTTCTTTGGGCACGCAGGGGAATAATTACAAAATTTATGAGCACGACAATGGGCGTGGCCTCATAATTGTCAATTGATGGGGACGGGTCGCAGCGGGTGCCTCATAAAACTGAAGTAGTTGCTAGTCAACAGGCTCGTTGTTGTTGTTGTTGCTGTTCGCTGTTTCTATTTTCCGTTAGCATGTCGTGGGCTCACGCCAAGGGGTTAAGGTTCAAGTGGCACGTGTTACTCCTTTGGGGCACGTCGATTCTGGCTGGAAAATCAAGCATACGGCTTTAATATAATGCGCATTTTAATGTCATTATTTTTGTACTTTGTGCCTTTGTTGTTGTTGTTGTTGCTGTTGTTGTATTGCTTAAAGCAACTCAATGGAGAAAAAGCAAAAGTGCAAAAGACGTCAACAAAGCGGCCAATGCAAATTGCAGGTAGAAAAGGCAACATGAAACAGTTGCTAAAAAGCAGGCAGGAGCAAAAGGAGGGAAATCGTGAAAGTAGTAGACGGGAGAACGAGAAATTCCGTCCGCAAACTGAGCTATTTTTGTATGGCACATTAAAAAAACAACAAGCAAAGAAAACAAAAAAAAAAAAACAACAGCAGCAACTACTATGATAGCAAGAACAACAAGAACCGCACCTTCTCTCCTGGCACCGCACCCCCGGCTGCCGCTCCTGCTACTCCTGCTACTGCTGCTGCCCCTGCACTTTGGCAGTCAGACAAAGCGACGGCATTGTCGCTTTTGTGTTGCATAGTTGACATTGTTGGATTTCCACAAAGGTGTAGCCCAAGCGCCGGGCAACAGGCAGCACTCGTAAAGGCATGGGCTGGGAAGAGGGTAAGAGGTAAGGTAAGCAGGCCACAAACACACACAGTGCGCACACACACACACACACACACAAAGCGATTTCAGGACATTTGAATTGGTTTTTGCCTTACTGCGGCACTCGTATTTGCTTTAAACACGGACATAAGGCATATGTATTTGTGCCTGATGGGTGTATGTGTGTGTGTGTGTTGGGTGTGCAACAATAACGCCGTTAGACACTTGCGACTGTTCATCTTCACACCTCATTGCTCGCCAGGTGGTGCCACTTGCAAGTCAGGCACCAAGCAAAGTTTCCTTTTGCTCCTCCTCATAGTATTTTCTCTCCCGCTCTATCTAGCTATAGTATATCGCTTTATTGGCATATTTGCTTTAGCTGGAGTTGGGCTTTAGTTGAACTTTTGAGTTAGTTGACAGCTGCTGCAGTCAACTGTTTAAAGCCATTACGAATTTATTTATTTTTTCGATTTCTTTCTTTGCTGTGACTATTTGTATAAGCTTTTGATGCATAAATATGGGAAATTTTGATGTTAGATATTCTGTATAAATAAGAAATTGAAGAATGGCTTATTAATTCATTTAGTATGAATCAATCAGTGGTCAAGTTTCTATCTAGTTCAAATCTACATTGGTATCGATAATAAACATAAGTTTTCAGTTCTATTTTTATCAAAAATTGATCGGTATTTGATGAATTATTACAGCGCAATAATGTGCAATGTGCAATAAGCGAAACCAGAAACTCACTCAGTTGCTGCTGTAGTTTCCAAGGAAAGCTTGCAGACAAATAGTGGATGTACTGACCGGACATTGCAGCTGTTCATGCTAAGAGGCTGGGTATATTAACGTAGTATGACTGCCGGAAATGTAAGCAATGAAGAGATGCAGGAGGAAACACGGGAATGCAGCTGTGCAGCACTCAGAACACTCAGACATCGATACTTCAATACATACTGGCTCGCGTCAGTGGAAGAAGCACACACTCCCAAAGTGCTGAGAGCACACGAAATCGAGAGGATTAACAAACTTCCTAACGACCTTCAGTGTCCGGTGACACTAAGGACCTGCTTTATCTATGTGCGACCACGGTCTTCAAATAGTTCTTCCTAGCCTAATCTAAATCTTGCAGTTCTAGGCCTATAATAGGAGTTACAATGTTTAACAAATTTCATTGCTTTATCAAAGCAAAAGCAGTAGAATTTTCTAGAAAATTTGTTTGATTATTGTTAATGTTTAGCAGAATGTTGATAATCCACTGGATTTTTGATCATTTAAATAGACAAACTAAAGAAGTTTGCAACTTTTGTAACATTGTTCAAGCAATATAAACTAATAAACTGCCAAACTATGACCTGCTCTTCACATTGTGGCTTTAAGGCCTTTTTTATACTCATTTCACTTTTCACTTTTTCCTATCGTTATCCAACACTTTGCTGCCGTGCACACAAATTGAGGACAAGCTTATATTTTGTCAGCTCCTCTTTGGGGGCATGTGACCAGCACTTAAAGCACACGTCGCATCTCAAGACCGCACCCCCTTCTGTTCGTCCAGCTCTGGGTTTGCATTTTGTGTTTGACGCTCTAACTAAGTACTACACTGGACGGGGGGGCGGAGTTACCTCTTCAAACTGCACCCATGATGCAAACTTTCCAATTGTTAAAACTTTGCACTTGAGCGATTTTTGTGTAGCATATTTTTTGGCATATTTGCGCGCTCGCATGTACCAAGCACTTTGCAAAGAAAACTTTTCAATGTGGTAAACACGCACACACACACACTCACATTCACACATACACTCACACACACACACGCACTGATGAACACTGCCGCAGACACAACTATTAAAAACCAGCAGCAGCCGAAAGAAAAATGCATAAATAATGTAGGCAAAGCAGAGCAAAGCTGCTAGCAAAAGCAAAAAAGCAAGCGAACAAAAACAACAAGAAATATGAGATGGCAAATTTGGAATAACAAATATTTAATACCCTTACGGAAGTACTTAGACTCTGCTCCTGCACTCGGTTCCTCAGTTTGAATTCAAACTCCAATAAGACATCATGACTTAAATTCTTGAGAAGCTGTAAAGCTTTTGTGATACGCTGCCAAATCAACTACTTTATTAGCAAGAAATCAATAGTAACTTAGATTTGACTATTTTTACCCCTCCACTCCATATTGGCGTTTGCATAACAGTTTTCAAGCAATTAACAAACCGCTTAAATACCCTCCGTCATATAGACAGAAAAATGTTGTGATAGCCCAAATTAGCCCCACATTATGATGTTTATGATCAGGATGATATTGAATATGGGAACATTTAAATGAAATTCACTCTACAAACTCTTAACAAAAGTATTCTTTGTTGACTTTGAGGTATTTCATTCAACTTTGTCTAAAACTATTTGGGAATTATAAGCAGAATTGGTTTTTATTCCTGTTGAATTATATCTTTTATGTTATAATCAATAGATACCCCGAGAGAGTATCTTAACAATTTGGATATTGAATATTATACTGATAAAACCTTTTCTCATGAACTTCATTATTTATTCTTATTAATTTGAGCTAACTCATATAGGTGATACACCCTAAAAAGAGTATAGTACAACACAAGACAAAAAAAAAGACACTGCCTGTGTCAAGTTGACAGTTTTTCTTTTTGGCTGGCACAAGTTCTTTCCACACATTATGAAAAACTTTCTTCTAGCGCACTGATAAACGTTCCCAGCTCAGTGTGGAGTCCTTTCTTGCCTGTGTGTGGGCGGTTGGGTGGCTGGGTGTTTGTGTGTGTGTCTAAGTCAACACAAACAGGCGACAGCAAGCAGCAGAGCAGCGGGTACATTAGGCAAATGCTTGGAGAATGGTTCGAGTTTAGGTGACAGAGACTGGGTTGGGCGAGCTTAAGTTTGGGTGGGTTCGGTGGCTCGGTGGGTCATTTTTTGGCTACGCGGGCGGCAGTTTGCGTGTTCGCAGCGCATTTTGAGTTACCTTCGCCAAGTTGTTCGCTGTCATGTTACGGCAATTTTACGCCCTTGCCATTTCAGGGGTAGCAGCCGCAGCAGCAGCAAAGTTGACGACCATGCGACAGAGCTGCGAGTACAATGTTTAAATGTCAAAGCAATTCAACATTTGTATGCCCTCTAACCAGAAAATGGTTCAAAATGGGTATTCTATACTGAGAAGGTGTTGATCCTACAAAGTATATTATGCATATGTCGAATTCAGACACCATAAAAGAATATACAGAGAATATTGCTGCAGAAATTTGCATAAGTGGTTCACTCGATAGTTTCAATAGTCGACATAATCGATACTACCGATTGTTTTATGTATTTTAACAAGGGAACTTAAATTTGTCATATTTCAAAACAAGTAGTCTTTTGAAATTTTTAGTGACAGAATATATTCAAACAGATACCACTACATTTGTTGAATTTCAATTTTAAATTGATTTTATTTATTTAAGTCATTCTTTATTTGAGTCTTAATCTCTATGAATTTTTCTTGATATGTTTTCTCTACTATACATAGGTACTTTTGAACGCGTGATCCTGCCTATATCAATAGTAAATTTACCTGCAACTTTAATCATATCAGAGGTCTTAAGAATACTTTTCAGAAATATATTGTGTCACAATATTTGTTCTTGTATTAAATTATATTTAAACCTAATCTTGATCAATTTTAAGAATAGACATTTCAAGCAATATTAATATAGAAGCAATCAATGCTATCTATAGTGCCAGCGATATTCTATAGGCAGATCAGGTTTTGCTTCAAATGAACTCCAACTGAACCCCTTTAAGACTGTTGTTTGTGATATTTGTCAAAATTTCATATTGATCCAGGTTCTCATAGCTCTGATTAGCTAGAATTAGGAGTAGGCTTCTGGGAAAAGCATATTTTGAATTCGACGATAATCCATTCATTCCTGCGGGAGGTGGTACTGATGAGCGGGCTTTAGGGTTAGAATAGGGTACAATAGATCTCCCTATTGATAGTAATTGTCCAGAAACTCAGCCTTGGTACGGGATATCTCTCAGTCGAGCACTCATAAGTTAAACATTCATATTTTGTGTTTTTTTCAACTTTTCCTCAACATTTTCTATTATGCAGTGGGGCGTGCTTGCGCCTCAGCTTATGCAGCGCTTTAATGCTCATAGCTCATAGCTGGCAGCACATTTCCCCGTTCGCTCTGACCTGCTACCGCTTACCGCCTACCCCACCCCCTCCGCTGACCATTGCAGTTGCCATTCAGCCACAAAACACGCGTCCAGTTGCATGCAGCAGCCGATCCCCCTGCCTTGCACCATTTGCATGAATTCTGACCGGGTCTCATTGGTTCTCTGGCATTTTCGAGCTGCATTTGCAGAAATTGATGCTACGGTTTGAACTACAGATTTGCTGCAGTCGGAAACAGTTGCCCGGCCTAAGCATTTTTGCATTTTGCCAATAGCGTGCGCTGCCTATGTAAATATATGCCAGCGAAAAAGCAGAAAGCCTGAAAGCTACAAAACCTGAAAACCATTTGCCATTGAGTGCACTAATTTGAAATTATGCCGAGGTACGCAAAATATCGCATAGACCATGCCAAGTTTTTCGAGTGGTGGAGGCTTTGGGTACGGCTCGGGGTTGGGGTTGGGTTGAGTTCAGTTGAGTTTAGTTGAGCTTAGTAGCAGCTCCTCTGGGTAGCTTAAAGCATTTTATAAAGTAGGCATTTTGAGAGCTGTTGTTGAGAGTTGAGTTGGGTAATTGTTGTGGCTTAGTGTGTTTGTTTCATATGCAATGAAAGCAATTAGTGTAGACATGCTGAGAGTTTGAGCAATGTCCTTTGTAGTAAATTGTTAAAGCATATCATAATTTAGTACATATTAATAACTTGAAAACTTAAACATACATGACAGTTGCAAGTGTGTACAGTAACAGTAACAAATATATCAGCTGTAGGCCTAATCTATAGTTTCTGCCCACACAATTTATTGCTTTAGTAACTTTTTCAAATAAAACAAAGAACAATTTTTATTAATGCTAAGCAAAAATAACAACAATTTTGTTATTTGCTAGATTTTTGAGTAGTGGATTGTAAGAAATTATTAAACTATATTGATAAAACAATCATAAAATGAAAATTCATCGATAATATCGATAGATTTCACTGGCTCAAAGGAAATCGGTCTGAAACCGAATGATTCAATCCAATTTTGGAAACGGGATGAGCAAGAATTTGGACGGACTAACAATCCGTGAACAAGGCTGAAAATCTCATTATTTTTTGTGATACTTTGGTCGACATGTTTTCGGTATTTATCCACAACTAAGATAGCCTGTCATAAAATCATAAAAAGAAAATTCATCGATAATATCGATAGATTTCACTGGCTCAAAGGCAATCGGTCTGAAGCCAAATCCTATTTCGGAAACGGGATGAGCTAGAATATGGTCGGAATAGGAATCCGTGAACAATGCTGAAAATCTACTAATTTTTGATACTTTGATTGACATGTTTTCGGTATTTATCCACAACAAGGATAGCCTGTCAAGTTTGCATTTGATGTGTATAGACGAAGTAACAAAATCAATTTACCCCGACAATATATTTAGCCCCATTAATAACCCAAATCAGGCCACAAAAACCGTCTTTCAATTAAAAACTTAAATACCGTCGTTTTGGCCAAGTGTCAATAACAAAAGTGTCTTATCAAGTTGACTAATTACGAGCCTTGTCAGCCCGACAGAGACAACATGCTGGAGGGACTGAGATGGATATATCAACAAAATAAGTCAATTAGAGCCGCTGTCAATGGCAGACGAGCACGTGAATCATAAAAAAAGGCGTAAAATATAAAAATGCAAGTCAAATGTGTTAAGTACATATTTAGTAGAAGGCTTTAATCATCAGTTAATTTAAAAATGTACGAGTTTAAAGAGCGAGTGGCAGTTAAAAACAGAAAGAGAGAGCGATAGATAGAAGGAGAGCGAGATAGAGATAGAGAGGGTAAGGGCGAAAGCAAAGCCAAGCAAAACAGTTACAACTGTCAGCTAAAGGAGCCAAGTTAAGTAAAACGGACTTAAAGTTTTAACAAGCTCGCCCAAGTGCCTGTCGAGGGCTTTGCCAAGGGCTGGGAGAGGGGCCTAGGGCCTGAAGGCGCAGCTCCGAGGCGCTAAGCTCTTTTGAGCAGAAAGGGGGAGCGGGGGCGATGGCAAGGTGCGGGGGAGTGTTGTTGCTTCTTGCTATTTACTTATTTTGTTTGCATTTACTTAAATCGGATGAAAGGATTTGCTGCTTAGAGCGCGACTTTGTTTCCCATTCTATACCTTCTGCTGCTCCTTCAGCGCCCCTCATCCTCACGCCCCACAACCCTCTGTCTTCTGCCCCTGCCCCCCTGCCGCCTGGTAACAATTTTAAATGAACTTTGGAAAACGTGCAAACTGCAAAGCTCTGAGCAGCATTGAGAGGCGCATTTCAATTGAGTGTCACTAAAAATGTTGTTAGCGAAATTTAGCCGGCTTCAGATTTATGGTCATTGGGCGCAGCCCAATGTGTGTAACAGATATTGCCGAGCTCTCAATAACAACCCCTCAGCCATCACCGCTCCCTGGCATCCCCATATCAGCTGTCACCAGGCAACATTGGCTCCTGGGTAAAAAAAAAAAAAAAAAAAAAAAAAAAACTAAAAGGGATCGCTCAGTTGCTTATAATAATGACAAAAGGCACAACAACTACAACAAATCACTGGCAAAGGCAGCCAAGTTGTGTATATTGTTCGTCCTTCTTATTTGTAAAATCCTTTTTATGTAAATAAATTCTCAAGTCCATTTTCAACATATTTATGCGCCATTTTACACACCAGGACGAGCGAAGGAACGAACGAACAAACGAACGAACAGAACCCAATTCAGTCGACCGTCTGTAGACATTTCGTTTTTGTAAATCCCATTAAGAGAATTTTTACCCAAATAAGAAAAATGAGCTTTCAGCGCATTAGAAAAGAAAATAATCAGCCCAAAAACCAACAACCAAACAACCAACAAACCAACCAACCAACAACAACAACCACAACAACAACAATACAACAAAACGACAATAGCAAAGTGTAAGGTAAATTTACTGTTGACATTTCATTTTGTTCATGGAATTTGTCTGCCGGTTTTCTTTTTTCACTAAACTTCGCCCGCTTTTTTTTACGATATGCTTGGCACCATTTTCTGTTGTTCTAGCGGAAATACCGAAGTGTTACTTGGGTAAATGACGAGAAAAGGACTAAAAATGTGCTGAACCGTAGCGATAACGATTGTCAGCAAGATATGATAAAGTTAGGCATATTTTAAGTGCTTATATGCGGTATATTCATTGACTTGCGTTCAATATTAGTCCTTCTCGACCTAGCGTACATTTCTAGGGATAAGGATGGTACCAAAATGGGCACACACATGGCCCAAGTGTGTCGAAACCCACAATTATCCATACCTAACCTAAATAATTGAACATGTTTTTGCTTTCCTGCCAAGAGTAATATCTGTATATAAATTCGTTAACACAAAAATGATTTTACGTTCTTTATGTTCTCTTATTACTATGGATGCTGTTTTAATTTTACATCTCTGTGGAATGGTAATGAAATTGGTTATGGTCTGTGGCTTATTGTCTCTCAGAAAATTAGTTAAATATACTAACTTATAATAAGATGTCTTGTCGAAAATCCTCTGGTTAGGAACTCTTTTTATTGAATCTTACAAATAACATATATAGAAAATTTCTCAATAAATATGTTTTCCCATGATAGTAACATTAAGAAAGTTAAGAGTCTGTTAAAATGTTAAGCGATAACTGTTAAAGTTCAGTGACCAAAAACCAAATTTTGAATTTCAACAGTTTATTGAGTATAATATAATGCTGAACCTAAATATATGCATATAGCTGAAAAACTATTTCTCTTTAAGCTACGTTTCAATTTCGTATTTTCTCTGTCCGCGGCAACCTTTCCTTATCAAATTATTCCTCATTTGCGCTACTTCAATGTGACCGTCTTCTTGTTATCTTAATATCTCAAATTTTGATCGATATACTCCAAACCCGATAACTTATTATATTCGGTCACACTGACCTCGACGTCAACATTCTAACGTTTTTATTTAAGTCTTTACAATAACGTTTGAACAAACAGGTATAATTTCAGCAGCGTTGAATCTTATAAATATCAATTTGAATATACATAGATATTTTTAGGGGTAATCTTGAACTGTAATATTTTCTGTTCTAAGCAACCACACATTCAGACAAGATATCTTCGGTACAGAGGTAGTTCGCCTATGGGACAGCTATCTGCTCGAGTGGTATATGGAAATCCGTTTGTAAACTATTCAAGTAGTAAGTTGAGATTTTTCCCAATAAGAGCGGTCGATTGATCCCCATTATTAATAATACTATTGTTATGCGTGATCTGGGCAATAACTCCAGTTATTGATTCCGTTAACAAATTGGCCATCACACATAGATATAAGTTGGAATCTCACATGAAGGCTCACTCACAGAGAAGGCTCAAAAAAATCATTCTGAATTCTCTTCCCACATGTACACTACTTCTCTTTCGTTAATAACACAGCGAAAACTGGAGGTAAAGTAGAAATCTTCCTTTTTATTAAATGCTTTGCATACACTTAAGGCAATTTAATGTATACTGCAGACTTCGCTGATCCCATAGCTTAAAAATTTCATCCGAACGCCTTGGTGGCTTTTAGGACACCTACTCAGCAACTAATTGAAAGCTTCCTGCACAATTTTCTGACCTTTCGCAGCAGTCAGATTCTAGGTAATCTTTGCCCTGCTACATCATAGAGAAAACTTCTCTCTTATCAGTTGAAATTGAAATTAATATTTAATGTGCGCACAATTGTATACCCTTTGAAAGGGTATTCTAACTTATATTACAAAACGTGCAACGCATTGAAGCGGATATATCCGTTAAAGATAATGTAGATTGATATGTATGTATATTCCTGGTCAATCTGTCTGTTTCTTGGCCAACTAAGTTCTTTTCAATTGAGTTCTGGTGCAGATCACTCGATCAAAATTTAAATACCAAATTAAAAAAATTTGATCGAACCTCTTCTGGTTTCCAATTTCGGCAAGTATTTTACGGAAGTGAATTTCCCATACACATTTCCCTGTTCCCCGTAGACAAGATGTGGATTAAAATTACTTAAATTTGATTAAGCATTGAATTTACATGGCATTAGAATTAGATTACATTTAAGGACAATTGGGAAAATTGGCACATATAAAAAAAAATCAATTCCGCAAGATCATGTCGAACGTGAAATCCGGAACAGGTTCTTAAATCTTAGCTGTGATAAACACAATTTTTATCTTTTGGGAGAAACTCTTTTCTTTCTTAAAGTTTCCCAGTGATGTGTAGCTGTCGTAGGAGTAATTTAATCACCCTTTCTGAAAGGGTATTATATATTCGACATTCCGCGGTTCACTGCTCTTTCCTTCAATAATTTTTCTACCCCTACCGGCTCTGGTCCCAGACGCTCATCGAGCTTTGAAATGTTAGACGCTGCTTAAGCCTCATTAATGTATAATGAAGGGCATATTACGAGGCAAGCAAAGTGAAATGAAACGAAAGAAACCTTAAGGATGGGAACAAACATTTTTGAAGGCGACTTTTGCCGCTAACATTCGCCCGATTTTCGCCATCTCTCAGTTTTTCAATAATTTTGCTGGCTGCAGTTTTTTTTTTGTCTATTGGGGGCAACTGTTCAATATGGGGGCGTACCGGACGTGGAACAGCCACACGGCATTGATAAGCCAAGAAACTTTTGCCAGCCTGCACAAATCCCAGGAGATGAAGCCAGCGAGAAGGGGAGAGAGAGAAGGGCGACCAAAATTTGCTTTTTGGACTACTGGGTGGCTCTGGGATCTGGTTCTAGTCTGGTCGTAGCTTAAACGCAGACAAGCAAAACTTTTGGCCGCAAAACTTTTAACTGGTTAGTCGCCATACTTGTTGCCCACCCAACTGTGCGTGTGTGTGTGTGTGTGTGTATGGTTATATATATGTGTGCGTTTTTGTGTATGCATGGAGGAGGGGTAATGGGGTTGGTGCTGCCTGGGAACAATTCTCGCTAGCAGCTGCTAAGACAAACATAAATTACATGCCATTGTCCAATGGAGCGCGTCCGGGGCCACAAAGTTGCCTCTAATGATGCCACATTCAGACGTCTATGGGGCAAGCGGCATAAATTAGCCAAAAGCACACACAGCCGCCGCTAGGTGGCGCTCCAGTTCAGCTCAAATTAAATGTTAATTTCATGCCATCATAATCACCAACGTCGCACAACCAACACACATGACCTCATTAAGGGCAACCGCCGGCCAAAAACAACAACAACAACAACAATCAGAAATAAGTTTAAATGCTCGAGCAGAATGTGAACGACTTGAAGATACCCGGCAAGCAATTAGAATAGTTACCATGGTTAAGTAAATACAAGGATATCTTACGTGTGTGACTCAAATATCAATAGGCTACACTCAGAGAAAAGGTGGTGGGGAAAATAAATTCCAGTGCACTCTCTAATTTCTCATCTTATGTAACTAACTTCTTATTTAAATGTCTTTGTAAAAGAAGGATATAAAATAAAGTATAGGAGCATTGTTTCGTAAGCTCGAGTGCGTTAAAACATGCATTTAACATAATAGTTAAATTATAAATTGATTTGATACGAACAACATAAGATCGAATGTTTTTAAAATAACCCAATGCTATCCATTTTAAAATAAAACGATTTATACCTACTTTTGTTAAAATGAATGTTCCTAAAATACCCCTGTGTTAAAAATTTGGAAATAAGCCGATTTATACCTACTTTTCTTAGCGTATGTTAAAGTTTTAATACTTAAATTGGTCAGATGAGAAAAAGTTTTCCTCTAAGTGCATATTTTGTATGTTTTGGTGCATTTTATAGATAGAACCCAAAAATTACAAGCTAGAACTTGAACGGTTCGATAACTATCAATATAGTATTCTTGGGCACAAAATATCGATAGTTGTAGTATCGACTTTTTTCTCTATTCTGTAAAATAATACTGACATTTGTGATTTTATTATTGAATTGCACGGTTTCCAAAAATCGTATTTCGAATTTCAAGATCAAAGGTTCACAATACCTACAAATACTCACAATATGCCTATTGATAATTGTTTGCAAAATGCAGAAACCCAACCGAAATACATAATTTTGAATAATTTATGAAAATTAATTAAAATTTTCTTTCTCTTAGAGTTACTTTTATTAAATTTCTATTGAAATTTGTGAGCTTGCTGAAGATTCCAATGTTCAAAAATAATATCGATAATTGAGAGAAATTGGAATTATTTCTAATATCGATATCGATATTTTCCATGCTAGGGAATGTAGTTTTTGAAATATACATATATGTACATATATGCTATGATTCTGTCGTTACTAAGGTAGTACAACCCTTGGATACCCTTCACTGAGTGGAAGCGCGGGTATAACATCATGAACAATGCCGAGGCCATATAATAAAAGGCAACAAGGACCAACCACATACAGCAAGGCTTCCATTCGTCGTTGGGCAGTTGTGAGCGACCGCCCAAAGGGCAGTGGGAAGGCCAAAGGGAAAAGGAAAGGGAGACTGTTCGTCGCGGTCGCCACGCTCAGCAAATATACTGTAAAAATGTTTACCGACAATTTTCTACACAATTTTACGCGGCGACGACGGTCGTTGGGCTGGGGGAAGTGGTGTGGTGGGGTTTGGCTAGGAATTTTAGCAAATTAGGGTGTGCATGAGGTCATATTAATGTGGTTAATTACAATAATTAGAAATTTAATTAAGGTGTGTGTATGTGTGCTTCTGGCAGTCCACTAGAAATCGAATTTACATGTTAAGCCGCTGTAAAAGCAGAAAAATATATTCTGCGCCTGGCCACAAACACATGCCATAAATACAAAACAATATAATTTGTATTATGGGTTAGGTCCACCCAAAAAAACAAAGTTCCCACATGCAGCATGGGCTAGCAAAAGGGCTAACTGTTGGCCAGTTAGTCAGCCAGTTAAGTTGGCAACGCGACGAGCACTAACAGAGTTGTTGTGGTTAATGGGTTGTAGGTTCCTTTTTTTCGTAGCCTAAAAGGAATTGGAACTATGTAAATGGAATTCTTTGGGGGCAGCTAATGATGATAAATTTTCATATAGTTGTGAGGCAATTTGTTGAATGAGAAACTACTGATGGGGTTGAGGTAATATGGTTTGTGAAATTTGGCAGACAATATGTTAAAAACCATGTTGCGTTGTCTGTTTGAAGTCGATATTTATGTATGGCTGTCAGCAGCTTGAATCCAGGTTATGAGAATTATAAATACCCTCGATAAAATATAAGAAAAAAATAAAGAAAAAAACGAGAAAGTTTTAGATTGCTTGAAAGTCTAAATTCAACAAGTTTGATTGGATATGATTTTATGCATTATTTATTTTCATAAAAAAGTCAATTATAATAGGAAATATTTCAATAATTGTTAGGGGAAGTCGATTTAATAAAGTCTGTCCTTATGTTAGAAGAGTTTGAGATCCAAATTTTGTGTTTTAATTAGTGACGGGAATGTAAACATTTTTTGGTTAATCGGTCAGAATGCCAGATTCATTGATGTTCCAATGTAGTTTTTTATTTACTGATAAAACGTAAAAAAAAACCCATAAATTTAAAGTAAAAGACTAAAAAAAATTTATATTTTGTAGTATTTAAAAAAAAATAAGCTATAGCAATGTTTTCATGATCAGAATTTAGTATCTTGTAATATTCAATGAAAGTTAGTTGTGAATTATTATGGTATCTCTTGGATCATCGAACAGAGTATTTTTGTGAAGTGAAATCGATAGGTTACTATATTTTTTTTTTTCAGATCTAATTTGTTAAAATTTTAGGAATCTTTACGATAATCCCTTAAATCAAAAGTACAATAACAAACCACAATCTTTTGACATCTATGAAAATAGTGAAATTATCGATAATAATCACCACCTTTCTCATCAGTATTATCGAGCGAGGTAATTGCTATCTATGAGGCACTGAAAATATCCGAAAACAAATTAGGAAAATATGCCATATGCTCTGACTCCCTTTCAGCCATAAAAATCAGTCATTAACCTTAACAATGAATCTTTCTACACTACAAAAATCAGGCATATAATAAACAACAATTACCCAAAATTAAAAATAGCAATGAAAAAACCAACTCAATAGCCAAAGATGCAACAACGCTCCCACTTATTTATACCCAGAACTTCAAGGCTAATGATATATATAATTCAGTTCCTAAAAGACTCCTCTCTCAAAACCTACTCACATTACTCAACCTCTCATCCAACTCGTACAACCTTTCACTAGACTTCAACAAATCAAACTCACCAGAATACGCCTTGGACACACAAACATTACCAACATGCATAATAAAGACAAAACCCTGAACAACACATGCACATTTTGCAACCAATCCCCCATAAACATACGGCATATCCTTATCTCATGTCCCTCCTTTACATCCCACAGTACATCCCTACTTCACAACATAGATCCTTTATTTCTAATTACAAACCCCACCAATAAAAACATAAAAATTCTTTTTAATTTCCTTAACAACACCAACGAAATATAACACTAAATACAATAACACACAACACAAGCGCTCATACACACATTATTCATAAGATCGTACTTCCATACAAATCTTGTAAATAATGTAAATAACAATTCTTTAATAGCCTCCTTCCACTACAGCACATTCACCACATTTTTCGTCATTTTTTTGATTTGCGAAATGTCACATTTTTCCTGTAGAAAATCCCATAAGGAAATAAAATGACAGATTTGACATTTTTTTTTTTAGATGAGGCCATTCGCCCCGGCAATTTCCAGTATTCTCTTATCGAACACACGATGGCCGTGGAAAGACCATCATCTTAAATGTTAAAATGTGAAATTTTTTGGCTGTAGTGGAAAAAGGCTCTAATACATGTATACAAGTGTATGTATATTTCATACATTCCTTATAATAATGCAAATAGTAACTATTAAAATGGAACACTAGCTGAAGACCCTGGTAGCCATGGCTACGAATTTAAAATTAATTCATAGTTTTAACTAGAAATGATAATTGTATAAATAAATAAAAAAAATAAAAATACTAAAAAATTACAAACATCTATGCAAGTAGTGAAATTATCGATAATAATCGATATTTCGTAACATACTATATATTACATTCCAGTTGAAGATTATTTTTAATTTGTATTACTCTTAAAACAAATTTAGGATGTCGAGGTTCTTTATTTCAATCTCACGGATGAACTAACTTGCTCGCCGTGGCCTATTCTTAATCGATCAATTTCTCGCACATAGTTGTTCAAGATCTATCGATTTTGTACAGGGTTGCTTAGGATATATGTTATTGCACATGGCGTTTCCAGATGGTTATACACTGCATACTACACAACTTTAAACATCTTTTAATATTAACTATCTATTAACTATTAACTATTTTAAGGACTATCTTTCTTACAAGCTTCATAACTTCGAACAAAAGTTGATATTTCAGAAACTTTTTATAGTCAATCTTTATGTATTCTTGCTTGCTTATGTATTTCTGTCAGAGTCCTTAAATATTTTCTGTAATAGATGTTTATAAATTGATATTTCCTTTCCAAAGACTACAATTACTTTGAAATGTTGCACCAAATTTATCTAGGCTACTTGCAGAACTTCTCGTATATCATAGCCAGGTTCCCTACAATTATTTTCGCAACTCTCGCATTCAATTATTTGCCACAAACCCTAAACCCAACACAAAATCCGGAAGTAAAATATGTGCTGTATGTGTATGTGCATGTGTGTGTGTGTGTGTGTGTTTAGCATGTGTTTATTTGGTCTCTATTTTATGGTCAAGTACTATATCAAATTAAACGGAGCCCACCAAACGTGCATTTAATTAGAGTTTTCACATGTCATTGATTTGCCACAAAAGCACAAATAAACAAAATGTTTTATAGGGCCAAACGCCAAATACCGCACCACCTCTCCACCAGCCCCACCAACCCCACCAGCTAGACTCTTACCCCTCGGCAATAGCCTTAAGCCGTGGCATGCCACGCATAGCTAAAATTTTATGTGCAATTTGATTTGCTGCCGCACTTTTTGTTTAGTTTATTATGTAATGAATATTTGCGAAATACGCCAAGGCATGTGCCTGTAGCTGTATCTGTGTGTTGTGTGTGTGTTCGCTGTGTGTGTGTGTGTGTGTGTGTTGCTGGGTGGGCGTGGCACATAGCTGAAGCCAAGGACTTGGGATGTAGATTTAATTTGCGTATGAAAAATTCCTTTGCCTCTTTTGCTAGAGCGAGCAACAGCACAATTCCCCAAACAAGGCGAGTCCTGAATGCGAGTCCTGGCCTCCATTTACTGCTGCTGCTGCTGCTGCCGCTGTTGGTTTGTTGTTTGGTTGCTGCTTGCTCAGTGCAGTTGTTTAGAGGATATGCATAAGAATGCCTTGCATTTCCGTTTCAGTTGAATGTTGTTGTTGTTGTTGTTATTGCTGTGATTTCCTATTTGCTCGCTCGTTGCTCGTTGCAGCAGCTCCTTTGGCGTTGGCAAGTGGCATTGCGCTGCGAGTTGATTTTATGCTTTGAGCAAAGTTTCGTTGCATATTTTAAGGCACTTTTGCCCCGACTTACAACTCCCGACTCCAAACTCCAAGCTCCCCAACTGCCGACTACGTAAAACAATCAACTGCGATTTGTTGTAGAGCAATTGCAAAATTATGCAGCGCCCAACAGCCCCCGACCCCCATTTAGAGCATATTTCTCGTGCGCGCCAGGCGTTTGTCAGTGAACTGCCAGACTGACTGACGGACTGACGGACGGACGGACGGACAAACAGATAGGCAGGCAAAGGGCCTGACAGACAAACAGACAGATAGACAGGCAGACAGTTGGGCATTTGAAATAATTTGATGTTTTTCATATTTATTAAATTCAGCCAGTAGCTGAAGCTTGGCAAATAACAACACCAATAGACAAAGTGCCGGTAAATCAATTACACCTACCACTCAACAGCTACACACACACACACACACACACCCGTACACTCAGGTGTTGTGCCTGAGTTCGTTGTCCGTTGTGCAGTTTGCATGTTTGATGCATATCTTTAATTAGAGCACCGCTTGAACTGCTGACGGCTTGAAGTCAGCGGCTTGTTTGTTGCCCATCAGCAGATAATTATCTGGCAGGAAATGCATTTCCGTTGTACGACTATGCCCACTCAAAAAAAAAAAAAAAAGGACGAGGGGAAAGCCCTCAGGCACGCTATAAAGTAGGCAGCGGCTGAAAAAAGTTTCCGACAGCTTTGGCGCAAATTTGTAACTCAAGACTCGCTCAATTTGTTAAAACCCCCCTATGTATGCCACAAGCTACTGCTCCGTCTGGCGGCTCAGTCAACGGACCATCATCATACTCGTAATCAGGCATCAGCTGCTCCACTTGTTTGGGTCACATCAACAGCCAACATGTCAACCTCAAAAACCGCAAAGTTGGCAAACAACTTTCCAACCCAAAGAAAAAGGAAAATTGGGCCCAGCTTCGATTGAAAATCAACGCACATACACACACATGTATGTGTCTTTTGGTGTGTATGTGTTTGTGTGTGTGTGTGTGTGTGTGTGTGTGTGTGTGTGTGTGTGTGTGTGTGTGTGTGTGTGTGTGTGTACACATTTGTTTATTTGGCGTTCTGAAATTTAATAAAAGGTGCACAGTGGGATGCAGCTGATTGAGGAATTTCATCTTGACATGGGTTTGAATTGGGCTTGGGCTGGGGTTTCGTCCTGGCAGGCGTTGTGTTCAATTTTGAAAACAACATTTTGTCATCAAATTGATTTTTACTTGTCTTTGTTTGCCTGCCAACAGATTCTAATTTAAATCACTTTCTACAGTTCAGAATTATAATTAATATGTTATTGAAGGATTTTCACTTTAAAGTTTAAACTCGTCTTTAGTACGAAAACTATACTAATTCTTTATGTTGGAACATAAAATTATTTATTCAGTTTGTATATGGTTAGTTCTTTGCATAGGTAAAGCCAATTGGAGCTTTTATACCGTTTATAAACTTGAGAATTAATACCTACATTTTATGAACTATTTCGGCTATTTCTACTAAAGAGTTGAACGAAAATATAAAATATTTAAATATTATTTTAATATTAAAATTTTAATTTAGAATTTTGCATGAAATATTAATACTAAAGTCCCCAACAGAAAATTTCCAATTATTAGTTACGTTATTTCAAATTGAACTTCACTTTAACATGTATTCGAACTTCATCTCATTCTCATTTCCCTTTTTCATAAAATCATAAACTGTTCTCTGAAGTTCACCATACAATTTATCATAATTCTAATTAATTATATTCGTAGTGTTGCCACCTTGCAATGCATCTTCTTTAAAATGTGGCCAACTTGTTGACTTGGCGTTGCCACAATTAGCATATTTATTTATTTAGTAATTTATTGCGTGTTCCATTAATTTGCATATAATTATTGTATATGCTCGTCAATTTTTCTTAATTGTTAAAAAATTTCTAAACCCTGTTATTTTAAAACTCGACTGATACATTTTGAAAAATTACTCAACTAATAACAATTTGTAGACCATAATAATAAAGATATATTAAAATCCTCAACAAAATGCTTAAATGAAAGACCATAACTTAGAGTTATCAAATTTAAGTTTAAAATTAAAAATATCTCAATAAATGTCTCCTATGGTTTATGAATTCATTAAATTACGAAACCATACTGCTTATAATCTGTGATAATGTATAATATTGATGTCTATCACTGCAATTTCAAACCAATGTGCAACATTTGGTGGCACATCAAATACCCACTTTCGGGGTACGTTTTGCGAGCTTCATTTTCAATTTTCACTGTTGATAAGCATAAAAATCAGTGAGTTTGGCTTTAAATTTTTATGTAAACATTTCGGTAGCTGCTACCAGCCCTGCCACATGCCACACACACACACACACACAATATGCTGAACCACTCAGGCAGTCACTTCAATGTCAAGCATCAGCAAAGCCTGGAAAACAGCTCCGCTCATCAGCATATCAATGGTTGGTTTTGATTTTCCTCCTCTTGTTGTTCTTTTTTTTCTCCTCCATTTTAATTACAAAGGCGTCGGCTGTGGCTCTTGTTAGCTGCTGCTGCTGTTGTTGTTGTTGTTTGTTGTTATTGCGGCGTTTCTAATTTTACGCTAGACAAAATTTAATATGACTGAATTATGATATGATCCGTGACTAGGAGGCCAGGTCCGAGCGCTGAGCCAAGCTAACTGGCCTTTCAACATGTTTAAGACTTTAAACGTTTTCAATTTTTATTTTGCGTTTTTTCGGTTTTTTTTTAATTAAGCCACGCATTTAAAGCCGACAGTAGAAATCAAAGTTTGTGCCTCAGCACTCGCATACGAAAGCAGCCCAAAATTATGCTAAGCATATGCCGGGCAGGCACGAGGATGATGCTTGGTAATGACAAGGACTTCAACTCGGCTTAAGAATTGCCATCTCAAAAGAAGAACGCACGAGCGCAAAGCAGCTAGCCAAAAAGGACAACAAGCTTTATTAATGTTTTATGTGTATTGTGTGCTGCATACTAAGTGGACCAGGACCCCCAACAACTGATGGGAGTGGTGGGGGAGTGGGGCAGCTTGGCATCTTGTACTGACAATGTCAATTGAAAATGTTTGACGAGACGGAGCAGACAGTCAATAAGTGGTTCTAAATGAAACTAATTAGTTCCAATGAGCAAACAGAAGACTCACCTGGGACACAACTGCAGCGCCAAGGACAAGTATTTTTAATTAAACAGGGAGTGTGGGAGTCGAGCGGGCAGGACTATAAAACAAATCCAGCACGAAAGTATGCAATGAAAAATGTGCAATTAAAATTCAAATAACATGCAAGGCACAAAACAACTTGAAAAGTGCCAGACAATTCTTAGAAAACCGCTAAAAACATATAAACACACACACAGGCATAGATATATAAGAACAAACACACACACGTGCCATGAATCACGCACACACACACACACACAGACAGTCGTATAGAGCAAATGTAATAAAGCTTTGGTTGGCATCCATTTCAAACTCGCATGTAGCATACTTTTCCGGAGCACTCGGCGCATATTGCGTTTGTGTGGTGTGGGGTGTGGGGTGTGGTATGGGGTGCTGCGGTGCTGCGGCCGCTCTTCTTCCCCCCCGCCTGCCCCTGCAGGGGCCTGGCAAGCATCAACATATTCATTATTATGACAGTTGTTGTCACAATTAAAACAATAACAAAAACAAAAGTCGTAAGTTTACATGGTAATTAAATATTTTAATATGCCTGCGTGCTCTCTCAGCACTTTGGCCCCCCACCACGTTCCCCTCTCGCGCCGTGTGTATTTCTCATTTTGGGTTTTTGGTTTTGGCGTCTCTGCGGTGAGACTGTGTTTAGGCCAGGCCATGCCAGGCCAGGCAGCTGGCGCTAAAGACAGCACCACTGAAGCTCCGGCTGCTCCTCTTGGTGGCATTGGTGGTGGTGCTCGTAATGGTGGCGACAGTGGTTCCAAATTGCCAGCTTGCCAACTTGTGACGACTCTCTCTGAAAGCGCAACAAAATTATTGCCATTGTGTGGCACTCGCTCCGATTAATCTTTTTTTGTGTACACTGTAAACAATTGTAGAGCATTTTAAGTAATTATACAAGTAGTTGCAGGTTGGGATAAATTGCTTACTTGTGTTATCGTACAACTGTAAAAGGACTTGTTGCTAAACTAAAGTTGGCCTAGCTAAGAGCATCAAAACAGAGTTAATTCGCATATTATCGGATAGTATATTTATTACCCTACCTGTGAAACATAACCTATAAAAAACTATATTGATGCTTGATTCAAGAAAATATAGAAATAATATATATCCAAAAAGGTATATAAATTAAACACTTTTGGATTCCTTTTGTTTGCTGCTGCAGAAAACCCATTTAACTTTGAGTAAGTCTAGTGTAACGCTTAAGTTCCAGAGTTCGAGTCCCAGTCGAACAATATTTTGGGATACGAAACATGAGAATAAATGCGGCTTCAGCTTTTTGGCCGAATCTCATTATCGTTGGCGGACTTCAATTCAAAGAAAACCAAAATCCTATTTTGCTTTGAGGTGGTTTCATAGTAAAAGTTTCACAGTTCGAGCCAAAGTTGTATTACAAAGCATGAAATTAAATGAGATTCCAAATTTTTGGCTGAATCTTATAAAAATCGGTTGACTTACAGATATCCAACAATATATATTTCAAGCAATAAGTTTAAAATATCATTAAAGTCAGTTGAGTTCTATTTATAACATACCCAATTCTTTCTTTCACTGTAATTTTAATTTTCTAATTGTCAAAGTTTTGTGCGGTACTCACATTCTTTTCCACATACTCACACCCAAGCCACACACGCACGCACACTCTTTGTGGGCACAACATGACATCTTGTGAGTGATTTTCATCTAGTCAACTGTTGCGCAAGTTTTCTGCGAGGAAGGAAGGGAAAGGGAATGTTTTTTTTTCTTCTGGTATTTTGCAATTTATGCGAGGCGTTTAATTACAACTTCATTTTAATATTTTCTGCACAATGTCGCTGCTGTCAGCATTTGTGAACTTTATTTCGCTCATCCTATTTCCCCCTCACCCCCACGCCTCCCCACGCCTTTGGCTCCATCTCAACTGGCATTAATTAATTCAATTTGAGGCTGTCATTTCCGTTGTGCCGTCGTCTTTTAATCTGATTGGAGCATGCACTAGAGCATTATTGAATTTAAACTTATATATATATATTTTATATTGCTTATTTCGGTTAAGTAAGACAATTCATTCAATTTGTGGCCACTAAATCAACCATAATAATAACCACAACAAATGGACGGCATATAACCAAAAAAAAAAAAGAAAAAACCCCACACAAAAAACAAAAAATTATAGAGAATAAGAGGGAAGCTATAGGAGCTAAACGAGAACGAAGCCGCAAATTCAACGCCCAATTTGTGCCGCACTGCTGCTTCCGTTGTCAATAACAATTTACGGCAAAAGGACAGAACAGAACAGGACACGAACAGAAGACTTCGACGACGGCCAGGACAATAATCGAAAACAGCAGCCGGTCAGTAGAAAATATATTTCCTTTTTCTAATATTAATAATCCGGCGTACGCAACGAACAGCCATTGAATCTCTCTATATCTGGCAGGGGGAGGTGGAGTAGTCTCGGTTCTGCTGGTTGGTCCTGGCCAACAAATGAGCTTCGACAGCCGTGGAGTAGGCGCTTCTAATATGTCACTGTTGGTGCCAATAACAATAATAAGCAGCAAAACAAAGCCTAAAAGCTGGCAACCATAAATTCTGAGCTGCTATCGAGCACTTTGATGCAGGGGTAGGGGGCAGGGTGCGTTGGGGGGAGACGAGCCTGCCAAAGACGTTGACAATGTCAGGCTGGCTAAGGACATTGGTAAGGGGAGGCCCAGACCGGCGACCCTTGCCAATTTCAGCTGCAAAATTTATGAAAAGTTCAATTTATTGTGCGACATAATTTTAGCACATAGTTGCTGCAGAAAATATCCTGTATTTTAAATATGTATGGGGTATACTACAATATTAAAGAGAATCAATTCCAATTCAAGAAAATGATCGTACTATTAAAAACTAAGCCATTTTTATTATAAGTGTGTACCTTTAAATCTGGTAAATAAAAATATTAATTTGATTAAATCATTCAACATATGCAAATTAAAACATATCAGGGAATACCCCTGTTAATAATTAATAATTAATTTTTAATAAAATTTCGATGAAGAAGTAATATTTTGAAGTAATTTGAACTTCACCTCTATTTAAATAGTAATGTATTTGTAATAAAATTTCGAAGAAAAATTAATGTATTCTAATAGTTAGAACTTACCTGCAGTGATTGTTATTTTAAATTGACAGGGTATCGCAGAGTTACTTGCCTGTTGTCCTGCACAGCCCCTCAAAGTTATTTTATATTTTATTTAAAAACTTTCTAAATTTTACTTGTGAATTACTCACACATGAAAAACGTTGGCATATCAATTTTTATGCCATACGCACATGTATTATTTCAACATTTACATATGCGGGTATATGTGTAAGTGGGGTGTGTGTGTGTGTGTGTGTGTGTGTGTATGTTGGTAACATATGCCATAAATTGCCTGAAGTGGCCTCTCAACTTCGTTTGCTTCTTGCTTGCAGCCCTCATCTCTCAGGTCTGAACACAAATGCTTTAGCATTATTGAAATTTTTACTTTTCTTTGAGTATTTTTCCTTATTTTTTTTTTTGCCTTCTGCTTCGGTTTTGGTTGTTTATATGCGGGCCAGACAATAACCCACTCGGTACGGCATCAATTTAACATCAATCTATCGATATGTGCACAACACACACATGCATTCCACATATCTTTTACACCGCTCGAGGAAGTTGATTTGCATACGAGTATCTCTGGTATTTTTGCTTTTGTTTGTTCTCAGTGCTTCCAAAACATTAGCACAAAAAACAGAACTTGACTTTTGTTTGTAAGCCAGCTGGCAAACATAGATTTTCTATCTACCATCTAAAAACTACCTTTTCTTTTGTTTGTGCATTTGGAATATTTTGTTTTTAATGATTTTAAATCGAGCTTAAGCTGTGATTTCGAAATGCTGTTGTCTTTTCATTAATAACATCTGTACAATAGTGAGATATATGTATATATGTTATAGACAACGGCTGTCCTTAATTAAACCTATATGACACGACATTAATACTAAACTTACAATACAATTTTAAGAAAAGAGACAGCCTGATTTGTGTGAAAGGTGCAGTCAGCTATTCTATATGGATTTGTTCGCTTAAATTGCATGGTCACACTGACTTTCAAACTGTCAATGCCGCTAATACGTAAAAGTAACGAAATCTATAAAATTTATAATAAAATTTTGTGACTCAAGACTAGCAAACTTAAAGATTCTTTCTTCTAACCTTATTCGGGGCATGTAGACTATTTCTGCACACCAAATTGGCACCGATTGAAATATGAGTTCAGTAAACCCTTCTTTTCGATTATTGTATTCAAGCCACATTTCTACCCACAAAATCTATATATTGTATTTAGTTACAGGCGAAACTCTCAATATATTTTCCCATATTGGGTCTACATAATTATTTAATGGTTTTGTGTACATACTTTTCTTCTCAGTTTCCAAAACTCTGTATAAGCTTATATATTTTTAACTTTTACTTCTCATTATATTAGGGGTACCAGTTTATTTTAGGAAATATGGATTCTCTTTAAATATGTAAAATGTTAAAAACCGCACTAATAGCAAATTTAGCGACAATTTTCATAACACTTGTTTTTGGAATAAATGTTTTTCTTTATTCTCTATTGCAAATTTGTTTAATAACAAAAGTTTGGGGTCCCCCCCGAGTTCATTATAGAGAAATTCTACTCGATTTTGGAGCTAGCAGTGTTTGGTTGGAGGTACTGAACTGAACCTGTTTGTTGGGATTTATGTTCTGCAGATAAGGAAAATTAATTATGAACTTATGAATCGGTTCTGTTCAAATGTTTTCAGCCGCTATCAACATCTCACAATGTTTGTATCTCATGTGAACTTGCATTCAACTTAATCGGAATACTTGCTGTTATTGCTGTAGCCCAGTTACATGTTATCAGAGATTTTACTGATTTTGTCTTCTCATGATAGCATTGCCCTCCCCCCAGAAACTGCCCACGATGATAACGCGCCTTTGGGCATAATTGCTTTGCTTTTTGATATGCTGAATCATGTAAAATAATTTCCTTATTGGCCAAAAAGCTGGCACAACTTAACTTTTTGACAAAATGCTATAGCTGCCATTCGCTCTGCTCTGGAAAAGCTTCTCCAGCTCATCACGATGACTTTATGGTTTTTTTTTCATTATCTATGCGTAGCGTAAGTCTGGATTAGTGGTTTGGGTTGCTTTGGTTTTAATTAATGAAGCTGCAAAATGACAACAAAGCTTAACTAATTAATTTATCGCCTACAACAAGAAAATTCTCAGAACAAGCATAATAACGTACAAAAACAGCACAAAATTTTGCTATGCTAAAAGAAAATGTCAAAAAAATAAAATATATATATAAACGCTTAAAAATAATGCAATGTATCTTTTGAGTGATGCTCATTAAAGGAAATGCAAGAAATTGTCATAGAAACTCAAGATATAAAAGTATATTTTATAAATAAATGTAAATCTTCTCAAAGCTCCTTGCTTAATTGAAGAAATAACTGGAAAATGGAAAGTTCCCTGGCTGATAAAATAATTAATTGTTAAGCTGCACGACAGCCAGTGTGTCTCTGTACTTTATTCAATGATACAGGTTTTTTTTTTAAAGGATTATATATTCAAAAGGGCCATACGACTTCTTGTTAAGGATTCGCAAGGATTAACATGCACGTTGTTGAACTGAATTTCATTTTCACTGTCTTTCTTCTTTAAAGGCCTGCCTGCCTACTTCTGACCTACTTTTTACAGATAGTTTCTTTTGTATTTTGTGTCAAACTTAAGAGTAATTTGTGACCAGTGTTGTAAGATTTGTCTCATTGAACTTTGTCAGTGTTTCCAGCTTGGACGTTATATAAACGCAACTGTCTTGGCGCTGTAAACTCTAAAAATATCGTAAAAAATAATAGTTATACCCCGCATTACTTCGTTGTGGCACATTGTTTTTGCATGGATGAAAAAGTAAAAAATAAATATAAATAAGTTATCATAGTTTTCCTTTCCATGCCTTAAACCGATCTTGCAAGAACATTCTCGTATACACTTCACCTTGAGTCAATTTCCCTTCCGTGGTGACGGGTAGGAGTAGATTTTTCAAGTTGCATACAACAGCTTTCCACCCGTGGGGGTAGATTTTGCAAAGGCCCGTTCCCAGTCGCGTTGATCACAATCTAAACTGATTATGGATTAGGTTAGAAAATATTACACCTAAATAATAGATAGTTTTAACAGGTTTTAGCTTAATATTCCTGGTAAAATATGGCACATATTTAATATGTTATGTATTTGAATATGCACATATTCATTTATAAGAGGATTTTTACGTGTGGAATTGGATGAATAGGTATTACAATAAATATACAGCACCGAACAAAGCTTTTTTTTTTTACAATTTCTTTAAACTGCTAGTAAACTTATCAATGAGGTAATTCGTCAACTTGAAGATGACAAAACGGGACTCAATCCGACGGGACTTCAAGTTTACTCCCATTGGGTGAGTTTTTATGTCGTCGCCAGCTGTGGGCTATGTGCGACAAACAGCTAACCTGTAATAGTTAATAGAACTTAAAAGACAGTTAAGTAGTAGTGAATCTATCCCTTTAAATCGCGCATTGCAACTTTCTTATCAGCTGCTATCAGCTGGCAGCTCTTTTCATTTTACTTGCCGCATAAGTTCAACTTTTTGAGGCACATGCCAGGGAGCTGCTTCCAGCGCCAAATGTCTTCACTATCTCGCTGAACTTTCACTTGCTTTTTAGTGTCCAGCTTGCCAAGCCCTCCCCAGGTTCCCGTGGCCCCTGTGTCCTATTTGTGGTTGCGAATACGTAACAATGCGCGCACATGACCCCTTTTGCTTGACCTCACTTATCTTACTTAGTGGTTTTAGTGCGCTCGCTTGCTGCGCTACAACTTGGTAACAAAAACATTTATAGACAGTACCCCCCACACACACCTCACTACCCAACCCAACCCAACCCCGAGCCCACCCCAATGATCTCCACCCTCTGGTGATATTTATGTTGCCAGCTGTTGGCATTAGAGGAACTGGCTTTTAAGGCGGCAAATGTTGTGTGCCCCGCATGGCAATAATGTGGGCAATGTTAACCCCCACCATACCCATCCCCATCCCCGCCCAGGCTTAGCTTTTGTTGCCACTTTTGTTGCTGCTGCTGTTGGCGCATTAGGTTTCAGGCCACAAAAGCTTAGGCTTTAGTCTGTCTGTCCCTACGGCGGGAGTTTTTGCGGCTGGTCAATTTTCTACACTACTCTGTAATGTGTGTGTGTGTGGGTGTGTGGGTGTGTATGCGGGCAATAAACTTGTCACTTGTTATTATCGTCTTAATCGTTTCGCTCGCTCAATGCCGTTGCTTTAATGTTGCCGGTTCGGCTCTCTTCTGTCTTTTATGTACTGCATATGCTTGGGTTAGCCCGCCCATTCCATCCCCCTATAATTGTTGTCATTGCAACAGTTGTCAAATTGATGGAAACTTTTTCGGGCACTAAGCACTCACTTACTTGAGTCCTGGGCAGCCTGCGGCGTTGACTCGGAACGCATTTTCATAAGCCTTCACAGGATACCCCGAAAAAACAAAAAAACAAAAAAAATATAACACAGTTTTGGGGCTCAGGCACAGGCACAGGCACATTTATCAAACTGTAAATGTAGCTAAATATTTTTCCCCTTCGCTCCGCAGTTTTCATCTTTAAAAATAATGCGTGCCGAGCCACGTGACAAAGTTGTGCAAATGTCTTGTAGGAGCCCCCGCCCCTGCGAGTACGTTCCTTCTCCAGCGACGACCTTTATAATCTGGTCGCGCCACGACGCATGTTGCATAACAATGAAGAAGCAAAGGCAAAGCTCCAGACAAAGAGTCACTGGAGGCGGCTGCTAAGTCGGCTGGCAGCGATTTGAGAAACAATAAAACAAAGAGAAACCCGTAGCTCATAGGCCGAACACAAAGTCAAAGGCAACCGAGTAAATCGACATAGATTGGCTAGGAGATACCCTTTACCCCTAGTACTGCAGTGTCCTAACACGCATTTTGACTCATATAGAAAAGTGTATGCTAGAGTTGTACTTTATACTTCAATGGTAGGTCCAGTATTTCAATTTTTGCTGAACGAACTAATCGATCATATAGCTCGTTAGTTCCTTAAGTTCGTTCAGTGTTTTAGTTCAATCAGACTCTTAGTTCGTTCATTTGGTTAATCGATTTGTTCTTTAAGCTTGTTTAAATCTCCTCATTCGGTTTAGGATAAGCAGATGGCATCAAACACAAAAAGCAAGCCAAAGTTCGATTAAACTATATCCCTAAAGTTCTTCAAATATATTAGATCAAACTTCTCCTTTCAATGTAGCACAACTTAATTATACCCTTTTAGCCATTTTATGAGCACAGGGTATTTAGAACATTGTATACTTGATAGCTGGTGTATCTGTCGCTGACTTAGCGACAAAACACCGTCTAAACATTTATGCTCTTTGAATTGCACACGCCTTCACGTGTGGGCCTAAGGAGACTGTTTCCTAGTTCGTCGGGTTGCCTTGTAGCGGTGGCGGGGGGTGAGTGTGGAGGGTGAGCGGCGGCTAACATATTAATGCATGAAAGTTGGGGTTAAGGTGAGTTCAGCACTGATTTCATGACATTTTTGTTAGGCTCAATTTAGTGACGATTGATTTGTCCTAGATGTGAGGCATTTTGGAATTTCTTGTAGGGATCTACTTCGGAGCATCTCGTGCATGTCGCATAACTTAATCAGAGTTAAAGGAATGTGCAGAACTTGTAGTTTGCTCGAAAATGTGTGAAACGAGGTATGCATTTCAATCATTAAAAATGTTTTTGCATTTTAATTACTAAACTTATGTAGTTTGCTGATTTTCTTACACTTAACATTCTTGTTTTCACATCATCATTACGTTTAAAGTAGTGTTGACTTATGTTGTCCCAGATATCCGCGAAACTCTTTACAAGATAAGCAGATTTAATATTTCAATTGACGTTCCACCCAGGCGTTGTTTATGATCTGTTATTGTTAAAGATTTTTTTTATTAGATTTTGGAATTTTTTCCCATATTGAAAATAAAAGAAAAATGGGTTCGGTTCGGGCTAAGACTTGAATCTTTTTGGAAC
This sequence comes from Hirtodrosophila histrioides, assembly GCA_037075165.1. Lineage (NCBI taxonomy): Eukaryota > Metazoa > Arthropoda > Insecta > Diptera > Drosophilidae > Hirtodrosophila > Hirtodrosophila histrioides. Next base: position 319,742 of record JBAMCL010000055.1, read on the forward strand.
AATTGTTTACAGTTTGGTTCAAAGTCGGAAAATGCTAGAACTCTGCGCTCAAACCGGTTCGGTTCAAAAAGGTTTTACAGCCTTGCTTAAAGTATATAAAGCTTAAAGTATATATAAAGCATATAAGAATTATTTTACCTAATACAGTTTTCTACTGTAATACTTGTTCAATGAACCTTATGAACCATTAAATTCTCATATATTTTCAATTATTTCCTTTTGAATTCTTGCCGTACCCGGGTCCAAAACTTAGTTAACTGTTATCTATAAAGAATTTAACATTTCCACGGTGCATTACATGAATGCGATAAGGCGTTGCCATATCAACAGGTTGGCTTACCTTTAACTAAACTAACTATAATAAATTGCTGTGCATATATCACCGTAACGTTTATCTCACTAGGCTTACAACTTTCTGAGATGTTTAAGTAATTTCAAAGTGCGCGGGGTGGCAACTCTGTCTGTTTTTTTTTTTTTTTTTTTTTTTTTTTTTATTGTTAGGCATCAGTTTAAGCTATAGCAATTTGGTCGTTTTAAACTTTCAGACTTTTTATGTCTTAGCAAAGTTCTTTAACATTTCTTCTATAGAGCATTCTGGCTTCGAATTTCAAATGCTTTTGCGGTGTTGCCACTGTGTAAGTAATTTCAGCTATTTATCAAGCTATGACAATGCGGATTTAAAGCAGCTGAAATGCCAACACACTTCAACAAACTGAAATCTTTCATTGTTGTTGCTGCATGTATCCTGTGCCGCACACCTTCCCCCCAATTCACATGTAGAGAGCGCACTTAAAACCGACTCTGACTCCTGTCCCCGCCTACAGACGCCACAGGCTTTCACCCCACCCGCCCCTGGCTGACTGGCTGGCTTTGTTACCTGTTACCTATTTCTTGAATTGTTTTTGCGCCAACAGACTTAAGTGTTGCCTGTTTACCTTTGTGCACATTTAGCTGGCAGTTGTTGTTGCCAACTGTGTGTGTGTGGGTGTGTGTGTGTGTGTGTGTGTGTCTGTCTGTGGTTGACCCTGGCCGAAGTGCTAGACAAGTTTTTCTTTTAGCCATTAGCCCGCAAGCGAGCAACTGCCCAAAGCTTTTGCCAGCTTATAAATTATACAAATTAAACAAAACACCCACAGAAAAAAAAAGAAAAGCAAAGAAAAATGAAACTTTGATGCGAGAAAAAAGTTTTTCTGCTGGCTTCATCATGATTATCAATATATACAAAGTAAATATATGTATATACATATTTGTACATATATGTATGCATAAACTCAATATAATTTCTGTCAAAAGTTGAAACTAATAAAAGCCAAAAGACATGGCACCATCCTCTTAATGCTAATAATAATAAAAGTTTTCAAACTGTAGGCAAACTTTTTGCATTGTCCTGAAAATCCAGCATCCAGCAGTTGACAGTGGCCTCGCCGCAGCAGTCCTGTTAGTCCTGTTAGTCGTCCTGCAAGTCCTCTCGCATACGCATCAAATACATATCATAAATATTATGACAAGCTCAATAAAATATCAAAGCCTGCTTACAGCCGCCTTTACGTGCGTTAAATGAAAGTAAGAGGCAAGGAGCGGTGTTGCTGAAGCGGGGGAGGCATGTGGAATTGAGTGGAGTGGAGTGGAGTGTAGTGGACTGAAGTGTAGTGGAGTGGGCCTTGCCAATTTGGCAAGTGTCTGCACATTTTATGAAATTGCCAGGTTGTCTACAAGATTTCTGTACACTGGCAATCATAAATTGCCCAGGCCTAGTCAAAGCACAACAGAGCACAAGGCCTGGAAAGCCTGGCAGGGGAGGGGCTAGGGACTGAGCTGGCACGTGTGTTGCGTCTCATAAAGTTTGCGGCATTTTAAGCCGTAGCCTAGCTTACTAGATAATCCTGCATAGAGAAATAATGAATGTTGCCATGAGCCTGACGTCTTGTATCTGTAAAAAACAGATATATAGATGCCCAAATACCAAGATACACAGATAGATTGCAGGCTAGGTGTGTGTGTGTGTGTGCGTGTATACCCATTTATATATATGTGTGTGTGTGTGCATGCTGGCAAATCCCCATTTAATAGAACAGGCGTGAGGCAGAAATTTTTGCAAAAATATGCTGCGGCTTATAAAATGCTGCCAACCGACCGCAAACTCAAATAGTTTTAGACCCGAACACCCTCTTCCCGCACCGCCCGAGCGACCGCAGTCAAGTCAACTTTGATGTCCTTAAGGCAGCATGAACTACAGCTCCTACCCCCGCTCTGTCCCCCCGCACGTGCAGACATTTTTTGGCCGCACTTTACATTATGCCAGCAGCAAAAACTAATTATATTAAAATGTCATGTAAAATTTTCGTGTGTTGGCAACGGTCAGAAATAGTTGTTAGTGTGTTTAGTTAAGTTTAATGCTAAAGTGTTGAGTGTGCCAATGTGTGTGTGTGTGTGTGTGTGTGTAATTTTGGGCCTTTTAACGCTGACTGCCAAGTTTTGCCAGTTTTGGCCGCCAAGCCTACAGAGTGAACTCGTTTATAAATGCAGAATAATAATGTTGAATCATTAGAAAAGTTAATTTGCTTGCATATTAAGTGGGTCAATATATTTTATAATCGATTTTGAATGTAGTGTATGAATGTGTATAAAGGATCCTGTACGTAGAGCCACTTGTCTTGATTTTAGCTCTTAAGTTCTTCAGATGTACCGCATATCGATGCCAATAAATTTAGTAAGGGTTTAAATTGTTCGCTATTTTTTCGATATATCGGTAGTCTCATTTCTAACGTGCTGTTCGGAAACAATTTTTTTCTAATCAGAATCTTTGCGACCTATAATTTGGCTAAACGGAGCTACTAAAGACATTTCCGTCCCTATAAATAATATATATTATTGATCAGTTTCAATAGCTCAGTGAATCTGGCCCTGTCCTGTCAGTCCGTCCATATATGCAAACTAAACGATTTAGGTAACTAAAAGAGATAGCAAATTTGATAGATAAGTTCCTATATAACGGGTCCCCCTATACCATCGAAAGGTATATCCTTGATTTTCGGGCTGCATATTTCATGGGTGACACTTTGCAAATTGTGCAAATAGTGACCTCACCAAGCTGAAAACCTCTGCTTGCTTGCACCGCCACTGAACTGCTTGATTCATTTGTGTGTATTTCGGCATTTTGTACTTTGGTTCAGAGTTTCACGTAGTCTATATCCTCCACTTGAGTCGAATATTTAAACTTGCTTTTAAAACTGTATTTCACAATATAATAAATAATAAATAGCTCCTCACTGGTCTTATTGCCTTGCAGATTGCTGCTGGGTAAAATTGACATTTGTTCCGCCCACAGTTGACAGCTGATTGAAAGAATTGTAAAATAGGCTGCAACTTGGATTTGCTTGCTTAATGGTTTACCTTTTTATCGGTTCATTTGGCTGATGGCAAATGTGAAGGTTCACTGAGTAAAACAGATGAACAAAATCAGGCCCAGCAAGTAGCAATGCTGTACTTGACAGTGCTTGACTATGAAGTACCCTATATCCACTTCTAAAAACATATTTCTACTCTATAAACTTTAAGCATTTCTATGATATGAGTATAAAACACTTACGTTTATCAATACTCTATATTGTACTTTACAGAATGTAGTCTTAGGTCTTTAAGAGGTCCTGCTAAATAAACTATGTACATAGATCAGGGCCTTTCCGAATAGAGCATTCTTTCGGATGCGTTAAACAAAGTTCCTCCTCCTTCGAAAAGCTACACACTTTTCTGAGAAATAGATTCTGAACATTCCTGACAACAGTGTCGACCTCGCTATGTCCAGCTGTCTACTATTTAGGGAATAATAGATTATAAAGCCAGCTTGAATTGGAAGTTGTAATTTTGCCAGAGTTGCTCAACGAGCGACCAACTGGTCACACTTTTAATTTTGATTAATGATGGGCGTATGGCCCACATCATTTATATGCCTGACTGGGCTGCAGAACCTGTCGCCTGATAGGCCCAAAACTTTATCCAGGCATCTTTTGGGCAATGGCGTTTATCGATTTACTGATTTGATGAATAGTTTAATGGGAATTTGTTGACACTTTCCGTTGCTGGCCTGAGGGGCAAATCAAACCTGTGCCTGAAGGTCTCAACTTCCTGTCTGTTGGGTGTTGTGCAATTTAATTAAAATTGTACACTGAATACTTGCATACTGCGTTGCTGTACTCATATAATCAGTGGTCTTTTGTTCAGACGAGCCAGCAGCTCGTTCTCAACTTGCGTAAACTTTATTTTTATTACTCTTTCAAGTAACATTAAAATTTAGTTGCATACGGCTGGGCGCTGGCAACGCTGGCATCGGCTATAAAAACCCCTGCGTAAAACTATGCTGCACTTTATATTTTATTTGCAGTGCGCCAGTCCAGGACCCTCAACCAGAGCCAGGCCCAGAGACAGAAACGAGGCGTTCTGTTTCTTAGACTCAGCAGATTTAGCAATTCTATGCCAAAGTTGCTGCATTAAAAATACAACACGCTCCTTGGGGAGAAGGCATGGTGCTGGCTGAAGGGCGGGTACGGGAGGTGTGTTGCAGGACCTCCACTGCGTCCAACAGAGTTGCAATTTTCCGTTTGGCGCAAAATGAAGAAGTGTTGGGTAGCAAAATGCAATGAATCGTTAAATTTAGCATCGTATTTCAATGCAATTCAGTTGAACGAAATGCTGCTGATGCTGACAGGTGAATTGCAGCTGTCAGTCAAAAGGACTAGAGCGAGTCGAGTAGCGGGGCCACATGGAGTGTCGTCCTTCAATTCGCTCATCTTTTAATACCCTTTACCCATGAGGCACTTCAAAGGGTTATGCTTCTACAAATGTGTAAGATATAAGGAACAAGACTCCTAAACTTATACGTCCATTAAATGCCTAGTATCACCGATTTTAATATCCTATATCAATAGTATTATTTGTATCGATTGCATCAATCAAATTCATAAAAAATACCGGAATCTCTTTCACCCCAAATCGGTTGGAGTAAAATAAGTTCTGAAGTCTCACAAACATCTCTTTAAGTCAGCTTTTAATTAACTGTTCGCGAAATTTTAAAGCTAAATGATGATTGGGTTTTTCAAACACTTCAATTTCCACTTACGATAGTAAATTTTCCTTCAATACATTCAAACTTAATTGTAATTAGATTTTGTTGATTGAATAAACTTGACTCTAGCATTGAATTAACTTGCCATTGAAAAGGGATTCAATTCAATAATGATGAATGAAATTGAAACAATTAAGAGGTATACAAAACTACAATAGAAACCGGAACAGGTCTGATAAAAATGTTTTTATTTTAATTGACAAAAGCAATTGATTCTTTGAATGGCAAACAAATTGATAGGATTAACATACATACTCGATATTCGCTAAAAAAAGCTATCATTGTTTCTCACAGCAAATAAATATATACATATATTTATATATATTTTTAATTTTTCCCTTTAAATTTTCTTTTATTTTATTCAACTTGCATTATATTTAATTTACAAGAACCACCTATTCAAGGAAAATAATATATTAAATAAAAATAAATTTACTTTGATTAAAAAATAGAAATAAAAATTGGATAAATATATAGAAATATTGTGAGTACTTTAGACCGGAACTGAGGGTATTTTATAGTCGTGCATTTTCGACTAGAGTTCTTGGCAGCTACTTTTGCTGCTAATAGTTTTGTTGGCTGGCGCTGAACCTAAATCACAAGAGGTAACTGTCAGTGAAAGTGTTGATTGAATTGAGTTGTTTTTTTGAGTTCATTGGGGGAGCTTACTACAAACCTTGTGCATTGTGAGAATTGTGGAACATTAGTTCAAATTTAAAATTCTTTAAAAATTTGTATTATATAGGCAGACAAATATAGCAGGCTAGAATGAAAATCCTTTATTTTGTTATATATTCTTTTAATTTTCCAAAACAATGTCTTTTATACGGAATTGATTCAAAAGTGGAATTGGAAACTAACCGGATTAGTTTTTAAAGCGATTAAATAATACAAACATTTACCTTATCCAAACCCTTTTCTAGTTATTAAACTACGTCACTGCGTAGAGAAAACGTTTCCCAAAAACTTCTTACAATATCAATACTAGAATTTTTATATTTTATTTCCGAATTTTGTGCTTATATTTTTCGGTATTGTATAAATGTTAGAATGTATTAATTTCCATATAAATTGCCTGGCTGCCACGATTGGTAATCGTATTGCTCTATTTGTGTGTGTGTGTGTGTGTGTGTGCATGTGTGGTTGTGCTAGTGTGTATCTATAACTGCACATTTCAAACGTTGAAATCAATTTGCACATATCAACAACGAAATTGTTTGCTCTATGAAACCCAGCCCCCGCCGTGATCCAGCCAAACGTGCGAAATGAAAAATCAGCAAAAAGCTGCACGCAAGCCAAAGTTGGCTGCAGTTAAACTGTAAATGCCACACCATGAAATGAGACCTAAACCAAACAGGCCAGAACTGGTCCCTGGCAATATCTATGGCATCTACAAATTTCATTTGGTATGCCTTTAATCTTTGCAGCAGGCATGGCACACAGCAAACATAATTAAATTTATTTAAATTCTTGCTTTAAGCCAGCAACAAGCGATGTTAGCAATTCAACAAATAAACAGAAATCCCAGTTTTATTCCTGTAATGATACGATTTTTATGAGTCGTCACGGAAATGTCTGTCTGTCTGTCTGTCTGTCTGTCTACCAACGCTCTGCAATCAAATTGTTTAAGCAAACATAAAACTTTACAAATGCGCCCAGAGACAGCAAAGAAAGAAAAAAGAACGAATCCGCTGTAAATTTGCTTTGCCATCTTGGTGCGGTGATGGGGATTTCCGTGAGTGAGGCGTTAGCTCATGCTGAAGCTCATTACAGCCACAAACCAATATGCTTATTGCTGCTTGGGCTATAAAAACTGTTAACGTAAGCGTAAAATGCTTTCAAGTGCTACGCAAATCCAGCGACGAGCGCTGGCAAATCATCTTGGCACAGAGTGCGAGAAAAACTCCATTGGGCGTTTCGTAATAAGCAAATGTAGTTGTATTTGAGGATGTTCTCTAAAGCGAAATCCACACCGAAAAATTTATGACAGATCCAAGTGACAGAAGATGAAAAATAGTTGATGAACATTAGCATTGATATTGAAGCCATTTTTCGTATACTTTGAGCGACTGAGCAACTTTTCACACTTCAAACTAATCTGCATGAATCAAAGTTTGCTAAAGTTTCAGTTAATTTAACAGTATGAAAGCGCGCTCTTTGAAATGTTTTCTCTTTAAATTTGTCAACTTGTGTTGATCTAAGTGTGGATTAGAAAGAATTGCGGCCTCATTCAAAAGTGTACACAATTTACTTTGCTATGAATTGAAAGTAGTCCTAAAGCTCGGAGGAATTTAAAATCTGCTACCAGTTAATATTGTGACCGAACGTGAATTTTCAGTTGTCCAAACTGAATTATTTGTTGCTAAGATTGAGGTAGACAGACTGACATGTGAAATTGGCCTGGCCAACTGCTGTTTGTTGGCCCAACTTAAAAGCCACATATACAAAGTACGAATATTTGCTCTTTATTTATATTTTTTTTTTTTTTGTGTGTTGCTTGTTTGTGTATTTTTCACATGCTCGCACTACGGAAACTCTGGCCAAGAACTTGTCAAGGCAAAAGTTTAACGCAAAACTTGCCAAATGATACCAAGTATTCGTAACAACAGGAATAGCAACAACAACAACAACAATAACACAACAATAGCAGCAACAACATCAACCTCAATGGCAACGCATTACCAACCAAATGGTCTGCATGTTTTGGCCAAGAACGCCTTGTAGCAAACTTGTAAATTATTTACAATACAATACAATACAATGTCCTCAGATTTGCGCCCAAAGCAACAATGCAGCTCTTTCTCTCTGCAAATATTATTCTATATACTTTTACTTTGAAAATATTTTACTTTTATTTTCTTAACTTGAAGCATTTTTTGTTGTTATTCTTTGCACTTTTATTCCAAATCCCGCTTGGCATAAGGGTAACAGAGTTCAAGATCTAAACAATAAGTTTGAATGTGGCTCAGTATATTGAAAATTCGATTTCAATGTATTGAAATTTTACTTATATGGGGAATTGTCATAAACTGTCATTCAAGTTTGTTTCGAAACGAAAAAGGCCTCAGATTAGCTTAAAAATTTCTCAGAAAATCGTTGTTGTTATTTTCAAATTTGGCGCATTCGACAGTGGAAAAGTTTTCATTTTCCTACACTATATATGGTTCCTTATAATTCGTGATAAGGATATACTCAAAAACATCTCAGGAAACCAGAAAAATTATTAGGTTTTATATTTGAGAGCTTATAACGCAATATTATCGATTGGTAGCGCTAAAACTATTATATAAATCTATATATTTTAAATTATTGTAACTAAATCTTCTAATATATTTAAAAGTATAGGTAAGAGTATACCATACTAGCTATAATTTTAGCGTTTTGAATGTTTGAAAGTGTATATTATAATAGATTATGTAGAACAATACGTCTTATAACTAAATATATTTAGTCAATAACTAGTATATGGTATCATAGTTAAATTTAAGACTCAAACTTAAGATTATAAACTAACTGAAAAATAATAAATCCAATAATGAACAATAAACGCGTTAACATAAACGGAAAATTCGTGTCGCTGCGCTCGTTACAATATAATTAACCCGTTGCTGCCCGTTACATTACAGATGCAAATTTTTCGGATTTTCCTTATATACAATATCTGACACGTAAGTTTGCTGATGGCTCTTCAGTAGCAAAGCGCTGCCAACAAACAACAACAAAAAGTTGAACATTTAATTTCAATAAAATGCATAAATCGAATTGATATGTTGGGTAAACTACTTTACTCACTGGCACGGCAGGACGACAGGACAATTGACGGCGACTGTACAAACGATGAGTGCAAAATGCACATGACAATATTTTGCTGCTTGTTTAACGTTTCGTGATTTTTGTCAGATTTTAAATGCCACACACACACACACACACACAGATGCGCCGATTCCTGCGCGTATCTCTCACTATGTGTGTACAGCACGTACGCAGTTGTACATACATTTGTGTGTGTGTGCCACAAACAACATGCGACGTTGTATTGACAGCATATTGTGACAAATATATGAAGAAAAATAAAAAACGAAAAGGATATACAAAATACACAAACGCTAAATAATTCGAGTTCAAACTCGCTGCAACAGCAGAAGGCTTTAAAAAATGTTTTGCACTTGCTGACGTATGTAACAATTACGCAAAAATTGCCGAAGGAATCTTCCTGGTATGGCTACTAGGGATGTACACATTTCAATAAGAATCGATTGTTGGACTATCGAGCTTACAATGTCTCAATAGATGTTTTTTTTTTTATATATCGGTCTAAAAATCGATTTTTCGATATTTGTAAAACAACAGATCTTTCTAAATTTGATACAAATGTTTCTAAAAATGATCAATTTAAGGAAAAGTACTCACTACTGAAATACTCAGAATAATGAAAATATCGATTATAATCGATTACTCCACGATTTCATACATTCCTAGTAGCCTGCACCCAAAGTGTTGCCTACTTTTCAGCGCAAGTTTAAATCCCGCAGCATAAATACTGGCTGGTTTTCAGCGCAACATGTCCAAGGCCTATGTACAGCCTACTTTACAGCTGTGACGTTGTCCTGTCCTTTGAAGCAAGCATATTACTAACCTGTGTCTGCTGTTCTTTTGTAAATTTCACAGATCCACCGGAGATCATCAGGAAGCCTCAGAATCAGGGCGTGCGTGTGGGCGGCGTGGCGAGTTTCTACTGTGCAGCACGCGGTGATCCACCGCCATCGATTGTGTGGCGCAAGAACGGCAAGAAGGTTTCGGGTAAGTTGTAACTGACATGTTTTAAGTAGACCATTAGCCGCATCTTATGAGCACACTTCACACACAGGCACACAATCCCGTTATACGGTGCTGGAGCAACCGGGCGGCATTTCCGTACTGAGAATTGAGCCCGTGAGGGCGGGACGCGACGATGCGCCCTACGAGTGCGTCGCGGAGAACGGCGTCGGCGATGCCGTATCCGCAGATGCAACTTTAACCATCTATGAAGGTAAGTGGCAAGCGATTCGGCAGCTATTCAGCATCCTATTTATAGCAAATGCAGGCGCCTTAATTGAAGTTGATGCCAAAACCACAGCCCACCAAGGGGGGTAGTGCAAAGTTTTAGCGTAATGTAAGCAAAGTTCATACATTGATTTTGAATTAAAACTGGGTAAAGAACTTTACATGCCTTGGCGTACTCGTAATAGCAACTTTTCCCCCACTATCCCTCCCCGCCTCACTCCAGGCGTGTTGCCAAGCCCAAGGGAAACTGCCTGCTGGAAAGTTGTTTGCCAGCTTGTTTGTGTGGCTTAAATTACTTGCCAAAATTTACTTTTGCTTATTTACAACTGTGCAAAGGATAAAGTTTTTGCCTAAGCCTAATCAAGTCTATGCCAAATAGCGGGCGGAAGGGACGGCGCGGGGGCTGCTCACTTACTGGCCTGGCAATTGAACTAATTTGCTTAAACTGAGAGCGAACCCTGGCAAAGTATTTATAATTTTGCACTAAATTATAAACAGCTAAAAGTTCTTTGGGTTTTAAACGGCAAATCAATAACAAACATTCTTGTTGACTCCTTCGGAGGATAAATGGTAGTGATTGGGGGATTGAGGGGCCAGAAGAGTATGGATGAACAGTTTTGTAACTTTTGCAGGCTCTACCAATTTTAATGAGCTTAAAGCAGCCTTAAACTAATTAGTTTTAATGAGAATTAATCGCTTGCTAAATCAACAATACAAAATATACCGAAAAATAAAACTGAAGTTACTCAAAACTTCTATAGCTATAGCTATAATCGTAAACTGATAGAAATTTGTGTTTATTGGCTATCAAATTAAGTGCGCCATAAACTTATAATATGCTGAATAAACTAAACAGAACTTTATAAAGTTTTCGAAACTTGAAGCTGCCCAAATTTGATTAATCAATAATTTATTTATAGTCCAGTGAGTGAAACTTTGAAAGTAAAGTTATAGGCATAAATTAAATAGGGCACTAAAAGAGCTGGAGTGCGTTATAAATTATATATTTATGGTTTTACGCAACGACACTCATTGTTATAAATATTTTCCTCCAGTGCATTAAACTAGCTCACGTAGCATATTTAAATTTTCCCCCAAATTCTGGCTTATGTTATTTGTACTCAATTATTTTGATTTTTGCTGCTTTTTTTGCCAGTTCGGTTTGGCAGCCATTTTGTAAACGGAAAATAATTATCAGCTAAGGTAAAATGCAAGAATTTATGCACGTGGCGTATGAGTAATGTGCAGTACTTTACGGTTAGACTGCAACTTATAATTTGCTACTGTCTACTGGGGTGTTTGCGGCTTGTTTGTTGCTTTTATTGTTGTTGTTTATGGTGGGTGGATCGGCGACCCGTTGGAGCCGCGTTGCCACGTTGCCACATTGCCACATTGCCGCGTACCACCGCAAAATGTGTGAAAATTGCAGGGCCAGGTGCAAAAACATATTTTTGTTGATACACTCGCTGCAAAGGCTTGCATTTTTAGTTGTTAATTATGCCAGTTGATTATGCTCTGTGCGCCCTGGCGCCAGGTAATTGGTGTGCATTTGATTTGTGGCCGCCAGTAACGCTCCTTGATAGAGCACCACATACTAGTACTCGGCACCGTCCCACAAAACGAGGGGAAGTAATTAGTGTAGTTTAGCGGCAACCACAAGCGACTGTAGGCAAAAAGTTGCCCTCAACTCGTGCTCATTTGTCATGCCGTAGGCAGACGACGGTTTGTGCTGAAAAATAAGGATATATTTTCAGCTATTAGTACATATTTATTGAATCGAATATTATTTGTACTTTATGCTTAAACCGTGCTCGCTCAGCTTGTAAATCTTTTCATATTTTTTATCCATTTCTGTTCGCTTACTGGCGCACATATATCACAGTAAGGTTATTTTTTTTTCACTTGCAGCCCAAGCCCGCATTTAGCCCCATGTATGTGTATCCATCATCTATGTATGGCGGGCTATAATGTACATATATATCTCATATAACTCACCTGCAGCTGCATAAGCGCCACGCCAGGAGCCTTAACAATTAATTGCTTTATGTAGCAGTTACAAAAGGCTGCGGCATCTGGTGATATTTACATCTTTATGCTCTTGCAAGGTATTTACATTTTATTATGAAGTTTACCATCGCAGAAAGACAATGAGTTCTGTTGAAATTGGTTCACAGGCGTTTCAGACCCAAAGGACTATGTCAGAAAGTGGGTAGGATACTAGTTTAAGCTTGGTGTGTAGAATGAGCTAGGATATTATCTATTTATATTAAAATGAGGTTAACACAGTGTAACGCTCTTGTTCAAAACAATTATTTGCCTAAACTTTCTTAGAACGTTTATAGCTTTTTGCTATAGCAAAAATGTGTAAAAAAGGTCTATAAAGTGATTATTTTTATTTGAAGAAAACTATAATGTTGTAATTTGATATGCAAAAATATCGAAACCTAAACACACGATAGTTTTAATAGATTTTGCCACATTATCTACACAAAGTATTGCGACAGAAAGGTAAATAAAGAAAAAACTGTCAATTTGAAAAGAAACATAATAAAATGAACTGCAAATTTAATCCAAAACGCTGTTCAGTAAAATAGTCATATATATTTATCTTCAGTTTTACATAATGCTTGTGATTTTTTAAGTTCAAAGTTTAAATGGTTTTTATGATAAATAAACAACAATCCAATAAGATAATCTTTTGCTCCAATGATTTGACTATAAAGTTAAAAAAGACTTTATTTTTTTGATATGTTTTTCATTTTACTATGTTTAAAACACTTTCAATAAAATTAACGGGTTACTGAGCAGGTACAAACGGATAATAACGCTCTTTTATTTTGGTAAAATTTATTGAATTGAATAGCATTTAGACTTAAGAACACTTGTTAAAATTCACTCCAGATCCAGTTCGCAACACAGAAAATATGTTTAAAAACAAGTTTTGTTGATAATAAGTAACTATTTAAAGGATGACTTATTGAATATATAAAACGGAAAGGAATCGACGTATTCGACCTTATTTTAGTATATACAACGCTTCGAATCTCTTAATTCCCATTTCTGAGTGCGAGTAGCCATAATTATTTTACAAGGATTTTACTTGGCTTTAAATACAACACATTAACAAAAAAACATCAAGCAAATATGTCGTGTTTAAGGCTATGAAATTATTTTGATATAATTACTGATCAGTTAGAGCACACAAATGTCGGTTAGACATTGCTTGCTTTTCTTTTCATGATTTCGCCAGTTGGATTAAAGTTTTTGGTGTGATAAATCTCAATGTAAAAATTTGCAACACACATACATACACAGACACACACACACACACACACGTGCAGGTGCAACGTAGCGAGAGTCGCGCTGAAATAAACGCGCCAGTGCCAATAAAAGCGCACAGACACGCCCACATGTATGCGGAGGAGGCGTTGCCAGAGTTGCCGCCGAGCCCACGACAAGCACGTTTGAGTTTCACGTTGAAGCATTTTTAATCAAAATTCCCAACAGGCTAAAGCAGCGCGAGATCAAAAACACTTGCAACGAGATGTGTGTGTGTGTGTGCTTGCAGGTGTGACTGTGTGTGTGTGTGTGTGTGTTTTGAGTGGGTGTTGGTATTGCTACTCTTATAACAACTCGCCACAAGACCGCCATTGCCATCTCCAGAGCACACACACACAGAGTCAGAGTTGTCGGATAGATTGCAACACCTGCAAATAACGTGACTCTGTCTCAGCAGCTGGCAATATCTCTGCTTAACGGGGTTGCGGCTGGGGGCGTGGCAGTTGCAGTAAATCCTTTGGCTTGCAGTTTTATGCACTGGCAGCCACCAAAAGGAGCAACCAAAATAGAAACAAAAACAATAACAAAACCACCAAGCCACCGACCCACCCACCCACCGACAACGCTTGCAAATTTTTTGACATATTTGTTCCTTTTTGCATGCAAATATCGAAATAAAGATTAGTCCGCACATCGTCGGCATCCCCTGGAAAAACTGCAGCGAGGAGGATTTTCAGGGCAGATAAATATACTTTGTGGGCGTGGATAGCCCGTTTTTGGGGTGTGTGTGTGTGTGTATTTATGCGAGAAACGTTTAACTAACTGGCACCGTTAGTCGCTGCGATTTAGTGCTAATGTGGAATCAGCATCCCATCCTCCCTCCACCCCTCGCTGCTCATCCTTGCCCCATGCCCTGCAGCTTGCCTAGCGAAAATTTACTGTTTACAATTTGTTGGCTGATTGCTTGCGCTTTGCTAAATTTATTGCATGCTATATATTCTTTTTTCACCCTCCGTCTCTTTCCCCCTCTGTGTTTTATCCAGCTGCGTATTTATTATAATGCCGCTTGTACTGCATTATTATTTTCGTATTACAACAACTATGTAGACGAGGCGGTGCCAAGAGCAACGAATATGTCAGGATTGTAACTCTGTTTCCACTCCTGCGGCCCTTAATGGAATACAATATTTTAATTAAGTGAACAACAAAATATGTGCAGGAAGAATAGTTGTTGTTAGATATCGTATTGTAGGTTAGGTTTATCTTGATGTGCAACGCATAAAATAAATCCTCGAGGTTCGCAAATTAGTGAGATTCCTTGATGAAACGGAAAACCACGAGAGGTAGCTTTGAAAAATTCTCTTTTTATGCTATGTTCCCGAAGGGAAACCGATCTAATAAAAACCTTCTCTCACACCTATGACCTTAAGCCCATTTACCGTTCGAGGTGACGGGTGGGAGTAGATTTTTTAAAATCGGATAACACTCATACAAATTTCAAGTTTCATACAAAAATTTTTCCCCCGTATAGATCCCATCCGGCAACGAGCACGTTGCTCACTAATCAGTCAGTCACGTTAAGGAACCCTGAACCCTGCTACGCTTTCCTGTGGCACATTGTGGTTGCATGGATAAGAAAGTAGGAAAAAAATAATAAAAAATAACTCCACTATCTTTTCACCAGTGCCTTATGATATGAGTAGAGGATATGAAGAGCTTAGAAACCGATCCAACAAAAACCTTCTCTCACACATTTACGTAGAGAAGATTTTTTAAGTTTCATGCAACAGTTTTCCGTCCATGGAAGTAGATAAGATGTTTTATCGCGGTCGCCAGAATGTGACTAACACAAAAAATAGATGAAAACCATCCTTGAAGCAAACTTTATATTGTGTTAAAGTTTCAGCTCAATCGGTGAAGAACTTTTCGACCTTTTGATGTGTTCCAAAACCAACACAACATTTTTACTCCCTGTACCCATAAAATGGGAAAATCGGAAATTTTTGACCTGGGTCATTCTTACTTGTTATACATATAGATTGTGAACAGCCCTTAAGTATTGTTGCTTGTGGCTACTAAAATCAGCTACTTGTACCAACTATTATAGATTAATAAATGTGAGTAGCAGCACTCTTCTCTCTGTTAGCTATTAACATTAAGAACAAATATTATTTCAAAGCAAGAACTGTTCTCTTCTAAACATAAAATGCAAATGTTGCCAGCGCGTATTTACTACGTTTTGCTTGGGGTTGTATGTGTATTAAAAAAAATACACATTTTACAATTACCTAAGAGAATGAACTTACTTTGTAAGTCCGTCTTTAGAAGTTGCATGAAAAAAGTTGCGTGCATCTGTATCGCATGAATAATTGCCTTGCGTGTAAACAGTACATGCGAGAATTACCACAGACTCGTTTTACAAGACTTGTAATTCCCATTTGAAACACTGGGTCAAAAAAGTGCTATAAAATTCAAATTTCTAGCATATCAAGGTTCAACCAGAACCAAAGTGGAAAATATGAAAGTTTGAATACATATTTTACAATTAAATGAAATATTTTGATAAGAGTTGCCTTTGGCATATGCGCTTACAATAATAATAAATTGCAGTTAACTTTGAGGCACTCTACAACATTTTAACTGCCAATTTAGCATATTTTACAACATTTTTTTTTATTCTCTCTCGGTGTTTTGCACCGAATAGGAGTGTTTCTATATCTATATATTATACGATGCATTAGTTTTTTACATGTTGCTAGATAAAAGTCGCTTGAAAAACTATGTACAGAAAAGTTGCATCGTATAAAGTCCATAGTGTGGATAATAAAAAAGATGTTGTTTTCAGTTGTTCTCAAGAAAACTTGCTCTAAGTAAATCTTCCATTTCAACGTTAATTAATACGACAACCAAGTCTAGACATCTTTTACCCATTATTTTCATTATATACTGTAAATTGCAATAAAATCATCTGTAACAATCTGTGCCCATGAAGTTGTTGCCATTAGCATCAGCGGCGCGAAACACGAGACCCAAACAATTTGCTTTTAAATTTGCTTACCAGCTGCAACACCAACCAGCTCCACCACCAACCACCAACCACCAACCAACCACCGCAGCTACCACGGCTAACCCAACTGGCACATCCGCTGGCCGCCGCATCCACAACAAACAATATGGTCTGAAAGGCTGGCCAAAGCGTTGGCACAAATAAATTTCATTAATTGCCAGCCAAAAAACGACGACGTCGTACAGATTCATTAATCTCACTTTATAGTAATAAGCGGCTTTGGTGGTTACGGCTAGGTTTTTGGGTTCCGGCCTTACCTACAGCCGGACCATTAGTTGGGCTTGATTAAAAAGCCGCTGGACACTGTTTCTCCACCTCACCCTGTTTCCCGCAGTTGGCTCTGCACTTGTTGCAAAGTCAAACGGCAAGTCTCCGTGTTGGGCTGAGCAAAAACTTTATCCTTGGCATTTGTAGCGCCTGCTCCCACTGCTGAGCTAGCGCCTGCCCCCCTGCTTAGCCATACAGAGTGGGCGCAGAGAAACATTGACAATACACAGGGCGCGTTTAACTGGCCAGCAGGATGGCCAAATCCTGGCCTGGACTGGCCAGGCAGCCACCAGGCACTTGGCGCCATTTGCCGTTTGCCGTTTGCGGCTGCCTAAAAAGTCATATTAATAATGAAAATTGTACAGTAGCGAAAAGTTTAAATGGGAAATTTTGCAGGCTGCCTCACTGCGGAGTCTTCCCTGCAGCAATGCAGTGGCGCCCAACTGTGCCCAGCATCCCAGCTAGAGGACCACACAATGAAGTGTGTGTGCATGAAAGTTATTGGGCTTAGAGCGCTTTGCGCTTAATATATGTATGATATATCACAGGGAGAGAAACATGGGCACGGGGTGAGTGCGAGTGAGTGTGGGAATGCTGTTAAACTTAAAGTAAAGCTGCAATATAAAGTAAAATAAAGTTGTACTAACAGCCCCTTTCGAGCTAAGCAACATTATGATAACGACGAGGAATTTGTTTGAAATTTGTTGCATTGGCTGGCCATGCCCAATTAAAGCTAGTCTCAAAGATATTTTCAATATAGTTGAAAAAGTTCTCTTGTTATTTGGAACAACAACATTTCAGGCAGTGAAAAGAGACTACAATAATATTTGTACAAAGTTGGTCAAAGAGTGTTTGAATCCGGAAATAATCAACTTCAACTCTGATAAACGAGCATATTTGGTAAATAAATGAAAAAATTAAGAATGAATTGTTAGCCCAAGCCTTTCACATATTCAGAGATTATTTATTAATCACTTTAAGTGCTCTTAACTTCCCAAAAGTTTAGTTTAGTTATGCAAAAATGTAGACCATTAAATGCCCATATAAATTTGATATGCTACCAGAAATTCAAGTGCCTAACCAAATTGCCGAAAGAAATATATTTCATATCTGCCCCAAATGTAACTATATGATATGAGTGTTGCATCAACAAAGCTCTGACTTGCTAGCATGCTTGCTGCTCGGGTTGATTGGGAGAGGGGGGTTCTGCCTCGCGTGTGTAACCACACGTAACTATCAAAGCGACTTCGTCGCCAGCGACGTCTTAAATTGAGTAACATCGTCCTGCTACCATAGAAATACATATAATGCAGCAGAGCGGAGTCAAGTTGAGGCAGCCACAGGGAAACTTGGCCAGAAAATTGTTCCAAAGTAAATTGAAAAATTGATAGTAAGGCGGTAAAAGAGAGCGCAGCGTGTTCGGTGAAACGAATGCCCTAATCAAAAGTAGGGTAGAATGAGGATTACTTAAGTTCAATGAAAATGGATGTGAATTAAAATGGAAATTGAAGATAAGCCAAAAAGTAAAATATTGAACAGCAATTGGTATTATATGATATTTATACAGAACTTGTGAGAAACTTAATGATTGGTTGTAATACTATCAACCAAAAGAAAATGTTTCCTTTATGCTGACTTCACAGCACAATATATATATGGTTTTTCCCAGAAAAACAATCAAAAATTACTGTTAAGGAAGTTTTTCACATAAATGTGCAGAACACCGAAAACTTGGTTCAGTTGAAACATAATAAGAAATATTTCTAGATTAATATAATAAAACTATGTTATATATAAGTAGACCTCGGAATATTGCATCTTTCATTTTTTTTTCATCAGATTGGTAGCAAACTTTTTATTTGGAATAATGCATATCGAAAATATGCAAAATAAACGAACCTTGATGTTATCAGAATTTACCTATCTTAATCCTTCAAAAATATGCATGTATTCAAAATCCGTGGTCTAGTTATATATTAATACTATAATACTTTACTATAATATATAACATAATTTTATTACAATAATCCAGAATATTTAATAAACATTTATATTTGATCAAAATATGATTTTTATTTAATAGACCAAGATTAAAATAGTTATCGGGTTTTTATTCAAAAAGGCCTGATATTATACAATATATCATTTTCTTAAATATAAAATGCAGGGAATCAACAAAATTCGGAGGAAAATCACATATAAAAATTCAGTTTATTTAATTTATGTTTCCAAAAGATAAAAAATACTGAAAAGCTTAATTTTGATTATATCCAAAATTCCAAAATATCACAATTTCAGTGTTTGATCAGTATTTCTTTATATATGACATTTGTGTACTATTTAAAAATGTATAGAATTATACATAAATTGTTACTAACTTTGCTCTTTCGCATTTCCTACGGAAATGCAAGAGCATTTCAGATTCCACGTATCCTGACTACAATTACTCATATGACAGCCGCCTGGCCATCAATAGACACTCAATATACCCGTAGCACCCCCTTGGCAGCACCCTGTGCTGTTGCTTGACAAGCAAGTGCAAGTTTTTTGGTATTAAAGTTTCAAAAGTAATGACGTTAAATAAAATTGGAAGCGACTTCAAAAAATTGAACTTTTATTGGCTTCCGAAAAAGTGAGATTACTTTTTTTCTATATACTCGTGATAAGTAACAGGGTGTATCTAGTGGAAAATGGCATGTTTTACATTTTATACATGCAATATTTCATTCGTCTCTCACATTCTCGTTCCCTTTCCCCTGCCCGTTACCCCTCCCTTTTGCTTTTCCTTTCCTATTCTCATTCCCATTCCCATTCCCATTCACTTGACTGGAGTTCATCATCATAACGGCAACAAACGATGCGCTCCAAGTGCAGCCCAGCTCGCATGAGAAACGTTTTTGACGCATTGCAGTGTAGCCACTAAAATGGATTTGATGTGTATGCCCGGGCATTTAGATAGATAGGACGAACAGGAGGACGAGGGTCGGACAGCGAAGGCAGCGTAATGTATGACTGAGCCGCATAACATTTGCTGCTAAATAGTTGGCATTAGGAATTAGACTTGGTCCATGGAGTAAGCGATAAATTGAAACAATTTATGGTTAGTCATGAAAGTGGAAGGACTTTGCGTGGATCTTGTTAAGGGAGAACTATATGAGACTTTATTGCTGCCCTGCAAGCTAATGTGAACACGATTTATCTGGGTAAGAGAAAGCTAGTTATGGTTAATGTCATACATATGATCGTACAAAAGGCAGACAATGGTTAGGCCTAAAGTTGAGCAAGAATTTCATCTACAATATACCATTCTTCTTTAGATGTTAAAATCAATTTGTGTTACCACTTAACCCGTTTAACCAGTGACTGTCAACACCCAATTCAAGCATTTGAGATGAATATCATAGTGTTTGTGGAACACGCCACACGCACATTCACAAACGCATTTATTCATTTCATTTCATAAATGTTTCCCTAACAATGCAAAAGGCACTTTTTACTTTGGGTTATTACTTCCTGCTTTCGGAGAAATGCAAAATAATCTACAGTACACAAACACAAGAGGCCTTCATCCCATAATACTTTGATCTAATGCTTTTCAAGCCCAGTTGTTATGAGTATGGCTTAGGCCAAGCGCTTGGCAGTGTGACGTCTGATTTCTGGTAGGGTTTTTCCTTCCATGCTATATATAGAGGTCGCTGCTTTTGGGCTCAAAGTCGTTTCATTGTGCACACAATGCCTGCCTAAAAATAATCACACACACACATACACGCACACACGCTCATGGTATAATGTGCAATGTTTTTTGGCAAATTCTTAAAGCACACTTTTGTGGGCGCACCTTTTGTTTGTCTGCAATTTTTGGATTTTAGCTTTGGGTTTGCCTCTTTCTTTCTTGGCGCTTTGTTTGCCAACTGCATTGGCAAGTGGCCTTTGTTGTTATAAAGCTGCTGCAGCAGTGGCAGCTGCAGCCACACAATGCCACAGCAGCTGCAGCAGAGGCAGAGGCAGGCACAAGAGTCGACGGTTATTTTTCCGATTTCTAAATAATAAATGCCTACCGCAGACGACTTTAAATTAAGCAGAGCACGCCAAAAGAACAGAATAACTTCCCCTGATATATTTCGCAATTTCCGAGCCAAAATGCCTACAACTTAATCAAAGATATTTCCATGTGTTTTGCTTCGCTACTCACGTGGTTGCCGCCTCGCAGGCAAATTAGATTGACGGATGGATGTGGGTTTTGGCTTCGGCTTGAGCTGAGCTGAGTTGAGTTGAGTTGCGTTGAGTTGAGCTGAGCTGAGGTGGTTTGCGTGGTTTTTGGGGGCACATCTCATGCACTTGACGTGCCACCACCACTTGGCCTGACATGCGATGCCACTTGAAAGATATGTGTGTCTTTGTTTCCCTTTATTTTGTTTTTTTTTATATTGTTTTGTTTTGTTTGCTTATTTGTTTATTTGTTTGTCTGTTTGCCTTTTGATATCTCAACTTGGCGTGCGGCTTAGCGACAGGCGTCGCATTGTAAATCGACGCAATTCTTTCGCACGCCCCTTATCAGCGAGTGTTGTTAGCGTGGTGTGTGGGGCAGCTTGGGGTGGGTAAGTGAGGTCCCTGACTCTCGTCACATGATATGTCGAGCACTTTGGTTTTTTATTTATTTATTTTTTTCATTACAAGTGTAACAAAGTTTAACATTTGCTTTGAGCTTGTGTCAAACATTAAAAGGCCAATTTTTTACATCCTGTTTGTTTATTTGTTTTTATACCCTTACAAAGGGTATTATAGAACTGTCACGAGCTGTGCGCAGTGATTAAGGCTTTTCTATTAGACTATGAGAAATTATCCACTGAGAACCATCGTGCTGCTTTTTATTCTACACTAGGTGTACCCCGCCACACTTCGCTGTGGCACATTGTTGCTGCATGGATGAGAAACTAAGAAATAACACCACTATTTTCCCTCACGCTCCCTATAATTTTTGTAGAGGTTATGAAGAACTTTGAAACCGATCTAACAAAAACCGTTTCTCACACATTTGACCTTTCGCCCATTTCCCGTCCGTGGTGACGGGTGGGACAAGATTTTTCAAGTTGCATACAACAGATTCCGCCCGTAGGCGTAGATTTTCCAAAGTCCGGGCCCGGCATAGCCTACTGTACACAGCACGAACACTTAAAAAACTTGTTTTCTCGCGCTCACCGGTATGGGTTTCACGCGAGAAATAGAAAAAGCTCCTTAAAGCGTTCTGTATATTACGTCAAAATTTAGGCCCAATCGGTGCAGAACTTTTCGAGTCATATAGGCAATAAAATTCATATTCTTGCAAGGGTACTCAATCTTCGGCACTCTATAAACAATTGGTTCGTCCTCTTTTTTGCCCATATGTGCAAAGTTTTCACTTATCTTTTATGTGTGTGTGTGTGTGTGTGTGTGTGTGACAGGGTGTGGCTCGTAGGGGCTGTGCCTTGGGTTATGCGGGGTCATCCTTGTCAGGCAGTTGACATATGACATAAATCGCGAACAGGAATTGAAAGGCGTTGCCAATGAAACAGTTTATACAAACCGAAATTGCAGGAAAACATTGAAAAATTGTTCAGGATATGTTAAGCTTGGTGTAGGAGTATAAATAAATAAGTCGAAATTTCTTTAAAAAATTGTGCACATATATATCTATATATATGTATGAACGTAGCTAACCAAAAGGATATAATCTGGCAAATATTTGTAATAGGAGCTCAATCCGACCTTATAAAGTACTTTATGATCAGCATCATAAGCATTTGAAGAAGAAAAACCCCAGGAATAAGCTTCCCTTTATACTTTTACTTATTTCTTACGCCATTTTCTCTAAGAACTCACTTTCGATGTCCTTATTCCCTCTGCAAGTGTCCCAGATAAAATATGCATTTATCTACGAACCCTTACCCTTGCTGAATTTGCCAAAAAGCAAATTTAATAGTGAAAGTAAAACTTTGCTACGCTTAATGCCAAACAAATGTCAAGCTTATCAGTTTGCTGCGTTGAGCAGATTTCACTTAGTTCAGCGATTTTATCGATGCGTTTGCCAGATAATACAAAGTGTTAAATGAGCTGGAAAAAAAGGTACATCCGCGCGCACTGACCAACACTGGACAACTATAAAAATAAATAAAGGATAACTTCCACCACACAGTATAAATGTCAGTTGCTTGTGTTGTTGGCTCTCTTATCACATATGAAATATCACATAAACTAACGCAAAATGTCAAAGTCGCAGTCGTGGCGTAAATGTCAAAAAGGGTTGACAGCACGTCAGGGGGTTGGGGTGAAGGGGGGCGTTGGGCTGTTTGGTTGGGGCTTGCATGATTTACGATGGTCTATCAAAATGGCGACGCATAAAAGTGTGCTACACTTTTTAAATGCAATGCACAAAGCGAAGCGGAGACTGTTAAAAGTTAATCAGTTGTTGTTGTTGTTGTTATTGTTGTTGTTGTTGCTGTCAGATGAAAAATGGCCCAAACGCTTGCCTGACATTTCATTAAAAAAAGCGAATGCCAAAAAAGGGACAGCCAAAGAGAAAAGAGCAAGAGCAAGAGCAAGAGAAAGCGAAAGAGAGCGTCAGCAATGCCAACACTTACACAGTCAATTGCGCAAATCTCAGACGTAGTTGGAGATGCAAAAATGGCTGAGGAATATGGAAGGAAGGAGGCAAGGACGAGATGGGTAGCTGCTAGGGCTTCTTTTTTGTTGGTACTCTGCCCATATATATCCTGCAGCTCGATTATAATTTAATCTAGTGTGGTATGTGTGACAAACTCACGATGCATGCGACGTGACACAGCCGCCATTTTTCACAGCATTCCACTCTGCATATGGCAATGGGAGGTGTTTGCTACGAGGAGAGGTGGCAGGGGCACAACGACAAGGACCTGCAATGTGGCATGTGGCGAAATAGAAGTGTCTGTCATTTTTATAAATAACATTTTATATGTACAAATATATATACTATAAGTGTATGTGTGTGTGTGTCTGACACAACAGCAACAATAACAAACTTGGCACTGTGTCATTGCCACTAGATTCTAAAAACAAATGACAAAAATGTCAACAATTTGGTGCTGTGCATTGTCATAACGACGACAAAGGACGACCCTTGGAATGCTTTTTGTTGCTCTGCGCTGGCTGTGTGTGTGTGCTTATAAATACCAATAAATATTTGCAATTTCCAACACCAACAAAAATGCTACGCACAATTAAAGTAATTGCGGCAGCTGGCAATGGAATTTCAGTTCTCTTGTTGTCGCTGTTATAGTTTGTCATTAAGCCGGCAATTAAGCCATTTATGCCAAGGCAGCACAAAAATGTTAAGCACTTGCCAGTCAGCCAGCCAGCCCAGTTAGAGGGGCCTCAACTTCAATTTGGGCCTTTCGACCCTTGCAGCTAATTAAAGCTGCTTAAAGGCAATGCTTCAACTCTGATGATGATGATGATAATGAGGATTGTAAGTGGCAGTAAGAGGTTTATGTTTTGGCCAACTCAGCACAGTTGTTTGCTGCTAAGAATATTCGTATATATGAGAATGGATTTCACTGTGCGGAAGTGCCAGCTAATGAGTGTTATTCATGAAAAGTTAATCATTCAAATTGTGTATTCCAATTCTGAAGCAACTAAACTTTCGACTTGTGTTCAAGAACATTAAATTATTTTACTGTCGATAATACGATTATAATTAACCTAATATAATTGTTATCCTGAGTAAATAATATGTTTTATATGTGTGCATAAAAATATTACTTCTTATTAGATACACAAAAATTGCATTGCAGGAAACTCCATTTCTCGAAATTTGTTTCATATTTTCTGTGTCAAAACTAACTAATAAAAGTTCTTAATAATTTCTGTTGCGTAAACTGAAGGGGTAAACAAAAATGTTGCTGACGTTACATTTCAACTGATATTTCCTGATAATCCTGTTGGCGCGCTGAATGAAATATATTTTTAATTTGCCTGCAGCAAACGAGTCTTGCAGTATAAATAGAACACATAATCTAACGTAAAAGAACGGGGTATATTTGAGCATAGCTACCATATTTGAGAATAGTAAATAGTAATTTGAATGGAAATATACTCTCAAATATTTAATCTGCACATGGAATATATTTGAGCGAACTAACAGCAGCTTGTGTATATAAACTTTCAATTTAAATGCAAATGTTACTTAATATCTCAAAATTAATATCCCCTCACATGCATATTTCTAACATGTCTAATATTTCGTGCATTAATTAAGTAAAGGCAGTTTACTCATTCACCTACATATTCCCTATAACTCACCTTAAATGTTCGCCGCTTAACGTTGCCACGTAGGCCATCTCCTATTAGTGTCTGACGTTACTCATTCTGGGGTTTGAGATTAAAATAACATATATAGGATGACCATTTATGCCACAGTTAAGCCACTTTAAACTTTATCCACACCTACCAGCCTGCAAGTACCGCTAGAGTCTTCAACATTTAACTCCGCCCTGCACAATTTGAGTGCTCTACATTACCATACTTTCCAGATTATACGTACAACTTATGGCAAGCGTTTTGCCCGGGCAACTGTGCAATAACAGCAACAACAACAACAAGTGTAACAAAACACAGGCCGCTTAAAAACCTTCCGCTCATTATAAAACGCAGCACCGCACATCAACCTCATCTGCTGTTGCTGCTGCTGCTGCTCCTGCTCCTGCTGCTGCTGCCTCTGTGCTGCCGGCCCCACAACAACAGTCGACAGAGTACGAGTATGCAACGTTGCCACACGTTGTGCTTTTCATATTTTTGTACAATGAACATCACCAGCCTTGAGCCAGCTGTAGTGCAGCTCATGGCCCCAAAACCCCAACCCATTCTCCCACTGTTGCTGCTGCCATGTTACCATAGTAAAAATTTACACTTATCCTGACATAAGCTCCATTGTTGCTATTCTCAATACCTGAGATATACGTCTAATTATAAATTACATACCAGAAAGGTTAACAACTGTCAAGATAATAACTATTACGTCAGATAATCCAAGTCTGTCCTTATGTGTAACCAGACTAGCTGATATTGCCCGTAGTTGTCCGTGTTTGTATTTTTCCCAACATCAGGTCTGATGAGTTTTTATAGTTTTCCTTTTCACCGCCAAGTTTATTAATTTAAGGTGTGTGTGTGTGTAATTATTTTTGAGTAGAGCTTTGAAACTGAGTTTGAAACCAACCTCGCGTTCCAAGTGGTTTTTCAAATCTTTTCACCCTTTTTCCAGCCATGAGGATATATTTGTTAAGCTCGATGAACGATAAATGATTTTTTTGCAGAGCTTTGAAAATAAATGTTAAGCCAATCGAGGGAAAGGCTAGAAATTTACATGTGACAGTTGTCCATCAATTTCCACTTTCACTTGATCCGAAGGAAAATTGAAACGTTCCCAAAAAATAGCTAGACTCGAACACCTAGCCTTAACTTTGAACTGGTAATTATGCCACAAAAACTTTCAGTTTTCTCCACAGTGCATGTGTAACTGTCGTTTGCCGCTGGCTGGAAAAGCAACCCAACACCAAGACCAGCTTTACATGGCTCCCACCCCGTGTACCCCAGCCCCGTTGAGTCCATCTTTTGCTTACAATTAACCTCAAAAATGAGTTTCCATTAAAAATGCCCCAGAGTCATCGATGTGTCGTGTGTGTGTGGCTGTGTGTCTGTGTGTGTGTGAACCACAAACTCACTCACACTCAGCTAGCAACATTTACTTCTTTGCTGCTGCATTGTCCCCTTTAATGTCCTTTCCCATCCCTTCCGACTCCTTTGCCATTTCTGGCTGCGTCTGCGGCAACTTTACGACAACGCCATGTGACGTATGTTGAGCTGTCAGTTGTGTTTAATGTGCTGCGCGTTGCACATAGTGTTGTTGTTGCATTTGTTGTTGCTGTCCTTGTCCTTTTCTTGTCTGGTTTTTCTCTATTTTCCACTTGCTGCTAGTTGCGGCTTAGACATGCACTTTCCCAAAAAAAGATATGTACTCTGCACATTATCGAAATTGTTGTGAGGTTTCAAGTCCACAGCAGTGCGTATTAGATAAACTACTGAGAGCTAAAACCAGATGAGCTGGCTTTTTGTTGCACATGTTGCCATAAATAAGAAAATAATCTAGTAGCTAGGTCTTGAGTATTGAATGTGACTCACATTTGAAATGAATATTAAATATGTAAGTGCTATAAAATATGATTCGATAGCTCAGCTAGAATAGTTTGTAGAGCAAGGATAAATAATTATACACATAATACAGATTATAAAGGTTCATATATGTCGGAAACATACTGAGTTATTGTATCATGTTATACAATTACACCAGAGCATATTAATATAATGTTGTTAATGTATGTTGTCGATGTGCGATATATGTTTGTTATTGCCTTGGGGATTTTACATGTGATAAAGGTGTTCACACTACATGTGTTAAAAATGACACAGCAGATGTCACTTTCGAATAAAAAGGCGAACAATTGATGATATCATAAATAGCTTGACAGCTTATCATTTACAATATTATTGTATTATTTGTATTTAAAGCCTGTTCACTTAGGTCTTTTGAAATAAAGCAACAAATTGTACTCATATTTAGCACCAATTGCCCTATAGTGAACTTAGTCTAAAATTTTGAACAATTGCTTTTGCAAATTTTGAACACAAAATTTTGTGAAAATCGGTTTTGTCACATTTTGTTGCAAAATTTTGTACTGCATTTGCTCCTTCCTGGACACAGTGTGACTACCCTGTTACAAAATAAAAATCGTTTGCATACGTTTGTTCTTACAAAACAAATGCAAGACCAAATGTAGATTTTTCGGAGCCTGAACTTGCTGTTCAAAATCTTAATAGTCCTGCACAGGCTATTGTAAATACTATGAATGTTGCTATAGATTCTGTTCAAAAAAGGTCTGATGATGACAGGAAAGATCCAAACATGCAGATGTGCAACTATATATATTGGGAGACGGCACTTTTGAACAAAAATGATGCAGCCATCCTTCGACAAAAAATAAACATAGTATTAATAATCTTATTAGGTGCATCCTCCTCTAAAGCATTGATGCAGCTGCAAAATTTAAAATTAATATTTTCGTATTTTTTCCGACTCCATCATGTAACGATAACTTTAAAGCAATGTTATCGACAAACATTGACATTTAGGTACACAAATTGTTTGCACGAAAGTCGATTTTGTGCCACTTTTCCGATGATTTTGACATACATACGTGTGTATGTGTATAAATTTATGTAGTTTGCACAAAACAACAGACACTTGTTTTAGCTCCAAGTATTTAGCCTGCCTGACCTTACCTTTAGTTCGTATTTAAGGTTAGTAAGGTCTATCATTCTGTATAAAGCCTTTGATATGCATTTGTAGACACCCCAAAATTTATTTTCAATTTTATAGTATTTGCCATAGACTCCCACAAAATTGTTCAAAGGGAATTACAGTCTTAAGTTAGGTATCGCCATATTTAATATATTATTCTATATTTTGTACAGTCATTATTTATGTAAGAACACGCACACGTGAAGTTTATGGACAATTTTAAAGAAGTTTTGTATTGTTTGACAATTTGAAGATTGACTTCAGTTAAAGTTTTAATTTGTAGATTTCACAAAAAATTTACTTTTCTTAAAAAAGCATAAATAATTTTAACAACCATCTGAATATCATTATTTGAATATTTTTTTATTTATTTACCAATTAACGTTCCACAGAATATCCTTAAGAAAACTAACTTTAAAGCTAAAGACAAGTTTGTTAAATCGAAAAAAAGAGACGTCTGACTGTCAGATGGTCGGTACACATAATAATAGTAGTCTATACATGCAAGACATTAAAAAGTATATTTTATTTATGTTTATTATAATAAAAATATAATATTTAATTTAATCTTGTGAGGGAATTGCTTAGTTTCTATTAAATCTTAACATAACCATCGAATTTGTTCCCTCCTGCTTTCTATAGAGTACATTGTTGTAGTGCTTGTGTCTATCATCATGTTTCATTTCTTGTTTCTTGTGGTTTGTGTCCAGTGCAAGTTTCCAGAGACTTTTTCTCCTATTTCATGGCACCCTCTCTGTTTGTGGCTGGCATTAGATTAATAATTCCACGACCTTTGCCAGCAAACAATTTAAATTTCTTTTGCCGTGGCAAAACAATTAGACGTTCGATCAGACTAATTGCTGCTGCATTAATCTATTGGTTCACTCCCCACACCCGCAAAGCACACATACATCACACACACACATCACACTTACACACAGTTGCACACACTCACATGAGCACGTTCTGGTTGGCCCGGGGGCGGAGTCTTGACCATTTTAAATTGAATTTTAAATTAATAAACGTTGCGGTTGCATCAAGAATTACAAATTTATACGCGTCGTGCTTGGCGTCGTCTTTGTTGCAATTGTTGTTTGCTTTTGTTGCTATTGTTAGTGTTAGTGTTGTTGGCTGTTGGCATCGTTGTTCGCGCTGGTTCCTGCCGCATGCCTGCCATTGTGGCCAAATCTATGCACATTTTTTTAGCCTCTTGTTCGCCTGCTTGTGACTCTCTTTCGCTTCTACTCTATTATGCTACCCTGTAAGCTGCTTGCAGCGGGGTAGTATTGTAAAAATTATATTTAGAAATAATTTAAATAATAGGATAAGGTACTAAGGTAAACCTTGTCTGTGCTTATGGAGAGAGCTGTTATTTGTAAGTAAATAAAATAAAATATTCAACAATAAACAATAAATATATATTTTCCTATAGAAAGTTTACCCGCCGGCTTGCGCCTTCTTAACATTTTCTATTATGCGTTCAAATATATATTTAAATAATGTTTAAAGATTAAATTATTCTCCGTTTTCACTGCAATCTGATATTTAAAGTTAACTAGTTATTTGTAGCTTACCGCACTTTATCTTTTACTTACTTACCTTCACTTTAATCTGCATTCTAACTGTATTCTATTCTTGGTGACACTTACCATATAGTTCATTCGCATTGTACATAATGTGGAGTAATAATAAAACTGCAGTGTTGCCACCTTACAATGCATTCTCGGGAGTTGGCAACAGCGAACAGTGTTTGATAACAATTTCATCCCGATTTTTATTAAAATAGTTACTTTTTTCCGTTAATCAGTCATGTTCCAAATAGTTTGAATTCCCCTGCTTCGAGTCCGAATCATTCCAAGCCGAATATTCCTTCGAAATTAGTAGGGGCGTGTACAAGACCTATTGTACCCTCTTCTGAGCCTGGAACTCACTCATCAACTCTATCTCCTGCACGAGTGCAAGAATTGTCGACGGGTTGAGGTTCCTTTGTCCCCCACCCAGGATCCGCTTTCTTCTTCTAGCTAAGTACATTCTGAAAATATATGCATTATAATTCATCCTATAGCTCGTACAATCTGCACGTTCCGCTGCTCACAATTCCTTCTCATCGTTCTTCATCGAAATTTAAAATAAGCAGAATTTCGAATCTGAGTGACTTTATGGCTAGTTTTGGCCAACTTATTGATAAGTTGACTGCACCTTATTGGCTTTCCATCATACAAATTTCTCGTTATTTTAAAGTTATGTGAGTATATGCGGAAAGGAGCTAAAAATACTTCTCTGTAATGATCCTGATACCTCATATAAGGAGCCTTTGATAGTTCTTGCACTATTTCAACTAGCATCCTTTTGTCTACAGGATATGCCTGAGCCGCATATGCCTAATCGTACTGTTGTTCACTTTATTCTTTTGTTGCATATAAATCTTGGTTTAGCCGACTGCGCTTACTTTGCCCCCTACATTTGCCAGTGTTGCATGGCGGTTTGCATTTCTCCTGGCTTTTTGTATAGCTTTTCCTATTCTTTTCTTGCTTTTTTGTTGTTTTTTTTTTTTTTTTTGATATGTTTTGCTTTTGTGGTTTTAATTCTATTTTCACTATAAATTGTTTCGGTACGCTAACATTTTACAAGGCGGCAAGCGTCGAGCGCCGTCCGCCGTGCGGCGTTTTACAGTTGGCTGCTGTCCGTGTCTGCGTCCAGCGTCGTGCGTCCTGTGTGGCATGCAACTAATTACATTTGCATATCTATGGCAAAGTGGAAATGCGGCCCAGCAATTGAGCTAGAACTCATCTCACTTACCCAAAGGCAGGGGGGCGGCTAAGTAAACTGCAGTTGGCCAAAAACTTTTTAGTCGCGGCAAACATCAAACTCGGCCGGTTGTCGACTGTCGCTTTGCGGCCACAATCAGCATAATTATAAACTTTTCTTAGCATTGCTTACGCATTCGCTTTATGTGGCATATAATAAGCATTAACAACAACAGCAACAACCAGCAGAACAACCAAAACAACGCGAACAACTTTGGCGCTTGCCAGAGCAAGCAATTAATGCACTTGCCAAGTTGGCCGGAAGTGGGTGTCGGCAGAGGCTGTGGGTGTGGGTGTGGGTGTAGTTGGGGGTGTAGTTGTGGGTTGGGTGTTCAGCATTGTTGCTTATTCTATGCATCTGTGGCTGTCATCTGCTGGACACGCCCACATGCACGAGTGCCTTTTACTGGCTGCGTTGAGCATTTTGTTAATTAGTCTATAATTAATAAAAAATGCCAACAAAAAGAAAACTGAGCGCAGCTCGCTTTGATTGCTCAGCATTTGTTGTGCCAAGAGTTTATGTTGTTGTCGTATTCATCTACCCCGTTGTTGTTGCCGCATTTTCAATTAAATCTGTGCCACTTGCCAAGTCCTTCAAGCGCCAAGTGGCACATCAGCCAAAGCAGCAACAACAGCAAACACAACAACAATGGCAATCAGCGCCTGAAGTGCGCACTTTTAGTGCAGGCCCT
Source organism: Hirtodrosophila histrioides (assembly GCA_037075165.1). Taxonomy (NCBI): domain Eukaryota; kingdom Metazoa; phylum Arthropoda; class Insecta; order Diptera; family Drosophilidae; genus Hirtodrosophila; species Hirtodrosophila histrioides. The sequence continues at coordinate 351,384 of JBAMCL010000055.1, forward strand.
AAACTGAATAAAATGAGCATATTTTTCAATCATATTTATAGTTAGGTCTTAAAGAACTTAAATAAACCTGTAAGTATATAGCTAAACACATTTATTTATAATCAGCAATTCTATACTTGTTTCAAATCTGTCCCAACTAAGAATAAAGGGGAAAATACATTTCAAGTTAAATATCGCAATCAGTAGCCAAGATTTGAAGTCCGTACACCAATTCTTAAGTGTTTAAGAGTCTCTTACAAATATGTGACTTAAGTTTCTGAAATTAGGATTAGTATAGCTGTAATGCTATACTATTTGTGTTATTAAATCAGGTCATTGAAATTGGCTTGTCATTTAATAATAAGTGAGTCATACATAAGGAAACTTTAGTCCAAGCTGAAGCTGCAAAAATATCGACAGTTTTAACAATCCCAACATAGTTACGTCAAAATTGAGTTGTTTATGAATCAATAGAACAATACAAAAATATATAAATAAAACAATTAGTTATATCCTAGCAGAGGTAATATATATGTGGGATCCGATCGAAATGAGAATCCCGTTTTATATTATAGTATGTAATTGTTTATTTATTTTAAATGGTAAACGAAATTAAATGAAATAGAATTAATCTTTAAATGCAATTCAAATGCAGATCAAATTAACGTCGTTGATCGTTACTGTAAAACTCGTCGTTTCGGGAGGGTCGTTTCCCACACGTCTTTTTAGTTTGCCTTCAGCGCTCAAACTCTTCTTCTACCTGGCAGGGCTGCCACGTCGTTGTCAGGCTCAGCTGTGCATGAGTGGCCAACCATTCGGCGTTGCCAAACCATTCCCACATATATAATCTATATATATAAAAGTGAATGTCTGTCTGTATGTTCGCGATAAACTTGAAAACCGTTTAAAGGATCTTGATGAAATCTTTTATAATATATTCCTTGAAGTCCAGGGAATGTTTATAGCTATAGTTTGTTGTGTCATCACCACCCCCACACAACCACCCACTCATAAACGAAAAATGATAATATTCATGAGTATAATAAATAATTATAGGAATTTAAATTTAATGAAATTTAACTAAATATAGGTAGGAAATGCGAGCAACGCCGCGGGTATAAGCTAGTTTATTATATATTCAGAATCATCTACTTATCTATTCATGAATAGCCAAGTCAATATAGCGATGTCCGTCTTTTTCTATGTGAACTAGTCTCTCAGTTTTAAAGTTATCGTAATGAAATTTGGCACAGACCCTTCTTTTTGCTGCAGGTAGAATAAATGTCGGAACCGACAAGATCAGACCACAATAACATATAGCTGCCATAGGAATGCTCGGTCGAAAGCTATGTTATTGTATGAAAAACTTTTTGTTTATAAATGCATCCTCACCAAACTTTCCCAAACAGACTCTCTAAAGAGTTTATACCATTAGACCAAATTTGGTCAAAATCGGACAAATATATCACATAGCAGTCATATGATCGAGTTTTCGTATGAAATACTTTTTGCTAATACAAATATTACATCTAAACTAAGTGAGACTTTTATTATACTTCATATAATAATATAATTTTATAGCTTCCATTGGAACAATCAGACGAAAATTGGCTTTTGTATGAAAACATTGCTGCTGAGGTATTTAGCTTCGTTACTCCGAAGATAGCCGTTCTTTCTCGTTTTTTTCTTTAGGTTTACATAAAGGTTATCATTTTAACTTCTGACTAAATTACTTACCTGTTAAACAAAATAATTCGAACTATTGAATACTTCAATTCAAAAATTTTAATACGAACAGCGTACAAAAAAGGTTTCTATCGATATTTACAACTTTTGATTTGCAGCTCTAGTGCAAGATGTCTAAAGCTTAACTAAATTTATAACATAAAAAGTAATTCAAAATTAGAACCTACGCAGTTTTCAGAATTGTGAGCCACCTGTGCATTGCTTTCAATCTATACAGATCTGACTCATCCGAAACAAAGCAATCTGTTTGCCCATGAAATCGAACGAAAGTTTTTAGCTAAAAATATCATAATTCGAGTAAGCGCGACTCATTAAAAGTAACATTAATAAAAATGTAGTAGAATTGCTCATATCTAACGACAATACAAACAATCTGATCGATTACTGTCACATTTTGTGGGGATTCCCATGGGGCATAAGTTGGAAATTGCGTCAGTTGCTGTTATCTGCCACAAACGAGTAAATTAATCAAATGAACTACCTCAGCATGTAATTAACGTAGACCCCACAAATATGGCTGACACATGTGCAAAGGCGGCTAAGGACATGGGAGCGAATGACATATTTCTGACATATGCAACACAATGGGCACAAAAATTAATAAAGCTAAAAGCATGATACCAATAATGTTTATAAATTTAATTATGTAAATGTTCGGCTTTGAAAAACAAAAAAAAAAAAAACAAATACAAACGACACAAATATTAAAGAAAAACAGCAACAAAAATACTGAATCGATGGAACATTGGAGTGGGGAACTCTGAAAAAAGCAAAATTTAATAGATGTCAAGCACAAATTGAAACGCGAATGCCAAATAGCACAGCAAAGCTAAATATACAAAAATATAGAAAAATCGTTGATATATATAAAAAGAGAAAGAGAACATGAGGATGGGGAAGGGGAAGGGGAAGAGGGTACGACCTATAGATGTGGACGGTTGAACACATCGCAGAACTGAAAAATGTTGCCTCGCTTCGACTCGCATATGAAATTAATTAAATTTTTCGGTTGTCAGTGCGCGTTGTACATTTAATGTCCTTGCTTTATGGATGTTACCTTCAGAGCAAAAGAGACAGAAAAAGAGAAAGCAAGTGGAGGTGGAGCTTTATAATACCCTGTACCCATAAAATGACTAAAAAGGTCATAATAGAGCTGTACAAACATAAATTGTATAGCAGTAGGGGCTTCCTATGCTAAAAAGTTTGTCACATTCATTAATATAATCTTCATTTTTTGTACACTTAAGTTATTGTACGCAATCTCTGAATCATATATTCTGAATTGAGAGTTTTTGTGTGATTGTGTACAGGGAATCTGGTAGTCAAATACCCTCCACTAGGGCAGTCTTAAAAATGTATATGCATTTTTGCATTTCCGTTTGGTTATTAGTTTTTCTGCGGCATTTCCGGCATTTTTTATGTGCCCTCATCCACAACTGTGCATACGTGTGGTTTTCATGTTTGTGTGTGTATGGAAATCAAGGTACGGGTTGGTTTTTATAGTTGTTGTTGTCATGTTACTGTCTTAATTTAACTTGCAGCGGTTAATTAAAACAATAACAACAATAAAATCAAATATGAGAGAAATATGCAAATGCTTAATTAATACTCTTGATTCTTTTAATATATAAAAGCGATTTATGAATACCATTCTCAATTTGGCAAATTGTATAAATATGCAAACCTCAATTTATGTGATAGAGCTCGCCATAAAGGCTACCTTATATAAAAATACATAATTTCCAATGTGTTTTTACTTTTTACATTGCAAATATCATTTGAAATAAGACATTACTCTCAAGTGGAGAGTTTAACATATAATCGTATCGATAGAAGCTGGAATTCTTTATGCGAGAAGCAAATGCTTATGTTTCTACTTCTTAATCTGATTAAATTAATTTGTACACTACTCCTTTAGTAGGAACAAACTAAATCCTTTGCTGTCCTTAGACTGTTTTAGAGCGGCAAATATCGATAGTGACGGGACTTGATAGCTTCAATAGTTGTTGCCCTCACCATCCATAGTATCGCATTAGTAACTGTTAAAACTAAAACCTATATCTCCATTAGCAGTGTTGTATAAGGAATTGTTGCCATGGCAAAAATACACTCGATAATAGCATCAAATGATGTCAAATATATAGAAAACCTATCGATAGTTTTACAAATCTAGACTTTTACTATCTTGGAATTGTGTAAAAAATCAAATTGTGTAGAAAGACAAAATAATGGAATGTCGATGTTCTTTATTCTTATCTCACGATCGACTGAACTAGCCCGTCGTCGAATCTTTCATCGTTTTATCTTATGCACGTCGTTTCTCAAGGTCTATCGATATTCTACAGGGTTTCTCAGGATACATTTACATTTCACATGGTGTTGCCAGATAGTTATACTTCGATAAACTACATAATTTAATAAAAATTAAAAACCAGGCAGCACAACTAATGATTTTTAAATAGTTCTTAGCTATATATAGAAAACACATGGATTGCACATAGAGTATTCCTGTTGTATCTGTTATTAATTTTGATTTACTTAAGTAAATAAGTAAGTAATATACTCAAAACATAAACTTTATTTTCTGAGCAAAACATAAAACTCATGAAACAATGCTCAGTGACATTTTAAGTAAAACTCAAAATCGTTGTGGTCTCTGTTTAAAGTTACGCCTCCAGCTGATGAATTTCAAGCACATTAAATTTAAAGTATTCATGTCTGGTTCGCCGTGCTTTTCACACTATTTAACAATATTGAATAATCAGGAAACCCATTTCACAGCATCATTTTCAGAGTGCGGCATTATGTTGACAGAGGAAAAGTTGCCAACATGTGTCGAGAATTGCACAGGTAAATACCATTACCGCTAGAGTGCTGTCCAGCGTTGTACACTTTATGAGCATATTTCCAATAAATAATATATGTGTGCATACCTACACACACACATACACACACACACACACACACTGTCCCAAAAATGAGCAAAGAGGAGCCACTCAATTATACTGGGGGGTAAACTGGGCGGTGCTCAGTTTTATAACGAAATGTAATTATGCAAGTCTATTTTAATGTTTAACATGTCATTTACATATGAAAGATTTAATGGCTGCGCATTGAATTGAAATTGCATTGCCGTGCACAAAGGGGTGGCGGTAGGGCGGCAGGAGAAGAGTTGTGTGCGAATGCATGAAAAAAAAACAACAACAAAAATGCGTCACAAAGAGCCAATTAAAAGGCTAACAATGTGCGCCCATATCCGAAAGTTTTTTAATTATAACTTTAAATTCAAAAACATTTAAGCCGAGCGAATGCAGAACGCATAAAATCTCCTGTTTGTTGCCCATAAAAGTGTGCTATAAAGTGTGCCTTTCACACGGACACACACACACACACACACACACACACACACACATGACCATTCCAGCATCTGTCAATGGCTTTGTAACAGTAACTTGTAGTTGTAGTTCCGCTTAATGGCCGGCATTGTTAATTGCGTGCCATAAATCTGTGTGGGTAACAACGCACAGTTTGCCGTCCGTCGTCAACCTCAAACTGGAAACTCATTGCCAGTATTTCCATTCCATTTTCATTCATAGTATAACGCATATACTCGTATAGTCCTATAGTCGTATATATTTTATAACTCTGCCAGTTCTCTCTGATTACCTTTTGCAAAGAGACAGCAGCAACCGAGTAAACCAAACAAAATAACAAACAGAAACAGACGAATGACCAGACAAAGTAACATGTTACATGTAATTAATTTCAAATTATTTATACATGAACGCGCGTTGCCCGTAAACGGAGCTAACAAATAAAACAAAAAACAACAGCAGAAAAATAAACATTGGCCCAGCCTGCAGCATTACTCACACTATGCGTGGTGCTCAATTAAAGGCTAACCGAAGGCCAGAAGGCATAGCACTCAATAAAAAGTTGAAACAATAGTCAGAGTCTGTCCAAAAAGACTTTGTCAGATGCTCTACAAACCAAATGAGTTGGACAAAGAATAGTTAGGTAACTAAATACGGACAAATTGTTATAATGTAAAGTTCTCCTAAAAGAATGCATATACATATGTACGTAGTTACTTACGATATTTAATTAATTGTTAATTTGATCACCCAAAATGATCGGGCTGTAGTTATAATCCATAAATAACAGGGAAAATATATTTAAAAAAAGATCAAAATAATATGTAATAGCTGAAATTTAATTTCAATTGTGATTAAATATACTTGTATAAAATAAAAATTTGTATTTAATATCTAAGGAACCTCCCCAGTAGGAGAATCAACTAAGATTGAACATAATTTTTTTCTTTTACTATAAATTTTGTTTTTATTTTTACTCTCCCACACTTATATTAAGTTAAAATCTACCAACTCTGAAAATATGTAGATCCTGGATTATTAAGTCCAATACATTGTTGAGTAAGTTCGCAAGTTGCCGATCACAACCACCACATAAAGAAAGAACAAATAAATTGAAGTAAAGTTTTGCGCCAATTATTTTGCCATGTTTACCAACACTACTCTATTAGTGTATACGTACTTTCCAACATGATCGATAAGTAACTCGGCAATAATCTGGCGAGCTTGTATGGGACGACTCCCATCGGTAATTGCATCTTTATATATTCTTCGCGTGTATTGAGACCAAAGCCAACATTCTCCTTGCTTTGTTTTTGTGACGGCGCTCTGACATAATTACAGAAAATTAATTTCTTCATTATCTAGTCGAAAATTGAAACCGAATCAGCCCATTCAATCTTTCAATCACTCATATGCATTTTTTCCCCTTTTTCGCTCGATAGCCTTTAATCTTGTATTTCTTTTTTGTGTTGTATCATCAAATGTTTTACTGACAGCAGTGTTTAGCTAAAAAATCATTCTTCAGAGTGTGCTACACTCTCCGATAACTTTAAAGCTTTAAGACTTGTCTGATATCACTAGTTGCTAGCTGTTAACTGTTTCCCATCACTAGATTTCAAGTGTTGGAAAACGTGCAAGAAGTTAGTTTACAGTTATTCAAATCGGCTCTTGCTATAGTATTTTAGTTGCTCAAATAATATTCATTAGAAGAGTGAAAGCATCTGCTTACCAACAAACAAAAAACTTTTTCTATATTTTCACAGTTTAACTTCTGACTAGAATCTTTTTTAAATATTCCCGGAGAAATCTGTATAATACATATTCCGACTCGCACAAAAGAATTTAATTATGTTATTTGCTGTGCTTTCCAATTACCTTTACCTGATGCCAACCAGCAGTTTATGTTCTGATTGTATCGCAGCTGCCTTGCCGCAGCTAATATGCCCCCCTCTGCATCCAAATTCCCAAGTGTAGGGCATAAAACGGTACCCTACAAGGTCGTAAAGTCTCAGCAGTGCCTTTTGAATGTGGTTTTTAGGGTTTGGGGTCTTGAATCTCCTGCACTCCTCATAACCCCCGTCAGCGTTTTAGGCTGTGACGAGGCCGCAAAGTATTTATTTGTTAACTGGTTTAATGACGCCAGTGCCACGCAGCTGCCTCGCCTCTCTGCTAAGGGCTCATAAAATGCGTGCCACGCACTTTAAGCCACAAATGCAATTGCTGTGTATATGTGTGTGTGTGTGTGTGGTAGTGTGTGTGTAAATCATAGCATTTTGGCTTTAAGCGTTAAACTGCGGAGCATTAACTGTCTGCCCGCCTGCCTGAACGCCTGCCCGCCCAGCAGGACGTCCCTGCTCACAGGTACAAGCAGTGGCAGGGGCAAACGTAGGGGCAGCGCAGCAGCTGCGTTCCAATAAGCACATAATTGAATTCTGATCATAAATTTGCATTATGGCCATAGCGCGGGCTTCTGGCGGCTTCACTTTGCTTTACTGTGGTTTGGTTTCGGCAGCCCAGAGATATATATATATAAACACATATATATATATATTTTTTTTTTGGTACACAGCACGTGGCTTATGATACAATTTTACCCAAAACGCACATTTCGCATATTGCCGACCACCGGAAAGATACTCATAAAAACGTGCTGCATGTAAATAGCCTAAAAACGCGCAGCTGGATGGATGCCAGAGTTGAAAGATGAACGAGCACGAGCGGGTAGAGCTGGGGTGCGGGTGCGGGTGCGGATGCGAGTGCCGCATAAAATACCACGATTTATGGTTGAAACACCTAAAAAATACTGGACACTGGTCAACGGTGCAATAAGGACATGACCCAAACCGAAATTAATGTAAATCTGAAAATTCTTTAGGACAATAAGATAAAACCAAATATATTAAAGTTTTCTGTAGAAAGGGGAATTTTAGGTGACTGCTGAGTAGTGCTACACTGCGTTTCTTAAAGCAGGACCGAGGACTACCCTCAAAGATCAAGGGATGGTGGGTTCCCATAAACGATCATTATATAATTTGGTACTAATGAAAACAGTGAATAAATGAGTTTATATCAATGCGAGACTAATACACTGTAACGAACAAACATTCCAAACAACAATGTTCCTTACACTTTTTATGTTCTCAAAACTAAACCCTTCCACACCACTTTAGAAAAAGCGTCTTTACTCTACACTGGTTCTTCGAATCGTCTATTTCTATTCTGAGTATACTTAGTGATATATGTATTTGAACCGTCAGGGTCTCACAGGGACAAAACTGTATCATTTTTTCTGTTAAATGGTTTTAAATAGTTGCATATTGGTATTTTAAAATTTAAGAAATTATGTGTAATATCGGACAAATGTACCCTTTGAAAGATGACTAACTTTGGTAGCTCGGAAGTTATTCACCAAGGCTCGTAAGTCTCACCAACACACCTAAAGTTATATCTGTAAAGTCTTACTAACAAACAAAACACCCATTACATCCAAAGGTTTTAGTCCAGATTTGGACAGCTTGATATGCTTAGTTACTCTTAAGAGATCCACTTTATCCGCCTGTAAATCTCTTTCATCAACATTTGGGCTTAAGTCGCTACTCCTTTGAATTTGGTCTTGTTTATCTATTTATATATAGGTTGAAAACCACTTGTCAAAGATTTTCCTTTGCAAATCTGAAGTTGTTTGTTCTCAAAGTGTGTAGTCAATCTTATGTATCTATCGAACTACTAGTTAATCAAATATGCAATTGCCTTCAGCCAAAGTAACCAGACAGTCTGTAAATAATGTTATTCCTAAAGGACACCATATAATGCCACAAATATTTATGTTTTCATTTTCAAGCTTGTTGACTGCATCTGAAGCAAGGTAAAACATATTTAAAACATTTTATTGCCATATTTATCTAATTGTTCATCAATTTCTTGACTTCCGACTGAGCAGGAACAACAAAACAAACACAAAGCGCCGTTATTTCATATGGGAGTCGACGAATCCATTTGGGGCGTGTCATATTGTACATTTCGCATTGATTGTTTTCAATACCGCACAACAAATGTGCCTGTCAAGAATTAATCACTTGCACTTAGTAGTAAACACCCACACATAGACACAGCCATAAAGACAATGCCTGCTACACGCATTTATAATTGAATTTGGCTTTTGTGTTTGTTATTATTGTTGCTGTTGTTGTTGCTGCTGTTGTTTTGACGCTGTCTGTCCAAGTTGGCAGGTCGGCAATCGATGGCCAATGCCTGGCAACTGGCAGCCGCCTGAAAGCACGCAATTTATTTTCATTTCTCTAATAGACTTATTTAGACACACAAACACACACACACACACACACACAGAAGGGCGGTGGGGGTTGAAAGAGAGAGAGAGAGAAAATGCTGCCAATACGCGTGTGTATCGTGATAAATTATTTGTAATTTATTAATTTATTTATTAATTTCACCGTCTGTTTTGTCTGTCTGTCTGCATCGCTTGTTGTGTGTTTTCCTTTTACGCTTGTTAGGGCATATTTGAACTCCTATCAGGACATGCCCAGACAAGCAGGTTATTCTACACCGCACCCCTCAACAGTTACTTAAAGTCCTTTGCTAGCACACATACCAAATATCATATAAGTATATTAAGAGAAGTTGACTTTTGCGGCTCTTAGTTAGTACAAATGATAAACAAGAGATTATTTTAGTGTTTTTTTATGTTCTATCTATGGCGGACAATAAGTACATTTAATTGTTTGTATCAATTTGTTTCGAACCAATTTAAGAATAAAATTCAACTCAGCAACAAACAAGTTGACACAAAACAGAATCTACCTGTTATTTGAATCATTTTATGTTATTTTTCCAACTTTAATTTGTACTAAGACAAACAAAAAGGAAAAACTAACAGTATGAGTATTGATATTTTCCAGATGAAGCATCGAAAGTAATCTTTTTCTAAGCAATATAACGCTTTTTAATGTTTATCCATACTTATCTAATAAATAAGTCCTCTAAATTCTATGAAACAATGAGCTCGTTCAGCAGAACTAATCGCTGACTGATTTACGCTGCATTTTTCCTATTGTGGACTGAAACTTTACGCTGAACAAAAATCAATCATCATCAAAATACTGTGCTGCTTCAAACAATCGGACTTGAATCAGCTATAAACTGTTGTGCCTGTTAATAAATCGTTCAGAAAAAACAAATCAGTCAGCAGATTTCAGTCGAAGTTTTCTTTTGCTGAATAAGCTTAAATTTGAGTGGACTTTCTTCGAATACTCTGCTCATTTTCCTCTGTTTATACATTTAGCCTTAACATTCTGCTTTTTTAGGCACTCACTAATAGGTTTAGCAACAATATGAAGGTGTTTATGCCTGTCAGTGTCAAAGTTTATTTTGTTTTTATTGCAAAGCGGCCCCATTTAATGTCTGACTCGCATGCGAGTCTACAGTTGTCAGGCTTGTGTTGACAATACAAATGGATTTCCAATGATTTATTATTGCATTAGAACGCATTAGACGATGCCAACGATGGCAATAGTAAAAGCCAGCAGGGAATACTGAGCACTACCAAGAGCTTCTTTAGGTTTCTGACGCATCCCCCCGTACATATCCCTTCCATTCAGGCATTTGTTTCTGCTGGCTCAGTGCGCAGTCAGTGGAAATGCATAAAAATGAGTCATAAGTTTAAAAATTTATAAAATGCGCCAGCACATAACTGCCAGACCAGAGTTCAGCATAGGGAGAAGGGACTTGAAGGGCGCGATTCTGGATAGTGTGGATGTGAATGTGGGTGTGGGCGTGGCTGTGTGCCATTTGCTACATTTTGCTGGCTGGCAGCAGGCAGCATTATCAAATGTCTACGACAAGAAAAATTAAATTAAATTGTACTGAGTCAGTGTCAGAGTCGAAGGGGCAGGGAGTCTGGTGGCAGAGATGGGAAGATGAAGAAAGCGTGCTATATGTTAAAATAGTCTTCGACAGGCATGGCCTGGACAGCGAAATTGAAACTCTGGCATCTAAGACGACCATCTTCCGAGCAGCCAGGGCTGCATCAGCAGCTCCACAAACCTTCGTAATGCAAACTTAATAAGATGCCCGGGCTGGCCCCCTTTGGATCCCTGGCTGTCTGTGCATGTCGTCTGTCAGTGGATACACATGCAACTATCACGACTGCACTGACAGTTAGACAAACAGACAAGCCATCCACTTCCAGTTTCGTCAGTTGGTCCGTCAGTTTATCTGCTGCCGTGTCCTTGTCGGTTAGACATCGGAGCGGACAGCCCGAAGAGTCAGCAAATTGTTGCCCTGCCAAGTCTTGCCATACGAAATATAACTGTAATCAGCAAACATTTTATGCTCGAAACTCTAGTGCATTTGTATTAGAGATGATGTGGGTCAGGGGTTCCGAATGTGCTTACAGTTTCTTGCTGAGTGTTTGCTTGTGGTGTGGGTGGCGCCCCACCGAATAAAAACATTGTAAAATAAATAAAACTCGAGCTAACATCACTGCATCCAACAGCGGTATATTAATGTATCCATATTAGCGCTGGATAGAGCAGATTCTTGAGCAGTTTTAATCTGTCCCATACTTAAGAAGGCACAACTATTAAATGGTTGACTCAAAACATATTCCATTAATTGAATTTTGCTAGCCAGTGATGATGTATAAGGCGCTGCCAGATGTTCTGCCAGTGCAGTCTGGCAAGCCCATCCACAATTTCATCGACCATATGACAGAACTTTGTCGCAGACTTTGTGAAGTGCAACCAAATATTATGTGTAACCTGCTTCCCACACTTCCCTGTGGCAAATTGTATATTCATGATTTTTGTATATGGTCTGAAGACCTTAGAAACCGATCAAACAAAAACCTTCTCTCACACATTTGAGCTTAGAGCTATTTGTCCGTGGTGACGGGTGAGTGTAGATTTTTCAAGTTTCATGCAACAGTTTGCCGCCCGTGTGGGCCACAATCTGAACTGATTTTATTTATATTTTTCCGTATATATGTTTACTGTATGTTTTAAATTGATGTAATACCAACATAACATTCTTATATATACATAGATTAAACTGATTTGTTAGTTACCAGATAGGGAGAAAACCAAAACACGATGCCAGCTGTGCGGTTCAAAATATTTAGGGTGCTGTCAGTCTGTGTAACCGGTCTTTACATGTGATATCTTTAATCAAATATACTTAGGTAGATGTTGATCATGTGTATTGTGTAGGCAAATGCTCTATTCTATAACTTTTCATTTGACATCTTGAGTTAACCACCAAAGGACAAAGTCTCAATGCCAGCTCATGCCTCACTCAAATTATCCTTACATTGTGCATATTCTTTTGTAAGCTGCCACCCAATCTTCAGTTAGTCACAATCAATTTGCACCCCAGCTCATAGCATGTATATCTATTAACTGCCTATGATTACGAGCTACTTTGGGAGTCCTTACGGGCCACTTACAGGACGCTTCTGTTCGATTCAATTGTTTGCTGCAACCGAAGGCTGTCTGGGAACAATGTACTCGTATATCTGTACAATGAGAGCCGCTAGGAGCGACAGCAATTAGGCAAACGTTGGCCCTTCATTAGGCTGATCAATGGACTGCTTGATGTCACTTGAATGCAGCGCACACGAGGCATCCACATACGAGACATCCTTTTGCCAACAGGAAGTGTTGACTGGCCACAAATTTGCCGGCGTCTCACGGATGAAACTTTGTTATATCTTCATTCTTTTTCTTTTGCACGCTCTCAATATTTTTTTTTTTTTTTCGTTTTGTGGATGCCGCTGGCACTTGCGGCTTTATTGTTGGCATTGTCTAACATCTTCAGCAAGTTGCCTTTTTCCGGCTGCTGCCACTAAAAAACGGTTATTTACTCTGGTTGTAGTTGCCTTTGGCGCCGCTTTTTCCTTGGCATGTCGCACAGTTTTTATCCTGTCCTGTCCTGCTGCTGCTCATTGTACCCTGATTCCTGGTTCCTGCTTTGCCTGTGTGCCTACTTAACACAATAAACACTCAATTTTCGAGAATGTTTTGTTTGGGATTTGCCTCAGCTAGTACTTGAGCACACACACACACACAGCGCTGAGATGGGCTGGTTTGAAACTTTGCTAAGCAGCCCGCAACTGTTTGCATAGGAAAACCAAGACGAGGCCTATAAATACATATTAACGCTTGACAATTGTTGACTGCTGGTGTTTTGATTTGTTTTTAATTGCTTGCAACAAAGTTTTCGGTATAATCCGGAAAACTTGACACCAAGTTTTACCAGTGTTAAATTGTAAATGGAATGACAAAGAAAATTTTCAGTGTTTCCACTAGTTGGCAGTAACAATATAACATCGTAAAAACAAGTAAATAATCGCAATATCAGTTATCGAAGGATATTTCTCTCAAAGAAATGTTGAATGTCATTATCTTTAATAACATACATTTATTTAATATACATTTTACGACTTATTTCACTATACAACAGTATTTTATATCCCGAACATCCCTAGGAAAAACCTAATTAAAAAAAAATGTTTTTAGGAATCCAGATTAAAGTCCAGTATTTGTTTGAAAATTTTAATTTAATCCTAAATATGAAGTCCAAGACAATCTTAATCTTTATAAACTTAAATAAACTTATTCTAAATAGAGGATTTAAGACTAGAGGTATAAAATCATTTTTTGAATAATTCAGAAATATTATTGTTTTTTCAATTTTCATGGAAACGGCATCATTCTGAAATTTTTTAACTGCATTTTCGCGTTCCCCCATTAATATATGGAATAATTCCCTAGAATACACAAGTTTTTAAAAATGTGAAGCTGCTATTTTTTGAAGAGTGCGTCAAGGAATCATTGAGACTTCATAAATTTTGATTTGCTATTCGTAAAAATTAAATAAATTAATTTTTTGGAAGCATACCCTATAGATCATTCGTCTTTCCTCCTTCATTGCTTTAGCTATTCCCATAAAAAAGGTTTTCTATGAATTACAAACGATATTTTTAGCGACTCGGCTGTTTTAATAATTTAACAACAGCAACAACTTGATGCAAATGCTGTAACAGCAAGTTAATGCTAATGCTAAAAGATGTGGACTAGTGGAAACCTGGCATTTTGACGAACCTAAGAATTGAAGTAGCCATGCAGAGCCTTGCTGGCCTGGCCGCAGGTTGGGGAAAGAAAAAGGCGCCTCTTATCAATCCTAAAAATGCATGAATAATTAAAATATGCAAATTTGCTTGTGGCCAGTTGCTGGCTGGCCGCCTTAAAGGCTGTACCAAGACCCAAGTCGAAAGTCACAAAGTCGCTTTAAGAGAGTTCAGAGCAATTTTGTTGTTGGTCTTGCCTTTCGCTTTCGGCGTCTGCAGAATGTTTGCTATGCCAACATGAAGTCAACGCAGGAAAAAAAGACCCTTCGCAGCCCTCCCTGACTAGCCTGGGTAAACAGCATATTTATCAGAGTAAAACTGAGAGAAAAACGCGGCGTGAAAATGCGCCTTTTGAAAGTGACTCAATAATGCAAACACCTGCCACCTGAGCATGGTTTGAATGGGGCGGGGACGGGAACGGGGACGGGGATGGGTAAGGGGATTCCACCCCAACCCTCCGATACTATCGTTTTTTGTTGTACGGGGGTCAGTGGCATCTAAAAGCAGACAACATGCAAATAAAGCTCTTTATGTGCCGTTGCTTTTGTAGCCTCTAATGATGTTTATCGCTGTCAAGACATTGCCAGTCTATTGAGAAGTGTGTGTGTGGGTGTGAGTGTGGGTGTGTGCATGTGATCCACATAAAAGGAAACCAAAGTGCGCCCAGGTGCGCCACTCAAAATCGACTTGGCTCGACTTGCCTCGACTCGACTCGTCTTTGGCTTTATTAGCTAATTCATTAAAATGCTGTCGCAAAGCTCAACGAGCTGCGCTAAATGGAGATGGGTGGCTGTCTCTGCAACATTGTTCGCACATTTTCCAACACTTTTCGCTAGAGCAGCTGCTGCTATGAAGCCACCAGCACCAGCAGCACCACCAACTAGCAGCAGCTTAATTGAAATGCATGAAAAGCCACATGAATTTGGCAGTCAACGACAGCAGAAGCCAGTGGACGCCTCTCTGGATGCTTGGCTTTATAATAAATGCATACACACGCACATACACCCACACTCCCCCACACACAAACACACATATAGCACGCACTAACGCGTCGCATTGGTCAGCGATGCGTTCGTTTGTCTCCTCTTCAGCGACGCCTCTCGTAACGCTGTAAATGAAGTGTTCGCCAGTTGCTATGCCCTGGGTTTTCACTGTCCTCTGCTTTTAGAAATTTTCATTGCATTTTCAAATTGGCAGCGCATAGGCAACAGCAACAGCAACAACAATGCGCCCATAGGGTCCACTAAAACAACAACGAGAACATCAACATCAAAATCAACAACTTTAGTCTTTAACTGAAATGTCGTGTGGTGTCGATGATGCTGCATGTGCCACCATTTGAACCATAGTGCAGCATCGAAAGCAACTGCATTGAAAACTGCATTGTTTCGGTTGGAACAATGGAAATTATTGCTCACTAGACTTCACTTTAAAAGTTTTGCAAAGAATATTAAAACATTCTTTAAATAACCTTCATATTATTTTATCTTAGTTCAAAACTTACATAATTTGTACTATTTACTGCCTATACACTTTTTATAGGCTTGTAAAGCCCTTGAATTGTATACTCAAATTGTACCGCCTTGCAAATACAAGAACCATTTCTAAACTAACTTTTATAAGCCCTTCATCTACTACTCATAACAAATCTTATATCACCAAATAGTGATATATAAAAAGATTGAATATACCATATGGTCTACTGAATTGTCCTTACACTTACAATTTCTAAGCTAAATGACCCTTCTTCTAGATTTTAGATCTACTCATAACAAATCATATATCACCAAATGTATATAGAAACATTAAATATTACATTACATTATGAGTTAACATTGGGACTAACAGTAAAATGTACTAATTTATTTATTTATTTTATATATATAATGATAACTTTTAGTTAAAACTAAGTGTTAATATAGTATTTTTACTAATTTATTATTTAATATAATCACAATTTAACAATAAACATTATTTTGAGGCAGGAAAAAATGTAACTGTCCATAACCAGATTACCTCAGAGACTTAGAATTTTTCTTAAGAAAAACTTCAAAGAAAAAGTGTTGCATATCTTACAGGGCTCATTTTGAAAAACATTGTACAAATAATTCCCAAGTGGTTCTAGCAGCTGAGGTATGGAAACCCTAGCGCTGAGCTGAGTTAAGCATACTTACCTGGCGTAGAGGTTAACCGTGATCACGAAGGCGGTTCCTCCGGAGTGAGGCTTGGTCATTGCACATTCGGCTGAGTTGACCTCTGCGATTATTCCTAATGTGAATAACTCGTGCGTGTAATTTTTGGTAGCCGGGAATGGCGTTCGCGCCGTCCCGACATTTGATAATAAATTTTAGAAAAGCAAAGAAACTTCGGATTACAAAATGCAGTTCCAGGTAGAAACTATTCTAAACAAGTTTCGCTACCTGAATTTGACGGTTCACTTGGGTTCACTGCTAGAATGTTAGGGAAATAACGTATCTTTGTGTTCGATTCTGGTAGTAGTTGGGTCTTGCAGGAGTGCACTTAAAACAGCAAAAAGTCATCCCGCGTTATATTGTGTGATGGGATGCACACACAAATCTTTTAGCCTGCAGTTTATTACATATACATGCCTGGTTGGCATTGTCTACTCTTCTGGCGTCTTTAGTAACGCAGGGAAACATACGAGCATTCAGTATAAAAATCAAGTCGAGCTGCTGCTGAAGTTGACTTTGCAAGTTCTGAGACAAGACAATGTTCATTGCCTGTCTTTGTACTTTATACTCAATGTATTGAATATGGGCAAATTGATATATACACAACTTTAGAGTCATTGAGAGTCCTTTCATATACTGTCATGCAAGCGAATGACTCTATTTCCAAATTGGTAACGAATGCATTCATGCAACAGTGGGAGATGTCCTCAGGCAACTGCGTTTTCCCTGTGGCCATTTTTGAATAACTTCAGTGCTTGTTATCTGGGACTTATGAAAGGTAAGATGCATACTATAAGATTAAAGAATACCAAAGAACTGATTTTAAATCGATTTTGATGAAATGTGGAATCCGAAATTTTAAATTAACTTGATCTAGATATGGTATCACACAATCTACACACCAAATGTTTGTCTCTAGCGACACAGTCTCCGACTGTGCTGATCAAGAATATATGTATACCTTATATGGTTTTAGATTCATCCTTCGACCTCTTACATACATCTGTATAGTTATTAACCAATTCATACCAAATTTGGTATCAGTACTTCTTGTAGACAGGTTTGATTGATGCGTTTCAGGACTTTACACGTATATCTTGTAATTTAACATTGCACAAGTTATTCATACCCTTTTTATGCATAGGGTATAGAAAGGGCGGATATATTCCGTTGCGAACTCGCCACTGCTAATAAACTTTGAAAAAGACACGACAGTAAACATATAGTACACGTATTTATTTATGATTCTACTAAAATTTTTATCTCTTACTCGAAAAATCAGTTTTTTTCCGCAGCGTTACTTCATATTTACCGTCAGCTTTGTATATTGCATATTGTTTGTTCGCCTGTCTGTTTGTCAAATCCTCTTGTATTTCACAAGAACCCCGAAACACAATCACGCACACATACACAGATATAAACAAATACATACACATATGTATACACTCGCTAAGCAAGCAAAATACACTTTTGTGCATTTGTTTAATAAAAGTTTTATTTGTTAATTTTGGCACAGTTTTCAGTGGCTTTTATTTTTTGTGTTTTTCGTTATGCATTTGTGAAGAAGTGACGTTGCAATAATAAATAAGGCAACTAAAAACCAAGCAGCGACAAGTGAATGAGCAGGGGGAAACAGATTGGTGGGCGGGGAACGGAAGGAACACAGGCAAAAATGGCTGAAAATGGCAACGAGACCAACGGATAAAAAGGACGTTGAGAGGCGGCAATGATGGCAACGTCAAATGTCAACATCAATGTTGTTGTTGCGGCTGTATTTGCCATTGTTGTTGATTTTGTTGTTGTTGCTTTGCATTTATGCATATGTATGTACCACACATATGCGACTGTGTGTGTGTGTGTGTGTGTGTGTGTGTATAATAATGCATACATATGCAGTCGCGTTTTTTGTCTCTCTGTTAAATTTTAATTTCACGCTGAAAAACACACAAACACAGGCACAACAAACCGCCTGATAGTAGTAAGAAACAGCAGAGGGGTGGGGAACAAAAGGAATACAAAGGGGTGGTGGCAAGGGAAACAGCAGCTAACTCCTATGCCGTTTATTGTAGATGTTGCCGCAGTTAAATGTTTTTTAGCAAAATGCACAAATGAAAATAACAAGTCGGATAAAAACAACACAAAAGCTTCTATCGCCGAATAATAACTATACTATACTAAATACTTTCTGTGTGGAAAAATTAAAATTAAATTTATATTAAAATATTAAATAAAATAGCAAAATTAATAGTTGCTCATAATATGAGAGACTTAATGACAATATTTAAGCGTAGTCCTTGCAATAGCGATAGTATCGATTGTTGTTTTATAAAGCCAATTAAAAATAATGTGGGTTGTTGTGTATTATTAAATTCAGTGTGTATTATTAAAGTATTATTTAATTATATTTTTAATTATTATCATTGTGAATATTAAAGTTATTTAAAACAAAGTACGCTCAAAGGAGTTATTTAAACATTTCGTAAGAGTAAACAAATTCTGCCCACAATATTTTAAAGAGCGTGTTTGCAGATAACTTTGAGATATTTGTAGAATGAATATTTTAGTTACACTTATAAAGAACTAAAGTAAAACTTTTGTACTGTATCACAAACTGACACTTTTTTGCTGTAACCTAACTTTTCTTAAGCGTTTGAACCTCTAATGACAAAATTAACTCTTGAAAATGTTTCTAAAGTACAATTTTCTATAATTTTGCTTCAACAATTTCGAGATGTGAGTTCAAAAAGTTATTTCGCCATAGCAGAGATAATGTACATACAAATTAGTTTCTTAAACTTAAATTAAGGTTATAGTTTGACAGTTTTTGAAATTGTTATCAAAAAAATCGTTTTTCTTAATATATCACATAATTTTGACTTCAAAAACTCAGGAAAAAAAAAACAATGAGAGATGCCTGTGTAGTAGTAGTAGTACTTGCATGAAAATAAATTAACCAATGACACCTAACGTTCACCAGAAAGTATAACGTACATATAAAGTATAACGTATAAAGTATAACGCCTATATTTTTGATCAGGGAGCAAACCTTGCTGTTGAACATGGTTAATAAGTTTATTGAGCTGATTTTCAGACTATGTACTCTCTGCACATTGTATGATCAATAAAGACCGCTCCTTATAGCAATCACTTATTCAGTCCCTCAATATTATGCAGTCATATGGCATTTAATAGTAGTAAGGCCCCTATTTCTAATGTCGCCGGAGGGAATATCGTGGGAGCGCCAACAGCATCCGGCAGATATGCAAAGGCGTCTGGTGGAGTTGGAGTTGGCGTAGTTCGTTGCCTGCTAGATTTAATTGGAAAATGTAAATGAGCTTTGTTCATTTGAAGAATGCAGTTGAGAGCAGCCGCCACTTGGCTGCCAGTTGCGGATTCGCTTTAAGCCTGGCTCGCAATAACAATGCGAATGCGAATGCCCTGCCCTTAAAGTGTGCCACAAGAGAAATGTCACAAGGAAAAATGCTGACCCCACACATAAACGAACGCACACACGCATACCCATCTATATAATGTGTGTGTGTGACTGTGTGTGTGCGGTGCACGCCATTGTTTGACTTACAAAATGGCGTAGAAAGCGGCAACAAAGGCAACTGAGCAACGAGCGAGCTTTTTAAAAAACGGCAACTTCCGTTTATAAAAGCGTCATGTAAAACAATACTTTATGGTATGTATGGTATGTATGTGCGGGTGTGTGTGGGTGTGAGTGTGCGGGTGTATATTTGTGGCATATTGTTCTCCAAAAACTTGCCCTGCTGCATGCATGCTCCATACTCCCCTTAAAAACTCTTAATGTGCCACATACATATTTTCCTGTTGTTATTTTTTCTATATGCAACAAAATTTTGAAAACCGTTTTTTTAACATTTTGCAACTATTCTTTTGTATTTCAGGCGATAAAACACCCGCCGGCTTTCCGGTTATAACACAGAATCCTGGCACACGCGTCATCGAAGTGGGTCACACGGTCCAAATGCAATGCAAAGCCATCGGCAATCCCACGCCCAATATCTACTGGATCAAGAACCAGACAAAGGTGGACATGACCAATCCGAGATATGTCATAAACAACGGTAAGTTAAGAGCCATATTATTACATACAACGAGTAAATATATGGATATCCAGCTAGAAAGGGTTAAACCTCATATCGGCATATCTGACAAGGACCTTCTGTTATAAACAATTTTAGTAAAAATGTTAATGAAAGGATACCAAAATATGCTAAAGATGTCATAACGCATCGGGAGTGCTAGAAAATGTCTTCTAAATTGCCAAATAAAAGTCCAATTGTGGAGTTCACATGTCAACAATGTTAACTTAAACAAACATAAACATTTGATTGAAAAACAGTTATAATCATTTGAGAATCACAAGAATTCGAAGGCAAGGAACATATTTCTATATGCAGTTTTATCAATGCAATTCTCTTTTCTTACCATACGATTTTCGATACCCTGAACCGTTTATGCATTTTTGTGACTTACTCAACTGTTGGCATTAGAAACATGTTTGAAATTTCAATTGGTAAGAACATAAATCATAATAGTTAATACTGTTCTAGTGAGTACGGGGTATCTTTTAACCGAGTATATTGATTTCGCATATCTCACCAATTTTGATGTTTATCATTGAACATATGCGCATATCCTTATCACTTACTTGTACGAGTAAAAACCAGTTGCCAAGGGTTATTACAAGAAGAAAACAAGTTACCTCCATGAAAAACGACTTCATTTATTAAAATTCTAGTCGCTACCTTTTTGGCATAATTTCTATTTTTTTTTTTGTGTGTTTTTGTATTTTGCGCTTACGCTCATTTGAATTTCTTAGGAGTTTACTTATGCTTCGCCGCATTTTGTGTCACAAGTTTTTCGGCGCTTAGTTAACGTTTGACTTTTGCCAGCTGCTGCAGCCCAGTGTCCTTACGTTACCTTTCCTTACCTTTTGCCGCACTTTGCTGCCTGACAAATGGCAAAGTTGGTCCTTTAAGATGCCATCTTGGCGTTGCTCGCACACCTTTTAGTTCTGGGCAGCTGCGGCTGTTTTATGAGCCAGCTAGTTGAGATCTTATTAGGTAGAAACTTTCCAAATGTCAACAGAATGTCGCCGGGTCCTTTAATCAAGCGGCGGCCCTTTAGGTTGGGTGGTACCGGGCCTCGGTAGGCAATTCTAATTACGGAATATTCTCGATGTCGTTAGCGCTGACATGAGACATCAAACGGTGGCACTGAAAACTAACAAAGCCGTCAACAGCAGTGGACGGTCATTAGAAGCACAAATATTGACATTAATATTGACATTAATATGCATTAAAAGAGTCCTTTTAAAATGACATCAATGGCCGATGCCACGCCACGTTGACAACACCAAAACCGACAGACCGAGCGACAGCAACAGCCGCGATAACAATGATTATATTTGCGTTGCGTCGTCAGGGTGAATAATGTAACTAGTATAGCAGGGGCATAAAGGTATAGGGGGCGGGGCGTTTCAATTGCAAGTGCCATTGACAGGCGGCCGATCAGCCCTGAATGCCGGCTGACATGACCAGTTACAACGGCGCCACAACCGGAAGCTAGCCGGAAGGTCCGGCCTGGCAGCCGCTTTAACAATTCGAGACGTGTTGAGCATGGTAAAAATTGCAAGAGCTCGAACCAAACCTGGCCACAATGCTAATGAAATGGACGCTCGCTTAATGACAGTCCACAAAACAATTGACTCGTCGGAAAGGTTCGGCCTGGAAGAAATGCAAAAATGCCCTTCTGTGTTTTGACTTAACCTCAATAGTTTACACTCCGTAATGATCTGAAGAGCTGTAGAATAACAGAGAGTCGGAGGAACATACAGGATAAAAATGAAAGAATAGTTAAGAAATATCCTTTTTGATCCTAAATCCTTATATGTATGCGTGACATGATAGGAATCTAAGTATGGGAGCGACAAAAATAAACTAAAAGCGAAACCTTCTTTAACTAACTCAGGATACCCACTGAGGATATTTGGAAACATCCGAAAGTCCGAATATCCAAGGTTTTTTTTCACATTTTTAAATGTGTCTTTTAAACATTGAAGTCGAGCTTAATTTCTCCAAAAACAATTCTCATTCATAAATATTTAAAAGGAACTTGGAGTATTACCTTCCTGTTACATAGATGTTATGCCTGCTCTGTGAGTTCTACAATCCTTACATTCCCAACCAACTCTTCTTAACTAGTGTTACCTACACTCATGGCGAGTTGCAATTACCCAGCAAGAACTAACCACTTTGCTTTAGTGGTTGTAGCGCATTACAAATTAAAAACTGTTGCAAAAATTTCCCTAAGGTAAAATCATTTTTATGGTATGTATATGTGTTATGTTCTGTTGTGTACTATCCGACGTATTCAAGCTGAAACGAATTTTATTTTGATACCCTAGCAGTGGGTATTATAAGTCGGCTTAGTCATACGATTATGTAACGGATTTAATAACTCCAGCTCTAAGATAATATAGAAAACAGCCTGAGTCAATTGTTTCATTATGCGGCTGTGTTAGTACAAATAAAATCTGCCAAATCGGGCATCCATAGAAACACAAGTTGAGTTATTGTACAGAATCATTGTTGAAAACTTCATCAAAATTAGATTTTTATACTGGATCCTGGTGATACCAGAATTAAGTAAGTTCAAATTGCTATATCGTACATCTGTTCTGATAATTTATTTGATTTATGTTTACATATATATATCTGGTTTTCCATATATTGTAGCTAACATAGGAACAAAAGTATAGTTATTGTTCAAGAATCCTTACTGTTAACTATGTTAAATTTGATTTCTAAGCTCTATGCTCGATGCCTTCCGGTGTTTGACAAGTGATTAGTTAAGATCAAATTTCTATATCTAACTTAAGAGTATTTAATCTTCGGCTTCCAGTGGATAACTGTACTTTCGTGTTTTTTTTTTGTACTTTTGGTCGAACCTGGCAGGCAGGTCGACTAATTTAGCGTAACACGAACAAAAGTGGCCGTGGACGTTGCGGGTTAAATTAGTTTTACGTGGGCCGAGCAACTTTCTAGAGAGTTCTGGTCGGGTGGATGTGGGTGCTGTTGTTGGTCTGTGAAGGGGGGTGGGATAGGAAAGGTGCCAGCAGGCTGGTAGACAAGCTGCCGCCATCTTTGGCACGTTAAACGAAACGTAAAAATATTTCCGCCAGCTAAATATCCTTTTGGGTGCCCTAAACGTCTCTAAGCGGCTCCTTCTGCTGCTCTTCCTTGTGCTGTTGTCTTAAAGTACGTTTTAAATTTATGAAAATGAAATGAATCTACGCTCGAGGCGCGGACGGGTTCGGTTCAGTTCAGTTCGGTTTGGTTCGGTTCGGTTTAGTTCCATTCTGTTCTGGGCTGCATAGCAATGACGCAAGCCGTGTGGCGAGAATACATATTTTTCATAATAAGTTATGCAAGTCATGTGCCATTTTATTCAATTAGCACTTTATGGTCCTTTATTTTGCAAACCCCTCCGCCCGAGCATAAGGCTGCTTTGGGCGCGTTGATTTTTCGGTTATACGGCCGCCGCCTGCTAATTAAGGCCCTCGGGAGGGGTACATCAAAATGAAAAGTAACCCGGATAGTCGCACTTCACATAGCTCGTTGTGTTCTTCTTCCCTTTGTGTTCGCTTCATAATTAAATAAGAACTTTATTATTTTAATAAAACGCCTCGGGAACCCTTTTGCCTTTCCTGTCCTCTGTTGTCTTTGTCATAGTTGCAATAACTTTGCGCCTTCGGTCACGCCCCATTTGCTTAAGGACTTATTAATATGATTATTATAAGCCCTTGTGAGGCGGCTTATTAGATTTTCAATGCACATTTTAAAGCAACAAAGTGTTCTACTTCAAATGTCGATTATTTCCCTTATACTATCTACCATAACCATACCATTTTTTCTTTATAAATAATGTATGTAACAAAATAATGGAAATAAAACACAAGCTGAAAAAAATTTCAATTGATCTATATATTCAAATAAAATGGATTCAAATACAAGTGCTTATTTTATAACAACTTAACCTAGTTCTATAAGAGATAGTTCATTGAAATCATTTTCAGTTTAATTGATTCAAAGGTACCTGCCATTTGCCCATTGATGGAAATAAAACTTTATTGAAATCGATAGTCATTTATATTAATGACTACTTGAAATTATGAAAAGCTGGAAAGTATAGCTAATTCCCTTAGTAATCATTTGCAAAGGGTACAGAAGGGTTCGTTGTAATGCGAATATCTGGATTTGAATTTTTTTTTTCTACTCCCTGGCAAATGACAACGGTCGCACTTCAATGCGCAAATACGTTTATAAATATTTTATTTAAAATTACTTCGGGGCATTGCCGCATTGCTGTTGATAGTTAATTTTGTCCACGCCGAGACATAGGCCGATGGGCCAACCGAGCGACAGACCGACAATAATATTGAGCATAATACCTTTATTTTTATTCGACGACCCACCCAATAGTCCCTCAGGGCTTTGTTCAATAAAAAATAAAAATAAAAAGAAAGTTAGTCCACAGCAGCAATATAGGAAAAAAAAATGAATGAGAAAAACACCAAGAACCTGTATTGGCTTGTACTGACCATGTTCTTCCTTTTTAGAAGGGTTCAATGCGTCTGGGGAAATTACTTTATAACCGGGTTGGGGGTTCGGGTTCCTTGCTGTCTTGGGCTTCTTATGGCCAGGGCCAGGGAGTATGGCGAATATTTTTCAAATACCATAATTTGGCTTTTAAGCAAAGAGGCTTATCACAAATTGCTTTTGCTTGGCCAATTGTCTTAATGGCCTGCACGTGGAATGGGCAATGAGCTTACGTACAACTAGCACTAGTGTCTCCTCACGCAGAGAGTGGGAACATCAAAAGCTTGCCGTTCGATGCCCAAAGAATTGAATACCGAAAATTTTGCCTAGCTGCCTCGAATACTTTGCACATAACCCTTGGATGCAGCTAGCCTAAAAGGACAGTTAAATATGCCATACAAAATTGGTTTTCAAAGAAGTCAAAATTAAATTTGACACACTTATCTTTCCCTTGCAGCTAACTTTCAAGCAAATAATACCTTACTATTTGAGGTAAGTTGAGGATTGTCCTAAAAGTAGATAAATAGTACATATATCTTTGTGTATGATTAGCATGGGAATCGAGTTAAAAGTTTACTAACGAGAGCTCAATCAAAGTTGATTAATCTCTTGATTAGGTCCTATGTCAAGTTGATTTACGTAAGTTTTGGGATACAATATATTGTCCGCTTTTTCCAGCATCACTGGCTGGCAGAACTTTTATAAAAATTATAACGATAGCAGGCTCTCATAGCACAAATTCCACAAGTATGCTGGGCTTTGAAATAATCTACAACCAGCATAATTGTAGTGCATTTATATGTATTTATTTATGAACATACATGTGTATGTACATAGGAACAGACATGTATTTCTGCTTTCGTAATTCAAAATAAATTGATTTAATGTTGAACTCTTTGCCATGGAATTTGCAAGTGTAAAATTCAGTTTTTGATTATTACTTCTCTGATATTATGAGCCGTATTTTAAAAGCCAATTTATTCCACAGATAATTACAGCATTCCAAATTATAGTAGATATCTATAAATTAGGTGTATCTCACTTTGAATGCCTGTTAGGTATGGTTTTTGCTGTGATTTTCATATCCAGAAATATCCAACAATCAAAATGATGAAAATGCGAAATAATAAAACAATAATGATTCAATATTTTTTAGGAGCTTTATTACACACATCAGATATACCTTATTCAATAATTTTTCTACCCCGCCACACTTCGCTGTGGCACATTGTTGTTGCATGGATGCGAAAGTAAGAAATAAACAAAAGGAACTTACCACAATTTTACGTTTCGTGCCCTTTTGCTCTCACTTATTTGACCTTAAGTCCATTTTCCAAGCCCACTTTTCAAGTTGCATACAACAATTTTCAGCCCAAAGGGATAGATTTTACATACTCCCAGGCTCGGGAATGCCTACTGTCCCTTGGTAAAGAAAAGCTGTTTTCTTCTGGTCGCCGCTATGTTATTGACGCGAAAAATATATAAAAGCGACATTTAAGCCAACTGTATGTTGTATCTAAATTGTAGCTCAATCGGTGCAGAATTTTTCTAGTCTTTAACTTTTGCTTGCTAAGTGCTGACAATTCTTTTATTTTTTGATAAACTTATATATACTTATTATGTTCCGTGGTACTTAAACCACTGCAGGGGAAGACAGAAACTAACAGTAGACAGAAGAGTGAGTATTAGTATGAAGGAAAGCCTTTACCAGCGGATACAGATATTAACTAAGGCTTAATAGCTTTCCTGCAGGCGTCCTGCCATAAATCCAGTTATTTGAAGGATGGAATCGGACAAGCCTCCTGCTTCTAAAAGGCCTTGCTAGGCTATCCAAGGAGTTGGTGTGGGCCAGAAGCCTGCCTCTGTATCTATGTATAAGTATAATAGCGCATACAATTCTTAAGGGAATGAATGTTATACTTCATCCAGCAAATTTAATAGTAGAACTTAATAAACATAATATAGACTCGATTTATAAAGATTTTGTGAATTTTAATATTATTATCATTTAATTATTCAGTTTTTCAGAAGTGAACTATAAACTCAAAAACAAATAGTAAAAGGCGGAACAGTTTAAAAGATGATGTGAAAGTTGAAGAAAAGCGCTTGAATTTAAGTTCGATATATTTTTTGTGTTTGTTTTAACATACATAAAACCTAAAACTACATATATCTTAAAGTAGACGACACTAAACTTTTAAGTAGCCCAATATACTTTTAAAATACTTTATGTCTGTGTTGTCGGCACATAAACCTAGCACTGAAGAGCCGTTTAGTCTTTATGTCAGCCCCTTCTCGTAAAAGAACACACCTTGTCGCAGTCGCAGTCGCAGTCGCAGTCTTGGAACCGTTCATTTGTTGTGCATACTCTCTCGAGTCTGGCGCAGTTAAGAGCTGTGTGTTGTTTTGGCATTTTTATGTGCTCTTGTTAAACTTAAACTACACGTGGCATCGTTTTTGCCATCCGCATCCGCAGCCTCTTTAAAATCGGGCGCCCGCCCCGCAAGTTGGGGCCACGTCAAAATGCCCATCCGACTATAACTTTAATTGCTGTGCCCATCATTACAATCGTGCGCTGCCTGCCTCTTGCCCCCCCTTACACCTCCTACACCATGCTGCCATCCACTTGGGGTAAGGCGGCAGGCCCCTCCTTTGGGAAGGCGGTCGCAATTATTTACTTGAGCTGTAAAACTGTAGTTAAGGCAAGTCAACTTGAAAGCATTTGAGAAAGTTTAATGCTTAAATTATGAGCTACTCTTCCCTTCCTCAGCGTACCCGTCTCATCTCGTCTACCCTGGACTCGTCTCGTCTCGTCTCGTCTCGTTTCGTTTTGGCGAAAGAGTTGACAGTCACTTTTGTTGAAAATGAGACAGTAATTGCCCAAAATGTGCATGACTAGAGAGGCAGCTGGGAGCTGGGAATTGGGAACTGTTGCCCTGTAACGACTCCCTTTTTGGGGTCACTCGAGTTTTTAATAATTCTTATACCCTGCAGACGGTATTTAAGTTTTGTCACGCACAGTGTAATGTATCAGAACGAGAAGCTAAGTTTAAATCGGTTTATGTGAGCTTCAGCAAGTAAAATATTTTTGAAACTCCACCAACACTTGTTTAGTTAAAGGACAAACAAACGTTTCAAATAGCCACACGAAATGTTATTCCAGTAATCGATCCTTACAGTAATTTATGTTCTTAAGCTGTTGCTACCATAGCTTAAAACTAAATCATTCTTAAGGGCAACACATATTTTTATTTAATTTTCCGTAGATTTTTAATAATACTTGTTACTTATTTTGTATGTTGTTATATGAGGATGTGTGTAGCGTCCGCAACGTTCGAGTATTCCATTTTTC
Source organism: Hirtodrosophila histrioides (assembly GCA_037075165.1). NCBI lineage: Eukaryota > Metazoa > Arthropoda > Insecta > Diptera > Drosophilidae > Hirtodrosophila > Hirtodrosophila histrioides. Next base: position 379,799 of record JBAMCL010000055.1, read on the forward strand.
GTTTAGCTCATTCCCATAATGCAAACTTTTAGTTTCGTTATTAGAAAATACCAAATTAAGTTCCTATATCATAAGTATAACAACCATGGCTGGAATTGGTCAAAAGTTTAGATTTTGTATTATCAACACAGACAAAATAGATATATGAAAAATAATTAATTGCATTGAAAAAAACTTGCACATTAATTTGTCGGAAAGGGTATTTATGCTTCGCTTAAGAATTCTTTCTTATTTTGTTGTAATAAGTCGTCCGTTGCTGCATTACCAAAATTGAAACTTTCCACTTTTATAATAGGGGGACCCAGCTCCGATCCATAAATGTCACATTGTAGCAAAAGACGACGACTACTTAAATTAAAGCATAATTTAATTAATAATCCCATTTGGCCACGCAGCCAAGCTGAGCACACGCCTTAGCGGCTGTGGGATTCAGCCAGGCGATAAGTTCTCTCTCTCTCTCTTTCTCTTTGGCTCTCTAGGTGTGTGTGTGGCAGCGGAAGTTACAAAATATGAAAATGACTGCGCAAGCGGAAGTGCAGTTGTGGCGTGCCACATGGGTGGCGTGTACACTGTGCACACATACATACATAGTGGGGACACCCCTATTCAGTCTAGGCCCAGATCCGTGTCTGGCTTCGCATTGGCAGCCCCATTGTCTCGCGGCTGTTGTTAACGGCAACAGTGGCACAAAAGACGACAACGCGTTGGCAGCACGAATGCCCTTCTGTCTGCCTGCTGTTGCTATTGCCATTGCCATTGCTGTGCTCTGTTGTGCTGTGATTGACTTTGGCTAAATAGTCGACGTGGCCATAAAAAGCACCAGCATTTCAGCAGCAGGCGCGCCCATCGGAGCGTAGATGCCAACCATTGTGTTTGTAAAAGTGGTTCCGTTTCATGCTTCCGGAATGCGTACCACTTTGGGGATTTGATTCGATTAATCAAAACCAGCCAAATAGTTGTCTGAACCTGTTCGAAAAGCACTTAAAGTGCTAGCCAACACTGTTAGTCCTCAAATTGTTGAAAATGATACTATTAGTGGGTTCAAAACCAAGGTGGTTCGATAGTATGCCAATCATCAATAGTTGCGCGATTGAAGCATTTAAGATTACCAGGTAATTATGTCGTTGAGCGCGGTTTCGATTTCAGTCGGGGAAGGTTGACTTTATTGCCGAAATAATGAAAGAAATTCAATTATTTGAACAAAATGCGTATTTTTAGCATTAGTATTCATTCGAAATTAAAAAAATTAATTTAAATATTATATTCTGGTAGATTTTAGAATAAGTATATGGAATTATCAATCTATCGCAATTGTGAGAAAACAATCGATAGCAGCGGACAGTGTAAGACAATTGATGGTACCCATAATATTAACGAATGTTTAAGATGATTAAGATGGAATTAGGGTTTCGTATCGTCAATCAGTTTGTATGTGCCCTAAGTCGAAGAATACGCTACGATTTGATTAAGTCTTAATAAGGTTTACCTTGGTTCACAATACCCGAGCCGGTGTGTATCCTGCCTCAAGTACTTTATTTTAAGATTCGGTTTGACTTAATAGGGTTTTGGTTGTCTTCGACAATCCTTAGAATGAACACTTTCATTGTACTGAACATCCTTGGTTTTAATTGTACTTAATTATTTTGATCTGCAAGCCAGACCGTACCAATTTTCGACAACTTTCTTTCCATTTGGTTCCACAACGCTTGGCCCTACGCCCGATTCTCATTCATTTTAAAGCCAATTTCCATTTCTTTATTTTTATGACGCTTGAAAGGATTTTTAATTTTCATTAGAGTTATACACAAGCTCACACACACACACACACACACACACACACTCACACTCACATAGACAGGAGAGGACAGAGTCTAAAGGCCAGACGAGACGCTCAGATGTATGCTACAGAGATTAATTTTTATTGCTACAGTCAAGTCGCACGCAAAGTGCTAAAACCCTGCCGGGTCTCCCCCACTTACCTTCCCTTCTCTCTGTGTGTGTGTGTATGTGTGGCTTATGTTAATGTTTTGCCAGCTTGCCAACAATTTTAATGAAAGTTTCTAGCCATAAATTTTAATCAACTTTTTTCATACTGGGCACAACAAATTGTTCTTGAAGCTATGCAAAATACTTGTGGGTATATATTCATATGAATTCATATATTTTTTGGGTGTGGGCACAGTAAAAACGTGCTTCGATTATTTAAAATGCAGTGGCATTTAATGGTTGTTTGAACGGTTCAGCGATTCCTAAACAACGATCGTTGCTTGTGACCGGGAGGCGCAACAAGCGTAATAAATGTGCAGCCATACACGCCAAAAAGTATGCAATAAATTTCACAACAATCAACTTTGATACATATACGTATGTAGGTGAATAGTCAGCAACAAAAATACAAATGAAAACGAAAATAAAAATGAAAATAAAAATAAAACTCAACCGAAATTGTATACAGTGAAAACCGCGCCTCATGATTCATTTTTAGTTGTTCTCTTTTTATTTTGTTTTGCTCACAAAAAAAATGAACACAGACAAAAAACACATATAATAAACGTGAGTTGTACAACGATTTTTGCAACATTTAGCACGGCTCGACATTTCTACAATTTATGTATACATTTATACTGCTATATAGTAGTACGTTCTACACATATGTATGCACGTCAATTTCTATATTGTTGCCAACTGGAAGGGTATGCGGCACAAAACGAGTCATTAAAATGATTCACTCAACTGTATGAGTATTCTGTGTCCTTCATTCCATTACTGTTCTTTTTGCAGTGGCTTTTTATATTCCTCAGTTAAAAGGCAGCGAAGCAAAGCAGAAAACATTTTCATTAATTGCCCAACAGCAACTTAACCAACTAGACATCAAACTCATCGAGTAATAATCTACAGATATGAATATCTAAATTTACAGTTAGTGAAGCAATTTCACCAAACGATTTTCGCTTCTTACCGATTTCCCATCATTTATAATGAATTTTTGGATAGGGTATGAAGAAATTAGAAACCAATCTTACAAAAACCTCTGACATATTTGATCTTAAGGGCGAAAGTAGATTTTTCAAGTTTCATACAACAGTTTCCGCCCCTGGCGTCTGATTTTTCAACGTCCCGGTCTTTTTAGTCACAACCTAAACTGATTTTATTTATATTTGGCCGTAAGTGGGAAGTTTTTTTTCTTTATTTCTTTTTTTCTCATCCATACAATAATAATATGCCACAGCGAAGTCTGGCGGGGTACAACTAGTATAACACAGACGCTACCATTTCTTAGAATTCCTGCCGGAGTTTAACAGCTGCCGCTGTATTTTATATACAATTTTGCATCATTTTCCAAAACGAATTGGAAAGTCGACACAAATAATTGTGGAAAAATAATAGCACACAATTTCGATGCCTACAAAAACGATGCGACAATTTTTATCACATAAATGTGTGCTCTATAAATAATGAAACGATTAAAATCTGAATATAATAAATAGTTTTCATATGTATATCATGCATATTTTATATGCGTGTGCACATAAATATCTTTTAAATTGAGTCGCAAATATTCGCGTACGAGTATAAAAATTTCAAATTAAGGCAACTGATTAATTGGTAAATTGAATATGCTTAAATTGAATATCAACGTTAGATGATATTCAGCATAAAAGTCAATATTGCATACATTACAGGGCTTGTTGATAAGGAAAATGCTGCACTATAAGTATATACTGAAATGAACAATAAATTTGATTTCAATCCATAATCAATAATTATTATGTATAGTATAACCTGTATTAAATAACGGCAAAACGTGTGCTTATTTTATGATGTGTTTGCCCTACATTTTGTTAGCTAATTGGTAAAACAATCACACAAACATTTCATTTATTTAGCCATAACTTTATGGCGTTAGCCAAAGCAAACGCCAATGGCCAAAAATTCATAATACACCAAACTGTTAAAAGCTTCAATTTAGTTATATATATAAGTATATATTTGCAATTGGGAGTACATATAATGTCGGCCTCGCTCTATATTATGACTGCCGAATTAGCTCGTAGTACATATTTCATTGTTTATTGGTCATATAAATATAATGATGAGGCTTCGGCACGTTTATGACGCTTTGTACGCTTTATATGTGTCATTCACATTAGCTTAATATGCCGGAAAAGTGCCCTCGATATTTAATAGACCCGGACAGATTACACGTATTGGCCTTCTTCCTCAGCAACACTGTCATAACTTTTATACGGCCTTTAAAATCATATAAAAATTGTGTTAATTTTCATGTGTTGCTTCCTCAAGCCGCGCACACATAAAAAGAAGGTAACTGCCGGCCATTTTATGAGCCAATGAGTATAATGTAGGTTCGGCCATTAAAGCCAAGCTGCAAAAGGAAAGAAAAAACCCAACTCACTTTGACTTTCAAATTTATTGATAAATCTATGATCTTAAGACTACTTACATATGCGTATACCATAGGAGCATAAAATGATACATATTACTAGAGCTTTCTGTGTGCTTAACAAAGGCCTTACAAAAAACAATCAACTTTAAAGGAACATTTAACATTGGACCTTTAAGACGTGGCCTTAAAACTGTTGTGAATCTCTCCTAATACCAAACCTGTTTTAGCTGGTTTTTCACTACAGTCCTTCAGAACTCCTCATTTTAAATACCTTGAAATTCTCTTGAGCTGGCTTAAAAATACATTTATCTTAAAACCAAACAGGCTTAGCCTGATTTTCTAGTCTAATTCCCGTCTAATGACAGCCACACTCTTTGGCCACCGCCTTTTGGTATTTGGTTAAGTCGATAATGTCCTTGTTAAGGTATTTCAGTATTGTTATGGAACTCAGCACAGTGGGCACACAGCAGGGCTTGGGGAGATGAGGCTGCTTTAGATGCATCAAGGTCTGAACAATTGCATGATTCGTGGCATTCATTTTGGTGCCCAGTGGAAAATTGCAGCCACCGCCGCAGAAGTAGGCCTCAAACTTCTTGGGCGCTATGACCCAGTTGTGCATTTGCAGATCCTTGAAGTCTACAGTAAAATTGAGACGCTCACAGGATTCCGGCGGCCTATATTTGTCCTCTGGCTTTGCATGTCCACTTGGCAGCGTTGCCTTACGTTTGTGCAGCTCACGCTTGAAGCGCAGCTTTTGTACCTTGACCAGCAGCTCGGGGCCATTGAAATAGCCGACAATGAAGGGCTCCAGATTGGAGACAGGCGCCTTCGGTGGCACCAAGCCAGCACTCAAGGCACTCAGCTGCACTTCACCCACAGAGATGCGCAGCTCGTGACGTTGCTGAAGGCTCTTGTTGAGCAGCCAGGTGCGCAGTGTCTGCGTCAGATTGAACTCCAGCCAGCCCTTGTAGCTGGTCGTAGTATTCACTGAGTGTAGGATACGATAGACAGGTCCTTCGTCTGCTACTTCTTGATGACTGTAAATGCTTCTGTATATGGACACTGTGAGATTCCGATGATGCTCCTGCAGACTTGGCTGCTTATAAATACGCAGCATGGCCTGCACCAGAGTTAATTCCGGGGGCACATCATTTGTATTGAAGGTAATATACAGATCTAACTCAGGGGAGAACTTCTCAGGCTTGATGCGACTGGAAAAGGTTAGAATGCTATTGCAATTAGCAATCTCCTGGCGGTCCTCGTTGGTAACCAATATGTCATCGGCTAGGGAACGCCTGTGCCGCTGATGCAGCACCTCCTGTGGCTCCTGATCCTCGTTTATCTCATTGTACACCTCCAGCATAAACTTTGATGCCGAATTGTGCAGCTTTGGCTGTGCCATACGTTTTGGCCTGTCGCCCAAGTCCAGCAGATCAAGCATCTCAAGCTGTTCACTGAAGGGATGCTGAAATGCTGGTGGCTCCATGTGATTGTTGACTGTTAAGTAGGTGGTTCCCTGGGCGCCCAATATGCACGGCAGGAGCAGCGATAACAGTGACTGGAACATTGCTGTGTTTGGTCTGTATTGGTCAATAAGTAACTGAGTTGGCTGTAAAGGATTCTGTGGCTTTTATACTTATATAGGTAACTGGAAGATAAATAGGTAGAGCTTAAGCTGAACCCTTTTGGTGGCCTAGTTCTTACCTGTCTTGGGTTAAGCCTTTGAATATCCTCAGCTGTTTCAAGACTTGAAATTAAATGTTGGCTAGGTACCTTATTGTTATTAGGTCCTTACCTGTTTTAGGTAGGTATGTCTTACCAATAAGCTAAGCTACAGCAACATGTGCTCAGTTCTGTGTATTAATCTAATAGGATTAGATATATGCTATACTATAAAGAAGTTTAATTTGCTAAAAAATACTACATACATATTTCAGACTAATGAACCTTTCTCTCTTTCCTTACAGGCATCCTGCAAATCAACAACAGTCGCGAAGAGGATCAGGGCAAATACGAATGCGTTGCGGAGAATTCCATTGGCACGGAGCACTCGAAGGCCACAAATTTGTATGTGAAAGTGCGTCGCGTGCCACCGACCTTTTCACGTCCACCAGAGACAATCAGTGAGGTGATGTTGGGAACAAACATAAATCTATCCTGCATTGCCGTTGGCTCACCCATGCCGCATGTCAGATGGATGAAGGGTAAGAACTACTGCTATTCCCTTTTGAAATTATATTCAACTAGTCTCTTCCATATGCAGGAGCTATTGATCTGACGCCAGAGAATGATATACCCATTGGACGCAATGTGCTACTGCTGAACAATATACAGGAGAGTGCAAATTATACGTGCATAGCCGCATCCTCGCTGGGTCAAATCGAATCTGTCTCCGTGGTCAAGGTGCAATGTGAGTAGAGTTGGAAAATACTATAAAATATATATATTCCCCTACTTACTGACTCTCCTTATCTTTAGCATTGCCTACGGCGCCCACTGATGTACAAATCTCCGAGGTCACCGCCACTTCGGTGCGCCTGGAGTGGTCATACAAGGGTCCCGAAGACTTGCAGTACTATGTCATCCAGTACAAGCCAAAGAACGCAAATCAGGCCTTCAGCGAGATAAGCGGCATCATAACGATGTACTATGTGGTGCGCGCTCTCAGCCCCTATACGGAATACGAGTTCTATGTGATAGCCGTGAATAATATTGGACGTGGTCCGCCCTCTGCGCCCGCGACTTGCACCACCGGTGAGACAAGTAAGTAGCCCAGCCATAACAACCAAGAACCAACTAAAGATAAACCCACTAACTGCTGTATATATTTCCATATTTTCTTACACGCTGACTGGTTGCAAAAAAACAAAAAAAAAGGATTTTTCAAGAATTTTATACGATTTGATTTTTCTGTTCCTCTTGGTTTCTTTTCTTCTTCGTTTCTTCGTTTTATGTAAACTGCGGTACTTACCCGTTCTCGTAATGCTTTTTCTCTTCTTTTCCTTTCTCTCGAAATGCCTTACCGTCTTAGGCGATTTCTCATTTGGTGGCACAAGTAAGTATCCTTAGCCAGTTCACCAAGCCTTTTCTTCTATTTCGAGTGGGGCGGCAAACAAAATTTTATGGCCAAAACAATTTCAATAACAATTCTTGAGCAGCATCCACATTACATGACCCCTCCAATACCCCTCGCTCCCCCACTACATGTAATAAAATAGAAAGAATAGCAGCTTCTAGGATAGAATCAAAGGTAAATGCAATGTTTAAAAACCGTTGCATACGCAGCTGCGACTCACATACACATACTGAGACTGTACTCTGATGTATGTGGATAAAAGGGCAGCTGCTTCACCCACCCGGGTGGATGCACCCATTCCCCGCCTCTTATACCACACCACTACCTCAACGTGGCAGGCAGCGCATAAACTTTGCATTGTTATGCGTTTATATGAATGCGCATCACTGTCGTTGTATGGTTACGAGTGGCATGTGTGTGTGTCAGTGTGACGGTGGGTATGTGGGTGTGCGTGTTGGGGAGTGAGAGGGGGCTGATGCGTGTGCCTGTGTATATGCAACGCTGTTTTAGCCATGGCAATTGCGCGTAAGCGAGCGCTTCTCACAACTGCCTTCAGCTGCCACAACTCGCACTGCATCCTGCGTCCTTCCTCCTGCCGTGTGTCTGTGTTTGGCCTGTCTGCTTTTGGATTTTTTGTAGCTTGTCGTATAAAAGTTGAAAACTTTTATTGCTGCAATTATGCTTATCGCTTGCCCAATATCGCTTCGAAATATTATTTCGATAGCAACGCTTACGGACAGCAGTAAAAGCAAAAAGGAAAACTAACCTGTACTAACAGTTGAGCATTCAGCAACAGCAGCAGCAGGTCGAATGCACTGGATAATGACACGTGTCAGTTTGGTTTGTGTTCAGTTCGATTCGTTACATTTCGGCCAATCTTAGGTAGCAGCTGCCATAATCCTATTTATGGCCTTTAACCAAGAGTATAACAATCAAGTGTTACACACACAGACATGAGACACAACATTAGATTTCAGCACAACCAATTAAATAACGGCCGTGTAAGATGTTTGATAACACAGCTGGCTGTTTAGAAATCGTATATATTAAGAAGCAAACATGAATCTTAAGATCATTTTTACGCCATTTATGTTGCATCACTATTGATCATTTAAATACCCTTCGAAAGGTATTTGAATAATTTCTATGCATAATTTATTAACAATTTTAATCAGTTGGATACATTGCCAATATAACGTGTTAAACGGGACCTAACACTTATGATACATAATACACACGAAAAAGAATTATTTTACTTTTATTGTTTGTAGAATTAGGACGACTATGGAGATTACTTGTAGATTATTGCGAGCACTAGTATACATAAATATCTTATCTTCTATATACCAAATTTTTATACTCTGTTCCCAAAGGGTAAAAGGGATCTTGTACCAAGTTTGGTTGCTCTAGCTTCAAGGGTGTGGAAAAAAAATTGCGTTCATACGGACGGACGGACATTTCGCACATTCGGACATTTATCCTTAAGGATAAAATATACTCCTTAACGATAAAATATCCAGCATGTAATAGCAATAATCCAAACGATTAGATACTAGCAATAATGCAATTAGAATTCGACGAGCGGACGACCGATATTGTCATCGATAAATTTGCAGCCTTATGTGTATGTGAATCGATGTTAAACTATAAAACGATCCTTTCTATTGTGTGTGATGTATTTGGGCCTTTGCGCCAGTATATGTGATTTTGAAAGCGAACTGATTAGGTCGTTTTGTATATTATAATTTTCTAATTTACATTTTCTGATCCGTTTCTGTTGTATGACCTAATGCTAACATGTTGTGATTTGATCTTGAATGTATTTTTCCTGAATCAACCCCCATGGTCACATTATTTTCTCAAATTTGGTGGTATATCTATTTTGCACTCAGGTCAACTAAATTTTTATTTTCTCCAGAGTCAGCTTACATCTATTGAGTCTTCACTTATATTAGTACTGACTTTTTTCTGAAAATTTAAATAAATAATTTTGTTTCTTCTTCTAAGTGTATTTTACATCTAAACGTGTATTTGTTTCATGTACGTAGCCAATTATCGCCTCTTCGGCAATATTATAGTTTATCTGCGATATTTATACTTTCATTAATTTACCTGAGCCTTAAGGAGCATTATCACATCGGAGATTTTACAATTTTCAACCTAACCAGACGAGTCCTTGGCCAACAATTCTCAGTAATTATAAGTTATGCAACTCATTCCCAAGGAGTGTGTGAATCCTGTCGTCCTTCGCCTATGGGTACTTGGCTTTGAATTGGCTGCTATTTCGTATTGCAATTTGGTTATAATACGTGTAACATGGTCTAATACATTTAACTTTAATGTGCCCTCTCACCGCACCTACACACAAGTGTCTTGCCAACTCTTTAGCAGCTCCTTTCGTCATGTAATAGGTCATGGGTCCTGCACATGGTTCCGATGTTGCCTCGTATGTGTGTGTGTGTGTGTGTGTGAGTGTGTGTATTTAGGAGGCTGCTAAGAATTTAGTGCTATGTATAAGCAGTAGGCGTGAGCAGGCATTCAAGGGATACATATTAATGGAGCGTATCCGTATGTAATGTATATGCTCTTAAATGCAGCTTACGTGACACTGCCACAGGACGCGCACAACGAAGGAGCTGGCAGGATAACAGGCAGCCTGGATAGCATCCTGTCTGGGCAGGCTGCCTAGCAAGCTATTGCAATTTTTGAGTGCTCATGTGCTGCATGCAAATCTTAGCCTAGACCCCGGCAAATGGCAATAGAAACCGGCTCTATCCGTTCTACACACACACACACACACACATAATATACATATATGCATACATATATACACACGCATGCCCAACTACTGGGAACACACTTGTGTAACAGATGAGATGCTTGCGATATAAATTGTGGGTAAAACGCTGCAGTGGCACATGTAGATATTGCAGTAAAATTGTGAGAATTGGAATTTATTGATTGGCCATTAACCAATTGAAGGAGCGAAAGAAATGGATATAACTGAAAACAAACCATCCACCCCTACCCCTACCCCCCACTCCCCAGTGGTGTAGTTATGCATCAGCAACAGAACTGACTCAGAACTGACGCTTGTCAGCTATTGAAGCGGTCAATGGTGTTCCCACTAATTAGCAGAGGTTCCTTCTGCTCCATCTCCATCTCCATCCATCTCCTGCAGCAGTTGTCCAACAATTTGACGCCTCGCAAATGCATTTCAAACATGTGCGAATGCGGTTAGGGTGCGCTCGACCATAAGATACCCACAAATCTCTATTACTTGATATTGCTGGAGATCAGGTTTGAGTTTATAGAGCAATTTAGTAATCGATGAATTCCACGGATGGGTATGTGGTGAACTGGTTACTTCTTTGTTACATTTTCTGCACATTTTTCATTTTATTAAAATTAAATAAGAAACTGTATTTTGCGAAATATTTTAGCCAAATATGTGAATTTTGCTTCGTTTTATTCAATTACATAAATGCATTTCTTACTCGAAAAGGGAAAGTTTTGTTAAATAAAAAACTTTGGGATTTGTTGATTTTGCAGTTTATTTTGTGATGAAAAAAATGATAAGACTTCAGTGCAGAAAGTTATCGTGCGTTAATTATATTCAAGGTTCAAAAGTAATTGGCTGCACTTCAAAGAATAAGAATGATTTCTAATTGTACTTTCACATGTGAGCCGAGTTTATGAAATAATGTTTATAAACGCATTTAATTCTTTTGCAAAGCAGAGCATCGGTTTGCTTGTAGTTTTATAAGAATGGATCCAATTGATATTAAATTTTAGTTCACATAAGTTTGTTGTTGTGTAAAGAGTCTGCATATAAATTTATTATGTATTTGTGCTTGTCATTTTCTAAAAAGAAAATTCTAGGAAACAATTATTTTGAATTCATTTTTGGTAGTCTTTTCTTAGTGTAATTTGCAAAACAGATTTAAATAAACTTGCTCATATTAAAGTTTTTTGTAAAAATCCAATATAAAAAGTGTTCTTTGATCTTCCTTTATACTTTAAAATGTTACGTTACATCGCTGAAGTTAGACTTTGTTATTTGTCAGAAATACTGCAATATTGCACGTAAATATGAGATAGATTAGTATAAAGCTTAAGAATTTATTTTGACAAGGGCTGCCTTTCCCTCAATCAATTGAAGATATTCTTGAGACACTTCACAATGTTCTCATATGTCGTTTCTATGGTCCCTCCCAAATGCCGCTTCACCTTATTTATAGGGTGTGAAAAATGTATGCCGAATGCATTTTGCCAGGGGCTATAATGTTGTTGGCCTAGGCAGTCGTAAATTAAAAGTGGACATTTTAGGTAGGCTGTGAGAGGTCCTTTTCGCATTGTTTTGCGCACAACAAAAATCAGTTAACGTGTGTGTTATGTTTTGATGTGTGAGCCGGCAACGATGCAGCACATTATAAATGCAAAATTTGCACTATAATGCGCTAGACGCGATTTGGCAGCAACGCAGAAATGTTCACAATGACGAGTCCTGAGCACGGACATGATTTCAACAAAAGTTCATTCGCAGCAATTATGATGGATGATTGTTTGCATTGCTGAACATTTGTGCGGGCCCTAATATCGTTGGTATTTCGATTCTCCCTATCCAGCCGGTGTCTGTCTCTTTGTTTGATTTAAAACCCAGCCTAATGCAAAAATGCCAAAAATCACTTAGCAGAATTTCATATGGGCAGGATTCATTACTAACTTAGCCACAAATTTGAATCTGGGCCGTTGAATTTTAGCCAAGGACTATATGATGTTATTTATACATTTTAATGCATTTACTGTGTTTTGTGGTGTAATGGCTCAAGGATTATGCCTCGCTAAACACAATATTTAAATATTATACATCGCCGAAAGCAATATGCATTAGTAATTTAATTATTAATCATACGAGAATTGTACGCATGTATATCTAACAAGTAAGAATGCTCTAGTCGAGTATACCCGACTACGAAACTCCCTGTACCCACATACACATACACATACACATACCTCCTGGTTTATTATCCGATCAACTGGAAATTTGGACAATATATTAAAAGTGACCAAAGTATTATAAATGTCAAATTCCAATGCTATATCTTTAAAATCTTTAAAATGTTGGTATAAATCGAATTTCAGGGGAACGGGAGAAGATATCTGAAATTGGAAACAAACATGATCTTCGTATGGTATACTGGAACCTACATTTTAAATTCGGTGTTTCTAGCTCTTGTAGTTGCTGAGATCGATGCGTTCATACAGACGGACAGACATTCAGACAGACGGACATAGCCAAATCGAAATCTCTTTTGATACTGATGAAGAATATATATACTTTATAGGGTCGGAGATGTCTCCTTCTGCCTGTTACATACATTTGCACAGATTTAGTACCCACTTTTTATACAGTTTGTGGGTACAGGGAGTAAACATGAAAAGGACAGCAGATGTATGCCAATTATTTTCATGTACGTCTTTTCACCGAGTGTATTTTACATATCCCGGTAGCTGCATGACTAAGTGACCGAGTTAAACTCATTAGACAACTGATCTTGAGTTCGTGTCCCAATGATGGTGAAATTAAACTTTCATTATACTCTGTTCCCAATGCGAAAAGGAGTATATTGGTCTTGTGAAATGTCCGTCTGTCCAAATTATACAGGACTGGGAACAGAGTACTCTGCTATCGCGTACGTCCGACTGCAACGTTCTTGTTTTATAATTATTTCTTTGCACATGTGCACTAATACTATAAAAACAAATATCATTAATATGGTTATATTGTGTACATTCTCGTATGTATCTGTGTATAAATAAATGCATAAATAAATGCATTCAGTGAAAATTGTACATACATATTTGATCGATATTTGTGTACAATAATCAGTAATTAAGAGTAATTAGTATTAGGTAATTAGTAATTAGTAAGTAGGTAATAATCGGTGACTAGTAAAACACAATCTGCGATTTACAAAATATAACTCATTCCGTGACAATCTATGGCTCATTCCTTAAGCCATAAATTTGTAATTGGTTAATCAAGATTCGATATTGAGCACAATTTGTGTATAATCTATACCTAAAATGTAGGAATCATAAATAGATTTTTCTCCGTGTAAAAAGAACCATAAGAAGACGGAGGATTGCCACGATTGAGGAGATGACAGGATACCTCAAGCACACCAAAAAACTCTAACCATTATATATGTCAAAATACAAAATGAATAAAATTTAAAAAAAAATCCAATGTTACCCGCAAGATTTAAAAATTCACCTCATAGATAGCCAAACGTACTATATAAGAGAGCATACAGCTGGCTTGGGATTATCTAACATATCCCAAACTCAAAATCATATTTTACTAATACGACTTCCGGCTTATCTCACCTTTCGTATCATATTAAAACCTAGGCAAAGTCGTTGAGTTCCCATAATTTCTCAACTCTTACATGCTTGGCTGGCCATTATTATGAACAGCTAAAAAATCCCTTTCTGCCCTACATTTTATGTTGACAATGCTAATATTCGCTCTCCCTTTCAGAAATGGAAAGTGCGCCACGTAATGTGCAAGTGCGGCCGTTGAGCTCTTCAACGATGGTTATTACTTGGGAGCCACCAGAGACGCCCAATGGACAAGTGACCGTAAGTACCTGGCAGCAAGTACCCATATTAAACAACAGCCCGAACAGGCACACAGACTCCAGCTTCGACGCCATCTCTAACCCAGGCCAATCCAAGGGTCGACACTTTGTCACGTCGAGAGGCCATAGGCAAGGATATTGCCAAATGACGTTAGCCATGTTTGGCATTAAAACGCAGGCAGGGAACGCCAGGGCAGGCCGAGAGCAGAACGTTTAAATGCAAATGTGCGAATGAAATCAAAGCCACACTGTTAGCCAGTTTACTTCGTTTGCCCTCATGCCAGATCCTTGCTCCTTTAGGCTAGCTGGCTGGCTGGCTGCATGTGGTGCACGTTGATCGAGTAAAGTGCTAGACCACAATTGCTGTGGTCTCCATTGTTGTATGTCGTGTTGTCAGGCTTCAGCTGCAACCCTCTCGGAATGTTAAAATTATAAAGTTCGCAAATCTGAGACCACAATCCATATTTCATTCTCGGCTATCAGTTTTCCAATTGGTAGCAGTTTATGGTAGACTTAACATTTTGATACCTCAGAATACAGATTATGTGTAGAAGAGTTTGCCATGCACTTAAGTATGGAATTACAATTGAGGTTAATAAAGTGTTTGAAAAATGTGATGTAAGTTGAGTATGGCACTTATTAATACATTTGTCAATTTAAAATATATACACATTTACAATAAATAAGAGTACCCGAAGCGAAATATTAAGCAAACTTTTATTAGCAAAAGTTTTCATACAACTCATATGTTATTATTCCAGGATAACTTCAGCCTAAACTGTAGTAATGCATTCTCGTCGCGTATTTCTGAATTTAAAGACTATTGTTAGACATTTTATTTATTAACAAAAGTTTTTGTTTTCCGACATCATTTCCAGTCCATTAACTTTTGATAAATTTTGGTAAAGTTTCCTAGGTCTCTAGCCGACCTTTATGCTTTTTAATCAACTTATGTATATTTTTGGTTACCTAATAAATGATAACCACATACTTGGATACTTTTTACTATTTACTCTCTAAAGAGCATTCGAGATTCGTAATTCTTTTATGTGTCACAATCGTAAACATTTCACAAACGGCGCAGCTTTGCTGGAAATCCATATTAAAATAGATTAGTAATGCACACATACTTTCTTAATATGAAACATCTAAGCTAATCATAAATAATTGAACTCAACTCATTGGCATCTCTACTTCTTTAGGGCTACAAGGTGTACTATACGACTAACTCGAATCAACCCGAGGCCTCTTGGAACGCCCAAATGGTTGACAATAGCGAGCTGACCACTGTATCGGAGCTGACACCTCATGCCATTTACACGGTGCGAGTGCAGGCGTTCACCTCGATGGGAGCCGGTCCCATGTCCACGCCGGTGCAGGTGAAGACACAGCAAGGTGAGTGTGATGCCCAATTAATTGACATACACACACACACACACACACACACACATCTAACGTAAACTGTGTTGTTGCAAATGCGATATGGGAAATGCATCGCTGGGAGCCTTAAAACACTGCCAATGTGAATTGGTCAGCTTATGCGGCCCTTTAGAGTACACTAATTATTTAATCATAATTATACTCTGTTTCTTAGAAATTGTGTGAAAAGAAGTATTTAAGGTTTGTCCGTATGAACACGCTTTTTCCGACAACACAGAGCAAACCAATTTGGTGTTAAAGATTCTTATTTATATCAATATTTCGCACAGCTTTATAGATCGATTCAGCAAATTTAGTATGAAGACTACTAATGAATTACTTAAAAGATTTAACTACAAATATATTTGCCACGGCCACTTCCGCCGCCACAAATGAGCAAAAAAAGTAGAGTAGACATCATTCAAGAACTTCCGAACGCAACGTTCTTACCAGGTTCAAGTGGTTCTGTTGTCAATCATCACTTATGAAGTTACATATCTGGCAAATGTGTCACTTTGTACAAAGCGCGCATTCTTTAAGCTCTTCTTTTAAGTTGCAGTCATGCAATAAACAAACATTATTGTTTTCTCTTACATAAATGCCATTTATTTCATTTACTTCAAATTTCAATGCACCTACAACTGAGTGTGTCTGTGTCTGTGACTGTGTGCGTGTGCATATAGCAAATATTCATTAGATTTGACTGCTGAAGCAATTGCATTTGCAATACTTTGATATGCAGCTTTGTGGCTTGCGTAATGGGTGGTGTCGGGGGTGCTGTAAGGGACGCTGTGGGGTTTGGTGTGGCTAGCAGTTTATGGTCTGACTTATAAATTGGTTGCTCTTGCTGTTGTTGCACTGGCAGAGGTTGCCTAATGCGCTTAGCTTTGTTGGTGCCAACCTCTGGCTGTAAGTCCTTTGTATTGCTCGAGATTAGATTTGCATTCGCAATTGCATCAAAAACTGCAAATTCAAATGGCATTGATATTTTTACAGTGCTGTCATTAAGTTCTTATGAAAATAATTCAAATGGTAAACTATTTGCACAGTCTATTGAGTTAAATTTGATATTGTTGAATTCATGTTTAAATTAAAAAAGCAGAATGGTAAAAGTCTAACTGTCACAATTAAGGGCCACCATAGAAACATTGATAGTCAGATAGCTATATTAAAAGAGTTAAAATTTGGCTTACATTTTATCAGAGGTTTTACTTTATCAAAAGTGTTTTCAAATTAACAATGACTATTTAAATTGCAGTTCACTGTGAATTTATAGGTATCACAAACTATTTCTAAAATGGCAGATTATTTAAATTTTGCGGAAATATTATTTGTGTAAGTGTCAATAGTAAAAACCGCTCGAGTACACCAGTAGATAGCTCACTTAATTCTTAATTGAATGTTAGGATTTCTATACGCCATATTATTGTGTGTATGCCTAAAAGAGATCAATATATACAATTTAAGTAACAGCGATATATTTGTCCTTGTTTGGTATGTGTGTCTATTGATTATTGGATAGCCGACATGGACATATGGGAAATTCCCTTGTCCATTTTTACCTAACTTATTTCGACCCTTTCAAGTGGGGTCATATATTATTAAGGCTAGCGTGGATGAGAATACCGTTTCTTGTTGTACTAAATTCCCAAAGGGAGGGAATATCTTGAGTGTCCGTATGAACGATATTTTCGACAGTAAGAATTATTCCCATTCCTGATCTTCAAAGTCCATATAGACTATCTTAGGACATCCGCCTGAGTATAGACCCAGCCAGACTGAATATATGAATTTATTTTAAAATTCTTAAATGATGAAATGAAAATATCTCTGTCACGCCCACTTCCAACCTCGCAAAAGAGCAACATTCTTCCGAAACTAATATTCTTCAGCTACACCAATCCGATTCCTTCCAAATTGATTTGTACTTGCCTGCAACGCGTCCGAGAGGGACAGGGAGAGATAATTGTTGTCCATCGGAGAGATAAGGAAAAAGAGAGAAGGAAAAATGGCGCTGCTGGAAGCATTCTCCTGGTATATCTTTTAAATTCGAAGTTTGGGGATGAAATTTCTCATCTCAAATTTAAAGTCAAATTTTCCTAAAGTTAATTGACAATTATCTTACAATCTGAGCAGCCTTTCTTACTATCAAGAGTACAATATTGTATTGTAATTATAAATGGGTTTCATAAAATGGGTTTGACAAAAATGATTTAGATAAAAGCAGAAACACAGAAACTTCATTTAAAGCTTCCACAATTGTAATTTCTCCGAAGGGGCCTATAAATCATACAAGTACGTAAAACAGATGAGCATACAAAAGTGTTGTGGTCAAAATGTGAACAGGTCTTCGGTATAGCGATGCCATCAATATACATTTAAATATTGGTAGAGCACACATTTCAATCAATTTCATAGGCTCTGCTACATTTGTTTCCCAACAAGTTTGCATTTCGCATTGGGTGTGTGTGTGTGTGTGCGTGTGTATCTGAATGATCATATCGGAATGGGCATATAAATAAATGCCACATTGATTTGTTTGTATTTTATTTAATTTCCGTAATTTCCGTTTCATT
Source organism: Hirtodrosophila histrioides (assembly GCA_037075165.1). Lineage (NCBI taxonomy): Eukaryota > Metazoa > Arthropoda > Insecta > Diptera > Drosophilidae > Hirtodrosophila > Hirtodrosophila histrioides. Next base: position 397,922 of record JBAMCL010000055.1, read on the forward strand.
ATTACCAAACCAACCAAAACCAAACCAAATATGTGCGCACGTGGACACGTTGATATGGTGTACACGGTGCGGGGGTGCATGTACAGGTGTGCCATCACAACCGAGCAATTTCCGGGCCACTGATATCGGCGAGACCGCAGTCACATTGCAGTGGTCGAAGCCGACGCATTCCAGCGAGAATATTGTACATTATGAGCTCTACTGGAATGACACATACGCCAATCAGGATCATCACAAGTGAGTTACCCCAGCTAATTGTCCCCATAAAGTAATTGTAATTGTAATTGTATTTAACTTGTACTTTTCGCAAGGCGCATCTCGAACTCTGAGTCCTATACGCTTGATGGTTTGTATCCTGATACCCTGTACTATATCTGGCTGGCAGCACGTTCGCAACGCGGCGAGGGCGCCACCACACCGCCCATACCCGTACGCACCAAGCAATATGGTAAGTGATTAGCCTCGTTAATCCTAAGTTATGTCCCAGACAATGAACCAAAATGGGAAACTCAATTAAGCTGTAGCAGTCGTACGAGTTTCTATAGTTTAAGTACAAAACATCAAACAGAAATTTCCAATAAACAAATATACATATTTTTAACTATATATACTACATATATATATACATATATATATATTTATAACTACCTTTATAGTTATATTATATTCAATGCCTATAAACGTAGTTAATTATTCAGTTGAAACATTTTCATATACATAAATCCAGTTGTGTGTGAGTGTGTGTGACATGTTGTGTGTTATGGCTCGCACAAGGATACAGGTAAAATTTAAAGCGTGTACTTAATAATTATGTGTGTGTGCGAGAGTGTGTGTGTGTGAGTATGAAAGAGCGGTGTGTTTGAGTTGCACTTTTCTGCCTTTACTTATAATATTATATGTATATACCCAATTATATTGTATGATATGTGACTGTACTCATATTTCCTTTGCAAGCTATGATTATCAAATACTTAGTTCAGTTTATACTATATCTACACATATTTAGACTACTCCTAAATACACTTGTACAATCTACACATAGTTTATTTAAGATAATACGTAACATACATACAACAGTTTAGTTAGGCAGACTATCAAACATATATACAAAACCAAACTAGCTACAAGCCACATTCTATTCTACCTTCATCAACCAATCACAGAACTTTATAGGATGGTTCATATATCCACCTTCTGAGTTGTGTAGGATAATCGTAAAGAAGTTGATGGATGCATTCTGTCTCTGTCTCTTTTTTAGCAACTGCAGAGCTCCGAGTGAATTCAAGGCGTGAAGCATGCATCCCTTGAGACATTTAATGTCTCGTTTTTTCTTTCTTCAAAATATTTCTTTCTTTTTCTTGTTTAAAATGTGTGTCGTATGGGTAACTCGACAGCCTGGAGGTCCAAGACATCAGTGTCCACAACGGACACAGTAGTGCTGATCCTGTGCGCTTGCACTCCAACGCCTTGTTACCTGCTAAACAGGAATGTCAGGTACCCTAAGGATGGCGCATGAGAGATTTCTATTTATGGTGTGAGGTGACAGAGACTTAATAGCCGTCTGACAGTCGACATAGACTGATGTGTTCCTTGGTGTGTTCTATTTTCTGTTTCCAAAATGCCAAGATCTCAAAGATACTGCTTCAGTTGAGAACCCAAAAGCAGCTCTCTCTTGGAAACGTCGCATAGCGGTGCCTTGATTTCAATCTTCAGGCAAATTGATTTCAATTTGTCGTTTCATTTCGGATCTGTGAATTTGCAATAAAAAGTTATTTAACACAAGCAATCGGAAAATACATATTCATAGAGAACGCCAATCATTCGATGTTTCGATATAATTCTATTATAAGCCATCCAACGCTACTCTCAATCCGCTCTTTTTGTGCGAGAGGCCATTATTATTTTACCTGTTTTTTACCAGCTTTACAATGCAGAAAAATGTACATTCTGGACTGTCTCTCGATACAACATTTAACAAGCAATTCGAGTATGTTGTGTTTAAGGCTCTTAAACGCGTCGTAACAGTTTTTTGCAGAACTACGTATAGTTTTTTGTATCTTTAATCCATTAATAATAATAATTAATATTCGCTTAATAACTCTGTGATGCGTTGATGAACCAATACATAAAGAAACCCATCACAATACCCGACACTGTAAACATCACCACATGACAGTTGCTGCATACAACACCAAAGAAAACAGAAACAAATGTTATATAAATTACTATTTAATTATTTCATTAAATTTGAATGCATGAGTTGTGTTCTCAAAATGTTGAAATTCACGTATATTATTCCAAATGTGTATTATTTACATTAACATTTTGTGTTCAAGTGTTTAATTATGCAAATTGTCAGAAAAGTATCTGCAGTTTTGCTCAGCATGTCAAAATTATAATGCACTTGAACTGCAACTGCAACTGCACTGCACCAATGCACAAAAAGCCACAAACCAAAATTCCTAGAAAATTCTCTAATTCTCTCTTCGTCTAGTGTGTTCAGTAATTGATTTTGAAATACATTTTAATATAGAAGATACGCGAAGACAAATGTGGAATGGAAGTGGAAGTGCCGGCAGTATCTAGCACACTTGTATCTATCACTTTTGGTTTTCATATTTGCACGTTTTGCGTATACAAGTATGTATGATTTTGCGCATAATTAAAGTTTAAGTGGTTATAGTGGTTCCTGGCTTAACGATTGTGTTTCCAGCTGCCTGAAACTGTGCAGAAATGTTCCACAGAGAGCTGGGCAAACGTTAAGCTAAATGAGAAATGAGTTTGGCATGCGAATTATTCTGTGGACAAAATTGACTTATTTCCTTCTGCTTGTGTCTACCCTAGAGTAGTTATGAGTTATTTTAACTGTTTTGCAATTTGGTTTTGTTTTGCTACTTCGCAGCATTAATTGATATATTATAATGTTTTAGTTTATGCTTTAAATAACATACAATTAGTATAAAACGTTATTTCTGTCTAGCATAGTTTCTGCACTTGACTATTTTACAAATTACTTTTTTGTTATATATACATACAGATATTTCGACATATCTACTAGGTCAGCTAGCTTAATTTAGATTGAACTCATAGTTTAGCTTAATAATGTTTTGTGTTTGAAATTGTATTTAAATATCGCAGCCACATGGTTTATGCAAATTAAATGTTCATATACTCGTATACCATGTGTGTTTGCGTGTGTGCGTGAGCCTTAAATTGAACTTAAGCTTTAGTTGAGTATTTGTAATATATTATTTACAAAATCTATGAATGCTGCATGAAATAACGCTTGCCTTATAAATGTTTAAAGCTATTTCGTATCTTTCTCAGTGTCTCTGACTTATGTAGCTATGAAAATTTTCAGCTCAAAATCGTTACCAAAAAATATGCACAATTATTTAAGAGAAGCAGAAATCGAACTTCTCAAAACGCAATTGTTGATGGAAAGCAACATTATTTGCATAAACCATTGGATAAAGTTATGTCTTGAATATTTAATTTGAGTTTATGATTTAATATACTTACTTATATACCTACTTATATACTTATGCCTATCCATTATGTTATTTATCTTGTTTTCATGCTTTCTTTCGTTACATGTTTTTGATTTGAACATTCATTTGGTTTTTTAACGCTAATCGCTGAACGCTATAATACGTACATATCTTCACCTAATGTTGGCTAAAACGCAAACAAATCAAATCAAACAAAAAAAAAAAAACAACAACCACACAAAATACGTACCGTTCCCATCTATTATGTAATTAGTACCAGGTGCACCGCCACGCAATATCTCGGCCGTTGCGAACAGCTCCACAACGATCTCCCTTAGCTGGCTGCCTCCGCCCGCGGAGCGCTCCAATGGGCGCATCATATACTATAAGGTGCTGTTCGTGGAGGTGGGTCGCGAGGATGACGAAGCGTCCACACTCACCCTGAACATGACCCAAATAGTGCTCGACGAGCTCAAGCGCTGGACAGAGTACAAGATCTGGGTGCTGGCCGGCACCTCGGTGGGCGATGGTCCGCGCTCCCATCCGATCATAATGCGCACCCAAGAGGATGGTATGTATGCCAATGACAATCTTACCTATGCGTAAGTCTTAACTCAAATGGTATTCTATGTGATCTCATTATTTTTTTATTTCATTTTCCTTACATTTTGAATCATCCTTTACATATATTTCTGATTTATTATATTACTATTATAATTCAACGAGTTTTTGTTAAGTTTTGAGTTGAAATTTAATAACTACCTAACTTATACCTCATACTAATCAACAAATTTTGTACAATTTTTGAATTTTGATAACGAGCATACACCGCCGGAGCTGCAGGAACGCAAACTGGAGCGTTATGTTCTTGTTGTTAACTTGAATTTGACTTTTGTTGTATGTGTGTTTACCAAAAGTCCTTTTAGATATACGACTGGCAGTAAATACCATATAATTGCATACATACTTATGTATGTTTCCCAAAATCTGCAAACATATATATTTTTGAATGCAGCAATATTTATTTTATACAATTTTGTATCATTTTTCTTTTCTGTTTTTTGTAGTGTGTTTTCTTTGTTTGAACCCCTAGATTCCAAATTGTAACTAAAGAATGTTTCTCATATATACAGATAGAAATCTTCATAAAATAAAATCACTTTCAAAAGAATTTCAATCCAAATATCATCATTTTCTAAATTAATTTATACATTCTTTTCGATATAAGCCTGAGGAATCATAAATAATCATAACTCTTGCAGAATTATTGGACTATTTACAGATGCAACAGATTTTCGATAATATTTAACCGAATTTTAATATTCAATAATTATTTTGATAATTATCCTTCAAGAAATTCCCAAATGAAAATGAAAATCAAACTATCCTCTTTTTGTGGAATTTAAAAAAAACTTTAAAAATAATAAAACCAAGTCTTAAAAAATTAAATTCTGGTAATCTGAATTACTTGTATCTTCAGTTTCAGAAACATACAAATTTTGTACTACTAGGTATCATCCAAATATTCGATTTTCTGCCTTTTTCCTTTCCCATTTGTAGTGCAAATATTGACTTTCATTTCAACCTACCTTATTTGCTTTATTTGAAAATTTTCGCTCATTAATTTTTTGATTTCAACTAAAAAGAAATTTACAATAAAATTACAAAAAAAAAAATTTTTAATTGGTACTATAAAATTGCATATTTTTTGGCGCAATTTTTGACTACTTTTTTGCACTTGTATCTCTATAAAAAATCAAGAAACAACTTTTTAGCACAACTCCTATATTGTGTACTATATGCAAGATTGAATTTTTGTTATTTACTCGACTCTCAATCGTCTGAATGAAATAAAAAATGCATAATCCAAAACTGGAAAAATATAATATAAATACAATAATAACTTTTTTTGTGATATAATGCATCAATTTTTTTGTGGTAATTTGTATAGCACCCGAAAAGCGCCATGAGCTCTGTGTTTTTGTAAGCGCACCAGATATACCTACTACACATACTATTTACACACCTACTATCTACTACAAATATAATCTAAATAAATACCAAATATGATTTTTGTGAATTTAGTTAGTTGCTGTCGTTTATTTTTGCGGTTCCGTGGACCACCAAAAGGACCACATTAAATATTAAATTGATTTATTTACATAATTAAATTTATGCAATTATAAATGTAAACAAAACCCCCAACAAGCCTAAACAGGGCATAGTTCAATTCAAATTCCATATACCATACATAATGAACGTCCCCCCTATACCCATACCACCATACCCCTCCCCGACGCCCTGCCCTGTTGTGTGTGCCTATGGCAAACGATGCAAAACGTTTCACCGTATTTGTTTATGTTTTTTATTTATTTATTTATTGCTGCCCCAACCCAACCCGCCCCTTCCCGACCCATACATATATAGTACATATACTTATATTTACATACGTGTATGCATAAATATTTAATAACATTTGCAGCAGCTCGGTGTAATATTTTTGGGCTTTGTTTTTGTTTTTGGCACAACTTTTGAACTTTGGCGACCCTGCCTCCCCAACTACTCCCCAACTACTCGAAACTGTGCTGTTGTTGTTGTTGTTATTGTTATTTTTATTGTTGTTCCGTTTTTTGTTTTTTTTTGCTTATTGCTATGCAAATACGCGAGCAGCAGCAACAACATGGAAAATCCTTAAATTGATTTTCGCACAAAACTTATTTGATTTTTGTATTTAATTTGTATTCTGTTGACACATTTGATTAAGTTTTATTTGCCATCACCTGCATGTTTGCACAGTTAACACATTTGCATCTGGTTCACCATTTTTTGTCCTCGCCAGTGGGTGTCCTTTGTTTGTTTCTGACACGGCGCCCTCTGAGTTGATCCTGCCATTTGTAAAAGCAACAACGAACCAATTTTATTGTTTACTTTCTCTTTTTTTCCGCACAAATGGTTAATTTAAGAACAAACTAAATAATGCACAGTGACAAAGATATTTGACAATATACCAGTTAATCAGAATTTGTCAGAAATTAATGCAGTAGGTTGAAATGTATTAAACTGACATCAGTTATAAATTCAAAGCATAAATTCGCACAAATATTCAGAGAAAAATTATTATATTTCAAATGGCTCAACTTTTGTTTCCTAGTCATAATTTGACAGAAGCCTTGGAGATTGGTAGTCTAGAAAAAGTTAAATTTAATTGCTATAGGCTTGACCTCAATTTTAATCAAAAACTTTACCAGAATTAAAAATTGTATATTGCCTTTTTAGATGTTTTGAAAAGCAATCAGTAAAAATTGAAAATTTTAGATAACATTTACTGTTCCAAAAAAAAGAAGAGTATCTTTGGCTTGTGCAATGTCCGTCTGTCAGTCCGCATGATTACAAATTTTTGCAATAAACTATAACTTATATAGTTTAAAATCGAGTCACACAACTCTTGATATACCGTTGACCTCCTTGACAGATTTGTTTCAACCAATTTTGATACCCAAACTAGCACATTCGATATTTCCCAAAGGGGTAAAAATTGTATTAGGGACTACTGTTAAATTCCATAAAAGCTTTGGCAAAAAGATTTAATTTGTTATAGTACTTATAAAGTTTATATTCATGGGTATAAAATAACCTAAAACAAACATTAAAATTAAACAAATAAAGTGTGACCAATGATAAATTCCCAAATCATTGTATTTCCAAAATGATTTGCATTTTAGATGTAGAATATAAGGAACAAACAATAGTAAAACTGATACTCTGAATTAGAATCAGTTAAGTTTTGAACTTTGTGGTCTATAAAAAGATTATGAACTTTGGGAACTTTATTATTGGCACAACTCTCAAAATCTGCGATTTTGATTGTTTAGCAATTTATGTAGTTTTTCACTTAAGATAAGTAAGTTGTGTGCTATAGTTGTTTATACTCAACTACAGAACTGTCCAAGTTTGTTGAAAGACTTCCGTGTTTACTATCCGATCGACTTAAAATGTCGACAGTACATTAAGAGTGAGTAAAGGATGCCAAATCCCAAAGCTATTTCTTGAAAATTGTTACTGTAAAACGGTTTTAATCGAATAGCGGGGGAATGGGGGGAATATCTCGGATCCAAGATAAACTAGACCTGCGCCCGCTATACACGAATCTACATTCCAAATTTGGTGTCTCTAGCTCTTATAGTTGATCGACGCGTTCATACATATGAACGGACAGACGGACATGGCTAAATCGAAATCTCTTTTGATACTGATCAAGAATATATATACTTTATAGGGTCGGAGATGTCGCCTTCTGCCTGTTACATACATTTGCACAGGTCAAATACCCCCTTTTAACCCATTTTATGAGTACAGGGAGTAAAAATTGTCCTTGATAGCGCAAAGGGGGTGCAAAATGAATTCACATAAATGTTGTTTTCCAAACATGATCAAAAAGGCTCTTCACCTGGGAATAGCTAAAACAAAAATTGTTAGAGGAAAAGCTTGATAGAAAATTCTCGATCCTTAGTTTTTGAATTATACTCGTTTAATTAGAGCCAAATCGTTAGACTGCTTAGTTGCTTTTTCATACCGCCAGCTAAAATGAAAAAATAAAATTGTTGTTATTCTTTTGAATAGCTTAATATTTCATGTTGGCGCTTATTGCATATATTTTATTTTGAACACTTTTCCCTTTTGCCTTTTGCACAGCCACACAAAATCTAACTGCTTGTTAGCTGTTAACTTGCTTGTTCAAATATTTTCATTCTTTTTAAAGTACCACTTAATTTTGGTTTTTAAAATGGTCGACACGAAAAGCAGTGTTGGCACTCACTTAATTTAATTTGTTTAACTAAGCACAGTAAATAAAATGTAATTACTTAGCTTTAAGCACCTATGTAGCAGTACGTCTCTAGTCAGACAATGGCAACTAAGTTAAGTCCTAAGCACACTACAAGGACACCTTGATTATATATTTAAGCAAGCACAACGCAGCACAACGAAGCACCACGAAGCACCTGGAAGCACCTTGCACATTGCCAATTAGAATGTCAGTAATAAATGCCAGGTCAAAGAATACACAGTATCTATGAGTTTAATTACTTTTATTTTGTTGAAGAGATGTGTGTTATGAGCAATGCACCCAAAGCACCCCAACGTGTCTAGTCAGCACACTATTGTACTTTGCTCTATTCTTGTATATGTCATATTATATATTTTAATTGTACTCAATTTAGCACAACCAAGAGTGTATGTGTGTGTGTGTGTGTGGGTGATAGGTATCCTGCGGCTGCAGTAGTTCGCTGTTACGAGTACAACTATGCAGGAGTTTTCTTTATACTCGTACATGTATGCTACCTACCATATATTAACATATATGTATATTTTTTATTCCCTTAAATTTTATTTCGTATTCTCGTATATTTCGTTGTGATGATGCGCTTGTTAGCTGAGCTTGGCTTTCAATGCGATATGCAAATAGCACCTGTCTAAAGCTTGGGCACTTGCTTTTTTATTCTCTCCGCTCGCTGCAAATTTGTTAAGCAGGCAGCTTCCCCTTTGTGTGCAGCAGACACACACTTTCCCTTCACAAGTAACCAAAAAAAAGAAATAATAATAACAAAATAAAAGGAAAGACATGTAGAATTGTTCTCCTCGCGAGTGCTCAACCAGCAGATACCCTGAGTCGTGGATTAGATTAATGCAAGGATTACTATTCACAAAGCTTTATGATCTTATCAGATCTTAGCATTTCTGCCCAGCATAGATTATGCTGTTCGAATTTATCTCCGCTGGACAGAAATATAACTATTTCTAGATGGTAATTCGAAACATATATGTGATAATATCGTACAAAATAATACCACTGCATTTGCTAAATTAGAAATTAAAACTGGGTTTCTATTTTAAAATGCTAGCCTCTCACAGAACATTCGCATCTTACTCTCTTTGAGGAATCTTTTTCTGTGTTTTCTCTTACGTACTGCTTACTTACGTATTACTTATGAGGGGCTTACCTACTAAGGATAGAATATTTGGATAACCTAAAAATACTTTCAGCACATTTTCTTTGACAATATTTGTATATGTGAATGCTTGAAGAAATATATATTTAAATTTGCAACGGGGATATAGGAAAGCATAGTAACAGGCATTGAAATATGATTTAACAGTTGACAACTGATCTCAAATTGTTACAAAAAGTTATCTTAAAAGTCTGCCGGACTTAATATCATGTCGTTAGGAAATTTTCAGGACACATATGACTGTATTACGTAAATTTCATGAATAGTTTATAATAAACTATATCATGTTAATAGTAATCAGGATATTCTATTAAAAATCAACGTTTGGTAATCAATATTTAATTTTTTGTCACTACACGTTATCATATGTATAAATCAAAATGAAGGATTGATTGTTGATACTGGTGAAAAGCACTTTGTACTCGTATACCCTTGTTACTTATTTGATGTATATAGGGTATAAAAATGAGCTCCTCGAGCATTTGTAGCTTAGCTCAGCACGCGCTCGTTGCTTCGTTCTTTCTATTCAGGAGCACACAAAAAGACAAAAAATAAAGAGCACACTTCTAACGGTAGCATTTTAATTATTTTATATACTTTTGGTGTGCGGATGTTGTCAAATTGTGGGTGTATGTTACTGTGTGTGCATGCGACTGTGTGTGTGTTTGTGTTTGTGACCGTGTATCTGTGTGGCAGAAGTGAATGTATGCAAAATGACAAGATATAGTCAAAAGTGCAATGATGGGGTAGAGTTGACATTCCCCCCTGTACCTCTCTACCTCCGCTCCTCTGTGCATTGCTTGGTATAACACTAATGAAGCATAATTTAATATTTGTGTCGTCAGTTGCCTTTGAATAATTTGTATTATGCATTTACTTAACATTTTTAATGAATACAACTGACCGAGGAGTAACATTTGATCAACTCACATAGTAAATTATACTGTTATGAGTGTGCTGGAATTTCTAGGATGTCACAGATAGAATTTAAAGCGAACAAATTAAATTTAAGACCACACATTGTTAGATTAATATAGAAATTATATATATAATTCAAGTTACCTATAAGCAGGTCTTAAGTTCGCTTTAAGAGTTTACTTATAAGATCTAAGCGTTACAAAATACCACATCATGTTGTACAATATTTATCTTAAAACTAATTAGATGCTACAAATGCAACACATTTTTGTAGAGTATCAAAGCGGGTGTGCCAACAAATATGTACATTTTGTATAATACTATATTTATCAACTTGTGTTTCACTACTTTCCACACTATCATTTATGATTTATTTCTAAAAACCATTGCCGTAATATGCACTTAAAAACTTTTTGAAACTGTATACTGTAAACTAAAGAGCTATATCTTATATCTTTTTTCATATACTTACTATAAAAAAAAAACAAAAACCAAATATATCTTTGCTTGGCCACTCGCACCTTGCACTACTTGCTCTGTTTCGTGCACCTTTTTTTGAATGCAACTCGAAATGGAAAACTATAAAAACACAAAAATTTTGAAACCTTTTTTGATGTGAATACAAAATTATTGCGAAATTTGATTTTTGAACGCAACATTTAATGGATGGTGGTTATTATTAAAAATACAATACAATTTTTAAATCTATTTAGAGAAAAAGAGTGAGTATTTTAAATGGTTTGAGTATAATGTTTAAGAATGCCCAATAGCAAATTATATAACTATATACTAAATATATATTACTTACTTATATTATCTCCTACTATTTTTGAACTGGTCCACAATTGATGACCAATCACTAAACAATCAAATCTCTTTTGTTTTTTGACATTTTTTCTATTTCACAAACATTTTTTTGAAGCCAAAAAGTCAGCGAGGATTTTGTAAAGAGGCTCTTGACTTTTTCGCAAGAGCTAATATCTAACGTACTCGTACCTATGTATACATACATCTTTCTTGATTTCAACTATATGTTTTCAATTTTGCACACGAACAGTAAAAACTTTTTTGAATGCTTACATGTTTGTTTTTGCCCAATCGAAAGAAAATCAAACTGGAGACCAAACTGGTTCTCAGTTTGTTTCGATTGCCGAGTTTTTGTGTACATTTTTGACCTACTCTTTAAGTATATACTACTACTCTTAATAGAAAGGTATAAAATGCACTTCTTATTCACTTTTGTGCACCTACTGAGCAACCACTTACTTATATATCTATCTATAGTATCTACCGATACATATAGCACTTAAGCAGAACTATCTTTCAATTTTATATTTTGGTTTTCTAACTGTGATGTGGTGACGTTGACGTTGACTTTGGAGCTAAGTTTGTTCTGGTTTTGTATATTGCTCCTAGGGTCTAAAGCAACTTTAGCACTTAGTGTTTACCATTTAGTACAATCTATGTCTCTCTTATAAGCAACTTAGTCTTAAGGGCCCAAGAACCCAAAATTATGTATACATAACCTAAGTTAACTTTAAGTATTCGTACGTATTCGAACCGTCCTTTAAATTCTCCCTCATTGTGTATGCCTTAAACTAATCTATTGTTTCTTCGTCGCCGTCTCTAGTGCCCGGAGATCCGCAGGATGTTAAGGCCACACCACTGAATTCCACATCGATACATGTCAGCTGGAAACCGCCACTGGAAAAGGATCGCAATGGCATCATTCGTGGGTATCACATACACGTCCAAGAAATGCGCGATGAGGTAAGTTTGGAGTTTGAAAACAAACGAAGGGAAGTTGTTGTAAGGAAGCAGAAAATAAGTACAAAGGAATGTGCTTCAAGAGTCAGTATATAAAAGTCAAGTATATAAAGTCAGTCATTTGTTCGAAAAAACTTTGAATTAAAATACGGGAAGTTCTTGGATTATATTTGGCTTGCCTTTATCAACTTATCTCCAGCAATGAAGTGGCTTCTGCTCTCTTGTTTAACTATATTGACACGATTGTATAATTACTAAGCTTTCAAGCATCATATCTAATATACTATTTTGTACACCAGGGCAAGGGCTTCCTTAACGAACCCTTCAAGTTCGATGTCGTCGATACGCTTGAATACAGTGTAACTGGTCTACAACCGGATACAAAGTACTCCATTCAAGTGGCAGCATTGACCCGCAAGGGTGATGGCGATCGCAGCGTAGCGGTTATTGTAAAAACACCTGGAGGTGTGCCCATACGGCCTACGGTAAGTCTGAAGATCATGGAACGCGATCCCATTGTATCCATCGAATTGGAATGGGAGCGCCCTGCCCAGACGTATGGTGAACTGCGTGGTTATCGACTCCGCTGGGGCGTCAAAGATCAGTCGCTGAAGGAGGAAATGCTCTCTGGACCACAAATGACTAAAAAGCGCTTTAACGATCTGGAGCGCGGTGTGGAGTACGAATTCCGAGTGGCGGGCAGCAATCATATTGGCATTGGTCAGGAAACAGTTAAGATCTTCCAGACGCCGGAGGGCACCCCCGGCGGACCCCCCTCGAACATAACTGTGCGCTTCCAGACACCCGATGTAGTGTGCGTCACCTGGGATCCACCGACTCGCGATCATCGCAATGGACTGATCACACGCTACGACGTACAGTTCCACAAGAAAATCGATCACGGCTTGGGCTCCGAGCGCAATATGACACTGCGCAAAGCGGTTTTCACCAATCTGGAGGAGAACACTGAGTACATCTTTCGCGTGCGCGCCTACACCAAGCAGGGGGCGGGTCCGTTTAGCGACAAGCTGATTGTCCAAACAGAACGCGACATGGGACGTGCACCAATGTCTGTCCAGGCGGTTGCCACATCCGAGCAGACGGCGGAAATTTGGTGGGAGCCGGTTCCCAGTCGTGGCAAGCTGCTGGGCTACAAAATATTTTACACGATGACCGCTGTGGAGGATCTGGATGATTGGCAAACTAAAACGGTGGCTCTGACCGAATCGGCGGATCTTGTCAACCTTGAGAAGTTCGCTCAGTATGCCGTGGCTATTGCAGCTAGATTCCATAATGGCCTGGGACGTTTAAGCGAGAAGGTAACGGTGCGCATCAAGCCCGAGGATGTACCTCTTAATCTGCGTGCTCACGACGTCAGCACGCACTCCATGACGCTCTCCTGGTCGCCACCTATACGCCTTAACCCTGTTAACTACAAGATCAGTTTCGATGCCATGAAGGTCTTTGTCGACTCGCAGGGTTTCTCTCAATCGCAGGCAGTACACAAGCGCGAGATCATCCTAAAACACTTTGTCAAAACGCACACCATCAACGAGCTGAGCCCGTTCACTACGTACAATGTGAATGTGAGCGCCATACCCTCGGACTACTCATACAGGCCACCCACAAAGATTACGGTGACCACACAAATGGCTGCACCGCAACCCATGGTCAAGCCGGACTTCTATGGCGTGGTGAATGGCGAGGAGATTTTGGTCATATTGCCGCAGGCATCCGAAGAGTATGGACCCATCTCGCACTACTATCTAGTTGTGGTGCCGGAGGACAAGTCCAATCTGCACAAGAATCCCGATCAATTTCTTACAGACGATCTGGTGCCCGGACGCAACAAGCCGGAGCGCCCTAATGCGCCCTACATAGCTGCCAAGTTTCCCCAGCGCTCCATACCCTTCACCTTCCATCTGGGCTCGGCCGATGACTATCATAACTTCACCAATCGCAAGCTGGAGCGTGAAAAGCGCTATCGCATCTTTGTTCGCGCCGTGGTAGACACACCGCAAAAGCATCTGTACACTTCCAGCCCCTTCTCCGAATTTCTGTCGCTGGACATGCGCGAGGCGCCGCCCGGCGAACGTCCACATCGCCCTGATCCCAACTGGCCCTCAGAGCCGGAGGTTTCGGTCAATCGTAATAAGGATGAGCCTGAAATACTCTGGGTAGTCCTGCCCCTAATAGCTGCCTTTGTCATATCGACCACATTAATTGTGCTCTTCGTGGTCAGACGTCGTCGTCAGCCCTGCAAAACACCCGATCAGGCGGCGGTAACGCGCCCATTAATGGCCGCCGATCTGGGTGCCGGACCCACACCCAGCGATCCCGTGGACATGCGCCGACTGAACTTTCAAACACCCGGCATGATCTCGCATCCGCCCATACCAATCTCCGAGTTTGCCAATCACATTGAGCGCCTCAAGTCGAACGACAATCAGAAGTTCTCGCAGGAGTACGAGAGCATTGAACCCGGCCAACAATTCACCTGGGACAACTCCAACTATGAGCACAACAAGTCCAAGAATCGCTATGCCAATGTCACCGCCTATGATCATTCGCGTGTGCAGCTGCCGCCCCAGGAGGGTGTCCTCGGATCGGACTACATCAATGCCAATTACTGTGATGGCTATCGCAAGCACAATGCCTACGTGGCTACCCAGGGACCACTGCAAGAGACTTTTGCGGACTTCTGGCGCATGTGCTGGGAGCTGAAAACGGCGACAATTGTGATGATGACCCGCCTCGAGGAGCGCACGCGCATCAAGTGCGATCAGTACTGGCCTTCTCGCGGCACTGAGACCTATGGTCAGATATTTGTTACCATCACCGAGACTCAGGAGCTTGCCACTTACAGCATCAGGACGTTCCAGCTCTGCCGACAGGGCTTCAATGATCGACGCGAGATCAAGCAGCTGCAGTTTACGGCCTGGCCCGATCACGGTGTGCCCGATCATCCTGCGCCCTTCCTGCAGTTCCTGCGCCGTTGTCGCGCTCTAACACCGCCCGAGTCTGGCCCGGTTGTGGTGCACTGTTCGGCAGGTGTGGGCCGCACTGGCTGCTACATTGTTATCGATTCGATGCTGGAGCGCATGAAGCACGAAAAGATCATTGACATCTATGGGCATGTGACGTGCCTGCGCGCCCAACGGAACTACATGGTGCAAACGGAGGACCAGTACATCTTTATACACGATGCCATACTAGAGGCCATCATCTGTGGCCTCACCGAGGTGGCCGCTCGCAAGCTGCACTCCCATTTGCAAAAACTGCTCACCACCGAGCCAGGCGAGAGCATTTCAGGCATGGAGGTGGAGTTCAAGAAGCTATCTAATGTCAAAATGGACTCTTCCAAGTTTGTTACCGCCAATCTGGCCTGCAATAAGCACAAGAATCGCCTGGTGCACATTCTACCCTACGAATCGAGTCGTGTCTACCTGACGCCCATACACGGCATTGAGGGCAGCGACTATGTCAATGCCAGCTTCATCGATGGCTATCGCTATCGTTCGGCCTACATTGCGGCTCAAGGACCCGTGCAGGATACTGCCGAGGACTTTTGGCGCATGCTCTGGGAGCACAACTCCACCATTGTCGTCATGTTGACCAAGCTCAAGGAAATGGGCAGGGTAAGTAACCCAACTCCCTTACTCCCACTGAATCGTCTAACAGTATTACTCTTGCAGGAGAAGTGTTTCCAGTACTGGCCACACGAACGCTCCGTGCGCTATCAGTATTATGTTGTGGATCCCATTGCCGAGTACAATATGCCACAGTACAAGCTCCGTGAGTTCAAGGTGAGTTCCCTAATGCACTCAAGTTATATAATTATATGCCTAGTTAGACTAGACTAACAAACGAAGCTACCTAGGCAGACAAATTTGCGCTCTGATCCTAAACTTTACGTACAATATAACTTAATCAACTATTTTGCTAACTGAGTCTCTCTATACACACCAGGTAACCGATGCTCGTGATGGCTCTTCACGCACAGTGCGCCAATTTCAGTTTATCGACTGGCCTGAGCAGGGCGTTCCCAAGTCTGGTGACGGCTTCATTGATTTCATTGGACAAGTGCATAAGACCAAGGAGCAGTTTGGACAGGATGGGCCCATAACGGTGCACTGCTCGGCGGGTGTTGGACGCACTGGAGTCTTTATCACGCTGAGCATTGTTCTGGAGCGTATGCAATACGAGGGCGTGCTAGATGTGTTCCAAACGGTGCGAATTTTACGCTCCCAGCGACCCGCAATGGTGCAGACTGAGGTAAGTGACTGTGCAAGTGAATCCTTGAAACTATAATAACCACTTATACGGCTTTAATTTACAGGATCAATATCATTTTTGCTATCGCGCTGCTTTGGAGTATTTGGGCTCGTTCGACAACTATGCAAACTGAGCGAGTGGACGAGTTGGAGCTCAGACTACAGAGCAAAAACCTTAACAACATTAAGTTCATGTTGCATGTTGCATATCGTTCTCAACTGTACGCATATATACGCATTTACGATATACACGGATACCTTAACTTTAAAGTATTATAGCCAGATACTGCCCAAATACTTACTAGTTATATACGAATTTGTACGTTTCAAGTCTAATTTATCGTCCGCATTTTGATTAGTTGTCTTTTTGCCTCGGTCTTTTTCTGCGTTTGATTATTAATAATGTGAACTCAAAAAGACTGTTACAAGTTTAATTATCAGTAATTTACAGATGCATACATATGTATATATATGATAAATTTGTATATATGGATATGTATGTGCATACAGTTTTTGCTCTTACTAATCAAAGTAGTCAATCAACTTGTTGTTGTGTGGGGCCATCTCGCAAGGGACGACCCACTGGTAACCTATACATATTTTAACTAAGGACTTGGTAGCTATTAATATTACCGCCTAAACGAATCTCGAAACAACATAAGAGTCAAGTAGTTGCCATTTGAACATAATGCATACTCGAGGGAAGAATGAATCCAATTATCAATACATTCTAAACATCTGTGTATGTGTACAACAATCAATCAAATACTTATATATAAAATATGTTAATGCGTTTTTATACATTTTTAAAAGTCCGCTTAGGTTATATACTCTTCTAACGCAAATATGTAAACCGTGCAATTAGTCAAAAGTCTTGTGTAGTGAATATCTTGTAAGGCAGCTATTTTTAGTTAGTTTTTAGATTTAGTTATCAGACATGTTTTAATTTTATGACGTTACCGAAGTAAGGTAAATAACGAAGAGGGCTGTCCAAATTGTAAAGCGTTCTCTTGTTTGCCAATTTTTTATTATTTCTTTGTTTATTTTGATCCTAGTTAGGGCTTACTTACTTACTTACATACATACACATGTAAGCATACATCTATATGAAATTTTGTGTTATATCCTTCCCATTTCTGAGATTAATCCTTTTTTTTCCATCCGAGCCTTAATCCTGCCTTATTTTTATTACGCGCGTCCCTATTTTACTTTGTTTTTGATTGCATTCATGTATATACCAGAACCCATCCAGCTATATGAGTAATTAGAATCCTAAAGCTAGAAAATTATGGTACCTAAAGTGTATGAAGCAACAGCATAGATAATAACCAAGCAAATAGACATAATGAACTAATAAGATAATTGTAGATATGTATTGTAGAATATTTATATAATACGAGTATATAACACATACTTATACTTATAACGCTACACCACATATGGCATTATGATATAAGGAATATAATAATGTATATACATAATTGATATGCTGATCGATTATTTAAATCGGCCTAGTATATACAAAAGTCGTTAGCAAGCAAATACATAAAAGCAAAACTAAATTATTAGTCGAACACATGTTAAACAACAATAATAATTCGTATGTACACTAACAAATATGCATTATAGATATAAACCATACATAAGTATTTGTTATAACAAGCAAGTTTAGCGAGTTGCCCACAAAAGAATTGGATAAGTTAGGCCATAGTAAATTGACAAGTTGGCGAATGCCAGGACCCGGCAGAGGGCGTATTTGGAAAAAATAATAATAAAATTATCGCGATTACGATAGCAACAATAGATGTCTAGATAATGGTAACCACCACAGCGTTGCAAGCATATTTAGCATACTATATAAATGAATTAAAAATCTATATTGTATATTACACAAATTTGTCGGCTTGTCAAATTTTGTTAATATATAAATTGTTTAATATATATTTTATCAATAGTCAGATATAAACAATTTTAATGGTACATAGAGAACCCTAAAAATAATCGAGCAAGCGATGAGCGATAGAATCGTATTTCATAAACATATTGTTTAAATAAGAAGCAAATTACGTTAAACATTACCATATGTATCAGATATATAATTTTCAAAAATTGAAAAACCAATGAACATGAATATTAAAGACAAAATAAATGACATATTATAAAAATATATTTCTGTTTATATTTACATTCTAATTTAAACGCAAATCCTTCCAGCAGGCTTACAAAAAGAATGCTAACAAATAGTTGACAGAATAATAGCAGCATGAGATCAGATCGTTAACAGCAAATTAACATACGTGTTAAAAACAAATTAACGTTATGTTTACCATCCGTTAGCATTCTTTTATTATTCGGCTAACCATCTGTTATTATTCTGTTAACAGGCTGTAAGCCGAGCCAATGTTAAATTCAGAAACTGTTACACTAATCAGAAACTGTTATACTAGTTAGCGACCATCTGATAATTTCTGTTCGCCTGGTATTTAAGGCATTTAAAGCCTTACAAATTGAATCTCCCGAGCTTGGCAAGTGCACAAATATCAATTGGAAAAATCGGTGAGATACTGGAAATTTATGAATCCCAGTCGATAGTCCACAGTCCTACGAAAGTATAAAAAGTTATGTCTCTCCAAAATTCTTCAGAATAAGCCGACTTATAATTAAAACAATGCCGCTAGATTATTTGCTTAAGGCAACAAATTACAAATATGAAAAGCTAGCCGGTAACACACCAGCGTTGCCTCTCAAAATATTTAGAATTAAAATGTATTAAGTCGAATTTGATTGCATTTGTGAATCTTATCCATCGCCAAAGAGCTCAATCGGAGTTGATGTCCACTCCGTCGCATGGTCGCCGCACACTTCCATATAGAGAACGAGTCCTACATCTATGGCCATCCGCAGGTGACCATATTTATGTATCATTCATGCAAAAAAACAATAATGGTTATTATTATTTGACGTGTTTTGGAAAAATCTTGAAATTTATGTATATTGCAAAAGCCTACGCTTACCAAAAAAAAAGGACTTATCCTGTCAAAGCCGGATATATAACCCAAAGGGCGAATATCCTTAAAGGAGCTGAGAAATAAGGACTTTTCAGTATACAGAAAATTAGCGATATCTCGGCCGAATCCTTGCGTATCCTGACGAGTCCTGTGTCAAACAACTTGGCCTTACCAGGGCTACCAACTGGCCAAAGGACATTAAGTTCGTCCTTGTAGTTCCCAAGTTATCGAGTTTTTTTTTTTTTTGTTTTTTTTTAATTATTAAAGGTTTATTTAACATATATAGCCTCCTGTTACTATTATTAATAACTTATACTATAGTGTATCAAAATTTCAACATAATATGTACATATATTATATACTTAACTCTATACAAGAGGGTGAATTAGTAAGGTAGAAACAGTATATCAA
Organism: Hirtodrosophila histrioides; assembly: GCA_037075165.1. NCBI lineage: Eukaryota > Metazoa > Arthropoda > Insecta > Diptera > Drosophilidae > Hirtodrosophila > Hirtodrosophila histrioides. Next base: position 417,799 of record JBAMCL010000055.1, read on the forward strand.
AATTTATTAAATTGTTAGGTTTGGTAGGTCATTTGGGTGAATCCTCTGGAGTCTCCTTCTCGCCCTCACTCCGTGAATACGTCTCCTTCTCAGCAGCCTTTGCGCCAGCTGGTTTGGATGGTTTCCGAGCTTATACAGATATGCAGCCGCTTGGCGGTTGATGACATCTCCGATTTTCGGTATCTTGAGCTCTTTTTCGATGTCTCTATTGCGTATATACCAAGCCGCACCAGACATTCTTCGCAAAATTTGGGACTGTGCTACACGTATTTTGTCGAGGTTTGATTTTGATGCTTTGCCATATACCTGTATACCATATCTCCAGATGGGCGCCAGAATTACTTTGTAGATGTTCGCCTTATTGGTAAGCGATAGCTTATTTCTCGCATTAAGGAGCCAAGCCATGATTCTCGCTTTTGCCTTAAGGCGCCCAGTTACCTCAGTTATGTGGCGCTGGAATGTTAGCCGCTTGTCCAGAGTGACGCCAAGGTATTTATGGGCATCCTTGTGGGCTAAGAGTTCTCCGTGTATGAAGACTCCAGGAGAGGTGCCTTTTCTAAGTGTATACGTTGTTGATACACATTTATCGGGGTTTATGGCAATGTTCCATCGGCAGGCCCAGTTTTCGAACTTTTTTAGGTAGATCTGGAGTTGATCTGTGGCGGTATAGACGCATTTGTCCCTGGCCATAACCGCAGTGTCATCCGCAAAGGTGGCGACAAGCAAGTTGTTGGGATCAGGCATTGGCATATTGTGGGTAGAAGGCATGTCATGCGTATACAGGCTGTAGAGAGTTGGCCCCAATACGCTACCCTGTGGTACACCAGCTCTGACTCTCTTTGATTGAGACGACAGCCCATCCTGAACGACTTTAAAGGAGCGCTCGTGAAGGAAACTCTTGACGATTAGGTAGAGCTGTGGGTTGAGAATTCCTTTAAGCTTATGCAGAAGTCCTGCATGCCACACTCTGTCAAAAGCTTGCTCGATATCCAAGTAAGCTCCAACGACATACTCCTTTCCGTGAAATCCCTCTAGAGCAAAGTTTACAACTCGATGGAGCTGCTCTGGCGTACCGTGCCGGAGCCTGAAACCAAATTGAAACTTCGGGATTGCCTTTTTGACCGCTCTGGTTTCAAGAATTCTTTTTAGGATACACCTCTCCAATATCTTGCCAAATGCTGGCAAAAGACTTATTGGGCGATACGAGTCCAATTCATCTGCTGGTTTCCCACTTTTGTGCAGCATGATGATGTTAGCCTTCTTCCAGGCGCCTGGGAAGTGCCCGAGTCGAAGAGCAGAGTTGAAAATCAGTAGGAGGAATAGCAAAGCTCTGCGAGGGAGCAGCTTGATGGAGCGATTATCAAACAGGTCCTCGCCTGGAGCCTTGCCATTGCGAAGTCCTTTGATTATATTTTCCACTTCAGTAAGGCTGATAGGGACTACTGGAAGGGCCATCTGCAGGGGAGCTTCTAGGGATTCAGCAACCAGCTGTACTCTTCTTATCGACGCTGTCTCAAACGGTTGGAATCGTTCCTCCAAATTCTTCGCAAACGCTTCGACTCTGTCTTGAGGGGATCTTGCCCAAGAACCATCAGGGTTTCGAACTGGAAACTTCGGCGCAACTTGCCTCTTGAACCTGCTCGTAAGCTTCCAGAGCGCAAACTTCGAGTTTTCATCGGGGGTAGCTTTTTCCAGTAAGGCGTCTGTGGCTTCTCTTTTTAATATGGCTAGTACCTTTCTCACCCTGTTAGAGATCCTGCCGTAAAGTCTTTTGATCGCTGGGTCGTTGGTCCTGATGAACTCGCGTCTAAGGCGTTTCATAAGTGTTAGAAGACCTATAGCTTCCGGAGAGAGGGTGAAGCTGTTGCGCGCGTTGTTGTAGGGAGTTGAACCTGTTCGAGCCGCAATATGGGCTGCTTCTTTGGCCTTTTTAATAAATGTGTCGACAGCTTTATCGACATCCTCCGCCGTGCTTAACTCCGTATTGAGGTTAAAAGCATTGTTCAGCTCCTCTTGGAAAAGTCTAATATTGGCACCAGGGGGAACAAGCCTCGTCATTGGAGTAGTACGCTGAGGCGACATTGATAGAGAAGCAACCAAGGGCAAGTGATCTGATGTTAATTCGTACTCTTCCCGCACCGTTAGCAGACTGTTAGCTATACCCTTGTATATATAAAAGTCAATGCATGTGGGTGTATCTCTCCTGTTATATGGGTAGTAAGTGGGCCTGCCAGTGGCTAGTACTTGAGTTGCGCGGCAGGTAAGCGCGTCATGTAAGGCAGTCCCTCTAGCGTTTGCTATCAAGCTACCCCAGAGCTGATGCTTGGCGTTGAAGTCGCCCCCAACGATAAATTTTTGACCAAGTTGATCCAGCTGTCTGTTAAACTCCAAGGCAGACCTGGTGGCAGGTACGTTGCGGCTACCGCGATTTCGCCCAAATTTGTGTATACCATTACAGCTGCCAGCTGTACGTGGGTAGTCGTGATCGATTGAATGTGATAGTGTACTAACCCCTGCCTGACTAACACACATGCTCCTCCTCTTGGGCGGCCTCCAGGGTGATCTGCTCGATAGCAAGTGTACCCTAGCATATTGAAGTAGGAGCCAGCGTGTAAGAAGGTCTCTGAGATAAGCATGATATCAATTTCATGGTTACTCAGAAACACTTTGAGCTCGTTAGCATTTGGGGTGATACTACGAGCGTTCCAGGTACCGAGGCGCAGCACAGAAGCCATTATTTGCGCTGATTCCACGGCTTGGAACCTCTGAGCTCCTTGATCTCCTGAAGTAGCTCAGCGATGGTTTTCTGGAGGCCTGCTATGGTTTGCTGCATTGAAATGATGATTTGTGCTAGTGAGCCATCAATTGCCGTTTGATGATGATGCTGCGGTTGGGGTGACTGGTAGCTTGTATTAGGGGAAGAACCCCGCTGCTCATGTGAATTATTTGTTTCAAATCCTGTGCTCTGTTGCCCAGTTCTTGACGCGTCTGCATACGAGAGGCCCTGCCGCAGGATTGCAGTTGGAATAACTTGCTGGTTGTTGATGCGAGGGTGCTGAGAAGAACCTTTGCGGCTTATGGGGCCTGTGTTGATTCCAGTTTTACGGGTTTTGAGCCATTGCACATATATTCTGCAGCCCTTAAGGGTTGCCTCGTGGTTTCCATGACAATTGACACACTCCAGGTCGTCAGAGGTCTTTGCCTGGCACTGACTGAAACCAGTCCAGTGAGGCTTGCTGCATCTACCACATCTGGGCTCCTTGGTGCAATAATTTTTTGTGTGGTCAAAGCCAAAGCATCGGTAGCATTGGCGCATGTCAATATTTTTCCTCGGCATCTCCACACTAACCCTTTGCCGGCCGACTTTGATGACGTTTAGTGCTTCCCGGTTATTATTGGCCTTTTTGAGATCTATAAACCAAACGTTTTGGCCAGGAACTACACGTGGGTCAATTTCAGAGGAGTCTTCAAGCTGTGACTTGGGCTTTGGATTATATGTATTCACCACAGTATGACCTTGAGAGGTGAATGCAGTTACAATTTGCTCGATAGGAGTAGAGGCAGCCAAGTTGCATACCACCACTCTAAAGGGTCTGTCTTCAGGGAGGCAGAAGTGCGTATACTGAAGATTTACTTCGGAAAGTTTTTTTGTGATGGCTCTGTAAGCATCAGAGTCACGAGCGTAAATGCGCAGGTTACCATTACGAGCAACTTTGAGCTCGTATGAGTCGGATGGTACCGCCGTGTCAAGGTAACTCTCCAAGGCTGGTACATCAGTAACAGACAGTACCGTGATTTGGCTAGGCCTTGGCGGCTTCTTTGCCACTGGAGGTTGAGACTGCCGTGTCCTCTCTTTGTCAGTTTCGACCTGAAGCACTTCCATGTCGATGTTGTCTGTTTCGACCAGAATATCTTCCATGACAATGTTATCGTTAGCTTGGCAATCTTCTTGGTCAGCAAGAACAGCAAACTGATTTTCTGGTGTAAGTGATGGTCTTTTATTCGCAGACTTTTTGGGTGACCCTGATGGCCTTCTCTTTTTAGACGGGATCTTCTGCCAGGTGACTGAGGCCGGCTGGAATTCAGAAAATGCTACACTTTTAGCATGTGGTTGTAAAGAGCAACTTATACCAATTGGCTGCTGTCTTAGCGTGGTTGTTTCAAGTCGTTAGCATGAACTGCTAACCATTATTGGCAGATTGCCAAATGTATAAGCTCCTCCAGTTGAGCAAGTGGTCGTAACACAAGCGGCTGAAGTCGACGCTACCGAAAATGTGACTGCCGATGTGGTGGGAACAACAGTGGCTTCCCCTACATAACCAGAGGCGGCATGTGAGGTACCTTGTTCGGCAAGGTCTCCCATTAATTGTGATCTCAACTCAGCAGGTGTTCGACCTGCTATTTCGTTCATTTTCTAAAAGTCTATAAACCGACTGTGCTGGTTCTGCTCCTCTGTAGGCTGACGTACAGTTAAGTGATTGTTATTCATTGTCATTTATTATTTTTGATCACTCAAATATTAAAATTGCAAAAAAAACACGGCAAAATAATAAAAAAAAGAACAGATAAAAATTGCTTATAAGCAGAGTTTGACTACCCCCCTTTTGCGACTGTGCGCGGGTTGAGGGGAATGTCTTGCCCGAAGGGCAGCGAATGCAGTTACACCACACTTCACTTAATGTTCTTTGTTTTTGTCCAATTGCCGACACCGCACGGAGCGGGGCCCGAAAGTTATGCACACAAGAGAAGGCCCCGCTTGAAGCAGAATAGAAAAACAATTTTGCGTAAGCGCGACACAACCGATTTCTATGAAAGCAGATTAGCGACTGAAGTTATCGAGGATCTTGTATTTTGGGCACGATTCCTTTCGCCCCCGGACTGAAAATTTCCAAGTCGATGGTCCTTAGATGACCCCATAATCCTTGAATGCCAATCGATAGAGTAGGTCCTTACGATCCTAACGCACAAGGTCATTTTAAAATCTGCAAGGATATGGCTGAATAGGAGCTAGTAGAAAACAGTAGTACTACTATGTGCAGAAATTTAAAATTTTGTTGCATCTTTTGGGCTGCTGATCTTAAGCTGGATAATCTTGCGGCATATTTATAGCTATAGCTCGGCCAAATCCTGAAGGATTTCAAAAACCCATACATTTCTGAACTCGTAGGAATCAGGACTCGGTTTTCAGGACCTTTGTGAAAAAAACACTTCACTTTTTTGCAAAGGGGTAGGTCAGAAAAAGGACCAAAAAACACAAGATCACCTGTAACTCTGTCATTTCAAGGACGATTTTGATATCCTTTGGCATAAAGATAGAACCTTTCCTGTCAAATCGGGAAATATAACCCAAAGGACGAATATCCTTAAAGGAGCTGAGAAATAAGGACTTTTCTGTATACAGAAAATTAGCGATATCTCGGCCGAATCCTTGCGTATCCTGACGAGTCCTGTGTCAAACAACTTGGCTTTACCAGGGCTACCAACTGGCCAAAGGACATTAAGTTCGTCCTTGTAGTTCCCAAGTTATCGAGGATCTTGTATTTTGGGCACGATTCCTTTCGCCCCCGGACTGAAAATTTCCAAGTCGATGGTCCTTAGATGACCCCATAATCCTTGAATGCCAATCGATAGAGTAGGTCCTTACGATCCTAACGCACAAGGTCCTTTTAAAATCTGCAAGGATATGGCTGAATGGGAGCTAGTAGAAAACAGTACCATTTGTGCAGAAGGTCTAAATATTAATTGTATTTTGGGCACGATTCCTTCCGCCACTTACCACTTCCACTTACCGTCAATTATCCAATTTTCCAAAGTCCCACCTCAGTATGCCCTTTCATCATAGCTGGACCTTTCTGTGAAATTCCAGCACTCTATCTATTACAGTTTTGGCTGTGTGTTGATTATGAATCAGTGGGTCAGTCAGGAAGAAGTCTTTTATGAGAATGAAAATGTCTTTGAAAAAAAACAAAAAAATGTCACACATTTGTCCTTGACTTCCATTTCCCGCCCGTGGCGACGCGGAGTAGATTAAAACTTTCCAACTGTTTTCCGCCCGTTGTATTGTCCGCAAAAACCGAGGTTTTTGTTTTTATATTTGGAAATTAGTATGAAGCCACGTGCTTTTTTCAAAACCGGTAGCACATGTGACAAATTATTTAATGTAAGATGCTTTGAAAATTAGATTCAAAATAGTTGATTGATAAACAGAAGTTTGAAAATGAGTTTGAAGTCAATCGGACGATAATCAAAAAAGTTTCATACAACACTTTTCCCCGAATTTTCCCACGTTTGGGGTAGATTTTCCAATATCTTTGGAGATCGCACTTATTATGTGTTAAGGTAGATCCATGAAAATGAATTTGAAGCCAATCACATAAAAGTTAAAAATGCAGACTGCTAGAGTTTTCCACAAATGTTCCGAGCATGGGACTGAACTTCCCACAATCGGTGATACACGTGTCGAATTATTTATTATGGATAGCTTTAAAAATGAGTTTGAAGCCAATCGGACGATTATCAAAAAAGTTTCATACAAGAGATTTCCACGAATTTTCCAACTTTTGTGGTAGATTTTCCAAAATCTTTGACAACCGTGCCTACAATTTTTTCCCAAAGAACCTTGAAAATGTCAAATGCCAGAGTTTTCACCGATTTTCCGACCATAGGGCTGAATTTATGCGAAGGGCTTTGTAAATTAATTTGAAGGTGATCGGACCAAAATTAGACTTTCGCCCATACAACTTTGAGACCCCCATTTTCCGCCCATGGGGGTGGACTTTCCGAAATCGATGAAATATGTGCCAAATAAATTTTTGTTTAGATCCTTGAAAATGCGTTTAAAGCCGATTGGATGGTAAACAAAAAAGTTTCATACAACAGTTTTCCGCAATTTTCCACGCTTGTGGGTGGAATTTTCCAAAATCCCGTCTTAGGGTGCACTTTCATCATAGATGGAACCTATTGCGAACATTTCAGCATCCTAGCTCTTACGGTTTGGGCTGTGCGATGATTGCCAAACTCTTTTATATATATAGATAAAAATTGGAGGCACGAGGAGAGTAACTTTTCAGAAAAATTCCTTCCATTTAGCACCAAAAATTTAAAAAGAAGTCAATGGCCGTCAATGAAAATTTTATTTTCATTTTAGCGTCTTATAATAGAGTTTTCAGTTTTCCATTTCCAATGCGTTACCAGTACAAGACCAGTCTGTCAACATTCACATACGCACAGTTTATGCAGCAGTACTAACAAAGATATAACAAACACCGATGAAAATATTTGACAAAATCCGAAGTAGCTCCAATTGGTTGTACCCTAGCAGGGGGTATTATAATTTTATCTCGAAATGTGTAATGGACTGAAGGAGACGTTTCCGACCCAACAAAGTATACATATTCGGAATCAGCATGAATAACCGAGTCGATATAGCGATGTTCGTCTAAAACTAATCTCTCAGTTTTAAAGGTATCGTAATGAAACACATGGCACAGACCCCTTGGCGCAGGCAGTACATATATCGGAACCGGCCGAATCGAACCACTATAACATATAGCTGTCATAGAAATGATCGGTTGACTACTATGTATTTGTATGAAAAACTTTTTGTTTATAAATGTATAGTCCCCAAAATTTCCCAAATAGAGTCTCTAGAGAGTTTATACAATCTGACCAAATCTGGTCAAAATTGGATCACTATATCACTATATCAAACTTTTTGTTTATAAAAATATTTCATCCAAACTTAGTGAGAATTTGATTATACTTCATATAGTTTCCTAAAATTTCATACAAAATTAAGTTTTGTATAAAATTAATTCCTGCTAGGGTATATAGCTTCGGCACTTCGAAGATAGCCGTCCTTTCCTGTTAAGTTTTAATTTCATCAATTTAATAAAAATTGGTGAAAATTTATTTGGATCTAAACATAATACAATACCTACCTTAATAGAAAAACGTTTATAACAAAAATGTAAAATTAAAGTAGCAATGTCTAAAAAAAAACATCTAACTAACGTCCTAAGAGTCAACATCTTGTTCCTTGATAGCTTGGTTCATCTCAGACAATATGTTTAAGGGATCCTCGCTGCGCAAGTAACCATTGTGTTCCGGATGCGACTCGAAGACGACTTCGCCACGTATCACACGAACTCGCGGTCCATGTGCACGCGCTGTGAACTTGACCTTGCCGCATGTGTCAGGTCGGAGACGGCGATGGGCTCGCAATCCACTGACAACCACAAAATTCTTGTCACAGCCGTAGCACTTGTAGCGCTTCATGCCAATGTGTCGCGACAAATGCGAGATGAGCGTTTCGCGATGTGTAAAATCCAGCGAGCAAACCTAAAAGCAACCACAAGAAAATGATTATGGGATTATCTGGTGGGATTATTCAATTGTCGCATACCTTGCATTTGAATGGCTTTTCGCCCGTGTGCCTGCGCTGATGTACACGTACCTGGCCTGGCGTCCGAAAGCGTTTTTCACAGAAATTGCATTTATGCGGCAGCTCGCCGGTGTGTATCATCTTGTGAATGCGTAAGGCACCCACTGTGGTAAAGCACTTTGAGCAATCCTCGCATTGATATTGGGCGAGTCGTGGTGAAGCACGAGTGTGTTTAGTAGGGCTTTTCGCTCTTGGGAATGAGGCAGCAGGAGCTGTAGTCGCTGGAACTGGTGCAATAGCGGCAGGCATTTCAGGAGCTTCAGGAGCAGGAGCTACAACTACAGGAGTTGCGGAAACTTCACGCTTCACAGGAGCTGCCACAGCAGGAGCTTCAACTGCAGGAGATGGCACTGCAGGCAATGGCACCAAAATATCTGGGGCATCTGGCATCTTAAGACCTATCGCTGCTGAAGTAACCGAATCTGACGTTGAGTCAGTTTCACTTGTGACCTCTGGCGATGACCCAAATATTTCTGAAAAATAATTAGTAAATAAGGATGCACTGAGAAACGTGTACAAAACTAATACTTACTCCTGTAAGCCTTAACCCCCACTTCCATGTGTTCCAAATCCGCAGTCGCATAGCTGTGTACGAGTGTCAAATGGTTGACAAATGCCAAAAACTGTTCGTAGCATCGCGCACATTTGGGGCACTCCCAGTGAAAGCGATGATCGGGATATGTGTAACGTAATTCGCGCACCCTGGCATTGCTCACCTTTGTGGGCGGCAGCTTGAGAACCTCGAGCTGCATGGGCAGCGCGCTATGGTTGGGTTTCTTTACCGATTGCAGCACGCTGCCCGGTAGTGGCAATGTCTGCTCTATGTTGCGAATTTGATTCTGAAACTCCGCAATGATCTTACGAGACTCTGGCAAACTCTCAAACAAACTTAGCGCATTAAAGTAAGCATTTCGATTCACTGGAACTGATGGCGCTGCTTGTGTGGGCGTTTCTGTTGAGGTTGGCACTGTGTTTGATATATTAGGAGCTAATTGACCCGAGGATATCGACATTGTGCTGGGCAACGTGATAATCTTACTGCCAATTGTGCAGCTGTTGGTGTTCACGCTCGTCGTGGTCGGCGGTATCTTAATTATTTTGGTGTTTGGCGGCAGTTTGATCAGCATGCAGTTGCTGGGCAACACTTTCAAAATATTGTCTGTTATGTCTGCTTTGATTTTGGGCGCCTGCTCAAATTTCTTCTTCAAAACACTCTGCTGGTTCGAGCTCTTTGGCTTTAAAATATTTGGTCGCTTGGGCGATGGAACTGGCACAACTGGAAAATAATAACAAATTTAAATTAATAAAAACTCTTATCTGCAAGTAATAGATGTTAGAACACAATTATTATGTCAGGATAAAGTACGTTTCTAACAGCGGAACCTTATCAATGAAACGACAACGAAAATGTTATCTTCGCCCATACTTTGATCCGTCATTTTCCACGCACGCAAATATATACATACATTCAAATATATTACATTGAAATAGGCGCTTACAACCGTGTCGATCTAGCCATGTCCGTCTGTCTGTTTATATGCAAACTAGTCGTATCAGTTTAAAATATATCTTAATGAAACTTGACACAGATGCTATTTTTACTTTGATGGAGACCGTGCATACATAGTATGTCGGAACCTGACCGCATCGAATTTCTATTTATTTAGCTGCGATACAAATAATGTGGCACTTATAAAGCGCACTTATAAGTTGCTCCCTGTACCCATAAACTGGGGAAAAAGAGGGTACTGAATATGTGCAAATGTATGTAACAGTCGGAAGGAGACATCTTCGACCCTACTAAGTATATATATTCTTGCGCTGTATCAAAACAGATTTGCCATGTCCGTCTATCTATCCGTCTGTCCGTCTGTATGAACGCGTCGATCTCAGCCACTATAAGAACTAGAGACACAAAATTTGGAATGTAGGTTCCTGTATACCATACGCAAATCAAGTCTGTTTCCAATTTCCGATATCTCTCCCCGTTCCCCCGCAATTCGATAAAAACGTTCTATACCAGCAATTTTAAAGATATATCTTTGGGATTGGGCATGTATAATACTTTGGTTTATTACTCGGATGATAAACACGAAAGTTATTCACGAAAGTAGATTCAGTGCTGCAACGCGAGGGGAAGAAGCAGTATAGCTACCACTTAAAATGAATCGCTTGCGCTGTGTGTGATCGGAAATTTTTAGTACAGAGAGTCTTGTAGTCGGGTATTCTTGACTATTGCATTGTTACTTATTTGTTATAGTTATATATATTTATATACGATATCCCTTGTGTTGGGGCATAGCCTGCGGGCTTTGAAAGATGCCGGTTCGAATCCCTGTCATGACATTTAACTATTGAATATACTGTGCTTAAATTCTACAATTAGACATTGCAAAAAAAATACCAGATTTTAAACAAAATTCAAGATATTCCCCTACAGGTTAATAGTTGATAAAATTTTAAAGAAATCGGACCACTATATCCTATAAGTCCTGGAAGTTAAAGAAGCAAATGGTAAAAAAATGGCTTGTATGAAAGTCTTTTTGTTCTTAGAGATATATATATATTTTTTTTTTTAAGATAAACTTATATTTATTTTTTATGCTGCGTGTTATTTAAAACACTTTTAGAAATATCTCGGGTTAGAAAGCAGATAAACGCAGGGATCTAACAGTGTATTAAAAACGTCAGAATGTTAGGCAAGCCTTTACCAGATTGAACAAAGCTTAGCTTAATTCCAATAACCTTCCTGCAGGCGTCCTAACAAAAGTCCAATTATCCGAAGGACAGAGTCGGACAAGCCATCTGTTTAAATACGGCCTTGCTAGGCAAGCCAAGGAGTTGATGTGGGCCAGGAGCCTGCCTCTGTATCTATCAGGGAAATTGCTGATTGTAGCGCAGCAATAAAAGTTATCAATTTATACAGTTGGATCAAAATAAAACGAAATCGTGTCAGTATTTCGAATGGTTTAACGAGTGATCGAGAACTAAGCTAAGTTTCCTTATTGTTAGTTAGGGTTTTTGGAAATCAAATTCACTTGACGTAATTTAAATACTTACATTGTATAGTTGGAAAGACATGCGACACCGGCTTAGCATTCGCATTTGGTTCATCATATAATGATCGCTTTATCGCAGGCAAGCGGAGTTTGCTGCGCAGCTTTCCTGAGAGGCTTGTGTTATAGAGACTGTGCCAGTGGCCATCGATGCTGGAGTTGGGTGCTGGATCTGATTTATCTTTGGGCTCCGTTTTGACAATGATATCAACAGGTAGCTGCTCCTCAAGATCAAGCGGTTCCTTTTTAATCTCCACATCACAGAGCAGTTCAGCTGGGAGATCGGCATCCATATTGCTGACGGCCACTAACTGACCCACGTTGCCGGGCATGTCAACGTAGTCGACGCGTCCGCACACCTCCTTGCTGTGATGCCGATGCAGCTGCAGTCCCTGTCGCGTCTCAAAGTGACATCGGCAAAGTGCGCACACAAAGCGCCGCACATAAAAGTGACTGCTCATGTGCTTGGAAAGGGTAGCGCCATCATGGCACGCCAAGTAACAGATCTGCAAGAAATAGAATTGGCTCGTTAAGACGTACTGCAAATATACATAATACTCTGGTCACACTTGAAGGTGAGCAGCAAGAAAGAGGTTCAAAAGAGAGGTGATCATAAGCTCTTAGTGTACTATTCCCAAAGCTCTGCAGCAATGAAGAATATTGATGTGCAGTGATCGAACGATCTTCAATATCTCTCTAATATTCTGGAATATGCATGAGCGAAAACAGTTTATTGTCTTTCGTATACACCAGTATATCCTGCTACACCAAAAGTGTACTCCAGTTAACGGCTGGTACATTCTGACAGCCTATTGTCCTGTCAAAAGATTAGTTAATATCGTCATCGAAATCTTTCGCATTGGTATGATATTTACTTAACCTCTTGAGATTATATTTAACTAGGACTGTTAGGGTGATCTTGAAAACATTTTGTACCTTTTTGCACTTACCCTGCAGCTGAAGCTTGATCGGCCGACCACATGCTTGCGATACTCGTGCTCCAGGATCTCTTCCAACGTATTGAACCAGACTCCGCAGTTATGGCGGCAAAAATGTCTATTAAGCTGATGATTGATCTTATGAGAGGCCAGTGCCAAATGATTTTCGCACACGAAGCTGCATATTTTGCATTCATTTAGGCTCGGAGCAGGGGCGATCTCGTTATCGCAAGATTGCGTCACAAATAACTGCAACAGGGAAAAGTTTACTCTCACACTCATGCACATGCAAACACGTATGTATGTGTGTTGAGGTTAAGTGATACCTTTTGCTGCTGATCGAGCGTGCCTAGGCTGGCGATGAATTTGAGTTCGTCCTCGGATTTGCAGTCGTGAACTGGCACCGTAATCATATTTGGTCGTTCCTCGATTATTTTCATAAAGGCGCCAGCTGGAAACATCAACAGATTTTACATACATATATTATTAATATACAGCTAACGGTATAGTGCGTAATAAAAATAGAAGCAACACATGCACACGGACACACATGAGCACGTACACACACAAACACACACACACACACACCCATATGAATGCTAGCAAAAGCAAAAGCAAACATTAACATTTACCGCTCGAAAATGTCAACGCTGACGCCTCCTCATCCTCATCCATCTCCAGCTTAATCTTTGTATCATCAATGTCTATTTCCTCCTTTATAATAACAGTTTCTTCCTGCATTGTGAGCCGCTTATCTCGTGCAACAAAAAAAAGTGCGCAAAATAAATTACCGCTGCGATCAGTAGTTGTTATCGACTGATGTCCAAAAACTTATCGAATAAAAACCCGTCATGCAGCGCCAATACATCGGTAAGCCGATCGACCACACCACAACCACATATCGATAGACTGCGTATGTATCGCCACCAAGTACTTGATGGTATCGCACATCGCTAAGAACAACAAGCACGAGAAAGCAAAAACAAAAGGAACCGTATTATTATTCGTATAAATAAATGTTTATTTTGTAAACATTGCACACGCTTACGAAAAAAATGAGCAACAGCGAGGACTCACAACAATACCTTAACGATATGATGGTTAAAGACGAGGACGAGGCATCAGGCGGTAAGTAATCAATACTGTTGTGGTCCGGCATTAATATAATATCCTGCAGACGAATCGGACAGGCAGGACGGACATGGAATTATGTTGCGCGAACAAGACCGGTTCCTCCCCATCTGCAATATTATCAAGATTATGAAGGTACCGGTGCCGCAGAACGGCAAAATAGCCAAAGACGCAAGAGAGTGTATACAGGAGTGCGTATCAGAGTTCATATCCTTCATTAGCAGCGAGGCAATCGAGCGCAGCGTCGCCGAAAATCGCAAGACGGTAAATGGGGATGATTTGCTTGTGGCCTTCAGCAATTTGGGCTTTGACAACTACGTAGAACCACTCTCTGTTTATTTGCAAAAGTATCGTGAGGTGAGCGCAAATTCGATTGTTAAATATTCCACACCTAATCCTTAATTTCTTCCTGCGCAGTCAAACAAATCAGATCGCAATTTATTTATGGAAGGCAACTACATGCAAAGCGAAGACATCAACGATGCTGGGAGGCAGTAGCGTTTATGGGGCTTTAATTTAGTTTGAGAGGGACGGTGCATAAAGTTGTTTGTTTTTTTTTTTTAAATTTATATACATACGATTAATAATATAGTGAAAGTCAAGTTTTACTTTTACTGCACGTAGCTTAATAGTTTCATTTTATATGTATATTTTATAAAACACCAAGTACTTTTGTATATTCTACAGGTTTACACATTTGTATATGCTCAAAGATATTACATAGTGTGATGTATGTAATTTATTATTAAATAAAATCAAACATTTCACACATTTCGCAAATTATTAAAACAAAAGCTACCTAAGGAACATTGTGTGTGAAGCTACAATAATATGGCCTGCCTTCAATGGCCATTTGAAACGTATTAAAAATCACTGGATTACCGCAAGGACTACATTATTATGTTAACTAATAAGTGATGTGTGGGTATGGGAGTGTCTACTTATTATAGTAGGCGCTATAACAATAGATGTGATGCTTAATTGCAATAATACAATTATTCCATATTTCAAATTAATTATGACTAATCCCTAGGCTAAAATGATGTGGCTTATACACATGGGGTTCCTTTAACAGATAATACAGTAAAATGACACGATATTCCCAATGCATCCACTATTCTCAGTATATAGTTAATACTACATATTTGTTGGTTGTGGTTCTGGTTGTTTTTTTGAAGCGTTACAGCATATATTCATCGCTGTCCAAGGGCTCGTCCTTAATGCGCAACGTCTTGTTATCTATGGCATAATCGTTTACGAATATGTTCTTATCGTTATGCTTTAAATGCAAAGTAGGCGCTGCCTCCTCTACCAGCTGACCCGGCTGGGTAAAGCAGTAACTCTCAAAATGCTTGCAGCAAATGTGCTTCGAGTTGTCCCACTTAGGTATGGTTTCGACTTTCAGATTGTAGCACCATTTGGCACGCTGATTGCGATTCTCGGGGAAGTCAAGCAGCGGCAGCTGTATATCCTCCACACCGCAGATAAGGCAGCTCTTCGCTTTGGATGGCAAATGAGTCGCGCAAACATATTTGCCTCGATAGCGTTCAGCATCCGACAGCTTTAGCGCCTGGCACCACTGTTCAAGCAGCATGGGATCTATAAGACATGGAAACGATATACATTGGTCTACCAATAATTCTATCAATAATTTTACTAACCAGTTGGAAACTTGTGCAGCTTAACATTCAGTTCTTGATGGCAATCGGTTATACAGCAGCGTGGACCCGCAGGAGGCAGCACGGGCTGACTCATTGGGCCCAGATGGAGGGTGGGCACGGCATTTGACATGAGGCGACGTACGCCAATAAGCTGCGATTCAAAATGACGGCTGCAGATGAGCTTTGTATTGCGTTGTGATTCATCGAAGCGCATGCCCGTGGCCTGTTCCCATTTGCGTATGGAACTAAGGTTGTTGGGCAGCCGAAAGAGCTTGATGCCATCACCACGTGGACTGCGACAGTAGGGCAAACAGCACATTTTTATTTTCCAAGGCGCTGTCTGCCATGGGTCCTGACGTGAGCGACGCTCTTTTTTGACATTCGGCTCTTGGGAAAATGGCTCGTCATCATCATATTCGTCGTAGTCCGCCTCTAGCATTGTGCCATCCACATCCACGTCCATATCCTCGTCGTCGCTGGCCGCTGCCATATCGTTGTTCTCTAAGTCAAACTGCTGCTGGCTCTCCTCATTCGTATATATTTGCTGCGGAACATTGTCGCCCAGCTCAAGAGTGGGCACCGCCCAGGGACAGAGCTTGCGCAGCCGTATGCAGTGCGGCTCAAAGTGTACGCTGCATATCATAGTCTTCCATGGCCGTCGCTCGTCGTACTTAATGCGCAAATTGTGCATCCAACGTTGCTGCAGATGTCGCGCGCGTGGAAATTTGTAGAGGTGCACGCCGTGCTGCGTTCGCTGACGCTGGCAATGAAACAGTGAGCACTTGTCATAGCCAGACTTGACCGGATTATAGCTGCTGGCTTTCTCCTGCTTAATGCTGGGCAGTCGCAGATGCTGGTACTCCTTCGGTCTGTTGTGGCTATTATAGTACAGCTGGTTGTCCGACTGCTCGCCATCCTCGTACAACTGCATATCTGGCACCAGTAAACTGAGATCTTCCTGTTCTTGCAAATCCGAGTCTTCTAGCTGATCCGACGGCTCAAAATGATCGGAGCTGCTCTTTGGCTTATCAAGACGCATATTAAACGATGCAACGTCATTAGCGAATAACTGCGAAGGTGCACGCGGGCCAAGTTGCAACGTGGGCACGCTACCATGCATTAGACGCATGTTGCCCAAGCAGCTGGCCTCAAAATGTGCGCTACAGATGCGATAGCGCCAGCGATACTCCGGATCGAAGGGCACCTGGGTATTGTGTTGCCATTTGGCGCACATGTCCGGTGCGTGAGGAAATTTATGAAGCGTCAAATTCTCGCTGGTCAAATGATTTGGACAGCCTTCAATCTGACAGAATTTGCTGGACTTGCGTGGCGGCGCCGGACGCGGCAGGCGCAGTTTTATTGGTGCAGTCTTCGGAACGATCTCACCTGGCTCCAGTGTTTGTGGGTGTTCGCTGCTGGCTTCATTATTTTGCTGATCCAGCTGAAGCAATGTGTTAAACTCATTGTCGTATATAATCGCTGGTCTGCGAGGTCCTAGTCGCATCGTGGGAATTGCGCCGCGTCTTATGCGCGAGCCATTAAAGCATTCGGGTACAAAGTGATAGCTGCAGATTCGGAAGCGCCACGCAAAGTTTGTATCCACATCCACCTGAGTGTTGTGCATCCATTTCTGCATGGCATCCGAAGAGGTGGGAAATTTGTGTAACTTTAAGTTGTCATCCACATCGTTGGCGGTCACATCACAGCCCCGCACGCTGCAGTGCCGCGCACTGTATTGAAGACCATTGCTTACAATGGTGCCACTGCCAATTGGCGGGGCTGCGCCAAAGCTGTTGTGCGCTTGCTTCTCGGCATAGCAAAGATCTGCCTCGGTGTCCATTTGCTCGTATGTGGTGCAGTTCTCTACGTGACCCACTTCAAGCAGCACCTCCAAAGCTTGCATTTCCAACGGCTGCTGGGAGCTGGTGTCGTCCTCGTGCGGAGGCTGCTCCAAAAACTGCTGAGAGTTGTAGTCATCATCTGCAAACTGCTGTGAGTTGTCATCCTCTAGCAGCTGCTCTGGTTCCTCACTTTCCTGCGGCTCCAACTTTACAATAGGCTCCAGCAAATAGCTGTCCTCGATTGCCTCAGTGTCCTGTTGCTGCGGTGTTTTGCTGATGGCCATGGACTCATTCATTTGTTGCCATTCAGCTTCTGTGGGAATCTGATATGGAGGATCCTCGCCAGGCTCACGCTCTGGTAGCTCCAATGTCGGCATGCTCCAAGGCTTTAGCCGGCGTGTCGCCTCCATTAGGCAGTTTGGCTCAAAGTGTTTGCTGCATATTTTGTACATATAACGCTGCTGCTCATAAAACACCAGCTTCATATTGTACAGCCACATATCAAGGATATCGCGACGATACGGCAAGCCATGCAGACGGCCGCCGTCACGTGGTTTAAGTGTCTTGCAGCCACGCACCGCACAGCTTATGACGCGTAAGCGCACACTGTTGCGCGCATCTTCATAGCTGGCGTCCAGAAGCTGCTCGGACGCGTGTTCTGCAAAGTGCTCGACACTATGATCATATAATATGACCAAATGCAGCGGGCAGAGCTTAAGCGGTTGCTCCTCGAATTCCTCCACTTCCATATATTCCAGCCACTGGCGACGTAATGCCTCTTGCCGTGGAAGCTCGTAGCTAATGCGTAGGTAACTTTTCTGCAGCTCCACGCATTGCGGATAGCAACAGCCATGACTAGAGCCATTCCTGTTGCAGTACCGTTTGTTCTTGCTTTGACTTTGGTCAGCGGTCTTATGTATGTTGTGTCGTTCTTCGTGCCCCAGCTGAAGCGTGGGCATGGCTCCCATCTGGGGGCGTCCATTCTCTATGCAGCTGCTCTCAAAGTGTAGGCTGCAGAATTTCAGCTTGGGAAGCGACCCATTGCCTGGCTCAAGCCGAACATTTTGTAGCCATTTATCGGCCAAGATGCGCATTTTGGGCAGGCCAAACAGCTTCACATCATCAGTATCTGCGGAACTTCCACAGTTCGGCACGCAGCAAATTACAGGTTCCTCTGGGCAACGGGCCCAATTTGCTGGATTGCGCAACAGCTCTACCTGCTCGTCATGACCCAAGTGCAGCGTTGGTCGTGCTCCAGGACGCAAAACTTTATACGCATTAAAGCAGTCGGCCTCAAAGTGGCGTTCACAAACGTGCTGTTCCGTGCCGGCAAAAGACGCCGGATCTATGTGCAGATTGTGACACCAATCGACCAGCTGGGAGCAGCGCTTTGGCATTCGAAATAAGCGACGACGCTGTGAATCATCCTTTACGCAGCCAGTCACTATACAGCGCAACTCATTGAGGTTTCGGCTTAACTCCAGTGTCGGCACAGCGCCCTCCAGTAACTCCGCCGTCTCTGGATCGAAGCAATCCGGTGCAAAGTGCGACTGACATACCTAGAATATTAACTGCTTTAGTGATGGCTAGTTCAGATGTACTGTATGTGCTTGACACTTTATTCTCTGACCAAGTGTTACAGGTATTTAAAGAGTTGACTTACCTGAAATCCATCACTGCTAGCCTGCATGGATCGGTGCTTGCAGTTGGCCGCCCATTTGCGTATTGTAGGCCGATCCTGGGGGTATGAGTAGAGACGCAACTCCTCACTGCGCTGCTGAAGGCAGCTCAAAATCGAACAGTAGTTCTCCCAAATGTACTGCAGGGCATGTTTGTTCTCCTGACTGTCGGCAATGTTGCCATTGTGCTTTGCATTTGGAATGACGTAGCCATCGTGGCCCAGATTAAGCGTGGGCACCGCCCAGCTGCGCAGCTGCTTCATGCAAATAGCCTCCGACTCAAAGTGTTCCTGGCACACAAACAGCTGCTGCGGATCGACCAAGCGCGGACTTTGTTGCGTGTTCACCAGCCACTTGAGCAGCGCCGTCTCAGCAGTGGGAAAGCGGAATAGGCGCAATTGCGATGTGGCCTGCTGAGCACAGGTGGGGATGCAGCAAAAGCGCAGCTTGCCACGCGGACTGGGACTGGCACTGTTGCTGGGACTGACGCTCAATGCGAGCGGTAACTCCGTTTTAATACGCAACGGCAGCTCTAGTGGCACTGGCGCAGGGATTGTGGTGGCTTCCGACTTTGGATTCAAATAGATATTCGGATCCTTATGATGAAGTTGCAAAGTGGGCACTGCCCAAATTTTGGGACGCACTGGGCCCAAGCAGCGCGGTTCAAAGTGCAGAAAACAAATGCGATAAATGTAATGACGTGTAATGTCATAAGTAATTTTGGTATTGTGCACCCACTTGGCGCACATATCCGGGCACAACGGAAGCTTGGTAAGCCGTATGTTGTCTGTGTACTTAGAGTAACATTTGGGCACGGCACAACGTAGCTTCATGGCCATGGAAGAGCTCGCGATTGCTTCATAGGTTTCCTGCAGCTGCTGCACCACCGTTTCTGG
This sequence comes from Hirtodrosophila histrioides, assembly GCA_037075165.1. NCBI lineage: Eukaryota > Metazoa > Arthropoda > Insecta > Diptera > Drosophilidae > Hirtodrosophila > Hirtodrosophila histrioides. The sequence continues at coordinate 437,444 of JBAMCL010000055.1, forward strand.
CAGCCCCTCGGGCAGCGGCACCTGCTCGTACACTTGCATGTAGTGCATGACACATAGCTGACCGTCGCAGGCCAGCTGCGGCATTGGCAGCTGCAGCCATTGTAGCCAGGCTTGCTGCACCAAACGATTATCCGGCAGATCAAAGCAGCGATATATATTGAGGCGCGCACACGGACAGCTGGGCACCATACAACTACTGGATGAGACTGGGACGTTTCTACCATTACCACTGGCAATGGCACCGTCACTGGCAATGGCATTGCCACTGACCCGATTGCGATAAATGTTAGTATCGACATGGCCCAATCTCAGGGTGGGCACGCAATCTTCCAGCGGCGCGCGGCCCATTTTCAGCAGCTGTGGCTCAAAGTGTTCGGTGCAAATAGATGCCTGGCTGGTGTCCACAGCTGCTGGCGAGAGTTTGAGATTGTGCAGCCATTTTCGAAGCATAATGCGATTCCTGGGCAATCGCTGCAACTGAACGCCATGCAATTCCGGCTGCTTGCCACAGCTGGGCAGACAGCAGCGTCGCTTAGGTGGATGATTACTCGCTGGCAGGTCCGGCAGGTCCACTTGCAGTTTCCTTTTGCGGCAGTGTTTCAGGCTCCAAAGCCGAAAAACCGAATGCTGTGGCTGTTCGTCGTAAATGGTCGGTTGTCCATTGCAGGTGTATTCTAGCGGCGCTGTGTGTCCCAGATTCAATGTGGGCACCGCATTCTGTTTTAGTTTTCGCGTGCCCAGCATCTCGGACTCAAAATGCTCAATGCACACGCGTCCCAGACAGTCGGCAATCGAGATCTGCAGATTGGCGCTCCATTTAAGCAGCTGTTGCTGATCTTTCGGAAAGCCAAATGTGCTTAGCTGATGACTGGCTGTGCGCTCCTTGCGGCAGTGCTTCAGGCAGCAAATAGGAGTCACATTGTTGACAGGCTTCTCACGACGTGGTGGCAACGCCATTTGAACTGGCAGCGTGTCCGGCAGCAACAGCAGCTCATCATCATCACCATCATCGTCACCAACATCATCATCTTCTTCAGCCGCATCGCTATGCTGCTCGGCGTAGGTTTCCACCAGTTCCATGGGATCAAAGTAGCTATGTTCGTCTTGGTCGTTATCCTCCTCATCATCATCCGCATCAAGATCAGCATTAGCATCAGCATCAGCATCATCGTCGTCATCATCAAAGCTCTCTACCTTATGGTGTTGCTGGTCATCGTCTTCAATTTTTATCCTGGTTCGCAGCGCTATTGACTCTGTGCTGACATCGCCCTCTTCAGCATCTTCCTGCAGCATGCCCATCTTAATGGCCTCGTTATCAAATATGACGCCCTCATCATGGCCCAGTTTCAGCGTGGGCACCGCTCCCGTTTTCAGCTTTAGCTTGCCGCGCACCATCGGCTCGAAGTGATCTGCACAGATGCGGCCGCGACATTGATCTGGCGCCAGTCGCAAATTGACGCGCCACTTCTCCAGCAGCTCCTCGCTGCGCGGATAGCGATAGGTTCGCAGATCGTTGTCAATGCTGCGCCGCTTGCGGCAATGCGCCAGCGCACAGGTGGGCGTAAAGAAGCCCGGTATATTCTTTGGATTCTCATAGATCGGCTGCTCGTCGTGGCCCAGCTGAAGTGTGGGCATAGCCCAGCCCCGCAGCTGCTTGCCATCGATGCATCGACGATTGAAGTGAGCGCTACACACGCGTGTCGTCTTGTCCAGGTCGGCGGCATCCATGCGAAGATTGTGTCGCCACCTGATCTGTTGTTGCTTGCCGTTCGGGAAGGGGAACAAGCGTGCTCCATGTTCCAATCGACTGCGTCCGCAGCTCGGCACACAGCACTTAAGATCGCATAACAATTTCTTTATTTTTACCTGTCAATAAAGATGTTAATTAGTTCATATTTTTAATTAAAACATATTACACGCTATTCACTATGCAAAACAGTTTGTATAGCCAACATACAAAAATAAAATTATACAGCAGAAACCTTTCTCATTTTAACCACCTATGACTCTGTAAATTAAACAAGCTAAGATAGTCAATATAACTATTAAAGTAAGACCTATCTATGCATGTACATTGATAAATATATACGAAGTAAACACAAGTTTTAAGATTTTGTCAAATCTCGTATTATTCCATTGTTATAAGTTTAATAGATTTTCTTTTATTTAATTGCAATCGATAAAACCAAACAAGAAACTATATAATCGGAAACTAATCGGTTCTCGGTTGGGATCATGAGTCTCATTTTGAAATCTTTAAAACCATACTTTGTCTCACAACTTGGCTCCTCAAATATATATAGAATTTAAGAATACCATGCTCATATTTAAGATTAGAGCAAAAATTTAACCTGTCCAATACCTAAGAAACCGCAAATGTTTTCAAGTAACAGATTTTGAATTCTCACTCATATTTCACGAACTGAGAATAAATCGGTCGGTTCGTGACCACGTTTGGTTATAATTTTGACAAGTAATTCCGTTAAAAGATCGTTTGGCAGTGGGAAAAACGTTGAAGCTTCGGGTTCCAACCGTTTCGAAGGTATGCCAATACTCGTATTGACTCTTTGTTGATATGTACATTTAAATTTGAGCAAGCTATCCGTTTGCTAAAACCAATCATTTAGGAAATATTTAGATACTCTACTTGAAGTCGAATAACATCACACGTCTATATTAAATTGAAAAGCTAATAAGACCGATAATGCTTGGTAATATGTCGAAATATGCGCGTTGAAATAATTGACTACAAATGTTACTAACAGAGCGGTACAGCGTTTAAAAAGATTATCTTACACATTTTCTGCTCACCTGTCTTGTATTTAAGCCAGTGGCCTCAGACATAGTGATCTCCGGCTTAATCGAGTCATCTTCTTGCTCTGATTGGTCCTCCTGCTTGATTGTGACGCCCATTGAGTCTTGCACGCGTCGTTGGCGTCCAAACAAATTACTTTGCAGATCTGCAGGGTTCACTTGATACAGATCCTCAGTCTGGTCGTGGCCCAACTCTAGCGTTGGTATGGAGCCAATATTGAGCCGCGTCTTGCCAATGCAAATGTCTTCAAAGTGTGCATTGCAGATCTTGTAGCGTTCGCGCTCCTTAAAGTTGAGATGATCGAGTCGCAGATTATGACGCCATCGCTGGAAAAGCGTCGGATCCTTGGGAAAGCTATTCATTTGAGCCTCATCGAACTTGCGCGTCTTGCCGCAAGTTGGTACACAACACTTGAACACCGGATCGACATATCGCTCCTCCGGCTTGGGATTGAGTATGAGCTCAATCTGTGCATCGTCGTGCCCCAGAGCCATTGTTGGAATAGCCCACTTGAACAGATGCTTCGGCCCAATGCAGTCCGAATCAAAATGCTTATTGCAGATCCGCACGCCTATGCAATCGACGGGATTCATTTTGAGATTATTGCACCACTTCCACAGCAGGTCCTCGTCGTCTGTGGGGAAGCGGAACAAACGCACATCCGGGTGTTCCTTGGCCGACTCGCAGTTCTCGACGGTACAGTGCTCCTCCACAAAGGACTGCGCCTCATTCGGATATATATCGTCGTCCTGATGGCCCAGCTCCAGAGTGGGTATAGCACCAGTGCTCAGTCGTTTTCCATTAAACGAGTGCGTCTCAAAGTGCATGGAACAGATGCGATATTGTTGTCGCATGGCGCCTCTTGGTCGCATGTGAATATTGTGCATCCATTTCCGTAGTTGTGTGGGACTGTGGGGCAGCCGGAAGAGCTGTACGCCTTGCGCACGCTGCCGCCGGCAGCTCTCCACAATGCAGACGCGCTGCAGACACAACTTGTTGGCCTTCAGCTTGGCGGGATTCTGATAGATTTTGTAGCCGGGTGGCGTATTGAGGTCCAGCGTAGGCACCGCCAACGGAACCGGACACTTTTTGCTTAGCACATGCGGTTCAAAGTGCGCAGAGCACAGACGTCTTTGGGCACTGCCCACTTGCGGTACTTGCAAATTGTGGGCCCACTTGGCGAGCGTAGAGCGATTGAGCTTCGGGAAACGATACAGCTGCACATTATGAAGCGCGCGCACTTTGCGGCAATGCGGCAAGCAACAACGTGGTACCCACGTCGGCTTAGCAACACCCGCGCCGGAGCTGTGTGCAGCGGCTCTGTCCGAGTTCAGATGTGTGCGACGCTTGTATAGCAGCTGATGCTCAGGATTCTCGAACATATTCTCAATATTGTTAGCCAAGTTGAGCGTGGGTATAGCCCAGGGCCGCATGCGCTTGCCAATGCAGTGTGATTCAAAGTGCAGGTTGCAAATTCTCATATTAGGCAGCTTGGCGACATCCAACTGCAGATTATGAGCCCATTTGGCCAGCACCTGAGACTCCTCAGGTGGCCGATAGAGCTTTATATCATCGACGCTGGGATTACGCTTGCATGTATCCACACAGCATTCGCCCTGCTCCTCGCCATTATTCGGTGCGCTGGGACGCGCATAGAACTCGGCGACCTGCTCGGGCGTGGGCAGCGGGTAGGCAATGTTTTCGTGCCCCAGCACCAGCGTGGGCACCGCCCACTTTTCCAGCCGCTTGTTGCGCAGACAACGATCCTCAAAGTGTACCTCACAAATGGCATCGTTGAATAGCTTGCTTCCATCCGGCACGGACCGCTGCAGGTTTGCACACCATTTGGTCAAGAGAGCGACATTGCTTGGGAAACGATGCAGATTGGCGTGATCGCGATCACGATTGCGCTTGCACACAGCAACGCAGCACGTTTCGCGAATGTTGAGTTTCTTGATCACGTCCGGATTGCGATGGATGTCCTCGTCGTCGTGGCCCAGATGCAGCGTGGGCACCGCAAACGGACGCATGCAGCCACCAATGCAGTAGGGTTCAAAGTGCAGGCTGCATATGCGCATGCCCTTATGCATCTTATCCTCGGGTATCTTCAGATTGTGACACCACTTGCGCATCTGTTCCGGCCGCCTGGGTATTGTATGGAATGTGATGTTCTCATTATTGTGACGCTTGCTCTCGCAACTGGGCACACAGCACACATCCATGCTGTCGCTGACATTCAGCCCAGAGGACGAGCCTCCAGAGGCGCCCATGCCTAGATATGATGCACTCAGCTCTGCGTCCACATAATGCGATGTCGAGCTGGCCGACGAGGACGTGGATGCAGCCGAATGACGCTGATACTTGCTATGGTGAGTGTGTTGTCCGTGTTGCTGCTGATGTTGCTGCAGCTGGTGCTGCTGCAGATGCTGCTGGTGATTGGTGGACGTTGAGGGCGACGGTGGCGGCCACAGCTCATTCTCGTATATGTTAAATGTGTCGTTGTGACCAAGATGCAGCGTGGGAACAGCGCCTGCAATACAAATGTACACGTTATATAAATCATTGTATATTGTAAGAAATTCAATTAACTAAACTAATAAACAACAATTTATAACTGATCCGGAACCAAACCACATACTACACTTCATAATCTTTCAAACCGCATTAGTAATGGTTATGCAACAAGTAAGAATTCTCTAGTCAAGTATACCCGACTACAAAACTCCCTACATTCCAAATTTGGTGTCTAGCTCCTATATTTGCTGAGATCGACGCGTTCATACATACGGACAGACAGACAGACATTACCAAATCGAATTTTCTTTTGAATAATAGAATAGAATATATATACTTTCTAGGGTCGGAGATGTCTACTTCTGCCCATTACATACATTTGCACAGATTTAACACCCCCTTTTAACCCATTTTATGGGTACAGAGACTAAATAGTTATGAGGCGAGTTGCAACGGATATTAATCCGAGAAAATAACATTTAAACGCTCCCAAAACCTGCAAAATGTTATGAGAATATTTTCAAATACTTTCTCACATAAGACAAAACAATTAAGAACGTTGCAGTCGAAAGCTGCCGATAGTTTCCATTCGGTATAGTTCAGATTCAAACCGATTTCTCACAGTCATATTCATAATACTCATTTTTGAGACCATTATTCAATGGTCAGATTATTGTGCGATTATTGGTAAGTCATATATTGTATTTCATTTAGAATTTAACGAACTAGATATAATTTCGATCACTATGTGCATAAGTATGCACTCGAACATACCACGAACATATTACCACCTTTTACCAATTTTACAGGTACAAGGTGTAAAGACAGTCGAGTTTTAAGACGGTAGTATGTGGTTTATACGGCTAAATTATAGATTTTTTGACACTTTCGACCCAACTTCATATTAGTTTTAGTAGTTTTATTGATTTAAGTGAAGAAAATCTACTACCACATGCTTACCCGGTGATAATTTGCGGAGCCCCAATGCCTCCTTGATGAAGTGAGCGCTGCATATTTTGTGATTCTTGCCACGATAGACGGCAGGATCGAGACGCAGATTGTAGCACCAGCGTCGCAGGAGAACCTCATCTCTCGGGAATCGATATAGTGACATGTTGAAGTCTGAGGAGCGACTGCGACGACAGAAATTGAGGCAGCAGCGTTTCTCCTCCACATACAAGTTCTTCGGATTGTCGTGAATTTTGCCGTACTGGGCACCCAAATGAAGCGTGGGCACTGCCCACGGTTTCAACCTGAACTTGCCAATACAGCGCTCCTCGAAATGACGACTGCAAAAGTGACGCGGCTCCTTGGACTGGACGGGCAGACGGGCGTTTTGGCACCACTTGATTAGGCTCTTAATGTCCTTGGGAAAGTTGTAGAACTTAAGATTGCTCTCGCCGCGCTGACTAGTGCAATTGGGCATGCTGCAGCGCGCTATCTCGCCAGTGGTGAATGTGTTGGTCAGTTCCCGATTCTGATACAAATTGGCGACATCGTCGTGGCCCAGATTGAAAGTGGGCACCGCCCAATAGCACAGAGAGTAACGATTGATGCAGCGCTTCGGAAAGTGCATGCTGCAGATGCGAAAGTTTGCATAGCTCGATGCCGGAATGTGAAACATCTTTAAATTGTGCAGCCACTGATGCAAGTACTTATCATCTTTGGGAAACGTAAAGAACTGCAGCGTCGGGCTTGTGCTCTTTCGCACACCGCACAGCGGCACACAGCAGAGCGCATCCTCCGAGTCGTCCAGCGTCGAGGAGTGTGCCTGTGGACCACCAATTGCGGCGCCGCCTCCATGTAACGAGGTGTCGCTGCCGTATGCATTGTTATAGCTGCTGTCATGGAGACTGTAGCCGGACTCGCTTGTGGAGTTGCTATAGCTACGCTCCAGCTTGATATTAGCTTCGCTCTTCAGCGTTGATGCAAACATTGCGGCGCCGTCGGCATTTGCCTGACGCTGCTGCAACAGCGAGCTAAGCGCGGCAGTTGCCGGCAGTGTGGAGGCAGTTGTATTCGGCTTGTGGTGCGAAGTTGGCACTGAAAAGAAAGCGTTCATTAGTAACAATAATTTATTTTTTATTTATTTATTTATTAATATTGATAGCTCAACTTTGAAATTAAACTAACAAGCCGTTTATAGCACTGGCTACAATAATTTAACTTCGATTGATCTGAAGACAAAACAATATACGAGATACAAATGCTGCTAAGATAGTCATATACCTGGGCTTTTATACCTTGCAAAGGGTATTAAAATTTGTTCACCAAATGTGTAATGAATTGCAGGAGACTTTTCAGCATCAGTAGCCGAGTCGATATTGCGACGTCCGTCTGTTTCAATGCAAATTTGATTTAGTTGGAAAGCTATCGTAATAAAACTGAGCACAACTCTGCTGCAGGCAGTACACTTTTTGGAAGCGAACTCATCGGATTAGTATAACATATAGCTGCCATGGGAATGATTGGTCGAAGACTAAGTTTTTGTATGAAAAACTTTTTTGTTTATAAAGATATCCTCACGAAATTTGGTCAAAATCGGACCACTATATTGCCATAGGAACAATCATGTAAACAATAAGTTTTTCTATAAAAAACATTTTGATTATACAAATATTACATCTAAACTCAACAATTGACAGTTTTATTATACTTCAGACAGTTACCTATAATTTGATTAAAAACGGACACATTATTATATAGTTTCTTTAGGAATAATCGGACGAAAATTGAGTTTTTGTATAAAACACATTGCTGCAAGGGCACACTGAAGATATCCGTTCTTTCTTTGTTATTTAAATGCACTGGCACGAAAAACAGGAGCATACCACATATTCGCACTTCGAAATTATTGTGCGATAAAACTTTCATCCCACAATTTTTCACCAATTCTCCGCACGCGAGATATTTTTAAAACTCGATCTAACACGTATCAAGATATTTTATGTTGAGTTTTGACACAATTTTCATAGCTGATCTGACGTAGGTTAGATGTTCGCCCTTAAAACCTAAAAGCCTACTTAGACTGGTCGGCAGAGACAGTAACTAGCAGTATAATTTGACATCTAGCTATAATTTGACAGTTAGCTATAATTTGACAGCTGCTGTCAGTTGTCTCATAATAGCCTCCTTACGTGATGTGCCCATAGTTGTACCCGTGCCGAAATTTGACCATCCGTCCCAACATCTCTTTTGGATGTTACTATCCCACACGTTCCCTTACGATACTTAGGCGATAGTTTTCGAATGCAGCACTGAATATTTGGTATTCACTACGAAAATGTATACAATGTCAACAAAAATGAATGGCATAAACAAGAAGAACAAGATGAAAACGAATGAGAAATGGCTGAATCTTATATATCAGTGGTACCCCAACGTCTAAAGCAAATAGAAAGGAAACTCTCAAGATTCTTGTATTATGCATTGGCTTATGAAATGAGCCGTACATGTACATATGCGCATCGCTCACCTATGCCTAAGAGCAATTACAAAAACATAACTAGATAGATGACCAATGAGGCTGGGTACTTTGGGTATATACATATATATATAATTCCTAAAAAATCTGACTGACTTACCTAACAAGACAACAAGAAAAATGGTCGAAATGTGGCTTCAAGAAAACGTCTTCGTCTGCCTGCTGCTCTAAGAACTACATTTCATTTGTTTTGTTGAGTTCCGTCATTAGCTTAGTCATTAAATCTGCGATATGCTGCGCAACACCACCAGCAACAGCCACCTTCTTAGTAAAATCAATTTTTATAAATTTCAAAATAATTTTAAAACAATTTACAAAATTGTGCTCTCTGCTAACGTCAAAGGGTAGAATGGTTGGATGTTGATGTTGTCAGTGTGAATCGGTGTTTCACATCCAACATCATTCCCATGCGTTCCCCGATAATGAAAAGCCTACTAGACTGGCTACCAGGATGAAGATGGTAGCGGCCTCTACTGTCTAAAACAAGCCACGTTTTATAGTCTTTCAGAATTGTTAAGACCGCTTATATGAGCAGAGCTTAAACAGAGTTCTTTAAATGTATTTTATCTTAAGGCAATGGCGTACTATACTATACACTAGTACTATTCTCCTATTATATTTTCCATGTTTATTTTAAAATTGAGTAATCTTAATTTGATGCCCGATGCAAGCAATATGTCAGTCAGATTAGTGCTGGCAATGTACATTACTTTTTCTACTGCTGCTGCCACTATCGATTTTAGTGCCAGCGATTTGATAAGTTTCTCACAGCAATTTTCCACCAATTTACACCTCTGAGTTTCTGCTTACTTTGGTCGTAAAACTACTGTTAAAATGTAGTTAGAAAATTTAACTTACTTTCAATAGAACCCATGCGACAGTCCTGCAGTTTGTAACTGGCCTGTTGCTGATGCTGTTGCGGATGTTGCTGCTGAGGATGTTGATGCTGCGGAAGCTGCTGTTGCTGCTGATGTGCCGTGGACTGAGCAGCCGGGTAATACTTGCCACAGAAGTAAGGTGCCGCGCGGCGATGCTCGTGCAGCTCCAGCGCTGTTTGATACCATAAGCGGCAAATGGGGCAATCATAACGCTGTTGGAACTTGTGTTGCGGCAGATGCGCATACAGCTGTTCCCGTGTGGAAAACGTTACGGAGCACATCTGCAAGGCAATTTAGGGGCAGTGAAGAAAAACAAGGTACAAACGTACTGCGCTCAGCAGCGCCGCTGGACTTACATTGCACACAAAGCTATCGTACTCATGCTGCATATACTCATGCGACTCGCATTCAGCAATCGTGTCAAAGTGTTTGCCACAGTATTTGTGGCAGAAGAACTTGTCCGCCCTGTGCAAGTGCTTGTGTTTCTGCAGCTCCTCGGTGCTCATAAAGGACATGGGGCATATGTTGCACTTGAAGTCATACTCTTGTATGCTGCAGCTGCTGACTGCCACATGCCGCATGTAGACTTGCTTCTTGAAGAATACCTCCTTGCAGCGCTGACAAATGGGCAACCTTTCCGATGACCGCTCCGTTTGCAGCTTGCGGCGCGGATAGTTGAGCAGGTTCTATAAATAATTGATGGTTATATAAATCAGTTGTAAGCCTGTTAATGTGACTTACTTTTTGGTTTCCATAGGCCTCATCTTTGACGGTAAGTTCCACCTTGGGACTTAACATGTCGTCGCCAAACTCGGGATATTTACTAAAATCGGCAAAGGGAGTATTATCATCGATATAGTTCGACTTGTACGCATGTTCGTCTATGGGTTCCGCTGTCAAAGAAAAAGAAAAAAATGTAGAACATAAAATTTCATTAGTATGCATGACTATTTGTAAAACTAACTAATTCGCGAGTCCGGAATTCCGTCTAACGAATAATTTAAGACATAAAACAATAAAATTGTTTTAAATTTTAATTTTTCTAATTTTTGCTACCGTGTAGTTTTAGTTACCTCCAATTGGATTTGTCCTTTAAGTGTGACCAAATTTTCAAACAATGAAAATACTCCTACTTAATGCCCAATTACTAATTGAGTTGCGTAATGTAAAATTTAGGATTAACAGACTAAATACACTGTTTATATTAATCGAAATCCTTCCTCCCTCACACAGTTATTTTGCGTGCAACTTTTGGTTTGTTGGCTACCGCCGCAGAGACGAAAGCGAGTGTGCAAAAATATAGTCAAAGCGAGCGTGTAGCAAGTTGTTCATGCTACTTGCATTTGACATTTGTTATTTCGATTTCATGGATGCAGAGTTGCAATTGTAATAATTCAGGACAGTATTCAATGTCTTGTTTGAAAGTTAATATGAAAGTATTGTTGTTTTTGTTAAAATTCTTTTGGTTTGTTAAATCTTTTTGGTAGCTAGCTGTACTTATGTATATTGTCTGAAATCTTTCTGGATTTTCAAATAGCACAAAATATTAATTTAATTTGGAATTTTGTGCAATCGAAATCGGAAATTTTCTGCGCCATGTAGGTTCCTGTAAGAAACGCAAACTGAAATGCGCAGATCCTTTCGAAAGAAACGACCCCTAAAGTAACACGTAATAAGAAGCATAGTACACATGAAGACTACATCTAACTACATATATATAGTTGTTACATGGACCTCTTAACGATTTGGAACAAAATTTTTAAGACCGGTTTAACAAAATTAAAGGAAAATAAGTTTTTTCATTAATTTACACACGCTTTGGATCAAAATGAACCTTTACCAACAACTATTTAAAAATTATTATAATTACGTAGTTTTTCAGGAAATGGGTTTAAAACTATGATAAACATTTTTGTTTTCATGCGATTGGTTTCTAACTCATTCTTAAAACTCTACACAAAACTTTAAAAATAAGTCACCGATTTGACCCTACGGTCAGAAATTAGGGGCAAGCACAAATGTGTGCAATTTAGATCTTATAAGATACACTCTTTTTCAAAAATTGTATTAAATGCGTTGCTCACATATTAAGAAAAATGATCAATAGTTGCAGTGAAATATTGGGTAAGGAGAAATGCTGAGAGCCGAAAGAAATTTCGGAACCGGAAGGATGTTCGGGATAGTCAAGACACCCCCGGTAGCCCACTGTTTTTTTTGTAATATTTCCCGATCCTGCTTATTCTACAGAATTTTTTTTGGATCGACGAGATTCCCGTTGCGATCCCATCTCCCATATAATTTCTGCATTATATTAACTCTTTATTGAACTTATTTTACTTTTGGTAATTTTGCTCTTTAATGAAAATGTAAATTTAGAATTCTATTTTAGTTTTGTTATCGACACACATCCTATGAGCAAATTTATACGTGTTGTAGAATAAAATTCTCTAATTTTCTATAAATATAATATATATTATAAATATATACTCTTATCTGATAGTGCATTTAAACTGGAAGGAAGAGGAGGTAATATGTGGTTTCGGCCATAAATTTAATATTTAAAGTGGAATTTAAATGGAAATAATGGACGAATAATGAAAACAGATACGAGAAATGTGAGATTCTTCAAAAAGTGTATTTAGGTTAAGGTTCCTGATATTATAAAATGTAGACTACTTATTAGGAAGTTCTAAAAAATATAACCAAACAATAACAAATAATAAAGAATAGTAAAAACAGATCAAAAATTGAATAAAATTATAAGAAAATTTCAAAATCAATATGAAATTGTACAGTATGCATATAACGCAAAATGCTGGCAAATATTATACATATGTAAAATTTATTGCTTAGACAAGTTTTTTACTGCGCACTTAGCTTATAATTAAAACCGTGAGATACTTTAAATAAATAAGTTCCTACGAAATACTATTTGGAGCAATTGCGCAAAAAATGAAACTGGAGAAATAAAATGAATTCACATTTGGAAAACCCAAATAATATACGGACTACAACGAATAGTAAAACACAAAATTTCAAAGAACTTTAGTTATTTTCTTGTTTTTATGGATGTTACATATAGAACATTCAATTGTTTTGAGTTGTTCTCCCTGGCGACCGCTTTGATAAGCATGAATACAGAGATAACACGAGGAGTGTTTTTCTTTTATTTTGTTTTTGTATACATATGTACATACATTGTACACACATGCCTATGCATTTGTATGTATAATAAAATTTCTAATTTTCCCACAACATAATAAATAAAAAAAAGATTTTCTTTCGATTATTTTAATGTTTATACTAATGTTATTTTATTATAATAATAATGTTTATAAAAACCATAGAAATTAGAACAAGTAAACAGAGTATTATATCATCAAATTGCTCTCATTAGATACTTATTTATTATGTGCCCCGCCCTTTGGAAATCCGTTCTATATATGTATGTATGTACATACATATACATAGACTATAATCTATTGGGAAACGACAAGTTACATAAGATTCAAGACTTAAAAGTGACAATCAAAAAATACACACACACACACATACACTTGTATCAAAATTCCATCAATAGATAGATGAGTGTGTACATAAGCATTAGGGTTATAGCCGGTAATATAAAGCATCTATCTCAGCATATATATATATTTGTATATAATGCATGTACATAGATATATAAAATAGATACATACCCACTGACAGACCAAACGCACTCAGAAACAGAGATACAGAAATACAGAACGTAGACGAACCAAAACCGAAAACCAACCGAACGAACAAGCGTAAAAACCTCAACGTAACTCAACTGAGCAACAAAACGTTTTATTGATTCGGCGACGCCGAAAATGGAGCTGAAATTACGGCTACTTACGCTATAGGAAAATGGCCCCCAAGTAACTGTAACTGCTCTCTCTCTCCCTCTGCCCACTGCCCTATGTGTCTCTCTCGCTCTCTGTTTCTGTCTGTTGTTGTTTCCCCGCGTCTGTACCAATTGCTTATTACACTGTGTGTTTTTGTCTGTGTGTGAACGGAGTATGGATATCGATATCCCTAAAGCTCGATACTTACATTTTATTATCATTTCGCCGCTGACATCGAGCGGGTGGCGATTGGCGGGCGCCGGCGGCGGTGCCATTGGATTCTGAAAGTGTTGTTGTTGTTGCTGGTGGTGGTGCTGCTGCTGCTGCTGTTGATGATGATGTTGTTGTTGTTGTTGCTGCTGCTGCTGTTGGCGTTGTCTATCATCGGGCAGCTCTAATGGCTCGCTCTTGATGTAGGGATATGAGCCATGCATTAAACTGTGCGGCATATACGAACGTTGACTGAGCTGCTGCTGCTGTTGCTGCTGCTGATGTTGTTGCTGCTGTTGTTGGTACTGCAGCAGCTGGTTGTGCGCATAGGCCACAGTGTTGGCCTCAAGGTTATAGCCCACCCCACCAGCTGCCGCAGCAGCAGAGCCGTAATATGCTGCATGCGTGCTGCCAGCTCCCGCGCCGTATGCATTCATAATGTTGTTGTTGTTATTATTGGTTTTGCAGGGCGCCGCAAAGGCAGCGACGTGCGAATGGTGGGGAGGGTAGGAAGCAACATGTGAGTACCAACTGTGCTGCTGTATTTGTTTATGTTGTAGCTGCTGCTGATGCTGCTGCTGGTGCTGCTGTTGTTGTTGTTGCTGCTGATGCTGGTAATAGTGATGATGATGCGGGGGATTGTTGTGTTGTGACATTACGGGAGAGATAAATAATTATATTTTGGCAAATTTTTTACCGTTCCGTTGTTGGGTGTTAGAAACACCCGTAGCGTAATGTTCGCACTCTTTCTCTCTCTTTAGCACGCTCTGTCTTTTTCATTTGGCGTCGTCTTTTATATACCAGTTTTTCAGTGTTCTGCCCCCCTAAAGATTTGTGCATGTGTGTGTATGTATCGAAATGTCATTTTATTTATTAGTACTCAAATGTCATTAAGACGGCGGTCGCAGGCCAATAGGACACATTTTAAACAGTTAGCACTTGAGCACATGCCCGCTTTACACCAATTGGAATTTGTTTCACAAGGCGCGAGCATTGAATTTTTAACATTTTTCGTTTCGTTGTTTTAGCGCGACGCGACACAACAAAACTCTGCGTGCGTGTGTGTGACTATGGTTGCTTAGTGATGTGATATCGCGGGTGGCGCAGTAATATGCGATGGCTATAAAATATGCGCAACGATATCGATAACATTTAAATCACCGAACGTCGTTAAAAGTGTTGTACGATTAGAATCACTGTGATTTTTGAATTTCAATGAAGCCGCAAAAAAAACCTTTGATATTGCATATAGCAATTAACGTCTTGGCTTGAAAAACACTCAGTTTTCCAACGGTTTAGTTGCTCAAATATATGTTTTTTTTAACATCGGTAAGATTATTTTTACTTTGTCCTTAAAATTATTGAAACACGAACATTTCAGGAGATACCTTCTAACTTCTATAGGCAATGCTAGCAGGAGACGTTTCCGACCCAACAAAGTATATATATTCTAAATCAGCATGAATAGCCGAATCGATATAGCGATGCTCGTCTGTCCGTCTGTCCTCAGTTTTAAAGCTATTGTAATAAAAACTAGGCACAGACCCTTCCATTTACTGCAGGCAGTACATAGAATATGTTAGAACCGGCCGAATCGGACCACAATAACTGCCATAGGAATGATCGATCGGCAACTATGTTTTTGTATAAAAACAATAAGGTCACTGATGAGGATGCTTGGCAGCATCCGAAATAGCGCTATATGACCAGCCAATACGTTTCATATCTACCTTTCTATATTCGCCCTGAATTGTTGACATCGAGCCTGTTAAATATTTAATTTTACAAATAATACGTCGCTTAAAGGTATCCTTACCAAACTCACCCAAAATTGAAAGTTCATACAGTCTAACCAAATTTTGTTAAGATCGGACTACTATATCACATACTGCCATAGGATCGGGTGAAAAAGTGAGAGTTTTATTATACTTCAAATAGTTTCCTATAATTTTATCAAAAGCGAACCACATGATTCCCATAGGAGCAATCGGACGAAAATTAAGTTTTGTATATAAATTAATTCCTGCTGTATATAGCTTCGACACTCCGATGATAGTCGTTCTTTCTTGTTAAGTATTTGATTAATTTTTTCAATAAAACAATATTTCTAGATATTGAAATTCAATTTGTCTATATGGAGGAGCTACAGACAATTATTTTTTCCTTATTAGGTCCATCGACAAACTTAAATGTAATGAAATTTAAATGTACTACGTATATAACCAATTTTTGCTTTAATCAATGATCCAGTTATTTCTTTTAATATATACGAGCCCTAACCACTATTAATTGGCACAGTCAAAAACTTTTTATGTATTAATCAAGTGGTTTCATATAAATAAACATTTTTGCTTTTTGCTTATGAAATGTGTGCATGTCTTAATATCAAATGAAAGGTAATTTAATAACCTTTCCAAAAAGTACAAGTTTGTATATTCAAGTATCACATAGACATAAATAGAAGCCATTGAAGATTGAGCTATCATAAAACAACTTGCCGTGCCAATTAACAGTGGTTAGGGCTCGTATAATGTAAATCAGTATTAACTCACTAAAAAACAAATAAATTCGCTGTTATATTTCAGGGAATTTTCCAAATAATATACTCGTATACTTGGCTGCGATAGCATTACTGAGGTTGGGAGGTTGTTGCAAGAGATGTTGTTATGGGGGTTTTCCCATTATACACAAGGAAAGGTTAGTCGGAATAAGAAAATTAGATCTGTTTCTCTTTTATTTATATTTATATATATATATATAAATATATTTAAAATGCGGATCGGTTCCGTCTTTCAAGGAGATCATCATTTCACCTCATATTAAATTTGGCTCTACCTTTAAATTGCTAGAAATATAGGTTTTAAGACTTGTCTTACCTATACGAACACCTATATACTACAATTTTCTAGATTCTCTATATCTAAGTGTTCAGATATTGCGTACACCTTGGAAACAGAGTATTATAACGGCAGAGTATTCGATGAAAGCCATGTGGACATATTCTTATTCTCAATAGGCATATTGAATAGGAACTAGAACGTATGATAAATATAAATAAAGATAAATATAAACAATACAAAGAACGCTTTATTATGTAATTTTAGGCCCTCTTATACCAACGCGCTGCTGCAGCTGTTCCTTCAGCAGCTGGCCATCTACCACCAGGTGCTCTGCTGCCATGTCATCCAGCGTTTTGCGTAACTGTTTCTTCGCCAGCGTTATTCCTGTGGAATTCTTTGCCGATATGGGTAGTATGTGTTCAAACTTGAGTACTCGATTGGGACGCACTTCTTCCGGACACTCCGCCAGACCACTAGCGAGATCCTTTATACTTGGTTTCAGCCTCGTCAATATGTCTTGTGCGCCCTCCTTGTCCATTTTATTGACCAGCAGCACGCAGGGTTTCTCCAGCAGCGTAGGATCGTAAAGTTCCAGCTCTTTGTTCAACGCATAGATATTGGTTAGGCAGTCGCGATGCGGGTGCTGTGGGCTAAGTTGAAATCCAAAGATGTCCACCATGAAGAGTAGCAAACGTGTGCGTTCAATGTGCTTGAGGAACTTGTGGCCCATGCCAAAATTGGCATGTGCGCCTTCAATTAGTCCCGGCAGGTCGGCGACACTGATAGAGCGCAGGTCTTTGTAGTCAATGGTGCCAATCTGTGGGCGAATAGTGGTGACTGAAAAGTGCAACAAAATGAGATTAATGGAATCTTTCATTGCAGGAAAGCCACTATGAGGTTCATATACTAACATGGATAGGCAGCAATCTTTGGCTTGGCATTTGAAATGGCTTTAAGCAGCGTGCTCTTGCCAGCATTTGGAAACCCTACGAGGCCAACGTCAGCTATCAGCTTCAGATCTAGGTTCACTGTGCGACTCTCGCCCGGGCGGCCAAGGAAATTGTTGCCAATGCAACCGCCAGTTCCGCCGCCCGCCACAATGCATCTGGCCTCATGCTCATTCAAATCCGCCAGCAATTTGTTGCTCTCGTCGTAGACCTGCACACCCACGGGCACTTCTATGCGCTGATCAACGCCGCGTCGCCCGAATATGCAGAGTTTACTGCTGTCCTCGCCACTGGAGGCGAGCACGCGTTTGTCCTTTAGGCCTTGGGACACCTTGCGCAGCGATAGCCCATCCTTGGCCACAAAGTAAACACAGCCGCCCTGGCCACCAACGCCGCCGTATTTGGGCAAACCGTTACCGCCATGTCCTCCCCGCACCGTCAGACGTAGAGTGTCCAGGAAACTAGGGCGGAAATGTGCGCGCGCGGGCTATAAATATTGATGTAGTATGTGGAGTATTAAATTAGCAATATACATACCGATTTTGTGGATTTTAATAAGAATTTAAACAGTTGCACCATTGCGAACAGCTGATCAGCATATCAAGGATAGTATGCTGATCACAGTTAAGACGAGCAAAGCAAAACTTCCATATAACTAATTGCAATATTTTGTTATTGAATATTATCTGATAAATATATAACTATAATTAATGCCACGCTGTTGCATAATAATTTAAGCATTATCTCACCTTTTTGTAAACATTGGCGTTGTAGAAGTAGCTAACCACATCAGTTATCGATGTCCACCTTATCGACTTATCGATATTTTTGCCATTCAAAGTGCATGCCCACACGTTATGGGCACGTGCGATTTGTTTGTTGTGCTAAAACGTTTTTAGTACATACGCTGCGAAATGGAGCCCGGCATTTGCTATATTAAGCCAGAGTGAGTGTTGTTATTGGATTAAGCTTAGAAATTTATAACGCTTAAACATTTTATTTCCACAGATACTTGTTATCTGATGCCAATGGCAGCTTTAGCAGCGAGGTAACCCCGTCCAAGGACGGCGAATCGAACAAAAGAAAACACGAGGAAGATGCCGACAATAAGGACGAATCTGGCAACAAACGTGGCGGTAAAAAGGAGCGCAAGCGTGGCCAGAATAAGGTAAGCATACAATTGAACCATAATGTTCACTGTCTCATATAAACTTTCCTCCAGAACCGTCCCGTGTTCAAGGATGAGCGCTTCTCGCATCTTTGCCACTCGCTGATTGATGGCCCTGGCGGAGCGCCTTGTGCGCTGACCAATTGCCGTTATGTGCATGATCTGGATGCCTTTCTAGCAGCCAAGGGCGAGGATTTGGGCAATGTGTGCCATGTGTTTGCAACCAAGGGCTATTGTGGGCGCGGCGTCACCTGTCGCTTCGCCAAGGCGCACACAGATGCTGAAGGCAGGAATATGAAAGCGGAGAACTATGATAAAGCGTCGCAGACCACGTGCAATGGCATTAGTCCAGGTACGTTTTCGTCAGGAATATTCATTGAAATTTGATCATTAGACCTGTTGCCGTTTCCGATATCAATCAATCTCATAACAACTATACAAAAACTAAATTCTAAACTGATTCAATTGACAGCTATAAGATTTAGTAGTCCCTCTCAGATCAAAACTGACTAGACTATATTAGGTTTAATACAACGTTATTTCAAAGCTTGAGTATAAGATATGGTGATCAATTTTGGTCAACTTGTACATATACAGCACATAATTTTAGAGAATGGATGAGATCCGTTAAGAATATATTTCTATAATAACTGCACGGCCTGCCAAAAGCTTGATTTCAGTCGCCTCTTTAAATCCATAACACAAATTCTTAGCGAGGTAAATTCTTAGGCACTTGAAAGTCGACTCTAATAATCCAAGATTTAATAAAGCGACTTTGCCCAGTAGGTTTGTGAATATATATTAATATCACAACTTATTTTTGAACTTATTGGCTGGAAAAGCAAACTCTTGCAGGCAAATAATTGTATAAATATTCCTATTAATGGCAACTGCTAGATTCGGAATAATTTGACCGGTAGCGGGAACAGGAGCAATAATGTATATATATTTAATACTTCCAAGATTTTCACACTTTATTTACACAGAACTTCAGATACGTCTACGCAAACACGAATATGATTTTACACGGAGCAAGGAGCTGATTAAGCAAGCTGAAAAGTTGCGCGATGAAAGAAAGCAGCAGAAGGAAAAACAGGGCGAAGCAAAACCAGCAGAAGGACAGCAGACAAAAGAAGCGCCAGTAGAGGAAGCGCAGCAGAAGGAAGCTGATAAAATAGGGGAGCCAGCGGGGGATGCAGCATCCGCGGCAGCCATTGGGAGCGCTATTGATGACTCCCCAACTGGACGTGATGCTGATCGCAAGCCAGTCATTGATTTCCGTGAAAAGCTCGTGCTGTCTCCTTTGACCACTGTTGGAAATTTACCATTTAGAAGGATCTGCAAGCAGTTTGGTGCGGACATCACCTGTGGCGAAATGGCCTGCGCTGTGCCGCTGCTGAAGGGCCTGGGACAAGAGTGGGCGCTGACGAAGCGACATGAGAGCGAGGACATCTTTGGTGTGCAGGTGTGCGGTAACAATCCCAATGTGATCTCGCAGGCAGCACAGGTGCTGCATGAAACGGCGCGCGTAGACTACATAGATCTGAACATTGGTTGTCCCATTGATCTCATCTATCAGCAGGGCGGCGGCAGCGCCTTAATGCGACGCACCAACATCCTAGAGCTAACGGTGCGCAGCTGCGCCGCTCTGTCCGACCAGTTGCCCTTTACAGTAAAAATGCGCACGGGTGTCTATGCGGACAAAAGCGTAGCGCACGAGCTGCTGCCGTTGGTGGAGGAGTGGGGCGCTTCAGCGGTGACGCTGCATGGACGTTCACGCGAGCAGCGATACACGCGGAAGGCCAACTGGGCATATATTGAGCAGTGCGCGGCACAGGCTAAGCACATGCCCGTTATTGGTAATGGCGACATACTTAGCTATGAGGACTATGTAGAGCGACGAGAGCTGGCGCCGCACGTCAGTTCCGTGATGATTGGACGCGGCGCACTCATCAAACCCTGGATATTCCAGGAGATTAAAGAGCAAAAGGCCTGGGCGCCCACATCCACACAGCGCTTTGAGCTGCTGCAGCGCTACTGTAACTATGGACTGGAGCACTGGGGCTCCGACACTAAGGGCGTAGAGAGCACGCGTCGCTTTCTGCTCGAGTGGCAGTCGTTCCTCTATCGCTACATACCAGAGGAGGTGCAGCAGTCGCCGCCGCAAAAGATCAATTCCAGACCACAAAAGTACCGTGGACGCGATGAGATGGAAACGCTTATGAGCTCAGCCAATGCGGCCGATTGGGTTAAGCTCAGTGAAATGCTCCTGGGCCCAGTGCCCCAGGGATTCAGCTTTGTGCCTAAGCACAAGGCGAATGCCTTTTAAAAAGGAACACAAGGCTCGAAATTAGAAAGATTTACATAGAGTAAAATCAATCTGATGAGTTAAACTTTGGAGCCTAAGTTCAGCATAGGTTAAATTTGTTAAGTATATGAAATTGTAGAAATGTTGATAAGCTATTGCCGATTAGCTTTTCTATTTAAATAATACAAAATATTATAAATTTTCAGCCTAATCGGTATGTAATAAATGTGTTTACTGTCCTAAATGATGTAATAGTGCTTACATCCTACAGATCGGCAATGCAAACTCAAGATACTTGTCAAAATTACGAAGGGAATCTCTCAAATTTTCCAATTCCTCCTTATCTCATCTCAAGCAATACAAAGAATATTATTTATTGTCATTATCAAATTACACATCACTTCAAGTAACTGAGCGCCTCCTCCACGTCGCTTTTAGAACCGAGAAAGATGGGACTGCGCTCGTGTATCTTCTGTGGAACAATATCCAGTATGCTAATCTTGCCATTGCTGGCCAGACCGCCGGCTTGGATCATGAGGTAGGCCATTGGAATGCACTCATAGAGCAAACGCAGTTTGCCATTGGGTGCAGATTTGGTGGCTGGGTAGATGAAGATTCCGCCGTATTTGATGGTGCGATGGACATCAGCAACCATGGAGCCTACGTAGCGAGCGCCATATGGCTTGCCTTTGGTGGGATCCTTCTTGGCAGCAACGTAGTTAAAGACGCCCGCTTCCCAGTCGCTGGCATATCCCTCGTTGATGGAATAGATCTTGCCCTTCTCTGGGACGCGCATATTGGGCTCGGTGAGGATGAACTCACCAATGGCGGGATCGTATGTGAAACAATTGACGCCACTGCTCAAACCTAGCACAATGGCAGTGGCAGAGCCGTATAGCGCATAGCCAGCGGCCACTAGCTGATTGCCTGGCTGCAGTGCATCCTTGACGGTGGGCACGCCCGTGCTGTTCTTGCGATATATGGCAAAAATTGAGCCAATGGACACCAGGCAGTCAATGTTGGACGAACCATCCAGTGGATCAAAGCAAACAATATATTTGCCCTGCAAATGCAAATGAATTCAACTCCTGCCAATCCTTTAAGCCCAGTTCACTCACCTGTCGCTCTGTTTCCACCTCAATAACGTTCTCGTTCTCCTCGGATACCATCAGGCAGGTGGTGTATGAGGATTTCAGCATGTTGATGAACAGCTCATTGGACAGCACATCCAATTTCTTGACCTCCTCGCCCTGCACATTGACATCCCCCGCAATGCCATGGAGCTTCGCAATTCCGGCCTTACGCACCGCCGATGCAGTCGCCTTTATGGCTGTCTGTATGCAGTTGAGCAGCTGGGACAGATCTCCAGTTGCTTCCTTGAATTTGCGTTGCTCGTGCAGCACAAAACGCGTTAGCGTCATTGCATTGGAGTCAAAGACGGGTCCCTGTTGAGACATCTTGGCTGTGAAACAAAGGAACACAAATTAGTGGAAACGTCTCAGTTCAATATACTGAAACATTAAACTTAGGGATGAGCAATAACTCAAATACTTATTACTGTATGTATTTTAGATATTGTTATACTCTGTTTTTTGAGAAAAGAGTATATTGTGCCTGTGAAATGTACGTCTATCCGTATGAACGCTATTTTTCCACATCCTTTAGGCTAGAAGATTCTAAGTTGGTACACATGTTGGTGTATAACGGATGGGTGATGTCCATTTCTGATTTATAACTGAAATAACTTTTTTTGAGTGTCTATCACTTTAATATAACATTTATAAATCGAAAAGGCCCATTTTTCTACCCTTAATTAAAGTAGTGATCTTTTATCTTTGCTAAAGTAAAGTTCCGATCTTTACAAACTGCCCTTGTGATATCTTAACATTTGAAAAGAATTGGCAAAAACCTATATACATATACAGTTATTACAACTCTCTATTTAAAGTTTAATAATAAGATCTTGAACTAATTAAAGATTATAACAAATTTCAATATCCTTTTTTGATTATCTTAATGTCTATGATCTGAATAAGGTATTCAAATATTGCTCATCCCACGTATTATATACAAATTATTGAACGGATTTTCTATAATCTTTTTTGGTTTTAAGAATTAATTCAAAAGTCATAGAAAATATATAAATTTATATAAGCAGTAGTATATAATATACATATATGCTATATATTAGATGGTGTTAGTTTGAATTTGTTTGCTTGGCTTGTACGGCATTCAGGCGAAGATTTTTCAAATATTAGTTAGTGAAATACACAAGGTTTTAGTTATAGGTTATAGACATTCGAAACTGTGCAGTCTAAAATCTTAGCATTTAGTTGATAGTGAAAAAAATAATAGCATAATACTAGTTAGCCAGCTAAAGAAACTAGAATCGTTGGGTTGCATTGGAAGCGCTGGGGTAGCAACTAGTTGGGTAAGTTATCAGCTAAAACTTGTGGTGCAAGTTAGGGAACAGGAAGTGGCAGGCAACGAAGGAACACAGGCTACTGTCAGTGGAGGAGGAGGAGTACTACGGGTCTATAATTGCACTTACAATCACCGTTATTAGCCGCCATAGTTGGGGGTATTGTAATTTATGCGGTTCCTGTGGCTCCTTGAAAACAACAACAATAACATTAAAAAAAGGCAATGTCTTTCAGAGAGTGTGAAGGTCAAATCAGTGCCCCGGGTGCTTCATAGAGAAACGTTCGTGGGTTGTATCATGAAAACTTATTATCAAAACTTGTCAGTCTGTTTATGTGCCTATGTTTAAGCGTGTGTGTGTGTGTGTGTTGTGTGTGGTTTTTGGTTGTTTTGTATTTTTTGTATATGGACTAGCTGATAACCTGTTTCTTTTACTTGCTATATGTTCTTATGTACATAAAACATACATGTATATGTATAAATATATAGTACAAATGTTGAAGAAACAAACAAAGACCGGAACAACAGAAAATTTGTTGGCAATTTCTAAAAGAAACGACACGTGCCCCTATTTATTTTTGGAAACGATCTAGATATAGTATGTGTATCTACCACATATGTTGCTATGTGAGATATCTATAAGATTCGATCAAATATAGCGATAACATTGCGAATAGCTTGACCGCTTCTCCTTAACTTTGCCTTGAGACTATCCGGTGCCGGCTTGCAGCATTTCTGGAGCTTCCCCCACATCTACGCAAGTATGTATGTAAGATAACAAAAACATAACTTTCACTTACAGCGAGGCAACAACAAACGAACTGATCAAAACAGAACACGGAACACAAAAGCCACCAAAGCACCGCAGTCGACGGCCGCACAGAAGAGACTGAGCAGCGTTGCCTTTCAGCTGGACGTAGGGAGCGGCAGAGCGGAAGAGTGGCAAAACGACGACTGCAACGCGCCAGACTGGTATACATACGAATAAATATAATAAATATGTAAAATATTGAGAGTGATAGCCGACTATGAAATACCCTGTGCTTACCAAAATTTTCAAATAGAAGAAGAGATGTTTAAAGCCAGCGGTTGAAAGCTTCGTATCGTATGTGAAGAGCCATACGAGAGTCACGCGTATCTTAAGACTATCGTGAACACATCCGAGTAGATAGGATAACGTACAGATAGCGATTCATGTTTCGCTCAGTTTTTGGCAGCCAAAGTTTCGAATTCATTACTTGCAAAAGATATTATTAGCAGCATGCTTTTTGTAAGTAGACATTGCCAACAAAATGCATTGCATTAGTTTTATTTTGTACTTTAGCTTTTTTTACAAACACTTCTGTAAGAAGTGTAAGCATAAAAACAAATTGCCTTGAGTCAAATCAAACCGCGGTAATCAAGCAATTAGTGGCTAAACACCTTAACCTTAACTACGCCTCATCATCGTGACACATAACTTATTTTGAAAATAAATCTAGACAAACACAAAAAAATCAATGAAAATCTATAGTAAACTGTGTTTCCAGTCGGCAAAAGCAGTAGTTGCGACTAAAATGTGTTGACTATACCTATAAAGGTGTGAAATATATAGATTTTGCTCATTTGTGGAGGAGGGGATGGGTGAAAATCTTTTTTTAATCATTCATGGAAGAAAATTTTAGTATGAATGTTAAATTTCTTACTTTATCTGTGTGTGGGGGATATATCTATAGATTTCGCTCATTTCTTTACTTATATCTGTACAGGGAAGTTAATAGTAAACTGTATGTCAAATTTGTTGACTATAGCTAGAATACTAATGTGGAAGACTAGGTTTTTCTCAAATTTTGGGGAAGTTGGTAAAGGGGTTATAGATCTCGATACGTTATAAACGGGTATGTGTATTTACATGAACACATATACCAATATGTGTACCAGGATTGGGTGCTCTACACTAAATGGTCGTCGCAAAAATTGACACAAACCCAACACTCTCATTTTACAAAATATCTTTTGGAAACAACGTATAACAAGAAAGAAGAGCTATCTTTCGGGTACTGAACCTATTTACCTTCCCAAATCTGATTTTTTTTTCCGTTTTTTCTAAAGATATAAGATAAAATGGTCCGATTTTGATAAAGCATTATAAGCTTCTAAAAATGATATCGAAACTTATAATTGCTGAGCGTGGTCACGATAAGTTTTTAATACAACTCGTTTTAATAATACCCCGGCAAGAGTATAAACACACAAATCCTCCTAAACGCTTATTTCTGAAACCTTTATCGAAAAATTAGCGAACGTTTGTTTCAAGCTCGATAAGCATTTTATAACATTTTTAGGAAATTATCATTTTGAAACTATGTGTGTTCTTAAAGCTTGAATTAAATATCATTGATTGATTTAAATAATCTTAAATACTTAATATGCCTGCTACCATATTTATATAGGGTATTGCAAACAGATAAGATGTAAATGAGCCCGTAAACGAAGTCAGAGAGAGAGAGCCAAAGAGGAATGAAGGGAGAATTGGAAGCTACAAACAGTACTTGCCCCCGCAATGTCAACCTAACCATATGTTTGTTGGAGCATGAACAGAGTTCTCTCTCCAAAAAGAGGAATGGGTGAGTTGCGTAGTTGTCGAAATGCTTGGGAGTTACTGCACATTTTACTTATTTAAAAATATGTTTGCTTTTTATTTAACTTTTTCTACATCTGTTTCTCATTCTTTATCAGTATAGAAAACGATATTTAATGTTTAGCAACAGGGTGCTTTTGGAAAATTTGTTCTTAAATTAAACCTATAGTTTAGTCTTAACAATTTTCTTTACATTACAAATTTTTCAGTTTTTCTGTAAGTTGGATAACTTTCTTAGCTAAAGCATAAATATGGTGTATGTGGTTTGATCACCCTGTGTAGTATCGCTTTTTTGAATTTATATACATACATATGTATGTATAGACATAAAAATAAAAATAACTTAACCGCAACATAAAGGTTATTAGCCACAAATCCAACAGCTGATAGCTGTGGAGGCTCGACTGTTGCTACGTTTTGAATTTTTGATAACATTTGGGTAATCAAATAAATTCGTAAATGAGATAGATTAGTACTATAACAAGTAAACATTGTGGTCAACTTATTTATCCAAATTTTAGTGTACTCTCTACTGTCAACTCCGCTCTCTGGTTTCACTCTGTATTGCCCCGCAATTAAGTTCACAACTGTTTGCCCACGCCCATTTAAATACATCTACTACGCTCTGCTGCTATCAACTTTGCTCTCTGGGTATGAGCTCGTTATTATTTCCCTGAATTTCTCCTGCCTTAGACACAACACACTGCAGTAAAGTAACATTCTGCACTGCCTGTCGAAACAGCCTTTTAACAAAGGATAATTTATGCGATTTTAAAGTTGGGAACTCACTTTAATCTTGATCGCGATCCAGCATCATTGTATGCGTAAAGTTGAGCCAAAGTATGCATGTGTGCGTCGTCCGTGTGAGCTTTGTCTATGATCGCCATCAAGATGAGCGCGATCACAGAAAATAGAGAGAGCGCACTCCTCTCAACCGAAAGTTACTTGATCGGAGAGGAATTTCAACATATGCTTATATATTTATATATATATATATATATATTTGACTCCGATCATGAAGCTTTGTTGTCGCCAAATTACGCTCATTGGCATATTTGGTGGTAGTTTTTGCATGCACTTCATATGGAACGCGCTCAAAGTCGTAAGTGTTGTTGCTTTTCTATTGAATACACGTACACGCATAGATCGCGATCATGATTGAAGTGAGTTCCCACCTTAATAAGGCTCCTAAATGGTGTTGAACTATTTTGCCTACACCCATGTATACACATGTATATAGAGATACTCAAATATTTGCATTCTACACTTATTGTATGCCTCTACTATATGTCATTGCTGCGACCTTAAATTTTTGTTTTTGCCTGATTCAGACATGAGTAGCTCCCAAATTCAGTTCATACACATGTGTCTGATAAGGATGAATCTCAGAATTACAGCACAAATATAAATAAACAACAGTTGTCCAGTGGTCGACTATGGAATACCCTTGCAGAAATGTTACTTGCTTCTGATTACATATATATGACACCTTTATGATATGCATAATTATCATATTTATAAAGTAGAATGGGCGTTGTAATTGGTACGTTCGATCGAGATATCAGTAAAAATAAAAGGGTTTTAAATACAACTAATACTTTTTGGCTGATGGTACAAAAGGTATAGAAGATATAGTGATCTAGTCCACGCAGTTTCGATGCAAATCTACCATGTTTTATGAAACTAGCCTTAAAGCTACAAGAACAGAGAGCTAAATATAAGGATCTGGCTATACCGACCCAGCTTGTCCTTATCGAGAATGAATATACGAGTATACATATATATTTTCAGGTATAAACGACTATTATACCTATAATACCTTTGTCAAGTGTATCAAACGCAACAAAGTTATGGCTTTATTAAAATATATATAATATTGTGTACTTTGAATGCTTAACGTAATTATTAGTGTAGAATTAAGATTAAGATGATTCCATACGTCAATAAAAACAAGCCAATTTAATATAAGCTTTCGTCTGTGAAGAGAAACTCTGAACATAGCTGAAAAGGAAATCCTTAAGACCAAATCATGTACAGATGAAAAGGTTCTTTGAATTGCTTACCTTAACAACAAACATATGGAGTGTCCGTAGTGCCTGGTCGGAAATAGTCCGGAACTGGAACCGGCACCCACAATTACGAGTCAATTGGAAGCATTCACCCACTTTGCGTTCGACTGGCAACAAAGTGTCTCACTAAATGGCTTGCTAATAACCCGCAATTATTTTGCCATTGTTAAGAGCACTTCTGATTTCACCCTCTGCACTTCATTCGTTCCATAAACACTCCCGCATGGCCATGCGCAAGGCGTGAGGCATGAGGCATGAGGCGTGAGGCATAAGGCTCGAGGAGTGGGGCGTGGGGTGTGGCCGTCGTGCTTCAACCCTATAGAAATGTCGCTGTTTAACCTGATTAGTGCCTACTTTTTGTTGGTCCACAATTGGATTTGATTGAACAGTGGACTCCCCCGCAGGAACTCAGCAGAGAAACATTGTACAGTTTTAAGATCCGTTTATTTTTCACATGACCTTTTATTGAAAGCATTAATACTAAGCTGGCTAACATAAGTAATAATAGAACTATAAAGATATATAGAGACAGAGAGAGACATCGTGTGAAAGATATTTTAAAATGGAAGTACTCGAATGTAATCACTAAGCTTTAAGTACATTATTCGATTTAAATATCTTAGATTTAACTGGGACTAGAAAGCGCTCAATTGAGATCTTATTACGATCAATATATACACATTTATTACCATGATTGTACAGACATCAAATTATAAGTGTGCTGAGATATAGTAGGAATACAAGTAAATGATAAATATACATATGTATATGGGGGAAAAATACTGTATGTAAAAACCTGCGTAATTTCTGTGTATTGTAGATTAAAACCGAGTGTAATTACTGCGGATTTATTTAAAAAGTATTGTATTTTGTGTTTTTAAAACTGATAGGCTCATAAGAATTTGATATTCTTAAATTTCTGGCTGTTTTTATTGCATTTAGCTTCAATTTAGATGTCTGAACGTGGCTCACTTACTGACAATCTTAACCTACCTACTTCTTATGTAAGTTGATATAACTTGGAATCGCCTACAATGTCCACATCGCTGGAGTTGTCTTCATCGTCGCTGTCCGCCTCCAGATCGGAGTAGTCATCCGTAGAGTAGCCATGTTGCAGGAAGCACATTTGCAGCTGCTGCTGACTAGTTGGAGGCTGTGTCCCACCCGCACCCATGCCAGTTGGTAGCTTGGGCTGCTTGGAATCCGTGGAGGCAGTGGCGTTGGAGCCCTCGCTTTGCTGTTTGCTGCCTTGCTCAGTGCGTGAGAAGTCAACGGGTTCTGTGGACAGAATTTTGCAAAATTTTACAACTAATTTGATTTGTAGAAACTTTAAGAAAACTTTCGTCCATCAAAAAGGCAACTAAAAGCCAAAAGGCTTGAGGCTAATTGGCCAAAAGCACGAAAGTGCCAAAGTTCTTCAAAGAAAGTTGTCTGGCCAACTTGCTTTCCTACTCACCAGTGGCAGTGTCGCGTCGTCTCAGCTGTTTCTTGTGCTTCATGCGACGGTTCTGGAACCACGTCTTGACCTGCGTCTCGCTCAGCCCCAGCGCCGTGGCCAGCTCCACGCGCTCCGGCGTCGACAGATATCGCTGCGCCTCAAAGCGCTTCTCCAATCCGGACAACTGTGGGTCACTGAACACAGTGCGCGCCTTGCGCCGTCGGCAATGCCGCAGCGCATTCACGCCCATGCCCAGGCCAAGAGCCAGCTCTGGCACGCAGCCAGGCGCTCCGAAGAAGGGCGCTCCTCCAAACAGGCTGGCTGCAAAGTGGGCGAGTGTCATATTAATTGCATTATATTTATAGTTGTCTCATAATTGGCTTGTGCACCCAAAAAACTTTTGGTGTCACTAATGGCCATTGACACGGACGTACCTTGGGACAGAAAGTAGGGATCCACCGACTTGTACGTGCCCGACGACGGCGACAAATAGCCCAAAGTCATCTGCAAGAAGCCGTGATCGCTATAGGACGCACTAGGATAGAGCACTCCATTTGGTCCAGGGGCTGTGGGCGGTGGCGGTGGTAGTGGTGGCGGCTGAGGAGGTGGAGCTGGTGGTGACGTCATCTGCTGTACCGTCGATTCCGTACTAGGACCGGACGTCGGTTGCGCGTAGTGTGACGCAGCAACGCGTTGCTGATGAGCCCTGAAATAGTGAATGATACAATTGTTATCCCTTCATAAAGTCAAGAGAAGACAATCAGGCCTGTTTCGAATTCCGCTTCCAAATCAATTCCACAAAAATATTAAAAGCATGGGATCGCATGAAAAATAAAATAAATATACAGAAACCCAACATTCCTATTGCAGTCCTGCTCAAAAAATGATGCTACGCACAATTTTGTGGTTTTAATTCGAAAGTGAAACTCAGAACAGGACTCAATATCACAAATCTCATTCAATTCTAGAAAACCATCTGCCAACTGCCTCAAAAAATTCGTGAGCCTTCGAACTACATAAAAATTTACGAAAAAGCTACTGTAAAAATATTATTATATACATTTAATTGAAATTAAACAAAATATTTGGTTGCTAATTAAAATATTCTATTAGCTTTGGTTGGTATTGAGTTTTGTTTTTTATATTCAACAAAACGATTTCCATTTGCTTCGAAAGAAATGATCAACAGTTGTCGTATCATTTGACACAATATATAACTATGTTCAAAACTTTGAAAGCATCTTCATCATTATAGGAACAAACATAATGTTCTTGTTTAAGTAAGAGTTCTTTTAGGTTCGCTTAAGATTATATCTGAAGTGTGCAATTATATTTGTAATCGTCATTGGGTAGAAAATTTACAGTGCAATTATTACACAGATATATATGGATATATATTAATGGTGGTACTGACCAACAATCTATATATAATTAGGAGTGGGCAAAATAGTTTAGTACCTTTTCAAATCGATTAACACAACATATTCGCTTAAATTTTGTTTTGTTGGAAAGGATGCAGAATGCACTTTTTTCTGCAATTTATTGCAAATAAGAATCGGAATATACCACCCCAAAATTTGAAATCATCTGGATCACTGGCCACACGAATCAGAGGTAACGACTTACCCGACCTGTAAAACTATTATCAACCAATTATCTCACACGCCAACACCTCTCATACATTCCCATTGCACAACAGTAAAAAAACAAGACCAGAATAAATTAAAATTACACCTCTCAAACACACCAACCCGTCTCAACAACACTATATAAGCCGATCACCTGATTTAGCATGTCCCCTCTGCAGAACCACTAACATCACAGTCACTCATATCCTTAAACACAGCCCAGCAGTGAGCACACACCGTACACAAACATTCAAAATCGATAATCCTATACTCATCCAAAACATCCAACATCAGTGAATACAGCAACTACAATAAAATTCTTGAAAGCTACTAACATTATCAACAATATCTAGAAATAAGCCGTAGGCCTTAGTAGCCAGCGCCCGTAGGTTTCAAGTTAGCTTGAAATTTTAATTATAAGTTAGCAAATTGTAAATAAATAAATAAGGAATCAGTTAATGTCAGAATATGTCAAGGTGTCGAAGTACATGAAGTTTTCAACATTGAGATAGAGAGACGAATCTACAAACTAAGATTTTAACAAATGTAGTTCGTCAAGAAAACTAACAGTTCGATTATAATTACATCAATTTCGTGTACATAGAACCAAATGTTTAATACAAATTGAACTCATGAAAGGCGCTGGCCACTATTTCAGTTGGAGTTAAAGAGAGATTCCAAGTAGGGAAGATCGAGTTATAGAGTCAAAAGGGTATACTACATGATTTAGTTAAACAGTTGAGTTAGATAAGATTGACTGCATCTCCAATAAGCTCAGCAAATGAAAGTTTAATTATGTTCTATACAAGTTGACAAAATTTTTCTGCATCAGTACCTTCAGAACTTTGAAGTATGGGCAAAACACTGGAATATTGGCATCAACACTAGCAAGTGCGCTAATGTGACCTATGCTCTGCGTGTGAGTCTCTGTCCTGGTGTCTACTTGCAGGGTCAGCAGTTGAAGCATCTTAGCAGCTACAAGTACTTGGGAGTCCACTTGGACAAACGTATAACGTTTGCCAAGCATGTGTCCAGCATAATAGCGACTTTAAGGACCAGAATTAGCTCCTGGCTCCTGGCTAGTAAAAAGCTGTCTCTGGACAACAAAGTCAAATTGTACAAGACCTGCATTGCTCCTTCCTGGCGATATGGCTTCCAAGTATATGGAAAAACTGCGAAAACCCACCTGGAAAAAATCCGCATACTTCAAGCGAAAACCCTACGAATAATTTGTGCTGCTCCCTGGTACGTGAGGACTGCAAACATCGAAAAAGATCTGGGAGTGCCTAAAATTGGAGATGTCCTGCAAAATCAGTCTGCGCAGTACGCTCAGCGACTAGAAAATCACGTGAACCCCCTCGCACGGCGTCTTCTAAACCGCCGCACCATACGGGGACGGCCTTGCAGCAGAAGACTAAAGCGACATCACCCAATAGACCTAGCAAGAAGACATTTATAATAATATTGTAAATATGTTTATATAACTTATTTAATAATTATCATTACCTAGCCTTTGAGTAAGTTGTTTTTAGAATTTATCGCATAAGTTTAATTTAAGTTGTTGGAACTAATAACAGAATAATTAAATAATAAACAATTAAAAAAAAAAAAAAAAAGACAAAAGACAAAATTTTACTATTGTAGGTTAGGTAGAACCGGTTGACCACCACATGGTGGTCACACATAGACCGTGTAGGTCCTTAGTGTCGCCGGATACTGAAGGTCATTAGGAGATTTGTTTATCCTGTAGGATTCGTGTGCGCTTGGCAAATGCCAGCAGCGCATTGGGAGTGTGTCCGGCCGCTTCTTCTAGTGATGCGAGCCAGTGTTTGTTGAAGTATCGATGTCTTAGTGTTGCGAGTGCTGGGCAGCTGCATATAAGATGTTCCAAGGTTTCCACAACTCCTGGTTCCTTACATCTCCGGCAGCCGTCTTCTGTTAATATCCCTAGCTTTTTAGCATGCGCTGCTGCTAGGCAATGTCCAGTTAATACTCCTATCATTAATCTGCAATCTTTCCTTGGAAGATGTAGCAGGAAGTTAGTGAGTTTCTGATTTCGCTTCTTGCACATAATTTTAGCGATTCTGCAGCTGGTAGTGTTTCGCCACCTTTCACCAGCTTTAGCCCAAGCGGATTCATCCAGTTCGCTATATAGCGACTGCAATGAAATTTGTATATTTCCTTCGATCTCAAGAGGTAGCCCGACTCCTTCTTTTGCCAGGCAATCCGCCATTTCGTTGCCATCAATGCCCCGGTGGCTGGGAACCCAATAGATATGCACTGTACTAGCAGTGCTTAGATTATCTAAAGCCTCCCTGCTTGCCAGGACATTTTTGGAACAAATGGAGGACGCCCGCAATGATTTACTATTGTAAGTACGGTACAATTTGTACCATATTATTATTATTAGTTAGATGTATTCATGTTCACGCGACGCACAGTGGCGCTTTTACCGAGGGACGTGGCAAAAATCAAAAAGGTCATGGTGAGCAAGGGTAAAACTGCAAATGCAGTTTGATAGGCAATTGCTTAAAGTTAATGGATGTGAAATTTTATTGGATTTGGTTCATCTATTTGGGCGGAAGAGGTCCTCAAAGTGGGCAAATATTTCCATTTTTTGGTCAATATGCCTTTGTGGGAAAAATTATTCACCTTTGCGATGGTATTATAAATAAACGGCTCACTCGATTGTTAATGTCTTTATTTTAAATTAAATATGGGACGATTTTTAAGCGAATGGTAGATAAATATTGTAATTTTGTAACCTTCTTGTGTTTTTAATAGGTAAATTACGTCGCGACGTCTGCCCTATGCAAACGAGTCTAACGGTTTTTTAACTAGTATACTATATGCTGATTAAATTTTGATTGTTTTGATTTAGGTATCGAGACTTATGGTACATTGGCTTAAACGTCGTAAGCGTAAAAAGGAATATTGCTTTGAAAAATTTGCGCCGTTACATGAAACGCAATACTAAAAATAAGTACGAACAGAGTAATACTAACAAAGTAATCATGTCTCATCTATTGAGATCGCCGACATGGCCCCCTGCGCCTTTTCTTGCTTCCAAAACTGAAAATACCCATGAAAGGACCGAGGTCACAAAAGAACGTTTAACCTATATCTGTAAAAAAAAAAATACTAAAGATCGAAATCGCGAATGATTTGATTTGAAAAGTCAGCCAGCCGGATGGAAAAGGTAGATAGCCAAAAAGTATGTTTTTGTATTAAGAACTGTTTTTTAGACATCTCGACAAATTTTACAAAAAAAAAAAAAAACAAAATGTTACTATACGCTCCTATAAAGTAAACAGACTCTTGCACCAATTAAAAACGTTTAAAAGGGAGTCAAAACTTTGCACAAATATCTATGACTCAGACAGAAAGAGTCATTCTTATCATTAAATCTTTAAAATACATATAGTGTATAGAATTAGAATATAGTATTAATAGCCGACTCGATCTGGTACGTGTACGTGTGAGCACAGTTATCTCAAAGACTTTGAGAGTTAGGGGCACAAAATTTGGTATGTAGGTTCTTGGATGCTATAGCTTATTTAAAATTAATGATACTGGTTTTTCTGTCTGAATGATTTTATGCAGACTAGTCTCGCAGTTTTAGGGCTATGTTAATGAATTGATGGGTCGACAATTAATTTGTCCATGAAACGATGAAACCAAATTTAATAATGACATAGTATACCTGTTGACTACATTTGAACAAAATCGAATAACTTTAACATACAGTTGCCATAGGATTTTTTTATGTAGGTGTCCTGATTGCAACTATAAAATTATTCTTCAAGCTGAATAAATTTGGTCAAAACACAGACTTTGTCAAAAGTTGTCATATCAATATATTAGAGAAAATGAGTCACAAACAACTTTTTTGTTTTTCAAAACATTGCATTCAAACTCATTAATTATAAATTTCATTATTCTATTCAGATGTTGACTAAATGTAATCGATATGAGACCATTGTACATTCAACTACCACTGCAACAATCCGTTAAAAAATAAGTTATTTGATCATTTCTTTGTTTTTAAAGATATATCAACCTAAATCAATATTAGCAAATTATGTTATACGAGTACTTTATACAGTCTGAGTATGTGTCATCAAATTCTAATAAATTTATCATATAGTTGCAATAAGAACACTCGACCGACAGTTGAACTTTTGAAGGAAGAGTCTTATAGATTTGGCACCCCAAAGAAGCTGTTCTTTCTTATAGCTATATGTAACACTATAGTAGTAGCTCAAAATTGGATTGAGCAGTCGAAATTCATTGATTATCAAATGAAGTGAGTTATTGTTTATTAAGTTGATTTTGCCTATTTGATTACTTTGCGGTTAACATTGCGTCTAGTGATTGACAAGATTTGTGATCGGTTCTGATTTCATTGTCTTAAATCGGCCACATTAAATACAATTTATACTTATTTGAATTGAAAAACTAACCGTTGATTGTGCATGGACTTGACATAATCCTCGGTGGCATAACCCGTCGCTGAATGATTGGGGCTGGTCGTAGATCGCGTGGAGGCCGTCGCTGTTGTGACACTTGGATATCTATTATTGTCATATGCACTGGCACTGGTTAAGGAATTTGAGCTGGAGATTGAACTGGAACTGCTCCTGGCACTTTTCATTGCATATTTACTGTACTTTTGATTGTTGTGGCTGTTATTGATGTTGCTATTATTATTACAATTGCTGAAGCTGTTGTTATTCTTATTGTTATTGGCACTGTTTAAATTTTGAAATAATATATGTTCAATGGAAAACGGCGTTTTTGTGGTAAGCATTGTGGTTGTGGCGGGACTTTTACTGCTGGCAACAGTCGCTGCTGCTGCTGCTGCCGCTGCCGCTGCCGCCGATGCTACCGCGCTGTCAGTGGGATCATTAAGCGTTGACATGTCCTGCGTTAGTTATATGCCCTGGTATGTACAGTTGCTGCTGCCGTTGCCGTCGCGCTTATGTTGTTTACTCGTTGACGGTCGCGTTGAGTTTGCGGCAATCACCGCACATCAACCAGCAAATCGCTCCAAACGAGCCCGAAAGCCCGAGCTCGAGATGAACGGAGGCAACATCATTCCAGAATGCAGACAGCCACCCCCAAGTTGGCAATGCAGTTGTGGTCCTGCTGCTGCTGCTGCTGACGTTGCTGCTGCTGCTGCTGCTGGTGATGTCGCTTAGGGGCACCCAAAAAAGAATGTATAAACACACCCCCATTTGCATGTGTATCATATGGTTGTCTCCTTCGCACAAGGACAACAAATGAACCACAAGCTGGCAGGGCAAACGACAATGCAATTTAGCCATTTGCACCGCTTGATTCCAGACCATAATGCTGGCATTTTACCTATCTATATGCACATATTATATAGTATTCATATTTATATTCATTTTCATATGTCAGTTGGTTCTTAACTGGGCTATGGTTATGCACTTGTCGAGCAGCTCCGTTTAATTGGCACATGTTAACCACAAATAGCTCACCAACAGCAGAGACTAAAGCATCGCAGTCGCTGTTAACGTTGGCGTTGGCGGTGGCGTTTGCGCTGCTCAGCCGCCATTTTGCCCATAATTAACGTGTCATGGCCGCCATTGTGTTGTTGCCTTGATGTGCATGCATTAAATTCATTAAATGCCACAATTATTGTAATTAATTTATTGATTGATGGCACAACTGCTCGCCCGTCTGCCTGTCTGCGAATGAGTCAGTCTGACAGACGCTCTTCCTGTCATCCCGTCTGCCGTCAGCTGGCTACGCGGCGTATGCGTAATACTTTCAGGCATTGCCATTAGCTATTGCTCAGCTATTCACACGCATGCACAACTGTACCTCGCTATAAACTTGTGCCTAATGAAGCCATAATACGTATTAGCATGAGCTGCCAACTTCCACAACCCACCAGACAAGTCCTAAGCTCAGGCAATTAGGTAAAAATACTTGGCAGTAATTCAATCATTTGGCATAGCCTTACACGGCCCATCCAAAAGGACACCCAAATGCGGCTGAAAAAGTCCTAGGGGGTGTGTCCTCGGCCAGTTCAGCCAATCAGCATGCTTTACGCTTTGGGGGTTGCCGGAGCAGCAGCTGTTTGTCCTTGTCCTGTGCGCAGCAACAGCGCTTAGTGGCAAGTACGCAGGGGTTGGGGGTGTGTATGCTGCGGGGAAAATGCGAAAAACAATAACGACGGCAACGAGCAACCATAGGACGCTGTGTATGCTATGGAAGCGACCAAAAAGCAAGACAAATTTGCTCGTTTTATTAATAAAATAAGTCACGCAAAGTAAGTCGAACATCATTATTAGGTTAAAGCCCTAAAGCGGGCGCATTATGTATACATGGAGAATGGTATGGGGGCGTGTCCGTGTGGATAACTACACTGACACGAAAAAGGTAAGCTTTTGTGCTGTTTAGTCAAGAGTGAATAAAAGAAGAAAAGTTTAAAATCGTTACATAGAATGGAAAGTTTTAGTTTGCAGATACGAGGACTAACTTGGGTCAAGGCATAGCTTAACTGATAGAGTGATAGTTCCTGACAAAGCACCGGGTTCGTTCAATTAACAATGTGTAAATATATTCTTATTCCACGACACTCTACTTAAAACAGCGATTTATATTGCCCCTCCATAAAAATAATTATTCAAATAAAAATAATGAAACAGAGTATTTTTTACGACAGATTGAAAATGTTCTACGTAGCTCTTATAATTAAATATGTAACTTGATTGAAACTTCTCGTAATTCATGCAGCTGCCCCTAGATTGATATACCATCTATGTAATGTGTATTGAAATTTGTTAATAATATTCAATATAGCCAATTATTTGGAAGAATTAGCTAAGCATAAATGGCTGGCTAAATTTTAAGTTTTAGTCTTAAGGAAACCTTTTGTGCCTAATGCCATGAATAACATTTTTTTGTTTTTAAGATTATTTTTATTTGCCATCTGGCTTAGGACCATAAACAATTTTTATATTATAATTAAAACTAAAATTAACAGGATTTGTTGCGGTTCAGCAGGCGAATCCAATATGCAGTTAAGTCTTCATTAAGATCAATGAGAAGGAAATAGTTCATGATAGTAACTTTTTAGTCGCCTGGTGTCTCCGCTATTATTTACTAATTAATTGAATATTTCCCTGTGATAAGATCAAAAGCTAAGTAATCTAATAGGTTTATTACTAACAATTTTGTATGACAGTTCAGTCTGTTTATATAACTTTCAGTTCTATTTATTTATCTTAACTGAAGAAATATCCTTATCAGTGATCTTATTGTTAGAATTTTTGTCCAAACTTGTTCGTATATGAGTGGTAGTCGGCTATATTCGAACCCGAGTGCTACTGTTTTTTAAGCCTTAACCACCTTATCTTAATTTGAAAATCACTGTCGCTTTGGAGTAAAAAGTAAAGAAATAAATATTTGAGGATATATGTATAGGTTTAAATTTGGCAAAATGGATCACCTGATCAACATTTCCTATTGATTCTTCTAAGGGTACATTCATCATACTTAAAGTTCTTATAAACGACACGGTTATGCAGAAAAACAGCTGAACGAATATATGTGGCAGTTGATGTAGATCAGAAATATAAATACTTTAAAGGATCGGAGATGTCAACCTCTGCGGATTAAACACCTTTGCAAAACACTATTTTACCCCCTAAGCCTTTTACTATTAGGTACAGGTTAATAAATTAGAACGTTTTATTATTAAATATATCAGAAATTTCTTTCTCTGTAATTGACACAGGCAATTAAGTCGCTTTAGCTAAAATCTCTGGTATTATTTTAAGTCCAGGTAACTTTGCAGCCTGCTGCCAGCTACACAAGGTAGGCGTGGGCTGTCAACTGACGTCCTTAGTAACTGACACAAGCTGCTTGTTGGGAGCACTTAAACTGCGCCCCGGAACTGACATCTTCAGTTCCATTGTTTTTTCGTTTGACATGAACGTGCGGAAGAGCGTGTGTATGTGTTAAATATTTTTAAAGGCCTTTTAAGCGTACTCAAAAAGTCTTTTGGTTATTATTGATTTTGGTTGTATATACATACATAGTTGCGGGACAAGAATCAAAGTTTGGGAGTATTTTGTGCAACTTGATTTTTCTCTACTCTTATGCTGTTGCACGTGTCCGTCAGACGTGCTAAGCCTAATTTTTATAATAATAAAAATGTGGCATCGTATTGCATGGGCACTTTGCGGTTAACGGGGGAGGGCTGCTAGTGCCCCGGTTGCCTTCCTTGTAGCAATTACAACATTTTGTGTCAGTTTGCATGGCAAATCCTTTTGTGATGGGACGTCGCCTCATTGTTTTTTTTTTTTTAGCATAATTCCCTGAAATCAAAGCTGAAGTGTGTCAAAGATCAGGTTACAGTTCGACACAGACGGCGGCTTCTCAGATGCTCAGATGCCGCTTCCGCATTTGAGATTGATTCTCGGTAAATTAACTTCTGAAACAAGCAGCATAAACTTTGTCAGCTAGGGGTTCTTTGTTGATCGCATCCAAGAGTCTTGCCACAAGTGGCAACATCCTTGCCTTAAGGTCAAAGGATGAGCTATTGTTACAGGGATGATAATATGTTATTACACCCATTATCCATAAAACGGGGTGGGAAATGTATGTAACAGGCAGAAAGAGGCACTTCCGACCCTTTAAAGTGAATATATTGATCAGGATCAACAGCAGTCTATCTAGCCTTGTCCGTCTATCTGTGCATTTCTATGAACGCATTGATCTTAGATACTATGGAAGCTAGAGACACCAAATGGAATGTGGGTTCCTAAATACCAGCTGAAACGCTTATAAAATTTTGGATGCTTCTCCCGCACCCCCGTACTACACTATCCATGACATGCTTTTTATGTGCATGTGTGTCTTTAAGGTATTTTTTGGGGATTTTGAGACCTGCTTACAGGATGGTTCGTATTCGGATATATTCGACTAAAGAAATGTTACTTTTTACATCCTTGTGAAGGGTATCATAATTTTGTCAGGAATGGTCTAATATATCAATCGATATCAATTCATTCATTAATAGTGCATTTAATACTCATTTCAAAAGTAACTAAACAGTCGTACATTCAGATATAAATCAAATAGATTAGATTAAATAGTCAAATAAGGAAATAGTATACTTGCTCCTTACTGTGGAAAATTCCAGTACTTTCCTGGATAAGTTCGGTGTCAGTTATTCGATCGTTATGAAATTCGTAAAATAGAAGTACATTATTAGTGTCAATCGTTTTTCTTTGCATGGAGGGTGGCAGAAAATTAACATTTTAAGCAGTTTTGATTTGCGAATACATACAAAAATCGATATCCTAATTTGGACATATTATAGTCTATGAGTGGCCCAAGCACAGGCCCCGATAGATCCGAAGCAATACATACATAGATTTAAATAAATTAATACCGCATTATTATTTTGTATTAATTGAAGAATTGTGCTAACAAATTTTAGGTGTTTTTTTGGTGTTTTTCACAACTGAATAATACTAAAAAGACACTAAACAAAAATGTTCTTTAGAATTTTAAAGAATTACTGATGTTTTTGAGCCCAATACTTCAAATAATACAAAATAATAATGCAGTATTGATTTTAACAGGAGTGTTTTACCTTACATATGTAATACATATTGTGTATGCTACATAAAATAAGTTGCCAACTATTTCTGTCTATCGCACTTAGGTGCCGTTTAGAAATTTTGCGCTAACCTTACATTAAGAAAACGAATTTGGCTAAAGTTAACTTTATTGTAAGGAAAAAACTGCGCTTGAGAAAAAATGACCTGAGGCTGTCCCTAAATGTTTAAGAAAAATTTAACGAATATTCTTGGCAACAGATTAACGGATTTTTTGCTCACTTCGGTTCTGTTCACGATAGTTTACCCGATTACCAGGCTTGAAATCACCTTTTATAATGTACTTATGTACTGTACACCAATGAATCGCTTACACCAATGTCACATATGTATATATTCTTAATTGTAGGTTCTCTGTAATAGTATTGCTACTCGCATCAAATAATCACTGGCTGAGACCATTTGTCCGCCCTTTCATAGGACTGAAGTTTTCACGTTCCAAGGCACTTTTCAGTTCCGAGTGCAAGT
This sequence comes from Hirtodrosophila histrioides, assembly GCA_037075165.1. Classification (NCBI taxonomy): domain Eukaryota; kingdom Metazoa; phylum Arthropoda; class Insecta; order Diptera; family Drosophilidae; genus Hirtodrosophila; species Hirtodrosophila histrioides. The sequence continues at coordinate 478,780 of JBAMCL010000055.1, forward strand.
ACTTTTGCGGGGTCATGCTTATTAAAAGCCTCTTGTTGTTATCCTAGGCACAGTAACCTTTTTCCCGGTTCCGCCCGCCCAAACAATTAGAGCACTAACAAATGCAATTACCAGTTGCCAGCAGTTCACCTCTCCCCCAGCCGCTCAGTTGTAACAACACAATTGCTCTCATTGGCAACAATTGAGCCGCAGCCGAGAGCCAAGAGCCAGAGAATATCCTGCTCGTCCTGCCAGAATAAAAAGTTTCCCAAACGCGTGCCACATATTAAATTACATCGAAATATGTGCACACGATGATTTTCACTGGGGGCAGTTTGTAATTTGCTGGCATTTTCAATGATTTTATCAGCACCCAAGCACTGAGCACAGTATTTGACATTTTGTTATTTTGATCTATGTATTTGTTTGAATCGACAGCCTAGTGTGTTATTTGATTTAATTTGTAACGCGTAATTGTCGTACAATTTGATTTGATAAAGTTTTTGAATTGCTGGTTGAAGGGTTTCGCGGGTAGGAAATGTTTAATGGGCGTTACGGAACAATTTTAATATAGAGTAGGAGTCATGGGACACTTTGTGGATGATCCCTTGAATAGGTTTTAAGAAATAATATACAATGTTAATAGACTTTGCCATTAAATTCGTACTTTTCTTATAAGATATCAAGTTTTCAATCGAGTGATGTTTGTAAGTCTGTCCGAATCTGAATCAAATTCGACACTGTGTAACTATGTTTTAAGCGATGAATTTCAATTCAATTTAATTACTGGTTTTAAGGGGCACCCTATACTATTGGGTTGGATAATTAAAAAATTATATTACTATAATAGGAAATTACTCGGAAATTTATAACATAGTCGAAAAAGTCTGAACACATTGACCCAATTATCGACACGTTAAAATTTAGGAATGTCGTTGACGGTAATGTCAAAAATTTCTTTAGCAATTCAGCCTGTTTTAGTGGATGGATCCTGTGGCATAGAAACATGGTATAGAATTCATATTTTGACTCAAATCTGCTCTAATAGTAAAAGCGGTGTTAAGCGCAAAAAACCTTTTACAAAAATAATATTGGGCAATTCAAGTCTCGGTTAATGTTTCCAATAGTTGCTATATGATATTATTATAAGTATGTCCTGGTTGGTTCTTACATATGCACGGCATGCATACAAAAATGATCAGAGAACAAACATATAACATCAATACTACTAAATTAAATTTGAATGCAGTATACACATCGTCAGAACATTATAATTACAGAGGGGACAAAGTATTGAATACTATCAGAGGTATAACTTACTTCCTTTAAGTATAAACTTGCACTGACGGTTCTAATATTAAAACTTGTAACGTAAATGGTATAGCTCGCATAATAATAATAAAATAATAAATGTACGGTTTATCAATGCTGCCTACAATATTTGGTAACATTTAGAAAATACTAATTTGTGAATAGAAATTCCCTAACTGCTAACCTTAATGAGATCTATTAAGGTTTTCGCTGGCAGCATCACCAAATTTTAATTATAAGAATAGTAAAGGTCTGGCAGTCTGAAAACCCTTCTGGAGACAGCACTCGGCGTGCTCAACAAGAAGTCATCTGATTTGACCAGGAGCTTTTCATGTTTATTTTCAAATAATTGCCAACACGTGCCCTATCAACGTCAATCAACCCAAACAGTGCACAGGGGTAGGGCCGGGAGAATAGGAGGAATGGAATGGGTACTGGGACGCTGCAGGATGCAAACGTTTTCACACTTATGCACATCATTTAGTGCATTCAGAACTACCCGCATACATTCAGAATTCATGTCCTTTGCTACCTGCGCCGGTGGTTGGAGCGGTGCCCTTCGTGTCCTTTCATCGGCACCGTTAAGTAGCCAGCTAGCTGCCTTAACAACCGACGCAAATGATTATAAGGCGATAAGGTCGCCATTGTCATTTAAAGTAGTCCCGCAGCGCGTCTCTGTGGCAATTTAATCAAATTAATTTTCTCACGTGTTGTGCTTTTTTCCCTCTCACAGCAGGCAAGCAAAACATATCCAAGTTAATAAAATACGAGATAGACACATCTACAAACTCGAGTGTTGCAAATCCTTTTTAATTCAGTGAAACAGCAACTCAAGTAGTCAAGCACATATTAAGCAGATTTATTTATTAGCTGGGCCGACATGCCGGCGGTAATGCAATACCGGGCCAATCCATGACAGAGGTTGAGCTAGCCCCTAGCACTCCGAATAATACCAAAAATGAGTTTAACATTGGTTGTTCCCCAATGGAGAAACTATCATAACCAGTTAAAAATTAACTGGCTGTCTGTCCGTCTTTTTATATGCAAACTAGTCTCTCAGTTTAAGAGCTATCGTAATGAAACTTGGCACATATCCTTCTTTTGCGTAGACACATATCTCGGAACAGATCGGATCGGGCCACTATAACATATTGGTGTCCTAGGATTGATTGGTCGAAAACAATGTTTTTGTATGAAGAACTTTTTTGTTTATAAAGATATCCTTATTAAACCCACCCAAACAGAGTCTCTGGAGTGTTAATACGATCATATAGCTGCCAAAGGAACAATTGGGTGAAAAATGAGCCTTTGTATGCAAATGTAACTTCCAAACTTTATATAGTTTTCTATAACTGTATCAAAATGTGACCACATTATTAAATTGCTTATATTGGAACAATCGAACGAAAATTGAGTTTGTCATAGAAAAAACATTGCTGCAAGGCACGCAGAAGATAGACTTGTTGCATCCCTACTTCAGGATTCGGCCGGCTACTCTGTAGCCTACTTTACGGGTTATTCTTTTGCGCCTTGGCCATATAATTCTCAAACAGTTTAGGCATGTCCAAGGTTAAGTTGGGATGGTTACCTGTGTTAAATTACTCTGGCTTCTCTTCAGTTGTCGAATAAATCTTTCGCCTTTTACTAAAGATTTCCGTGGAGAGGAGCACTCTAATGAGTCTAAATTGAATTTTTAGTGGTGCCTGGCGACTACGTTGCCGGGCCAATTATAAATAAATCATAATAAAAACTGAATTAAATTCACATATTGATAACCTTGCTTTTATCAACATCAAGAAAGTATATTAGAATTCGGGATACGCACACATAAGGCAATTCTGTGCGTATTATTGGACTAAATGAAAATGTAATTCTTTCTAGGGGGCTTGCCCCCTGCTCGCTTCGCTCGCCAACCCCCTGGCTACGCTCCTGGAAATGTTAATAAGGTTGAGGTTAATCTTTTTCCCACCTCGACAGAGGTAGAGAACTTGGCGCATTTTAACTCCCTGTACCAATAAAATGGGTAAAAAGGGCGTACTAAATCTGTGCAAATGTATGCAACAGGCAGAAGGAGACATCTCCGACCCCATAAAGTATATATATTCTTGATCAGTATCAAAATATATGTCGATTTAGCCATGTCCGTCTGTCTGTCCGAATGTATGAACGCGTCGATCTATTCGCTATTCCACAAAACCCATTTTGCAGTAACAATTCATTCAAGATATAGCCTTGGGATTGGGCATGTACAATACTTCAGTCACTCTTAATCCAAGTCCAAATATTAAGTCGATCGGATAATAAACACGGAAGTTATTCAACAAACAAGATTCAGTACTGCAGCGCGGTGGGAAGAAGCAGCACAGACGCCCCTTAAAATGCCTCGCTTGCGCTGTCGCTTGTGCTGTCGCTTGTGCTGTGTATGCATATATCTGTGTGTGTGTAAGTGTACGAATATGCGATCGGAAGTGTTCTCCCTGGGTACATGGAGTTTTGTAATTGGGTATGCACAACTATAGCATTTTTACTTGTTTCGTTCGCAAATGCTTATTGTATTTACCAGTTATGAGCATATAATCATGTTACTGGATCTGGACGTTGACCAGAGGGAGTCCCGCAACTAATTCTTGGTCCTCATATATCTAAAGCGTATCAAAACCCTCAATCTTCACCACTCACATACAATTTGTATACTCTATTCCCCAAGGGAAAAGAGTATATTGGGCTTGCGAAATGTGTGTCAGTCCGTATGAACACAATTTTTTTCCACACCTTTGAAGCTAGAGCAACCAAACTTGGTACACATGTTGGTGTATACCTTTAGTCGCCTCCCCACCACCAGCTCGACACCTGTACACAAAGTCAACAAATTTGACTACAGAATACTGTTTTTATCGAGTCTCTTTCCGATCCAACAAAAAGGCTAATTATACCGGACTGGAAACAGAGAATTCTGCTGTCGGATGCGTCCGACTGCAAGGTCTTTAGATGTTTTTTTTTGGGGATTGCCACTGCAAATTGTTAAGTTCAATCATAGTACCAATTGAAATGTATTTATTCCGAGAATTTACTCAAGCATCACTACTTACTGTCTATAAAAAATCCTGTCTATCAGCATCAAAATAATAAAAGGGATACAGCAGCATGATTTTTCTACATTTTTTAACATTTTTAAAATTTAATAAATACACTGAATGTAACAATTTAGTTTTGAGTGTATGCCTACTGTGTTTACAGACGTACTGTTAAATCTGTAAAAGCTAGAATATTTGTTCAGTTACAAATAGAAGCTCATTATACCCTAGCAGAGGGTATTATAATTTTGTCTCGAAATGTGTAATGGTCAGAAGTAGACGTTTTCAACCCAACAAAGAATATATGTTCCAAAATCGGAACACTATATTACTATATCAAACTTTTTGTTTATACAAATATTTTATCGAAACTATGTGAGAGTTTTATTATACTTCAAATAGTTTCCTATAATTTTATCAAAATCGCTCCCGTAGGAGAGACAAAAATTAAGTTTTTTATAAGAATTCTGCTTGGGATAATAGCTTCAGCTCTCCGTAGATAGCGTTCTTTCTTGTTTTATTCTCCCACATCATATGCGGGGAAAATATTTAAGAAATGTTGAACAAACTTGAAGTGTACATGGTACCTACACGGGATACCTACAATCCAAATTTGGCGTCCCTCTTTAAGTCTTGGTGACCGTCGCCTTCATATCAACGGACGAATATATAGACGGACTGAGCTAGTTTGACTCGGGTGTTGATGGCGATCAAGAATATAAACACTTTAGAGGGTGGAAGCTGACTGTTTCAGTACGCCCTTACACTTTCATAGGTACAGGGTGTAATAAGGATGTCACTTATTGTGCAAAAGAGTGTATTTGGCAAAATATGTTACTCGATTTTTGAAATCGAATGGGATTCATATCACAATTTATCAAAATATAGCCAACAATTTTGATACACCTGGAAAGTAAGTTTACTGTTTATGTATATTGAAAATATATAGTAATCGATGGTCTTTCTTATATATCGATGATAAAATTTGCATTGGAATAAAAATTTGTTATGCGAGACCGCATCATCATTTATTTATTTAAGAAAGTCACAATATCTACAATTTGTTAATTTCAGATAGAAATGCCTGGAAGGGTTTTACACGAACACCATATGGACGCACATTACAATAGGCGAAACCATCGAAGGCTTCAATAAAATTAACATTTTGTTCTTTAAAATCTTCGCTTAAGTCCCTCACTTTGGAACTGGCAAGATTTACAAATGTATTGAGATATTCCTCTGCCTTCGGATAATCGTAATTATGTAAGTTCGAACCAACATTTTTAAACTGCATTATTAAATTGTTTGTGTTTTCGCTTAGCTGTTTTAATTCGTTGATGAGAACTCCATCCATATATTCACCAATTCTGAATTGAAATTCAAAGTAGGGTGGTTGGGGATAATATTGACTATAAGGGGTTTCAAACAACTCAAATACATTTTTCCTATTTGTTCCCCTTATGTCTTCGCTCACCTCTCGCATCTTAAGCTTGACGAAGTCCTCAAACTTATTAACATACTCTTCCTCTCTCTGAAATGTGTTGTTACGCACAATCATATAAGTTCCGTTTGTACATTCATTCAAGCGATTTCGGTGCTCCAAAACCTTTTCGTTGCCTGGGTAAAAGCAATTTTTAATTCGCTTATAAAAATATTCAAGTTCGTGCCTGGTCATGCTCCGATTCCTGGCATAACGCCAATTAACCCAGTGCTGCAGTGAATCCAGTTCTTTTTGATCACCAATTTTACAATCTATAGTTGATTCGGCTACATACATAGCGAGATTAAGTGTGTTCTGCTGAATCAACTTGTATGTGTTTTTAGCTAGCCGTGCCACTTCGATAGTAAGGGCCCAATCCTTATCGTTTGTAGCACTGACAAGGCTCTTTAAAAAAGGTGGTATTAGTCGATCTTCCAATTGTTTCAATTATAATACGTACCACGTAAGCCAGACTGATAAGCAGCAAGCAACGCATCTTGGGGTAATCTTAAAATGAACTGTCGAATAATTTGGCAAGTTGCGGCTTCATAAACCTCAGATGTTCTGAGAGTTTCAGACTTATCAGCATATACAGAGAAAGAAGAGGCTTCCTAATCTAATAATAAAATTATATGAAAAAACAAAAAGTAACTTTTCAGATTGAGTCCCCAGACCTGGGTATACTCTCTTCCCAGTCTTTTAACTTCCTGTACCCACAACATGGACGAAAGGAGGTATTATATCTATGCAGCAGGAGACATCTCTGACCTTAAAAAGCAGTTATATTTTAGATCACTATCAAGAGCCTGGTAAATCTGGCCTGTCCGTCCATCTGTGCGTCTATGCATTCGTCTGTCTGTGCTAAAGACGCAAAATGTGGGATGTGGTTTTCTGTATACCATACGCAAACCGAGATTATTTCAAATTTCAGATACTTTCCTACACACCATAAATGTTAGTATGAACGGCCACTGTAAAAGGATCAATGCAAAATAAGAAGGTAGTAGCTTATTTATTTTATTATGTGGTTCTATTTTTAAAACCAAGATTCAAGATAAGCATGAGGAACATCAGGAGTCCCACTATACATATATTCATTTAAGCAATTTACGTTACATCAACTTTTTTAATTTCAGATAGAAATTGCTGGATGAGTCCTATACGAACACCATATGGTCGCACATTACAATAGGCGAAACCATCGAAGGCTTCAATCAAATTAACATTTTGTTGTTTAAAATCTTCGCTCAAATCCCGCAACTTTGGACTAGCACGATTTTCAAAAGTATTGAGATATTCCTCTGCCTTCGGGAACTCGTTCTCATGTGAGTTCGGACTTACATTTTCAATTAGATTAGTTAATAGATTGCTGGTGTTCTCGCTTAGCTGTTTTAATTCGTTGATGAGAACCCCATCTATATATAACCTAATTCTTGAGTGGAATCCAAGAAAAGCTTGTTCGAGGTAATTATTGTAAGTGGTTTCGAACATCTCAAAGACATATTTATCCTGTTTCCCCCTTTTGTCATGGCTCACCTCTCGCATCTTAAGCTTGACGAAGTCCTCAAACCTATTAATATATTCTTCCTCTCTCTGAAATGTGTTGTTACGCACAATCATATGAGTTCCGTTTGTACATTCATTTAAGCGATTTCGGTGCTCCAAAACCTTTTCGTTGCCTGGGTAAAAGCAATTTTCAATTCGCATAGTGAAATATTCAACTTCGTGACTGGTCAAGCTCCGATTCCTGGCATAACGCCAATTGACCCAGTGCTGCAGTGAATCCAGTTCTTTTTGATCACCAATTTTACAATCTATAGTTGATTCGGCTACATACATAGCGAGATTAAGTGTGTTCTGCTGAATCAACTTGTATGTGTTTTCAGCTAGCCGTGCCACTTCGAGAGTAAGGGCCCAATCCTGGTCAGATGTACTCGTGGCACTGACAAGGCTCTATAAAAATTGTGGAATTAGTCCAGATTATAAAATTGTTTCAATCGTAATACTGCATACAAAATACGCCAGACTTATGAGCAGCAAGCAACGCATCTCGATTCAATCTTAAAACCAACTGTAGAATTAGTTGGCAAGTGGCTTCTTCATAAAGCTTCGATTTTGTGAAAGTTCCGGGCTTATCAACATATACAGAAAAATAAGAGGCTTCTTAATCACCGAACAATATTTTATGAAAAAAGAAGAAAGACATTTTCAGGGTCGCAAACTAGCCTTTGCAAAAGTTTTTTTTATAAAAAAGGTCAAACTTTAAACGATAATGTTCGTATGGCAGCTATAGAAAACAATTTTTTAATCAATGTTTTTATATAATAATAATACAGCAACTCAATTATCGACCGATCGTTCCTGTGGAAGTTATATAGTATGATGTAGTGATCAAATCCAGTAGGTTCCGACACACACACACCTTACTACTGGCTGAAACGAAGTTTCAGTTTGAATAAAAACAGACAGACAGACGGACATGGCTAGGTCGACTCAGCTAGTAATGCTGATAAAGAATATTAACATATGTATTAATGTCAAATTGCGATTTATAACGAAAAGCCAATCGATCCAATGTTGCAACCTTCAAATTTCTATGCATCTGTAACCTTAGAATCTGCATTTAATTGTTCTTTATAAAGAACAAATTCGAGTTATTTCTTCATGAGTCTCTTGTACGTGGGGCAATGTCTTGCACCGATGTGGCACTCAATAGACTAAATATATCAAGAAGACTCAGCAATTCTGTTTCCTTATGGCCTTTAGATGTTGACCAACGTATGTCAAAATGTGATCAAATTATTCTTATAGCTGCAATTGAAATTCGTCGAAAATAAGCTTTTGTACGAAAAAACATTATGACCGAGTGATTTAATTATCAGACGTATTAAAAGAACCAATTTGAGGAGCAACAAACCAAGCATATTGAAAAAATGGTAAAATTTAAATTATAATCTCATGATTTCGTTGGATGGGGCTTGCCTAGGTTTTAGAAGTCATCTTTGGCTTATCAGCATATGAAGCTTCCTCAGACAAACATGTATTTAGTACGATCTCGTGGTAAACAAAAATTATTCGGAAGCGATTTTACTTGGGTGTAGGTTTGTACAACGAGATTATTATATGAAATATTAACTGGTAATACCCGGTCTCATAGTATATGCTTCTAACGTTTTCACAATTAGCTCCCTTTTTTATAATATTAAATTTTATTAACAGCCAACATCTTAAGCAGAAGACATAATCCGCTTGTAAGCACGTTAACAATTTCAAAAGATCAGCGTCTCCCAGGTAGTACAGAGCATCAATAAATACTCGTTTAAACCTTCTTCGCAAAATTCTGCGATCTGCCACAGATTTTCCTCTTGCGGATTGTTATGGAAAGATATTGTTATAATTGAGCACACTAGATTTCCCAAAATTGATCAACACTACTTTTAATTTTTATTTTTAATTTGTTGTCTAATGCTTTGAATGCGATTGAAAAACAATAATGGTGTTTCTAAGAGTAATTCAATCATGTTTAACAGTGGGGGTAAACAACAAAAATGAATAACTTTGAAAAAAAAATTGAGAATTGACATATAACCTTGTCATCGGTATCAAATAAGTAAACATAATTTTGAGATGGAATGTTGTATAATCCCGTCTTATCATACTATAGAGATATTATTATTATTGATTACTAATTCAGCTGTCTGCTCTTTTGGCTTGGGGTGTGCCTAGTCAGTCAGTCAGTCAGTCAGGACGAACTATTATTACTCGCTGTACCAATAAAATGGGTAAAAAAGGGGAATTGGATTTGCGAAAAAGTATGTAACAGGCAGAAGGAGACATCTCCGACCCTATAAAGTATAAATATTCTTGATCAGTATCAAAAGAGATTTCGATTTGGCTATGTCCGTCTGTCTGTCCGTCTGTATGAACGCGTCGATCTCAGCAACTATAAGAGCTAGAGACACCAAATTTGGAATGTAGGTTCCTGTATACCATACGTAGATCAAGTTTGTTTCCGATCTCAGATATCTCCCCCCGTTCCCCCGCAATTCAATCAAAACGTTTTACTCGGCATGTACAATACTTTAGTCACTCTTAATATACTGTTAAAATTTCAAGTTGATCAGATAATAAACACGGAAGTTATTCAACGAACAAGATTCAGTACTGGAGCGAGCGGGGAAGAAGAAGCACAGCCACGACTTACAATTTTTGACCTGGGTACAGGGTACAGGGTATACTCGACTATAGCATTCTTACTTGTTTTTATAAATATTTAGAAATAGTATGAAGCCATTCGTATAAAAAACCAAAATGCTGAATTCCGAACTTCATTCAAGAGCCTGGTCAATCTGGCCTGTCCGTCCATCTGTGCGTCCATGCGTCCGTCTGTCTGTGCTAAAGACGCAAAATTTAGGATGTGGTTTTCTGTATACCATACGCAAACTAAGATTATTTCAAATTTCAGATACTTTCCTACACACCATAAATGTTAGTATGAACGGCCACTGTAAAAAGATCAATGCAAAATAAGTAGGTAGTACTTATTTATTTTATTATGTGGTTCTATTTTTACTCCCTGTACCCATAAAATGGGTAAAAAGGGGGTATTGGATTTGTGCAAAAGTATGTAACAGACAGAAGGAGACATCTCCGACCCTATAGTGTATATATATTCTTGAACAGTATCAAAAGAGATTTCGATTTGGCCATGTCCGTCTATCTGTCCGTATGTATGAACGCAAGGATCTCAGCAACTATAAGAGCTAGAGACAACAAATTTGGAATGTAGGTTCGTGTATAGCGGGAGCAGGTCAAGTTTGTTTTTGATCTCAGATATCTTACCCCGTTCCCTCACAAATCGATCAAAACGTTTTACAGCCACAGTTTTATAGATTTAGCTTTGGGATTTGGCATGTACACTACTTCGTTCAGTCTTAATCTACTGACCAAATTTCAAGTCGATCGGATAATAAACACGGAAGTTATGCAACGAACAATATTCAGTACTGGAGCGAGGGGGGGAAGAAGAAGCACAGCCACGACTTAAAATGCATTGCGTACGCTGTGGCTCGCGTGTGTGCGGCTTTGTGTATGTGCGCGTGCATGTGTAAGAGACGAACATATGATTGGAAGTTTTAGACTTGGGTACAGGGAGTTTCGTAGTCGGGTATACTCGACTAGAGCATTCTTACTTGTTAAAACTAAGATTCAAGATAAGCATGAGGAACATCAGGAGTCCCACTATACATATATTCATTTAAGCAATTTACATTACATCAACTTTTTTAATTTCAGATAGAAATGCCTGGAAGAGTCCTATACGAACACCATATGGACGCACATTACAATAGGCGAAACCATCGAAGGCTTCAATAAAATTAACATTTTGTTCTTTAAAATCTTCGCTTAAGTCCCTCACTTTGGAACTGGCAAGATTTTCAAATGTATTGAGATATTCCTCTGCCTTCGGAAACTCGTTGTCATGTGAGTTCGGACTTACATTTTCAATTAGATTAGTTAATAGATTGTTGGTGTTCTCGCTTAGCTGTTTTAATTCATTGATGAGAATTCCATCCATATATACCCTAATTCTTGAGTGGAATCTAAGAAAGGCTCTTACGTTATCATTGTAAGTGGTTTCAAATATCTCAAAGACATATTTGACGTGTTTCCCTCTTTTGTCGTGGCTCACCTCTCGCATCTTAAGCTTGACGAAATCCTCAAACCTTTTAATATATTGAAACTCTCTCTGAAATGTGTTACGCGCAAACTTATGACTTCCGTTTGTACATTCATTAAGGCGATTTCGGAAGTTCGCAACCGTTCTAATGCCTGAGTAAATCGAATTTTCAATTCGATCAGCGAAATATTCAACTTCGTGACTGGTCAAGCTCCGATTCCTGGCATAACGCCAATTAACCCAGTGCTGCAGTGAATCCAGTTGTTTTTGATCACCAATTTTACAATCTATAGTTGATTCGGCTATATACATAACGTGATTAACTTTGTTTTGCAGAATCAACTTGTATGTGTTTTCAGCTAACCGTGCCACTTCAAGAGAAAGGGCCCAATCCTTATCGTTTGTAGTACTGACAAGGCTCTTTAAAAAAGGTGGTATTAGTCGATCTTCCAATTGTTTCAATTATAATACGCACCACGTAAGCCAGACTGATAAGCAGCAAGCAACGCATCTTGGGGTAATCTTAAAATGAACTGTCGAATAATTTGGCAAGTTGCGGCTTCATAAACCTCAGATGTTCTGAGAGTTTCAGACTTATCAGCATATACAGAGAAAGAAGAGGCTTCCTAATCTAATAATAAAATTATATGAAAAAACAAAAAGTAACTTTTCAGATTGAGTTCCCAGACCTGGGTATACTCTCTTCCCAGTCTTTTAACTTCCTGTACCCACAACATGGACAAAGGTGGTATTATATCTATGCAGCAGGAGACATCTCTGACCTTAAAAAGCAGTTATATTTTAGATCAGTATCAAGAGCCTGGTCAATCTGGCCTGTCCGTCCATCTGTGCGTCTATGCATCCGTCTGTCTGTGCTAAAGACGCAAAATTTGGGGTGTGGTTTTCTGTATACCATACGCAAACCGAGATTATTTCAAATTTCAGATACTTTCCTACACACCATAAATGTTAGTATGAACGGCCACTGTAAAAGGATCAATGCAAAATAAGAAGGTAGTAGCTTATTTATTTTATTATGTGGTTCTATTTTTAAAACCAAGATTCAAGATAAGCATGAGGAACATCAGGAGTCCCACTATACATATATTCATTTAAGCAATTTACGTTACATCAACTTTTTTAATTTCAGATAGAAATTGCTGGAAGAGTCCTATACGATCATCATATGGACGCACATTACAATAGGCGAAACCATCGAAGGCTTCAATCAAATTAACATTTTGTTGTTTAAAATCTTCGCTCAAATCCCGCAACTTTGGACTAGCACGATTTTCAAAAGTATTGAGATATTCCTCTGCCTTCGGGAACTCGTTCTCATGTGAGTTCGGACTTACATTTTCAATTAGATTAGTTAATAGATTGCTGGTGTTCTCGCTTAGCTGTTTTAATTCGTTGATGAGAGCTCCATCTATATATACCCTAATTCTTGAGTGGAATCTAAGAAAGGCTCTTACGTTATTATTGTAAGTGGTTTCGAACATCTCAAAGACATATTTGTCCTGTTTCCCCCTTTTGTCATGGCTCACCTCTCGCATCTTAAGCTTGACGAAGTCCTCAAACCTATTAATATATTCTTCCTCTCTCTGAAATGTGTTGTTACGCACAATCATATGAGTTTCGTTTGTACATTCATTTAAGCGATTTCGGTGCTCCAAAACCTTTTCGTTGCCTGGGTAAAAGCAATTTTCAATTCGCATAGTGAAATATTCAACTTCGTGTCTGGTCAAGCTCCGATTCCTGGCATAACGCCAATTGACCCAGTGCTGCAGTGAATCCAGTTCTTTTTGATCACCAATTTTACAATCTATAGTTGATTCGGCTACATACATAGCGAGATTAAGTGTGTTCTGCTGAATCAACTTGTATGTGTTTTCAGCTAGCCGTGCCACTTCGAGAGTAAGGGCCCAATCCTGGTCGGATGTATTCGTGGCACTGACAAGGCTCTATAAAAAATGGTGGAATTAGTCCAGAATATAAAATTCTTTCAATCGTAATACTGCATACAAAATACGCCAGACTTATGAGCAGCAAGCAACGCATCTCGATTCAATCTTAAAACCAACTGTAGAATTAGTTGGCAAGTGGCTGCTTCATAAAGCTTCGATTTTGTGAAAGTTCCGGGCTTATCAGCATATACAGAAAAATAAGAGGCTTCTTAATCACCGAACAATATTTTATGAAAAAAGAAGAAAAACATTTTTAGGGTTCCAAGCTAGCAATTGCAAACGGTTTTTATACCCTAGCAAAGGATATTATTATTTTGGTCAAAATCGGACCACTATTCCACTATATTAAACTTTTTGTTTGTACAAATATTTTATCCAAACTATGTGAGAGTTTAATTATACTTCAAATAGTTTCCTATAAGTTTATCAAAATCGCTCCCGTAGGAGCAATCAGTCAAAAATTAAGTTTTGTATAAAAATTAATTCATGCTAGGGTATATAGCTCGGCATTCCGAAGATAGCCGTCCTTTCTTGTTTTTTATAAAAAAGCTTATGCTTTAAACGATAGTGTTCGTATGGCAGCTATGTGAAAACAATCTTTTCATCGAAGTTTTCATACAGCAACTCAATTATGGATCGTTCCTGTGGAAGTTTTATAGTAGTTATATAGTATGATGAAGTGATCAAACACAGTAGCTTCCGACATACACGTTACTACTGCCGTAGGCAAAACGAAGTATTTTGGGCGAAGTTTCAGTTTGCATAAAAACAGACAGACAGACCGACTCAGGTTGACTCAGTTAGTAATGCTAATGATAACACATATAACATATGTATGTCACTCACTAGACTAAATATATAATGAAAAAAAGATTGAATATCGCGACAAGACTCAGTAATTTTAAGTTTCCTTATGACCTTTAGATGGTGACCAACTTATGTCAAAATCGGATCAATTTATTTGTATAGCTGCAATTGGATTTCGTCGATAATAAGCTTTTGTACGAAAAAAACATTCTTTCCGAGTATTTAGCTTCGGCTCTCCGAAGATAGCTGTCGTTCTTGTTTCAAAGATTATAAGACGTATTAAAAGAACCAATTTGAAGAGCAACAAACAAAGCATATTGAAGAAATGGTAAAATTTGAATTATAATCTCATGATTTCGTTGAAAGGTGCTTGCCTAGGTTTTTGGAGTGAACTTTGGCTTATCATCATATGAAGCTTCATATTACACTAGTTTACAGGCATTTTGCAAAGCAAATCTTAGTGTGATTTTCTTAAGGACTTTGGCCCACTGAACACGAAAATGGCACTTAAAATTTTTTTCATGGAAGCGTTTTCGAAATATCAATATTTTCTCGAATTTTCGAAGTTGCTCCAACATTTTTGAATATATTTCCATTTCTACTTAACCGATTTGGGCAAACAAGCACTTAAATTAAAGGTAAGAAAAAAACGTGAAAAACTTAAAACAGCTGATTTTTGTTCTTTCACTGAAAGATGCATTACTTCTCCATTTATTGTTGGATTTGCATTAATAATAGCTTATTTTCTTTGAAAGAGAATCAATTTTACTTAAAACATAAAACAAAAGTTTTATTTTTACGATTTATATTTTTTCCAGACCGATATGTGAGCTTTCGAACTCAAAAAATCACAAAAAAACCTCATTTTCGAACCTTTTGGAATCGCTAGCATCTCAACTACTGAACCGATCTTAATAGTGTACGAAAGAAAGTTGTAGAGGGTTTACTTACCTTTAATTTAAGTGCTTGTTTGCCCAAATCGGTTAAGTAGAAATGGAAATATATTCAAAAATGTTGGAGCAACTTTGAAAATTCGAGAAAATATTGATATTTCGAAAACGCTTCCATGAAAAAAATTTTAAGTGCCATTTTCGTGTTCAGTGGGCCAAAGTCCTTAAGAAAATCACACTAAGATTTGCTTTGCAAAAAAAATTTTTGATTTTGTAAACTAGTGTTATCGGAAGTATGCATGCAGCGATTTTACTTGGGTGTAGGTTTGTACAACGAGATTATTATATGAAATACTAACTGGTAATACCCGGCATCTTCCGGGCAATATATTTTTTTAACCTTTTCACATCAAGCACACTTTTTTTTTGTATAACATTAAATTTTTTAACAGCTATCATTTTATAAAAAGACATAATCCGCTCGTAAGCATGATAACAATTTTAAAAGATCAGCGTCTCCCAGGTCAATAAATACTCGTACACAGATTTTTGCTAGCGTATTGCTATGGCACGACATCTTTATAATTAAGCTCACTAGATTTTCCAAATTGATCAGCACTACTTTTAATAATTTGATGTCTAGTAATTCAATCATGTTTTATTAATACGACAAAAATTTGAGCTTTTGACATATAACCTTGGTGTCGGTCAAATATATATAGACATAATTTTGAGATGGAATTTTTTTTTATATAATCCCGTCTTATCACATAGAGAAAGTATTAGTGATTGCTAACTTAGCTATCTTCTAGTTCGTACGGTTTGGACTGTGCTTTGATCATCCACCAGTAAGTTAGCCAGTCAGGACGAACTCTTTTATTAATACAGACGACATAACAAATGCCATCAACCCATAAGCTACTCGCCCACATCCTTAAATGAAACAATTGTTTCGACATATTCTTGTATATGCATTAAATTAGTTTTTATTGTTATTGTTGCTTGTGTAGCTGCTTATAAAAATGTCGCTGTTTTATCTAATTATCGGATTTAATTGTATTGTAAACGGCATAAGACGCCATCATTGAGTAGCTTTCTGTATAAGAAATATATATATATATATTTATGTATATATGTATGTGTATGTTTTTATATTTGTATATAGTAGTTAATGCGAATGTATAATAAATATATATGCAAATAATGTAGTTTAAATCATTTCCCAGATGTCTTTGCTTTCATTTGCTCTGCTGTAGCTGTCAGTCATTATACAATACAATTGTTTATAACTAAGTTGTGGGGGTTTATGTTCCTTTATCAAAATATATCAAATGCTAACTTATGTGTTTAAAGCTTTCTATTTAGTTATTGTTTGTTTGTATTACAAATCTGTTAATTTCTTTAACAGCTCTTATTATGCTCTCAGTAAAAATTTGGCAGCTGGCTCAGGACTAAATCAAAAGTCATTCAAAGATGTTTAATAAAAATTTTGGTTAGATGAAATTTATCTAGTAGTAAAATTTAAATTCTAACCACACTTCAAATTACCTTGTGGCAATACATAGTATATAATAAAGTTTGTTAGCTTTCATTCATTATTCACTTGTTTTCTTTTCTTTAACTTTTATTTGTTACTGTTGGTCTTCAATGCTTGATTTGTATATAGTGGATAGTATATGTATTGTTTAATTAATTGTATGTGCCGTGTACGGTGCTTAACAAATTTCTCAAACAATTGCATTTATTTGAAAGTAAGAACAAATCAAATTTACCGTACATTACAAAGAATAATTTGGTGTTGACTAAGTATTCAAAATGTTTGAACAGTGTGCCTCACAAAATGATTCATATGCTGAAATATCTTATCCTATTGCTCTTTCCATAGCTAACTGTCACCATATTTAGCCTATAAACAACCATTATGTTACCGAGGTGTCATTCTTTTTAAGTATGTTAATAGGTCCAACACTAATCTGTCCTGATCTACACAGCTGGCGGGATGAATCTACTTATGTAAAATAATTTTTATAAATTCATGGGCACTTAATATTATGTTCAGATTGAAATAAATTGAATTTCTCATATATAGTATCTTCAACAAATTATAATTTTCTGATAAATTTGTTAAGCCCTTGCACAGCAACTTTTAATTGTACAGTAAAAATTGTTAGTTTATTTTCTTTGCATAGTTTGCAAGCCAAAAGCATTTGAACAAGCAAGCACAGAGTATTTACAAGTACATATTTATAATTAAACAAAATAAAGAAATTACAGCATGGTCATTTATTATTTATAAGATTTGTTATTTTGTTAAAATATAAATTAATCGTATAATAATATACTTAAGGCAACTCGCTCAAAGTTGCGTCAAATGCATAAATGTATTTTAAATTTAAGAAAATCTGCGTTTTTTTAATTTACACATTTAATTTTTGCATTATTGTTTTTTTAAACAAACATTCATGAAACAAATCACACAGTAAACAAACCAAAATCAAGTAAGGACAAATGCAATAATTATACAAATAAACGAATTAAACTTAACGCCTAATACCGCCAAATACCATAACAAGCTGCATTTGGCGCTGGGTCTTTTAGTCATTCACTCGAAGCTCTTCTTAAAACAAAATTGAATTTTGCTGATCGTCATCGTCCAGCGGCATTATTGTTTTATGTCTTTGGAGCCGCTTGGTCCAGAATCCAAAAAAATATAGATACATACTCGTAGGTACATATGTCCATGTGCTGTCCAAATATGCGCTTAATATATAAAATTTAAAAACTAAATAAATTATATAACGCGGCCGCTCCTTGTTTTATTCGATGCTGTAGTTGGTAAGTTGTCTAAGCCTATTGATTTTGTGAACGAGATTCGAACATCGCAGTCACATCGCGTATTGAGAATTGTGGTGAGATCTTTTCTCTGTTGCTGCAATGATTAAGATGGAGAAATGCATTAGTTTTATATGGCTTTTGATCGATTTCTATCTCATAGCATTTGAAAGTAATGTTAAATTGCCTTGTTCAACATTACTGCTAGTAACTTTAGTGTTGTTATTAAAATGTGCAAGTTATATTAAAGCAGGGTTAACAATGTTACTACCAAACTGATTAATTTCAAATCCATATAAAAATAAAATGATAAAACTTATGTTTTCAACTTTAATTTGCAGAAAGAGTAAATTAATTATTTCTTGCTTTGCAATGCTTAAATTATTTTAACCAGGAATAAGTGTTATATTTTTAAGTAGTTTTTTATTATAAAGATCGGATATAAGATATAAATTCAGAAGCAAAAGCTAACTTATTACAGGAAACAATACTATTATTTTAAGCAATTTGCATTAACATTTTATTTAATTAGGTTCTTAAATTTGCATTTTATAAAATCTCTACTCAAATTCGACAGGTTTTTTAAGCAACCAAACTGAATGATGGTGATGCTGGTATAATTGGAATCACATTAATGACAAGTTAACTTGCTTGAAATTGACTAGAGTTGTCATGCAAAATACTACATTTTCTTTAAACGCAAAGATTTAAAATTTGATTTAAATATAATTTAGTAATAAATTAAGTTGTGTGTTTTAGAGATAAGTAATTAAAGCGAATATTAACTCCTTGCAAAACCAACCAAAATTAAAATCTTATCCATAGATAATTGATAAGGTGTTTGTTGTAAGCTAATAGATCGCTTTAAATAACATTAACATCGTATGCTAATTAGCTGTAAGCTGAAGGTGTGCTGTTACAAACATTTCAAGACATGCTAAACATCGAGGGCAGTCAAAAAAGTACTCAAATGGAATTTAAACTACTCACTTGACGCTCGCATTGGTCTCTGTGGTTGTTGGGTGGGGCATAGAGTTTCTGGAAAGGCGCTCGCGTCCGATTCCTCGCTCGAATTTGCTGGGCGTCGTAGACGTTGTGATGATTGTCGCATTGTTGGCCGCATACTTCTGGGCTACTGTTTTGACGCTGGGCACCGACAGATTGGTGTTGCCCCCATTGCTGGTATCACAATTTTGATTCTTCTCATCGGAAATGCTGCGCACACGCTGTGTTCCATAGTCGCTTGTGTGGTGTAGTGCGCTCTCGGAGCCGGCGCCGGCGCGTGCAAGCTGTTTGAGATTCATGTCCATGTCCTTTTGCAACGAGTGCATATCGCCACGCGATTTGGACTTGATGCGCAGCGAATCGGAGGCCTGAAAATTGTTGTCATCAGAGTTAAGCTCCGTCTTGGAGCGCGACTTCAGTGTGTCCCCATAGTATTTCTGTGTCAGCTGCTGGCGACGCTCCTCTTTGATCTTGTCGATGCGTTCGCGATCGAGAATGACGCCTGTTAAGACACTCTTGCGTCCACCAGCGGGTGGATTGAGATTTGCTAATGTGTTGGATTTAGGTTGCTGTTGCTGCAGCAGGTGCACATTGTTCTGTTGTATTAGCGATATGCGATTTTCTGTGGTGGGCGTTGTGATGAGCTGATCCGGTTCTCCGGCGCGCTTCTGGCATATCTCTTCGGTGATGCTCATGCCCGGCAGACGTTTCGGCGGATTCAGAGTCTTGGGTCGCGTAAAGTCAAAACTCTTGCGTCGATTGTTCAATTCCGGCTGCTCGGGCAGCTTGCAAGCGGTCAGATCCTGCAGTTGCTTGCCGCCAAACTCGCGTACAAATGCATTCTCATCCAGCGAGCGTGTAATCTTCTGCGCATTGTTTAATTTCTTGAGCGGCACGGGTGCTGGCATCACTGGTTTCGGGTGTACAGCAAAGGGCAAACTCAGTTCATTGGGTTTCTTCATGGAGCCGCCGCGTTGGGTGAAATCAAAGTTGGGCAACTGTTCGACTGGCGAGCTCTCGAATTTGTTGGCCAGCTCCTTAACGCTGAATGAAGGCGATTTGCTGGGCTGTTCGTGTTCCATGTTATTATGCTCGATGCTTGGCAAACTGTCCAGACTATCAAGTTCGATTCGATCACTACTTGGCTGCTTTGTTTCTGACTCCATATCCAATTCGATATTAAGTTTCAGTTCGTTTGTATTGATGAGTTTCATTTCCTCGCCACGTAGATTTTCATAAACTGTTTGTGGCTTGCGCAGCTCAATGTTCTCATAGAGTAGCTGCTGCTGTTCATGTTCCTGTTCTAGCTCCAGAAGCTGCTGCGTCATCTCTGCCGCTCGCTTGGCACTGCCATCCTGCTGTTGCTCCTCCTCCTCGATTTGCTTCAGACTTTGACTGTGCCGCTCATTCAGCAGCTGATTCACCTCAGTGACCGAATTGCGAAACAGTTTAACCTGCTCATACACAATGTGCTCGTCGAAGTTCGTCTCCAGCAGCAGCGCTGGCTTTGCTGGCGGCTTTTCTTTCTCTGGCGATTTGTACGTAATGCTAATGGTCGACTTAATGGGACTACTGAGCGTTCCTGCTTGCAGCTTCTGCGGCGTCAGCGCATTGCTCGGAGTCGGCTCGTCAAAGTCCTCATACAGAGGCGAGCTATCCTCTGTGGCCAGAAGAGAGTGCATGCTCAGCTGACGCTGCAGATGCTGGTAGCCAAACTCGCTGGGTGTCACAGATTGACTAGTGTTGTCCGTAAAGTTCGAATTGTTTGGCGAGCTGCAGATGCCGCCACTGGCCAGCAGCTGTTCTTTCACTGGCAGCGTTGCTGCACGATTCGCTGATTGGGGCAGGCGCTGCTGTAGCGGCTGTAAGTCCAATGACAGCTCACGCTTTAAGGCATGCATATCACGTTGCTCCACATCCTGCAGATTATTGAACTGCAAATCAGAGGTTATAAAGAAAGCGTGAGTTGGAGTGACCATTTAGCTTTGTAACTTGACTTACATGCTGGCCCAGGCTTTCGTGTGAACTGCCCAAATAACTGCTGGCAGCGTCCACACCCAACAGCAGCTGCTGTTGCTGCATATTGGAGGAGACGCCCGAGATGACAGACATAGCGGAGGTCAACATCAGCGGCTCCATATCATATTGTGGTGTATTAACAGCCGAGCTGTTTTCTGAGCTCTCCGTGTCGCACAGCAGCAGCGAGTAGCGTGGACTGTGCGCAGGAGTTGTGGGAGTGGGCACAGATAACTTGACCGTCGCCTGATCCTCGGCGCACTGCTCGACGCGTGACCTGCTGCGGAGTGAAGCGCTTCCATTACTGTGGTTTAAAATAGAATGTACAGGTGTTAAGCAAGGCAATTAGTCTATGCGTTAATGCAGTTACTTACGGCATGGACCTGGCTGCTGGTTCCGGCTTGCTGCCTGCTTGTGTAAAGGTGCCCTGGTAGCTGAAACGTTCCTTGGCCGCGAGCTGCTCCTTGCGCTTGGCGCCCAGCTGCACGGATGGATAGCTATAACGAGCAGCTGCGTCTGTTGGCGATGTGAGCTTTGCTTGACCTGAACGCGCAGGCTTTGGTGGCGGATGCACCTCAACGCTGGCGAATTGCTGCTGTGCCGGCATAGGATGCTCCGGCGTCCCGCAGTCAATAAACTGTATATCCGAGAGCTGATCTTCCAGCTTATAGCGCTTGCAGCAATTCTCGGCGCCAGCTGGCTCATGGCCACAGGGCTGTGGCACAGGGGGCAACGTGCGCGCCGCACTGGGCGACAGCAGATTGAGGCGCGGCTGCTTCTTGGGGCTGGGATTGACGCTGTTCGTCTGACTGGAGAACTCTTCGGGTCGTGCGCGCATAATCCGACGTGTGGCACAGCCAGACGCAGGCGGCACATTCTCCTTGCCCACGCGCGGTGAGCTGACAAGCGATTCGCTCTCGGAGAAGATGCGCATTTCGGGCTCCTCGCGGTCAAAGTTCAGGCCCAGCTCAGACAGCTCTCGCGATGGGCAGGTGGTCATGTGGCCGCGCTGCGGCGACTGCAACATGTCAAAGTACGAGTCATGCGACACGCTGCGCGAGTGTCCCACTGTGCGTAGGCTGTCAATGGAGTTGGAGCGTATGCAGAGCTCCATGGGCTTGCTGCCCAACGCAGAGTCGCGTGCATCGCGTGTGGTCTCCAGCAGCTCAATGGACTTGGGTTTGTCGTGCTTGGACAGCTCCTTGCTGGCATGCGCATGGGACACCTGCACGAAACTGACGCGCGACGCGCCACTTGGCTCCTTGCTGGTGCCATCGATGATTAGCTTGTGACCGGGTTCATTGCCCTGGCGCTGGCTGCGCGTGAATATCGACTTCCAGGAGGGTGTCTTGTCGGGCTTGCGTTTCTGCCAGCTGCGCGGCACCGACAGCACCGTATGATACTTATCCGGCAGACTTGACGGACCGCCGCCCACCTCAATGTAGGAGCCAATGTTGGAGGGGGCATTGCTGCCGCTGGCTAACATGTTAATGGGCAGCGATTGTTTCAAATCGCCGCTACATTCGATGCGCGAGTGTCGCTCCTGAGCCTCCTCCAGGCTAATCAGCTTGGCGCCACCAGTGCTTAGGCTCTTTGGTCGCTCCACCAGTACCAGCGACTGATCCTGTTCGCGCTGCTCCACCAAGAGGCTCTCGCAATCGGTGAGGGACTCCAGACGCAGCTCCCCCGCAGCAGCGGTAGGAACGGCAGGGCCCACAATGCTCAGGCGCGCATTGTGATCCTCTAGCGCATCGAAGATGTTGTGACAGTTGCGTATCAGGTACTCGGTGACCACAGCCTGAACGCCCACGCCACGCAGCGCTGCCACTCCCCCAGACTCGAGCGCCGGGGAGCGCAGCAAGTTGGGCGCCCAGACGATAGCCAAATTCTTGTCCGTCATCCCAGTCCGTTCGTGATGCTGTGATACCTTATGCAAATGCTCCGATAAGTATTTCAGGGTGCTGACAAATGAGAAAAAGCGAAATATAAACAGATTAGCATTAAAGATCAGATATGGTCAAATTTAATTATAAAACTTTATAGTAAAATAACAAGAATTCTCTAGTCCAGTATACCCGACTACGAAACTCCCTGTACCCAGGTGTAAACTTCCAAACACATCTGCACACACACATACACAAAGACTGTCTGTGGCTGTGCTGCTTCTTTCCCCGCTCTGCAGCACTGAACTTAACTTCCGTGATTATTGTCCGATCGATTTGAAATTTGGACATTAGATTAAGAGTCACTAAAGCATTACACGTGCCAAATTCCAAAGTTATATCATTAAAATTATTGGTGTAAAACGCTTTTATCGAATTGCGGGGGTGTGTGGAGTGGGGATATCTCGTATCCAAAATAAACTTGACCTGCGCCTGCTATACACGAACTTACATTCCAAATTTGGTGTCTCTACCTTTTATAGATGCGCCGTGTTCATACATACGGACGGCCAGTCGGACATGGCCAACTCGCATTTTCTTTTGATACTGATCAAGAATATATATACTTAATAGGGTCGGAGATGTCTCCTTCTGCCTGTTACATATATTTTCACAGATTTAGTACCACCTTTTCACCCATTTTATGGGTAAAAACCAGAATGGAATCAGAAAATAGTTGTAATAGTCCGACTTAGCTTAAATGTGGTGAAATGGAATAATGAAACTATAAATTCATGTGGGTTTCCATTTTTCTACTGTTAGTTCCTATGGGAGCTATTAGATATAATATCCAATGCATTATTCAATTCGTATGCATTATTCAATTCGTACTCTTACCCTTTGTAAGAGTATAAGATCTATTTCACACCATACAACTCCACGCAGCTTTCGACCAAATAATATACTCATACTTTCAAATAGTGGACAGCTAACAGATTCAATCCCGAACAGGCCTGATAGCGATCCGATTCAGCTAGAGAAACTGACGGAAACGTCTTTATACTTTACGGGGCCAGATACGTCTCTTTAAATGTGTTGCACACTTCGTGACCAAATTAAAATGAATATAATAAAACTTAGAGGCACGTTTTGGCAATATTACAAATAAAAAAAAGTTCAGAGGTCAGGAGTGCCCGACTAGGGAATTCCCTGTAACCTATTCTGAACACAAAATCTTTGTAATCAAGTATTCACAAACATATGGACATAAATGTTTGTCTATCCGCTTCGCAATGTAGAGAATTGTTTCCTGAATAACTTATGTGTTGACTTTATCGGATTATTACAAAATTTACAGGATGGGATTATTGCATGCAAGGATATACGTGTACCATTTACAAATACAGATAATAGGTGAAGGGCATCATTTGAATAGGCTTCGTTGTATTATGCTGATAAGTAGCAGCACTCTGTTTCAAAAACCGAGGTACGAGTATTTGAGGTCACCGCTTGTCAAAGCATTATACAGTTTACTGAGACTGCTCGAAAATGCGTTATTTGCTGCTGATTAGTCTAGCTCTGTTTGTATAGTATACTACTAGCTGGTAAAACCACAACGCTGCCTGGTGAAATACTTAGATTAAGATGCATTATGTTGAATTTGAAAACTTTCGTCAATCTTAAGAAATATACAAAAATGATTTTGCCGCCTGCGGGAGCTCAATCGCTTGAAAACAAAGTTTTCCACCAATTTTCCAACCTTGGAGGTAAATATTTTGAAATTGTTGAGACACGTATCGAATTATTTAAAGTGTAGCGCTTTGAAAATGAGTTTGAGCCCGATCGGACCTAAATTTGACTTTTCCATACCATTTTTCGCCCATGGAGTGGATTTTCCAAATGATTTTTCGTAGATCTTGGAACATAAGTTTGAAGCCGATTGGTTGGTAAACAAAAAAGTAGCATACAACAGTTTTCCCCGATTTTCCACGCTTGTGGGTGGAAGTTTTCAAAATCCCGTCTTAGTGTGCACTTTCATCATAAATGGAACTTACTGTGAAAATTTCAGCATCGTAGGTCTTATGTTTTGGGCTGTGCGATGATTGCCAATCAGTCAATCAGTCAGCACGAACTCTTTATATACATATATAGATTAGGATTGAAAGCACAAAAAAGTATTCAAATAAACTCAACTGCGGCTGATATAATAAGTCCAAGCTTTGTTTCTTAATCAAGTGAAGGTTTAGATAATTGGAGGAATCAAAAGCTATTGAAGTAATGAAGTCGCAAGGTAATCCATCGCTGCCACTTAGTCTAGTTATACCATATGAAACACTTACCGATAGTGTGGAGGCGGCAGTTTGAGTACCGTTTCCTTCATCAGACGCAGCCGTTCATCGGCCTCGTCAGCCTTCACCTGAATAGCCTCCACGAAGTTGTCGTACAGTTGATAGGTGCAGAGCGGATTGGGCAGCTCACGGAAGTACATTTTGAGCAGCGAACTGACCGCATGAATGTCCTGCTTCATTTCGGGATTGCCAAGATCAGGCACGCGCTCCTCATCGAAGGCGCGACGCAATCGCTGAATGTTTGATGTGATGCCCGAGAGTCGATAGATGCCATCGATGACGCCATAGTTTTCAATAAATTCAGCACACGATCTCAGCACCATGGGTATGTCCTGGCCGCTGTTTAGCAAATGCTCCGACAGATCACAGGAGAACACACGCTCCCTGTAGATGCCGCTCTGCTTAAGGCGACGTCGCGATGGACGCGACAGTATAAAGGATCGAAAAAAGGCAATTAACTTGCCGTGCTTACGCAGCACTGGCTTTGTGGGCGAGGCATCCAGGTGACCCACCAGCGGCGCTGGCATGGGAAAATTGCGTGGCACCTTATCACCAATGGTGGCCACACAGGACTGCGGAAAGAAACCAACCTCGTAGAGGGACTTTTGCAGATGCGACTTCTTGCCGCGCCACCAAATCGATTCCGCCGGACTGGGCATATCAATCACTGAGATCATATCGCCCACCTCAATGTTAATCTCGTCCGGTGCCTGTGCCTGATAGCGTCGCACCCCGTATGCCGCGCCCACAGCCGGTGTATTAATCGTACGCTGAGTTTCGCCATCGGCCAGTGGCAGGCGACGTCCCTTGTTATCCAGTTGCAGCCAGGTGAGTATGGTGCCGCATGTCAGCGAATCGGAGGCAATTTTGGAGAAGCGCTCTAGGTATTTGGCCACCGCATATTCCACATCCTGCTCGCTCTGCAATTGCGCCTCCGCCTCCAGTTCGCACATGTTACGCAGTCCGCTTATTTTGCGATCATAGACACAACGATGCAGCATCTCATCCAGCATTTGCATGTTCTCGTAGCTGCGCTTGATCAGGAACGGATCACAGCGTTGCGGACAGACGCGTATAATGAACCAGCAGCTTTCCGGCGTAAACCCAGAGGAACGGATTGAACTATGCGCCAGCTCGCCGCCAATCGACTGTGAGGCAATGCTGCTGCCCAGCTGCTCTGACTTGTCATCCAACAGCTGCACCAAGAGAGCACCCAACTGTACGCGCTCGTAATGGAAGTGTGCGCACTCCTCCAGCTTCGGAAAGCGACACGATTTCTGTAAAATACGAAACATTAGTATATGCATATAAAATTGTTTAGTCACACTGGAGCTCTGTACGAGTTTCCACTAATCACAGTGGGAGAAATGACCATTCTAATTTGAAATTTGTGAATTTCACGGATATTTGTTATGTTTTTCAAAAGATAACATCTAACCGATATTTCAATTTTATTTTATTTTTGTTTCTTCTTATTGAAAATCACGTGAATGTTACAATTTAAGCTGCACGTTGTAATTTTGTTTATCAAAAATACGCATATTTAGCAAAATATATTATGTTTGTGAAGATTTTGTCGTGATACTCAAAATGCGGTTCACTGAACTCACATTTCCTGCTGTGATTTATAATAGTTCATTCGTATATTTCAATTTTCAATTAAACATTTTTAACTGTTTTGAATTCACAAAATCGATTGAAGTCGTTTTCAAAAATGTTGTCGCTGGGGCAATGCAAATGAAAAGTAAATCGTTTGCTATTTCAAGCAAAAAGGGAATAATATATGTATCAAAAACAATTTGGAATGAAAAGTGTCCTGAAATGGAAATAGACCGGAATAGATAGGGTTGATCTTCCATTAGCCAAAACTTGATATTAAAGCCCTTTTTCCTGGGTAATCGGCATGGATTAGGCCATACTAATAATCTTTTACCATTACTTTCGAAGTTATTAGACTATTTTATTTTATTAGTAATATTTCCCACTGTGCCGAACTGAAAACTGCAGCTGAGTGTGCCTGAAGATGTTGTGTTTTAGATCGGTGTGAGATGTAGTGTAATGTGTGTGTTTATGCTAAGCTCCAATTCATATTATACTCACGCTATTCAATGGCTGCACGGCCATGTGTCTGCTGGGCTTGGGTGGTGCTGCTGTTGCACCGCCCGCTACAGCTGCTGGTGGGCTGCAGCTGGACTCTGTGGAGGCATTAGAGATTTGTGATGTATTCATGGAAGCAAACATCTCCTGGTAGCTGCCGGCCAAGCCCAAATTTAGGCCGCCTAGGCTATCAACTGGCACAATTTTGAAATTTAACTGCGCACTGATCGCAGCCGCTGGCGCATCCGTTTCAAACTGCAGCGGTGCATCCTTGGAGGGATTGGACGTCGTCACTGGCTGCAGCTGGCAGGCAGCCTCATTGGATGACGCCAGCGCATGTGCATGCAGTTGAGCCGCCAAAGCGCTGCTCACCTTCTCGGACATGGTATGTAGGGGGATTACACGGAATTAAGCATCTGCAAACAAAATTTAAATATTGATTAAAATATTTGCATTCAATTTAATGACTTAAATAATTTATAGAAACGTCGAATAATATATTAACACATAGAATATAATCACTTTAAATAAATGTTTCATGTTCAAAACTCAGTAAAACAAAATCCCACTTTTCTGCTCTTAAAGTCAACAAAATACAAAAATGCGGGATCTTTTTTTTTTGCTTTCGTTTGCGCATAAAAAGCTGATAATTTCAGTGCATTTAATTGTTGAAAATCATTTTTTTAATGGGGGATCCCGCTAACTTTATGTTAACTAACTTTATGTTAATTATTTTCCAAGCTCTACTAGAAAAAGCAATCTTAGGCGCCTTATTCATGTTCATGATAACGTTACTCCTTCCATTTTATTATAATATCGAACTTGTTTTGTTTACGCATTTCAATTGAAAATAGACATGTACGTGCTGCCAACTTGCAATAAATAGCATGCAAATAACTACAGAAAGCTTGGTGGAGAACATATTACTATAGGACTTGTTATTATAAATGAATTCCGATAGATGTATTATAACAGTCACAAGATTTTAGCAAGAACATGCAATCCAAATAGGTCTTATTGTGATATTTCTATTAATAGCAAATGTACCTAGGAATCGGTCATATAACCGTTTACTTTTTAGTTTCCATATATGTTGTTTACAGGAATTGCAGCTATATTTTAAATCGTTGCTATTCTATATGGCTTCCAGCTAATGTTTATATTTTACAGCTGGCTGGGCATATAAAACGAATCGTTAAGAAAAAGTGTAATTGGAAACGTTATTCCAAATATGCCGAATACTATATTCGAATGAGCTTATGTCCAAAAAATGTACAATTTAGATTACAGTGAAATGTAGAACGTTTCCAAAACAGTATTGTAATATAGTAAAATTGACTGGATCAAGTATACATGTATACTTAAAGTATTATATTCTGATATGTCATACAGTTCAACTCAAAAACGAGTTCTTGAACCTTCCACTGTTTACATTGCCTTAAATATGACTCGACAGCTACCCGGTACAAATCTCCAATTACTCATTCGATTTATTTAAACATTTCTTTGAAATTGTATAGGGGCACTTCTACATGTACATACATGTGTAATTCATTAAACAAAACGCGATTGTATCAAAAAGCCGTCAATAAAGGTAGCAACAAAGCTTTCAAATACTTGCATGACTCTCAAATCAATAGGTACTCGGCTTTGTAGGTTTTGCAGACTCTTTCAGTATTTAGCTGTTTACACTTAGAAAAACAATGAAGACAATTGATGATAAAAGAGCTCAAAGTTTCAATTGTAGAGCGTCAAGCTTTTGAAAAAGGTATTAGCTATTATCATTGTAGTTATTTACTTTAACTGCCTATAAAATATGGCAACGTTTAAGCTTAAATTCTCAGCTGACTTTGATTGATAAAAAAATGAATATATTTTCAGGAAAGAATTCTACAAAATGATTGAATTTTTGGTTTGAAAAGTTTGCTTATGTTGATCCATTAAGGAACTACTCACAAATATTTGCCAAAAATGAGATAAGGGTGCACTCAAAACGGGGAAAATAAAACCAATGATTCAAAAAGAAAAATATCCGAAAATATTAATAATTATAACTTAAAAACTGAAACTTTTCTACACAAATTTCATAGCAATTTCTTTAAATATAATTCATAAAGAATTTTCTTAACATTCATTCAATGTATTTAATGTCGATTTTTCAAATCAACTCAACCGATGATTTTTCTGGTCGGAAATTCCGATGAATCGATATTTGAAATACATCAATTCTTTAACTGATACAAACATTAACTAAAAATCAATTAACGAATTCTAAGCCAAAAACAAATCAAACCAGAAATTTCAGTTTCTATACAAATATTCAATGATTTTCATATTAATTACATAATTTTGGTTTTTACATATGTACTCGTACTATAGAAAATATAACAAATGTACATATGAACTGGAAAACATCATTGATCGACCATTAAAACTTTATGAACATTGATTGGAGTATTTACTTTTTACTTTATTTTTAGAGAATGGTATTGATGATGATCCTAGATTGGCAATCAAAAAACAGGATTTGAATCCAATATAAAACTTGTAGGGAATCATGAAAAGAAAGCTAAAAAATTACGCTTAGCGTATTCTGCCTGTATTAAAGTCAAAAATTCAGGAAATTTGGAACTCAATAGCTTCAGAAGACTGCCAAGGTATAATAAATACTATGCAAGAACAAGTTAAAGCCGTTGTAAAATATTATGAATTGTGCATAAGAACTGGAAAACATCATTGATCGACCATTATAACTCTAAGAAAATTTATAGAAGTACTTTTTTTTTAGCATTTTTTCATCCTTAGATTTTAGGAAGTATTTTTTAAGAAACCAAAGCTTACTTTTAATTGATTTCAAATGTTCAAAGCTTAGCACTGCGTAATTATTTGCAGTGTATGCGTTATACTCGTATACTGTTCGCGTTTACTTTCTAACACCACGCAGCTCTTTTATCAATTACCCAGGCCGATGTTCTACTTTCGGCCAGCAGCTCTCTATGGGCAAAAGCTGTATGCCGTGTCTGGAATTCCTTTATTTGGAATAAGGCCAGTGGCTCAGACGACCGCTTAAGGATGTGGCACAGCCAGAGCACTCAGCATTCGCTTACGTATGTACGAAACCATATATCTCATTGTATACATATATATATATATCCCATCTATAAGCCGATACAATAAATATTTATAAGCAACCAGTTGGAACTGAATCCGAGTTGCCTAGCGGCAGTTCTGATTTACAGGCGACACGAAATGCAGCCGTCGGACGGCCTGCAACATTTAAACTTTCATAAATAAAAGCAGGGGGTGGGGGGGGGGAGGCAGGGGGAAGCTTAGACTGCAACTTCGACTGAGAGGCAGCAAGAGAGATAGAGACACCAGTAGAAAGAGTTGGATATATAGATAGGCAATGCCGTTGGCGTCGGCGAAATCGCAGAGCGAGACGGAAACGAGTTTTCATCGAGGATGGAGGGATGGTGGTGGAGGGGAGAGACGTTGTACCTGGCACTGGACACCGGGCAGCGACTACCGGGGCCCCTGGGGTGGACTGGGTACGTTCATCAAATGCAACAAAACTATTAAAAATGTTGACGCTAACGGTTTGAAAATGCAGCACATAAATACAAATACAAAACGACAAAACGACAAAAGACAAAAAAGTGTGCATAAAAAAGCGTTAGACGAAATAAACAATTTGGTAAAAACAAACGACAACGGGCTGGGAAACAACAAAAAAAGAAGTCAAAACACATAGATCAATGCGACCAAATGTAGCTGTAATGTGGTACAGAAAACGGGAAATGGATAAAAATCGTAAATACATGCGTGAGATTAACATTATTAATGATAGCTTTGACATTTAGCTCATTCTACACAGTTCGGGTCGACTTTTATACTCTGTTCCCAGAGCGAAAATGAGTAAATTTATTGGACAAGAAACAATATTACCAAACTCACATCTTATTTATTTGAAATAAGACAAGAAAGAACGGCTATCTTCGGAGTGCCGAAGCTATATACCCTAGCAGCAACTAATTTTTATACAAAACTTAATTATAGGAAACTATTTGAAGTATAATAAGACTCTCACATTGTTTGGATAAAATATTTGTTTAAACAAAAAGTTTGATATAGTGATATAGTGGTCCGAATTTGAACAAATTTGGCCAGATTGTATAAACTTTCTAGAGACTCTGTTTGGAAAAGTTTGGTAAGGATACCTTATTAAATAAAAAAGTTTTTCATACAAAAACATAGTTGTCGACCGATCATTCCTATGGCAGCTATATGTTATAGTGGTCCGATCCGGCCGGTTCCGACATATGTACTGCCTGCAGCAAAATGAAGGGTCTGTGCCAAGTTTCATCACGATAGCTTTAAAACTAGTAGAAACAGACGGACAGACGGACATCGCTATATCGATTCGGCTATTCATGCTGATTCCGAATATATATACTTTGTTGAGTCGGAAACGTCTCCTTCAGTCCATTACAGATTTCGAGACAAAATTATACTACCCTCTGCTTAGGTTCTGGGTTCTTCAGACTTATATGATCTTACATGCTGGATTTAACATCAGTTATATTTTCCTTTTGCAGATCTTTAAGTTAAAGAGATCTGAGTGGAAATTTAGACAAGACATAATTGAATTTATAATACTAGAAGAGTTGGCTTTCAATTTGATATTATAAATCATACGATATTATGGAATAATATTACTGGTTGGAATAATCAGATCATATATTGATTCATTTTTATATTTGTAAATCATTTGATTATATAACTGGAGCATTTTATTAATATTAATTATAATAAGTTTGCGGTATCGTAATCACAAATATGATTGATTTATTTGTTTACTAAAAGTGTTTTGATACATCATTCATTCATTTGTAATCGTCGATTTATAAATATATCAAAACGTTATAAACATAAGTGCAATATAGACGTAGGATTCCGACGACATTGCAGAATAACAAATAAAAAATACACAAATATTTGTTATTTATTGTTGTCTAGTGAAGAAAAATTGTAAATGTATATTTATGTATGTAAACAACATGTAGCTTTGAAAACAGACTCCCAGACAAAAGTTGTATCTGATACAGAAATGCGTATCACAATTTTAAACTGTCGCATTCTAGTCTCCTATCTCCAAGGCTTCAGCATTATTAAAATATCTTTTTACTTTACTTTATTTCACAAAAAGATTTGGTCTACGTAATTTTAAGTAGCTTTAAATATATTTGCTTAACTCAGGATACATTTAAAATATTGTTTTAAATTAATTATATTTCCATTTAAGAGACATTTTAGCATTTTCCTATTTTATTTGGTATAAATATACGAAAAAGGTGTGTTTTAATAAATTTTTGGTATTTACAACGATAATCAAACAATCAAATTCTCTAAGCATAGTCAACAAATGTACTTCACCTATTGTATATTTTGAAAGTTTTAATATTTTCAATATATATATGTGATAAATAAATATATAAGTATTAATATATTTTAGTGTTTAGCTTACACAAAATAGACATATATAAAACTTTTAACTATGTACAACAAGGTTAAGAAGCCGCAACAGCAATACCGCTTTAACTTCTCATATGCCTATCATTGGAGATTAGAAAACATACTACCTAATTTATACAAAAATCGATGTATCTTTAAGTTGAACAAGCTTATCGTATATTTAATAATCAGTTAAAATTTATATCCATTTATATTATCGATATTATGAGTACTGGTGCTACTGATCGTAGCTCGGTACAACTGATTTTATTGGAGTACTATCTTATTATATTGAATTTGGGTTCTCCCATTCACCTCTCTATCGATCAAATTTGAAGGAATTATTCACTTTTCATCCATTTGCCCCACATCGGGTGGATTTTACAAAATCAATCGAAAATTAAATCTTCTCCCATACAATGTAGAACTTTCAATTTCCCACCTAGAAGAGCGATTTGCACAGTTCTTTGAAAATGAGTTTGAAGCTGCAAAACAATCGTAGTTACTTTAGATATATGTATGTATATATAGTTACATATATAGTAAGTTTTATATCTCTTCAGAATTGAAAATATTTGTAGCAATATGCCGATTGGCTTAACAGTTACAAATATACTCCGATAATCAATATACCCGCAGCAACTGTTTTCAATTTAATTCAAATTTGTTGCTGCAATTGTCGTAATCGTTGTTGCCGTTACGTCGCAACGTTCGATTTCTGTGAGTACTTATGTATATCTGAAATAAATTTTATCTCACACATTTACAACGTTTCGGCTGATTAGCTGCAGTTGTTATTGTTATTGTTGTTGTTGTTGTAGTTGTTGGTGCTGTGTTCGATGTTTGGTGTTGCAACTGCAGTTGCAGTTAGCTTTTGTTTTACCCGTGCACTTTGGCACCGGTTCAATGAAGACATTTTCCCAGGCAAACCGAACGGTCAGCCAAATCATGTACGTCACTTTCTCCAATCAATTAAGCCGCATGTGCAGTGTGTATATATATGTGTGTGTGTGTGTGTGTATAAGAGATGACCGATATTGTTATATTGTGGTCAAAGGGGCACCTGTGACTGTTTTTTCAAATATCCAACAGTGACTGTAAAACGTTCCTGTTTTCAGATTTTAATCTAGTATTATATTTTGAGCATTTTTTAACCAACTTTCGTTCTGAAATCTGGTAACACTTGACCACACATTGAACATGGCTCTGACTGTGACTGGTATCGGAACTGTGACTATTAACATCTGGACTGTGTTCGTCGGTGACTATTAAGATGCGGTCACACGATATGGCATTCTGCCATATTTATATAATATCGTTATCGAAATCAATCGTAAAAAATTTTATATGGCAAAAGTAAGAAAATATGCTAAATATTTTAACATATAAACTTATATGGCACGTTTCTAACATAGAAATCATTGATTTGCTATATCGTGTGAGCAGGTATCTCAATCACAAAATTTATGTGGCAGCCTGCCATACCGTACTCACACGCTATGGTAGCTGTCGACTGCTCTAAATGTGGCAGATTGCCATATCGTGTGACCGCACCTTTATTGGTAATATCAATTTACAATTTATCGGTTACATCGCAAAAGTATCGGCATAGCCAAATTGATAGACTGCCGGCTACCGACACAAAGGCTTCCAAGTTTGAATACCAGTCATATATTCAATTTATTATTTATAAATATATTTGTATCTAATATTATCAGGAACACCTTTTTTCGTTTCCGATGACCGCATAAATAAATTTAATTTCAAATAAAAAATATTAAATTACATCATTTAAAAAAACCATTTTTAAAATTAGTTGATAAACTAAAAAATATCGTCAGGCTTATTCTCATTGCCGTTGCTGATTAAATCATTCGGAATCGAAACAGTTGCTTTTCTGAATTCCGAAAGAAGGATGTTGAATACAATATCTCAAAAACGTATATAATCTCGGGAAAACAAACAAATAAAATGGAAAAACCAAATCGAAAACGATTCGTAATGCAAAATACTCTGAAATGGAAACAAATCTGATTATTTCAGAATCTTACATTTAACAAAAAAAAACAATCTTTTAATACAAGGAATAAAAATAAAATATTATTATTATTATACTATATTATATATATAATTTTTTATTATTATTATATATAATATTCCATCAAAAATTGCCTTTTTTTGTAGATTTTTGAATGGTTGTCGGTGTGTACAAAAAATGTTGCACTATCGCGATAATGAGCATGTTATCGATAACGTTGGAAAAACGATACTTTCGATTGTTTTACATCTTAGTACTGGTACTCTACCTGCTAATACTGCCACCTGCAATCTCGATATTTACTCACAGTGGGATACGATATTTCTCAGTCACAGTCAGAGAGAGGTAAGGCGATATTGCTCATGTCTAGTTAATATGACTGGGTAGCGATTTCAATCGCTTGCAGCGTAGACTAATTAATGCTATGAAATAACTTAATATTGAACAATAGTTGATGGCTTTTTAATAGCCGGTTTTTACTTTTTTTCAGTTGGCTTTTTATCTCTCACGACTGACCCAATTGAGAAACTGACAACTGAAAACTGAAAACTGAGCTGCAGTGATTGTAAAGATACTCGTACTTGTATTTAATAAGTGCACAATGCACGTTCTAAGTTGTCCGTCTAACTGGCAGTCGGTCGCTTGTGCTAATTTATGGCACTAACTAGGTCGCTACTCACTGGCGTTTCTAGAGCGAACAATTTCAGCTACACACACTAGTTAACAAATGATAATGTCGACCATAAAAGACTTACGACTACGTACGTATGTTCCATGCATAATGTGCTCAACTTGGTTGAGGTACTGTCAGTCAGTCAGTCAGTCATTCATTCAGTTAGTCAATGAGACATTCAGTCAGTCGGCGTGTACCTGACACGCTGTTGTCGCTCTCAACAAGTGCAGAATGCGCATCTAAATGATGCCGGAATACAGCAGCGGGCAATACAATAGGGGCGCCTATAAGGAAGTAGGCGGAGCCACATCCAAGCAAATTACAGCTCTGCCACTAACTTCGGGAAGTGCTTTGCAATGATTCTGGTGCATTAAGTGTTAATGGATTCTAGTGAGTGAAGACCATAAAAGACCACATACAAGTTTTCCACAGCGTGAGAAATCTTGATTGCAGTAGTTTATTATCAGATGTAACAAAACTGCTAAGGATAAGGACTGCGAATAGAGACAGTAGACAGCAACCAATGCTGACCAGAATTACTGGTTATTTTATTACTTTCATCAAAGTAAGTTCGCAAAAAAAATATAATTAAGGAATAGGCAATTTTCTTCAGTTCTTTTTTTTATTATGGTTTATAATGGTTTCCTTAACTCCAACCTAATCAATCCGATCAAGAAACAGCTTTTAAAATCTCTCTATGTATCTGAAAAGTTTATGAGTTATTTTGATACTACTAAGTTTATGGTTAACTAATTTTGTAAGAAAATTTTTAATCAATTGTAATAGTTTGCGATTGCTTTTCAAAAGATTTTAAGACTTATTTGACCAAAATTTATACACCCAAAAGGAAATTATTAACATTGACTTAATATATTCATTTATATTGGCAGAATTGGGAGGTTAATTTAATAAATTTGAACTAACTGTGTATCAAAAGCCTTTATTTACTATCTTTATCGTTCTTAATCCACTCAATTGTGTTTTGAATTATTCTACGGACCACGAATGCTGCCCCAGGAGAGTGCGAGAAATAATCAAACATTATCTTTATAAATAATATTTCATTTTGTGACCATTTTAAAAACTATCAACGAGCTTTGGTAGTTTCGAAATAAACCATGAACAGTATTTACTCCCTGTACCCATAAAATGGGTAAAAAGGGGTTATTGGATTTGTGCGAAAGTATGTAACAGGCAGAAGGAGACATCTCCGACCCTATAGTGTATATATATTCTTGATCAGTATCAAAAGAGATTTCGATTTGGCCATGTCCGTCTGTCTGTCCGTATGTATGAACGCAAGGATCTCAGCAACTATAAGAGCTAGAGACACCAAATTTGGAATGTAGGTTCCTGTATACCATACGCAGATCAAGTTTGTTTCCAATCTCTGATATTTGACCCCGTTCCCCCGCAAATCGATTAAAACGTTTTACAGCCACAGTTTTAAAGATATAGCTTTGGGATTTGGCATGTACACTTCTTTGGTCACTCTTATTTTACTGTCCAAATTTCAAGTTGATCGGATAATAAACACGGAAGTTATTCAACGAACAAGATTCAGTACTGGAGCCAGGGGGGGGGGGGGAGAAGAAGCACAGCCACGACGACTTAAAATGCCTTGCGCACGCTGTGGCTCGCGTGTGTGTGTGTGTATGCTTTGTGTATGTGTGCGTGCATGTGTAAGAGACGAACATATGATTGGAAGTTTTAGAACTGGGTACAAAGAGTTTCGTAGTCGGGTATACTCGACTAGAGCATTCTTACTTGTTTTAAATTCGGAATATCATATTCATTTTTCTAAACAATAAAACTTGTCAGCCGTACATTAAGAATCAAAATTAAACTTAAGGAAAAATTCGTATTGCACTCATAAGCTTATTAACCAAAGAGCTTACAGTACCACAATAAATAGATATAAATACATAAGCGGTTGTACAATTTTGCATTTAATGATTTCCTAACCGACTTATCTTCATTAATACATACATGTAAGGTTGAATATAGATTAACCAATACTTTATTTTTTTTATATGTGTTTAATTATGGTTTATGTAATGAACTATGTGCTAAATACAGCATATAAAGATCATTTTAGGCAGTTTGATTCTCCGAACAGCTTCTTGATTGACGTTTCGGCTGACGACGAACTCACTTTCGGCTTACGACTGACTGCCTAATTTACGACTGACGACGACCTCTGATTATTACGAACGAACTGATTGTTAGCAACTGCTTCTGATTATTCCCAACTGATTCTGATGACAATTCACTCCGACTGCTTTTCTGACTGCTCATATCGATACTTCTGTTGATATCGACTTCCACCACCAGACTGATATCCGATAACACCGCCCTATCTCATAGACCCCTTTACATACATTGTATATTAACTATATCGTATTTAAACTGATTGTTATACGAGAAATTCTACTTAATAACAATCCATTATTAGCACAATGTTATTAATACTTTAACCATTGCTATTTAAATAACTTTAATTAACCACAATTGTTAATTATACCAAGTAAATCGAACCACCCTTGAATAGCTAATATATTTACCAACCGATGACTAGGTTCAACAAATGATTCATCATATTTAAGTTCAGCCAATTAAATTTACTATATACTAAATTATACGATGTATACTGTATGTTTCAGTCTACACTTTAAGCGCCAATTTAATACAATTTCAAATTTCTCATGGGCAATGACTAATGAGTTCACATAAAAGTCATTAAACTGACCAATTTCAATGACTACATAGCGAGTTTTTACATGTTTTATGTATGAGCCCCACTCATTAAACCACTGGACACATGAAATATGATGGTAGTATATAATCTGTGGGGTGTCTGGTCGCCCGCCCTCCTACAGCATATTTCCAAATTATGCCCCCAAGGCTGTGCTCCGATTCCGGTTCCATCTTGGATCTGGCTGTATACAGCTACTGGTTGATAATCTTTTAAGCAGCGTCGTATCAATCTACGCTTCAGCTAGCACCAGACGCGAAATCTGATCAGTTTGGCGCGCTTGGCTGACTCATAAAGTAGATTTGTTTACATTATAGTAGTCGTAGTATGTTGAAACACAACGGAGAGTCAAAGAGTCACAGAGCTCTGTCACTGCTACCACCACCACCACCACCGCCTCCTAACTAACACTTTGCCCTGCTGACTCACATAACAGTTGACCGGGTGTAGGGACACACTCGTTGTTGGGGCGTTGGGGCGCACTGCACTGCAATTAGTCTAAATGTAGCTGCATATTAAGTCAGCTGTGGGAGCCGCTTTCATTGGGTTTATTTTTTTATAGCATGGTTGGGCCCAACATTTTAGACGACTCTCATTACAGACACAGTACTACCTCGTAATTGCCGAGCTTTCAACTTCCGGTCACATAACAGGTGCAGCAAATTAGTTGAATTCAAAGCTTGTAACTTTAACACCGAAATCTGAATGCTCTTTTCAAAACATATACATAGTAATAGCACTGCTGAAGCGAAGAGTACTCGAAATGTAATGAGTTGTATGAGTTGTATGTTTGTATATGTTTGCATCCTAATATTTACTTGCCGTATACTCAGTATATTTGGTACTCTCGCCTTCACTAAACGTTTGAATCCTTATAAGGATATCTTTATCATTTGTACTTCAATTAAGTAAAATGTCACATGCAAGCAGGCGAGAATTTAGCAGATCGCATGTACATACATGTGGCAGTTTATGTCACAAGTTTGTCGCATGCGAGAATGCGGCTTTTGAGACAGATTGAGATTGTATGTATGTATATACGACTTTTTTAATTCATAGTCGTAATTTTAAAGAGTTTTGGAAGAATTAAAAGAATCCTATTTTTCTAAAGAAATAATTAAAAGCTTATAGCAATATAGTTTAAATTCTCACTGAATAAATATAAATAAAGCTGCTAAAATATCGATATATGAACTGAAGGCCTCGACGCTAGCGTTCATCTCTTATAATTAATTATATTTTTTAAAAATTTTAATAAACAATTAAATAATACCAATATATAAATATTTTCGCAAGTATCGATATATTCAATATATAATTCGATACAAGTAATGATAGATATGCGCGATAGGTACAAAAAGTATTCTGTTTTTCGACAATTTTTTCAAAAGAATATTTAAAAAGAAATTCAATTCAATTCTATGTCATTACTATTAAGATGTTTAAAAACGTGGTGTAGTTCGATGTTTAAATCGATACAATCGCAATAGAAACTCGATGCTGCAAATATTGATATTTTGCAACTCTAAAATAATTTATCTATCTATCTATATATATCTATTTATATCTATATATATAAAAGTGAATGTGTGTATGTGAAAGAAAAGTGGAATTTATGGTCAGGGGGGGGGGGGGGGGTTTAATTTACATTATAAAAAAAGAAAGACATAAATTGATCTTATAGTGTAGTCTAGTCCTGTCCAGCGCTCATAAGAATCAAACTCAACCATCTGGAATCCCACACCTTCACTTCCTTAGAGAGTGTATCGAGGACAACACTGAACCAACTCAAAATTCGCGAAAGTTATCTTTAAGGAATCTTAAACGTCGCAAGGGTTAAATAGGTGGTAGCCCTAAGGACCTGATGGTCTATGTCTGCTGTCTTAACCTAACCTATCCTAGTCTAGTTAAGGCTGTTCGCATTTGAGCAGATTTTAAATCGGATTTGATAACACTACTTACTGAATTTGTTTTATGTATTTGTCAATATACCAAATTTCCCATAAAAAGTATGTGAATAAAAACAGTCGGTGTTACCAGTCTAAGACCCATTTAAAACAAAACATTAGTAATCCCTTTCAAGCATTACAAACATAACAAACTCTACTTATTCTGACTCGTACTTTCTATAAGTACATTATAATTGTAAATCAAGAAAAAGAAAATAAAAGCGAAATCGCTCAATTCGTTGGCCATGTAAATTTTCTACTTTGACATTTGTGCAGAATTTCGCCCGTGGGCTCGGGCCTCGGGCCTCGAGCCATAAAACCTAACCTAATGTCATTTAACGACGCTGATGCCGATGCCGATGCCGATGCCGGAGTCAACATGGCTGAGGCTTTTGCCAAGCATACAGGTACAAACAAAACTTTTTAATGGAAGTGAAAGTTTTTGCGCAGCGGTAGAGTCCAAAATAAAAAAAAGTATATACCAAAAAAATATAAAAAAATTTGCTCAACACACACGCCGCATATCTAAAAAGTTGTATTTTTTTAAAGCTGGTAGCGCCACCATGCCAAATGTTCAAAAATAAACAAAAAATCAAGAAAGAACGGTTATCTTCAGAGTGCCGAAGCTATATATACCCTAGCAAAAATGAATTTTTATACAAAACTTTAAACTTAACTTAGCAAAAGTTAATTTTTATATAAAACTTAATTTTTCTCTGATTGCTCCTATTTTGATAAAATTAAAGGAAACTATTTGAAGTATAATAACACTCTCACTTAGTTTGGATAAAATATTTGTATAATCAAAAAGTTTGATATAGTAGTCCGATTTTGACCAAATTCGATCAGAGTGTGTAAACTCTCTAGAGACTCTGTTTGGGAAAGTTTGGTGAGGATACCTTAATAAACAAAAAAGTTTTTCATACAAAAACATAGTTGTCGACCGATCATTCCTATGGCAGCTATATGTTATAGTGGTCCGATCCGGCTGGATCTGTGGATCTGTACCAAGTTTCATTACGATAGCTTTAAAACTGAGAGACTAGTTCGCATAGAAACAGACGGACAGACGGACATCGCTATATCGTCTCGGCTATTCATGCTGATTTAGAACATATATACTTTGTTGGGTCGGAAACGTCTCCTAACCAATACACAGTTCGAGACAAAATTACAGGGTATAAAAACAAAAAATTAAGTGTACAATAAAATGCACATTAACAAATATGCGAAACAGCTGCTGCTGGAAAGCGCGAGCCAAAAATATTTAGAAACAAACGTCAGCGTTTTAGCAATTTAATTAAATTCAATTATTATTATTCAGCTTCGCACAATTTAAATGTGTGGGCTGCGCATATGAATTGTTTAATGAAGTGTTGAATTTCAATAGAAGAGCATTGAAAGCGGCGACCAGCAGCGGGGTAGAGATCGGGGAAAAGACAATTGGCACGAGCATTCAAATTCACAATCAGATATGAATGAAAGTTGGAATGCGCTACAATAAATGGGGCTTATTGATACACATAGTATGAATATTTATATCGCTCTATAAATGATACAAATATGTATAAATATTTCTACAATTTGGGTATAAAAAAAACAAATGTTTAGCTATTTTTTATTTGTTCGCTTGCGCCGTTTATTTCATTTCTGGCATTTCAAGAGTCTATGTTTAGAAATCTATTTTATGCGCGAATTCGTTGCGATCTATAGGCAGGAATTTATAAAAATAGTATTGTATTTTGTTCGTATATCGTTTCTATGTTGTAAAGTCAACTTTACTTGCAAAAATCGACACTTTAATTGGGCATATATATTTAAGTATTGCAAAAGGTTTGGCTATGATCTAAAAAATAGTTGCTAGCTAGGAGGAAGAAGTTTAAATACAGGTTTGAAAGCTATTCACGATCGGTACAAAAACCTGTTAAGATCTGGTTGGATATGTGATTACACACACACAGTTCAAAAAAGGATTTAAAATTTGTCAAGCTAAGTTAAATCTCGTTTTCGAACTGGTTTGCAGATGAATCAAAAGTGGTTCGCTTTTGATTTTTCACACGCAAAAACCTTTGTGCGAATGCATATATTTATAATGTGAATGAAAAATAAAGAAATATGCATATTCGCTTTATTACATCGACTGCCCCAATTTCCACCATATTCAGATGACTTTTGTGCCGCTGACTGTATTTTTTTGGGAGGAAAAATGCGAACTCATTCAGTTAGTTCAGTGTATTAAAGTTAGGTTAAGGCAGTTCGAAATTTAAGGAAACAAAACATAACCGGAAAAGGCAATTTCACAATCTTTTGAAGCACACAATACACTTTTGGTATTAATTTTTATTTTTATTTTATTTTATTTAATATTTTTTTTTTTGATTGTTAAAAACTTGAATATTA
Source organism: Hirtodrosophila histrioides (assembly GCA_037075165.1). Classification (NCBI taxonomy): domain Eukaryota; kingdom Metazoa; phylum Arthropoda; class Insecta; order Diptera; family Drosophilidae; genus Hirtodrosophila; species Hirtodrosophila histrioides. The sequence continues at coordinate 521,475 of JBAMCL010000055.1, forward strand.
TATTTATCAAATATATTTAACCAGCGTACTGCTACCAACGTAACAACTTATGATGGTTATACATAGAAACAAAAACTAAAGAAAACGATTAAAGCGTAAATTTTAAACATATTTCACGAATTTTACATTTTACATATTTACAAGTTTAAACAAAAACAAAAATTATTTATATTTAAATTATAATTCAGATGAGTACCCTGTTTGAAAGGTCTTTCGGGTGGATCTTTTTGAGCCTTTTGTGTGCTCTGACTGTACAGCAAAGACGCCTCGGTATTAAGTTTTACAACGCAAGTTTAATATTAACAATTACATATTATTGTAAGATATATTGGTCGTGACTGGGATTCGAACCTGGAGCTTTGTGTACCAGGAGCTTAGCATTTTATCACTAGACTCAGACCTGTAATTTAATGTATCCTACGTCAATAAATTTTTACGGACAAGGGGACAATTATTTGTAAATATATTTAAGCGTTCAAGATGTAACAATTATAGTTAACCTTAAACTTAAATTTGTTTAAGGAAGAGTTAAAAAGACTTGTTTTCACTTATTTGATTTTTGTACTGATCCAAAATGATAAACAAAGTATATTGCTCATCTCACCTTCCTATCGCAAATACTCTAATTATTATTTCTATCACAAAATGTATTATATTTCACTTGTACCTTTGTGATTCATATGATAATATATGGATAAAAAGAATGCTGATTTCTTTTTTATCAACAGTATATAGATTCTGTCTCATATCTATGAGTCATAGTGAAAACCTTCCCTGAATGCCAAAATGTAGCTCAACAGGCAACAGATACTTATACATTATAAAAGTACTTAGTCATCATGCAAATCTAACATACCGATACTATGAATATGTATGTGGACATGCTATATTTGTCCACTTCATTCATCATTCAATAGTTGTATAGGGTACTATATTCAATTAATACGTTTAGAATAGTTTTATTTGCCTAGCCCAAGGTGAATTTACTATAAGGAGACGTACTCAACACAGCTGCTCTCTTTCGAGGGGCCTTATTTTTGACAGTATAAATGCAAACATCCTTGAGAGAGGTTGTGTAGCGCACGATTTTCTTCAGTCTTCTGCTTCTTCGATTAATAATGAATTAAACTATTATAATTTGCTTTAAATTATTTCATTTTATTTATTAGCGAAAATATTTTCTTTTCTGTCAGCTTTACAATAACGAACGAAGAGTGCAGAACGTAAAATGTTTGCTATCTCTTTTTAGCATCTGTCTGTGAGAGCAGCTCTCTCATCTGTCTCAGAGAGCCGACAGAGCGTGTTGAATAAAATAAGGCCCCTCACCTTATAGTAAACCCACCTTGGCCTAGCCTATAGGTAATCCGACTGAAGTCTTATTGAAACTGTTGATCCCCAGCAAAGTTTATAAGCTCTATTTTACCTTTCCCCACCAATTTTGATACTTTTTTTCCTTCAACTATAATTTGCTGCACTTATTTTCCGCGGCTTTGAGAGTTTTTCATGCGACGCAGTCCATAAAACACAAAATAGTCATCATCGTTATGTTGATGGTTTTTGTTTCAAATGACTGGAAACAACAACAATAACAATAACAACAACAGCAGCAGCAGCAGCAACCCGCCGAGTTGTCAGTTTCAATTAAAATCAATTGAGCTCAATTATTTGATACGCAGATGAAATAAAAAACCCGCGCGCCGCAAAATTTCTGTTTTCCTATGGTGTGTGCTTATGTGTGTGGGTTTTGCTGGTATGTGGCCCTCAAAATATTAAGAATAGGGGCGTGGCCAATGAGAATTTACAAGCGCGCATGTTGTAAACAATAAACAATATGCGAAGCGCGAGGCACAGGTGTAAACAGCAATAACAACAGTTACAAACATGGTAACAAACCGAGAGTAGCAAAAACCAGTGAAAAGGCATCTTTTTTCTTTTTTGCAGTTGCTTCTTATACCCTATGAAAAAGGTAAAACCGGTTATGATATCGTAGCTGTATGCATGTCTTACGGTCCAATCCGATAATACTAATAAGTAATGGCTTACTCGTCAAAATTATTTCATGATTCGGAACCACAATACGTAAATAAATATCATGTTGTGATGTACAGTCAGCGTCAATTCACAAATTTGTAGAGTTGCCACCTATCTTCCAAGTATTTACTGTGTATTTTTAAGATGTGGCATCTCTTCTGTTGATATTATGACTTTGAAAATTGAAGAAAGAGTAAATTAGCGGTTCAAAGCTAAAATAACAAAAAAAACTATTATAGGGGAAAATTAATAAATTTAGAATTTTTTTTTTTTTTTCTTTAGCATATTCTCAATAAACATCTTGTTTTGACTGGTCAAATCGCATCTCACAGATGGTTATTATCTTTTAGTGCTCTTCTAAAAAGCTCATTAAAGCTTAGTCAGTTCCATCTGTACCCACATCACGCCACTCAAATCCCTATTAGCGTAAGTAGGGTGGGACAATAGATTATTCCAATAAGGTTTTTAATAAATATAAGTGCAGCTATAGCTCGTCTATCATTTTACAGACAGGTCTACTACTAGCCCATATCTGCACCAATAGAAGCGAAAAGGCTCAGCAAAGTTAATTGATCGAAAACATTTAAGAAAATATTTTTGTAAGCCCTTTATAATATAACCTAGTGTTTTTTTTGTTCCAAATGATAAAAGAGTATTCCAAATTGACCTTTTCAAGTGTTAATGACCAGATCTTTAATTTTCTCAACGTGCTGTTTGTCAGTTGTTTTTTCTCTCAGGCGCGCATTTTATCGTTTACCGCGGTTTATACCAATCAAATACTCTTATCTTTGACAATTTTTTATAGAAACAATATCAATTTCAGTGACTTAAATTATTATTATTTTTTTCAAAAATTTTAATTTATCAGCTCACAAAGCTTATACTGAAAAGTAAAGCTAAAATACAGGTACAGTATTAATAGCAGAAGTGAGTATTATCAGTCACAGGGTCGTCCAAATATCTAGAATCACAGCTCCGTCGTCAACATTCTTATATTGAATGTTACCGTCTTGATATTTAGTGTAACAGTCACTATCCAGACATTAATAAATACATTCCTGATATTAACATCCACATCACATTCCCGCTATTACCAACTGTTAACATTAAAAGAGTGCAATATCGATATTAACAGTCACAGACCATGTTTCCCTTTTTAACAGCATTTAATTATGGCTAAATTGGAACTGTACTGCAAGTTTTAAGAAAATAAAAACTATTGATAGAAAATTCATGCAATATTTGGTCATATTTTAAGGTCAAAGGCAACTTATTGATTAGCATAGGTAATTCTTCGAGCCAAGCAAAAATTATGATGTCTTCAATAGATATTCTTTGTCTGACCAAGTTTTATCAGATCGTGTTGTTTGGTGCTCAGTATCTACTAGTTGAGCATTATGGGCAACAACACTTTAGCTTGTTTTGGCTTTAGTTTTTGCTGTTGTTATTCTCTGTTTAAAAAGCCACAAGAAAACAGATGTTGCCAGCCAGTTGGTCAGTTGTGGCTTACGGCAAGGGTTAAAAACACAGCGCACGATGCTCTTTTCAACTGTTATTCGATGCCATGCAAGACACCAAGTAGGTGTAATAGTTGTAGGTGTGTGCGTGAGTGTGTAAACCTGAGTGTGTGTGTGTGTGTGTTTCAGCGGATGTTTGAGTTGAGTGCACAGCTACCGAGGCGCAACGAAATTAATCGAACTCTTTGCGCACGTTATGCTCTCAACACGAGCTATATATGTTAGTACACTGGCGGACACAAAAATAAGATCAATTTATATTATTTTTGTTTTGTAAAAGGATTTTAAAACAAAACACATATTTAAATTAAATGATTCTTTGCTGTTGTTAGAACTGATTTATCAGAAATAGCCTAGAAATTTTATAAGCAATTATATTGTATTCTGATTTCTGTAGGCAAGCTAGGAATGTCTTCGTTTATAAGTCTTCAAAACTTGATTGTTTTCTTCTTCGTATCACTGTTTGAAGTATATAAGAATATAAATAATACAGAAAGAATCCCAGTTATAGATGAAGTCAGTTAAAAGATGTTGTTTTTCGATTGATCAGTTATGACATTACCTATATTCTTAAGTAATCGTAATGCATGATAATATTTGTTTTGTTTTTTTACGTTTGTCGGTTATCTTTTCATTTTAACCGATCATTATTTATATAAATGCCATTACGTTGCTTCTGGATATCTTTTTTGAGTAAACAAGATATTTTTTGTTTAAATACGATCGTAAGTAAATAATTTGTATCGATAACACACACATAATTGAGTGTGTGCACTTACCGAACATTATCTACGGAATCGCTTTAAAATCCATTTAGTATTTAACAAATATTTCAACAAAACAGCTGTTTAATTTTGTACGTATTTCGATAATGTAAACATAGTTGTTTGTAAACAGAACTTATTTGCACTGTTTTTCTCAAACTCATTAAAGTATAATTACAATTAACATTGTTATTTAATCTATATATTTTATTTTCCTGAAATAACTTAACATTTAAGGAAATGTTAAATTTCATTTGACCTGCATTTAAGCTGTTATACTCAAAATGATCTGTTATGTTACATTTGTTGAATTGATTTTCTTTGAAATATAAGAAAATCATATTGAAATACAAGTAAACGAAAATAACACCTATTTGTCTAGCCGCAGGTGTATATAGGTACAGTACCCCCCTTGTGTACATATATGCATATATGTATATTGTCTAGTTATCTAGCAACTTGACACGTTTCGGTCTGCAAGCTGAATCGGTCGGTCATTTTCATAGCTTTGGCATTGCGCTATGAAGCTCTGAAATGTGCCATAATCGTGCGCAGTCGCAGCGCGAATCTTTGGCTCAAGACGTGAGGCACATAATAATAACAGTACTCGTTATATCGTACACATACATATAATATTCATACTCGTAATAATAATGAGAAAGCTACCCAAAAAAATAAATAAAGAAAGAAGTAAAAAAAATAAAATAAAAAATAATGACGAACATAGAAACAAAAGAGGAAAAAGTTTTACGAAACATTTACGAAATTTTGATGCTCTCTAATAAGTTCACGATGATTTGATAGTTGTTAAGATAAGGTAGTATAATATGCAAATTCAAAATATAACCTAAAATGACGAAGCATAAAAATTGTAAAGCTGAGATTTCATTTTCGGCTGAAGTTTTTTCCTCAATTTTTAATAAAATTAGCTAAATGTGCTTCGAATAGTTAGTTCGAATAAGGTTTGTCTCTGTACCGAAGTATCCTAACACTTCATTAAAAATGACAATAGTTTCTTGAAGAACTTCATTTAAAATTAGAATAGTTTCTTGAAGAGCTTCAGTGCTTATTATGCAATTATCACGTTAGACTAAAGCATAATAGAAAGTTATGAATCAAGACTTGGTCTTTAAAGTTGAATGCAAAATTGAAAACCAACTATAAAGCTTATGACTTTTTTGATTTTTATACTATGTTCCTTAAGGGAAAATAGTATATTGGGTTTGCAAAATGTCCGTTTGTGCGTCTGTCCGTATGAACGCAGTTTTTTTCCACACCCTTGAAGCTAGAGCAACCAAATTTGGTGCATATGTTGGTGTATACCCTCAATTTATATAGTGTTAAGATCATGTTGTTGCTTATATGGTCTCTTAATAAAAGAGCATCTCATTATAATATAATTTAAAAACATATTTAGGACTCACTTTGACGGTGTAAGGCTTATGACACACTAAAATCTACAGTATAAGATTCTGTAGTTTCTAAATTCTCTGAAATGGATCCGTTCATGCAGACATCCAGAGGTATGTAGGTCGACTGTGCTTTTGATACTAATCGAGAATATATATGTACTTTAAAAAGTCGCAAATTAGACATTTATTGTGTCCATCCGCCTATTACAAAGTTATCATATTTGAAGGGTAAGGGTTTAAAAAGATTTTGTTTAGGGAAGCCACAATAGTTATCCTAACAAATGCACAAACATGGTACTGTTAAGAGGGGAAATAAGTTGAATTACGTAAAATAAACCCAGTCAAGTAATAAGAAGAGTTTAAACCGGTATATTTCAACAAATTATATTGCATTGATCCATTACTTATACAGCTTATTGTGTACATTCTTTAGGGTTAAGTCTTATTACAAATTAAGGGTTGCTTCCAAAGAAAACAAGTTTCGGTTCTTAATTCTAAAGAAAATGCGGTTCCCATACATCCCGTTGAAATATATGATATTTCACTGAAGTTCCCATTGTTCAGTATAAAACAGGGAGAGAATTCGCTTGTTATGTGAAACTTAAGCATCAAATCGAACATTGACCTTACACAAAATGATGGATGATTTAAACCAAGGTTCATAACTTAGTATTATATGCAAGAATTGAACAAATTATGCTTAAATAAGCATGGATTATGTATAAGAATTGTAAAATAAATGGACTTATAAGCATTGATAAACAAACAGAACCCAAGGTTAGTAGTGTATAATAGATCTGTGCTAAGTATGTTAATATGTGATTGAGCCAAACATAAATGCTGTATATCATTTCTCTCCGTGTAGTATCCAAATAATTTTCATTATTTCATTTTTTGTAGTGTATATCGAAAAGTAAATGTTGCGACAGCGACCAAAAATGAAAGGCCATTGCGACAGGAGTTGGATTTTTGGGAAAGTAACGAGGCGAATTGCATTGGCGGACGAGAAGTCAGAGACGGAGGCGGTGGGAGACAGCGGCAAGCGACAGGCGAGAGGAACTGGAACTGGCGAGTTCAATGTCAACGGCGTGGGCACACACTTTTTTTTATTGCCACTTCCGTGGCGATGTGTAAAGGAAGCCCACAACTGAAGTACGGCCACACCTAAGCCTAAGCCTCGAAAAACAAGTAAAAGCAAAAAACAAAAACAAAAAAAAAATTACATTGCATGAAGAGGAAGAGGAAGCAGAAGGAGTAGGCAGTCGGGCGGCATTCACTGCGAAATGGGGTGGAATGTGTTAAACAGATAGAAAGACAGACAAACGGGGCTGTGAGGGGCAAACAAGCAGGCAGGCATATGGTGGAGTTGTCTCAGGTGTGTGTGTGTGTGTATGTAAGTGTGACCAGCGGGGTGACACAAATGTAGTGTAAAAGCAACAAAATAATATATATGTATGTACATTGTACACACATACGTACACATGTATTTTCCCTTTTACATACCAGCAATAACAACAACAACAACAAGACCAGCAAAGGCAAAATGCGTACATTATGCGAGCGGCGATCCATGCGTGGGAATGGGAGATACAGAGGCGACAAAAACGGATGACGAAAGCATACGGCAGCTGCGAGGGGCTGGAAGGGAAGATGTTGACCCCCCAAATAGGGCGTTGTTGTAATACTCGGTAACTGTAATAATCTACTGTTTTTATTTGGCACACAAATCGCGGCTTGTGAATGATGATGAGAAAACGATAAAACAATAACACAATTAAAAATGCAGCGTTTTGAATGGTTGCTTGAGAGAGACAAGCGTCTATTATTTATTATGCCTTTAACAATACACATACACTGACACACATTTTTAAATAGAAGAAGAGATACTTTTCTGCTGCTGCCGCTGCCGCTGTTCACAGCATATCTTTTTCTTTTGCTTTTCATACACTCACACACACAGGGGACAAGCGCACAGGCACAGACATACACATACACACACAGGCAGACATGCGAGTTTTGCTGGGCAGCCGCTTATTAAAATATTAAACAATTTAACACACCTTAATTGCACATTGAAGCACTTATGGTTTATTGTAATTATATTACAACATTTCATGTAGTTTTCACTAGCAATTTGCAAAGTTTCACACTTTTGAATGCGACAATAAATGCGGCGCAGACAACGACACCAAACGACGAATCGACGACGGACTAAAAGTGCTACTGAAGCCAGTGTGACCAGATGGCTCAAAATATATATCGATGTCTCATCGATAGTTTTAAATTAATTTATCGAACCGTAGGGTTGTCTTCAATGATTTTGGTATTTTTGCGTATATTGTTTCTCCCCTTTCATGCTGTAGTTCCTACTATAAATAAAGAACTGGAGTTTCTAGTTCAAATTGAAGAATAAATTCTGTCGTGTTTTTCTACTCTTGAACTTAATCAGTCGTTCAAATAATCACAATGCATTTGAAATATTTTGTGAATAGTGCAATTGAGTATTTAGTTTTAAGGGCTTATATTTATTTCATCTCATAAATTTTAATATTGTATATTTATTTGAACATCAGTTTCGTTCATGAATCACTGATTAAGTTCAGTCGTTCATTTAAGTGACTCGTTCAGTTGAACATAATCTGAGAGGAAACACACACCTCTATTGTAATATAAATAAATAAACAAAAATTGCCGCAAAATGAATCCGTTAACGAATATGCGAAATGTTTTAAAATTAAGCGAACAAGACCTGAAAAATCCCGGCAGTAAAAGCTGGCACGACATGTACCGCGATTCGGCATGGATATTTGTGGCCGGCTTCCCCTACACCCTCACCGAGGGCGATGTTATCTGCGTCTTCTCACAGTACGGTGAAGTGGTGAACATCAACTTGGTGCGGGATGGCAAAACGGGAAAATCAAAAGGATTCTGCTTTCTGTGCTACGAGGATCAGCGCTCAACAGTTCTGGCTGTGGACAATTTGAATGGCATCAAAATCATGGAACGTACACTCCGAGTCGATCATGTGGCCGATTACAAGCCGCCAAAGGACAATGAAAAGCTGGATGAGGAGACGTTACGCCTCTATATGGAAGGATGTGCGCCCAAGCCATTAAGTAGGCCGAATCCTGTGCCAATTGAGCGAAGTAAAAAGGAAGACATGACTAACATTAAGAAAGAAGGGAAGAGGAGAGAAAGCAGCAAGAGTTACAAAGATAAAGCAAAGAAAAGGAGAGATAGCTCCGATTAGTATTAAGAATCAATAAATTAATTCTTGTTGTAATAGTATATACAAATTTATTAATCTTCCAGTATCGCTGTTCGCTGGATATTTCACTTTCTTGTGGCACACCTTTTGAAGGATTAGAGTTCATTACGCCTGGACTTTAGGAAGATTGGCACGTGGGAGATAAATAATATAAGTAATAGTCAGTTAATACTCTATTGACACCAACTGAATATCCACCTAGGTAGTGTATTGCATAATACTTTGTCTGTCCCCAAAGAGGGCAACTCTTTCGGATTGGGTTTGACAACTTAGTTAAGCCTGTTTCCATTATCAAATCCGAAGAAATAACTGTTCTGAATTTCGAAAATCGATTGAATATTAACATACTGAATATGTGTAGAATATAATCAAACATAAGATTCAAGCAACTAATACCATTGGGGAAGAATTCACTGAGAATAGTCACTGGCCTTCTAACAGGGCACTGTAGACTGAGAAACCATCTCAGCAAGCTGGGAATTGTAAAAAGCGGGACATGCAGATTCTGTGAAATGGAGGCTGAAACCTCATCACACACTAACAGACTGCACTGCCCTTGCCAGAAGAAGAAACAGGCACCTGGGTGGGTTTGTCCTTCAGACAAACGATATAGGTACTCTAGATCCGACCAAGATCCTTGTATTCATGCAGAAAATAGGTGATGAGTGAGCTTTAGGCTTAAAAGGGGGCACAATAGATTTCATAGGTCGCAGTGCAACGCCCCCATCACTAATAATAATGAAACATGTCTTTAAGTAGGAATAATAACAATTAGTTACCTTTGTGGTTTCCCCTAAGGGAAATAAGTGTACAGAAAATCAAAAACATTTGAAACAAACCAAAATTACATAAAGCTGGAAACGCCTGATTATTTGATATGTAAAAAATCTTAATGTTTAAGCAACAGTCTATAAAATGTGTAGAATCTATAGTCTCTAACTTAACCCGTACTGATGTTATTGGCAAGTTCTACGTTCCAGGGGATTCTTTAGTATACAAATCTATCAACGTACCAGTTCTCATCTAAAGTTTCGCCATATAGTCCCTCTTATAATAGAGATTAGGAACGCTTTATGATAGTTTATAAACATTCGAATACATATTGAATATAATTAGCCATTCATTGGACCACATTAGAAAAGTTACATTAAAGGTAAGTAGGGATGTAAAAACATTGATGTTTTCCAAACAAAACATCGATGTTCTTCGATGTTTTTCATGCAAAACATCGATGTTTTAACATCACTAAAGGTAAGTATTTAAAGATTCTTTCATCCCCTTTTATTCGCTATTGTTGCCATGTTCGCTGGCGCTTTCAAACTGCGGCTCATCCTCCGAATCATCCGTATTGGAGTCGAGGCCTTCGGCTTCACGTAGAATGCGACGTTTGTAACGTTCATAGGCGCTGCCCTGACGATCCACATTGCAAAAGTCAACATCATCTACAAAAGTGCCCGCATCGGTGTCAACTGTGTGTACATACGGATCCTGAAATGTATTGTAATCATCATCGTCGCTGGAGCCGGTGAGGAACTCATCCTCATCATCGTCTGCAAGCGAAAAAGTTGTTTAATATGCTTTCAATTCAATAAAGGCAGTGGACATACCAAACATGAACTTGTTCATTTGCTGGCAGAGCTCGTCTTCGGAGCCCATGGCGCCTAGAGCATCCTCATCATCAGGATAATCGTTAGTGTAGTAGTTCTCCTGATTGGAGTCTTCCGAGTCATAGTCCTCGTCCTGATCATTGAAGCAATCCTCCATAAAGATCTCGTCGACCGGACGAAGACTGTGAAAGTGTAATGTTTTGTTGTTTAATTAAAACGCAGGTTAAATGATTTATGTATTTTATTGAAACTACGCATTAATTGGGCCATGCTAAGCGCTTTAGTAAAACTATGTACTTAATTAGACTTTAGCACAAAATAGTGGAATGACTTATATCGAAGGAAATTAACTTATAAACTGGCAACTGGCAACAATTTTGGACAGGGCAATAAACGTAAAAAAAAAAAACAATTGCAAAATAATGTTAATGTATGTATGTATGTGCTTGTGGTGTGTGACTGAGGGTGCGAAAAGCAAAGGAAAATAATAATTTAAGAAAACATTAAGAAACTAATAGCTAATTAAGTCGATTCTGTCTTTGGAGGAACTTTCTGCCCCTGGTTGCTCAGTGGTGCGTGCAGATGGGCTAGGGGGCGAAGTGCGGCTTATCACATCGTTGTTGTTGTTAATCATGATGATGTTGTTGCTGTTGTTGTTCATGTGTGTTACCAGTAGCAGTTGTTGTAGTAATTAAACGGATAATACAACCTTATATAGAGAATCAGACGAATTACATTACAAATTATTGAGCAGTTATCATGTTTTTTTAAATCTACCTATTAAATATACTAAACTAGGATTATGCCAAAGGACTAAACGTATGAAGAAGCCATTAACGCACCACACACACACACACACGGACACAAACACATTAACAAGCCCCAAAGGATGTTTACATGTAGAAATTTGTGATGTTGAACATTTGCTGTTCTTCAATGTGTAGGACGAACCTTAAATAGTTGTCATCCATCATATCAACATACGCCGCCTGGGTCTCATTCTCCGGCATATACAAATCATAGACATAGCCAATATCCGAATCTGCGGGCTGTTGCAGCTGCTGCGGCTGTGCCTCCGCCTCTGGCAGCTGTTGTGACTCAATGTCCACAATGGTTATTTGCCTGTTTTCAGTCGCTGTTGGCTCCTTTGAGGTGCTGCTGCTGCCGCTGCTGCTGGCTGCCTCCGCAGCCTCAGTCTCATGCAGCGTAGTGCGCAAACAGTTGACCACACGATAGCGTTGTTCTCGTGCCATTTGCTGCGCCTCCTGGCGCTGCTTGTCTCGCCGCTGGGCACTGGCAATTGCTGGATCATTTGTTTGACGCACCAGCTCCTTGGCCGTCTCTTTGTTCAGACGCGCTGTTGCAAACTTCTTGGTCGCGTTATCATCCTGAAGAAATTCCCATTTAGCATTATATATCTCGCGTGATTGCAGGTTTGCTCACCTGTTTGTCCAGCGTGCCGGCAAACTTCAACAGCACCTGGCTCTGTTCTTCTTTGTTGTCTGTTGTTGCTGGCGCATTTTCATCGTTAAGCAGGCGCCGGCGTTTGCCATTCAATACAAAGGCCGTGTGAGGCTCTTCGTCAATGCGGCGCTTAATGCGCACCACGGCCGGCATGTTTATGGTTTAAGTATGTGCCTTATAAACGCTTATCTATTGGAATTTATTAACAAAAATCAGCTCGACGCTAGCGTGCTAGTTCTCTATTAACTCGGCTGGAATAATTTCGATCGAACGAACGAACTGAGTTGCTTGTTATCGTTCATTTAAGACCTGTTATCGTTCATTAAAAATGGTTCGAGTCCCAGCCAAACTTAACATTTTGCTGAAATCTTATTCAGCAAGCACTTATTTTTGATGGAAAGCCATACTGTGAGTCCTTTTTTGACATTCCAATTTTAATAAAATCAGTTAACTAATTAAATAACAACATTTCAAGCCCGGCGTCTTTTTTATCTATGGAAGAAAGTTACGCTTCGATATTTTTCGGTTGCTGTCTGTACTAAATTTGTAAAAGAGCCACAAAACGATAACACAATGACAACAGTTATTTAACAGCACTGTGTGTGACGGTATGCGATTAGTGAAAACGCGTTAAAAACTTGAGGGCCAAAGGGATTTTATTATAAAAACTTTTAAAACAATATTGTTGACGATTCGAACAAATTGTAGAGTAAGCAGAGGTGTGCAGTTGGTAAATTATAATGTAGGCATTGAAAATACCACTTCGATAATTGTTTTACCGCATTCAACAGAGTGACCATCATTCTAGCATTAAAAAAACACAATTTTTTTATTGGCGCCAAAAAGTGTGCGCAATTCAAATACCAACACAACATTATATGGAAATAAGATTCGGGAGCAATTTCTACATTTGATTTCCATTGATGCCTTATAGTAAAGAATAAACTTGTGTATATTTCTCGTGCTTTCTTTATACCAGAGCTGTGAGGAAATAATTATTTTTTAATGACCAAATATTAAATTTAATCGTTAGAACACAAAATTTAAATTTTTGCTACTTCAATAATTTTTTGAAAAACATTGAAACAACTTCAAATTTTAAGTTGTTCCTGAGCATAATTTGTACATTAAGTTTTAATTTATAAATATTCATATCCTTGTTTATTAAAATTCTGGTAATAAGAGCGCTGATTCAGAGAAGATATAACCAGTTCATATATGAAGATCCACATCCATCCAGTAACAATAAGAAACTTAAGGAATGTAAGTGATTATAAATTAGAACCGATAAGGAAATATCAACATAAGATGAACCATTTAGAACTAGAGTATTTGGGCGATGTTTAAACGTTTTAAAAATGTGAATTGTTCTTGCACCGTAAATTGCTTCATAGTCGGTTTTGAGAGCCACGGCGTCAACTGCGAGACTGTTAAGGCAATGGCTGTTAAGTAACAGTGACGCTCTCAGAGAGCTCTCATGTTGCGCTCCTAAAAAGTATGCTACGTAAAGATGTTGCGGAAATCATTAGAAAAGGGAATGTATAGTAGTCGGTTTGTGTACGCGGCGGCGTTAAGTTGTGTTTGCAGTTCGGCGTGCGCGCGCGTTTGTGTTATTTTTGCAAAATGTACCATTAGTATTTGCCGGAATTACGTGCGCCGGCAGCGCAACGCCAAACAAAGTAAAACGTGTCCAATGTGCCAAAGCTGTGGAGTGTATCTCTCTCTCCCTCCTCTTTCTACCAATCTGTGCGTGGCTTTGTTGTTTTAATCGCTAGCCCGCACAAGTGCAATAATTTGAAGTGAGCTTTAAAATTTAAAACCCGCATCAGCAACACCCTGTGAGTGTTTGTCGTTGTCTCATTGTCTCTGATTCGCGCGCGCAATTTGTATGTGAGTGTGTGTGTGTGTGTGTTTGCGTGTGTTTATGTGCTGCAATTTGCGCTCAAATGATTTACCGTCTGATTGCTATCAACGCATGCCGCAATTATGTTTTAATTGCCGCTAAATGGTTTACACACACCGGGATTAGCTGCAGCCCATGTGGCAGGTGAGTGTTTGCCCCACGCACCTGTGCAATATTCTGAAGTCTGCCAAGAGACGCCACTAAAAGTAAATTGAATTCTGTGTGGTATGAAGTAATCTTGGATGCACAACGGCCTACAGACTATAAAAATATTTACGAGTATATATATATATATATATATTACATTCAAGCTTCCAGCATCCCGGCTAACATATGTTTGGGCGCTCCATTATTTATGGGCGGAGGCGCGCGCGGGGCGTCAAAAAATTTGCCAGGGCATGAATCATTCCGCCCTTGACGCGTAATATGAGACGCGCCTGTAGCACGTGTGTGTGTTGGTGCTAGGAGGGGAGGGGTGTGTGGATACACTGGATGCGTTTGGCATAATAATGAAATAATAATGTCGCCTTTTGTTGTGAGGTGTCTCTTCCGTCGTAGCAATAAATTAATGGGCTTGCCACATAAAAAGCACCCCCCCGCCGTGTCCTTTATTTTGTTTGATTACAGCCTCACATGACTTGGCTACCAGTTACAGAGTCGCTTCGCGTAGGTGTGGGAAGGGGAGGGTATTAAAGCAAAGTCAGCTGTTCGGCAGCCGCTAAGCCCAAAAGATTAACATAAATATTCTGGTTCACGCTGTTGTCCCAACACAAATGATGAGCAAAAGATCTGCTGATAAAATGCTAATCATAAGAACAATGTGGCCGCGACAGCAGCAACTACAAGGATATGCCACACGCACCGGCTGTGACCCCCCCTCCCGGTTCTTGATTTTTTTTTGTTGGTGGTGGCAGCCAGCTCCTTGAGTAACTTTTTCGCTTTCCACTTGTACAAGTTGGTTTTTCTTTTCAAGTATAGTTGTAATTTAGGCTATCACAACTTTCTCGTACAGTTTGTAACTCCGAAAACGTACAGCGTTGCGGACGTTACATTTGAACTTATATAGCTTGTTTGCGAGTACTTTCAAATCGCTTTTAAAACTATTTCCTAACTTGTTTTATATACAATACTATTAAGCTAAGAATTGCGGACTTCACAACAAATAGAAGTCGCCTTGAAAATTGATGTGAATTTTCATTATAATTTCATTATCTGCGAATTTCGCGGTATTAACAAAAGTTACATCTCTTAAAAGAAAGCGAAATCTTGTGGGATATTTAAACTGTCTTGAAGTCTACAATTAATTAGTGCGATCATTCAGACTTTCTTGACGTTGCGGACGCTACACTTTTAATAACTTAGTCCGGTTTTAACTCGATTTTAACTAAAGAGTTGTTTTGCTTCTAATGAAGAGGAGTAGCGGAGCGAGCGAGTCGTACTAAAACTCATGACCAGCCCTGTGTTGATTTTTTGCGTATTTATGCTCTGTCTTTAAGATTTTGGCGCATTTTGCTCTGTTTTCGTATGAAATTGGTCAGTTTTCAAGAAGGAGAAAAAAACTCGCGAGCTTAAATCATCGCCCAAATGCGGACTTACACACAGCTGCGGTCAAAATAATAGTAGTGCCACCAGACGAAACAATTGAGCTTTGAAATTTCCTATGTACGTAGGAGCTTTTGCTTTCTGTCTTTGTCAGATCATAGTATTGGAAAAGCTTTTATGGAAATGTACCGTTAGGACTTGAAAGCTTCTTCCATGCTTGAGTTTCTCCGCAATTTCGTGATCCGCGCGAAATTTGCTGTGGTCAAAATAATAGTAGTGGTGCATCAAACTTCTTATAAGGAGTCAACACCTTGCTCTCTCTATATAACTGAAGTTCTATAGTGATATAGTTTACCTAATATTTAACTTAACCTTTCTATATGAACGAAGAAACGAATATTTTAACAAAAATTACAGATCTTAAGACATAGTTCTGATAAAGCTTTCAGCTATTGTGAAAGTAAGTAACAACAGAAATCATGCTATTAAGTATAGATTAGAAATTAGAGCAGAATTTGAATTTTTCCCATTGGTGAACCTCTTATAATATTGTTTTCGCATTAAATGTACAAACCCAAATTCAATAACAGTATTGAAATGTTGATTGTAATATTAATTAAAGAAGTAAGTAACTTTCTATAGTCGAGTATACCCGACTACATGTAAGATTGCTCTGTATACCAGGTCTAAAACTTCCAATCATATCTTCGTCCACAAAAATAGTAAACATAATGACACTTAATAGTCCCGCTATCACACTTTCGGAATAACCACTGCGCAAGCGATGCGAACTCGTGGCTGTGCTTACTCTCTGTCCCCCTTGGTACCGCAGCAATCGTAGTCTGTCTATCGTGAATAATTATCCGTGTTTATTATCCTAATCGTTAATTTGACAGCACCGTATGGATAGCAGATTGATAGTGACTACAGTATTGTACATGCCATAGTAATCCGTGTTGATCGAGTTTGCTGTTGGAGGAAACGAGTGATAAGATTTGTCTGAGTTCAAGGAAACCAAACTTGACATCTACGTTGGTTTACAGCGAACTAGCATTCAATAAATTTGGTAGTCTTTTGAGCTCTTATGGTTTGCATGAGTATCGACACGTTTGTAGATTACGCGAAAGACTGACTGACTAGACGGATGATGTGACCAAATCGAAATCTGTTTTGAAATTGATCAAGTAATATATATTCGATTTATAGTGTCGGAGATGCCTCCTTCGTCCTGTTATCTATTCGGCATTTTCTTAAAAGTAAGTAAGTATTCTTTCAATAAGAACACCGAATAAAGTAGTATATCAGTTGAGATCTAAAGATCCACATCAGTCTGATAATAATAATACAAAAAAAGTAGAGTAGTATTATATAAAGTATAATTTTCATTATTTATATCTTAAATAATGAAACTAAGAAATGCAGTAAATAAATCGGTTAGTGTATCAAGAATTCGATATAAAAACTTTTCCTCTGCTGTGTATCATTTTTGATTAGCTCAAAGTTTGTACTGGTTGGAGGGGAGGCTTTGTGTGTGTGTGTGTGTGTGCGCCTGCAAGAAGGAAGGGGGGTGCTTTAATTTTTGTTTAAACTTGACAGAAAACACCTCAGGCATCCGTTTGGGTCGAGTGTCTCTTTGTGGCTTTGACAGCCTTCGTTTTGTTGGGGGCGTTTGGCTACTTAACCGAGAAATTTAGCATGCCCGAAAAGCATCATATATCCTTGTTAATTTGTCTGGGGGTTGTTGTTGCTGTTGCTGTGGCTGCCTGGACATGTTCATAAATCATTATAATGCATTTTGTTGCGACAAGTTGTCTCGGTCAGTTTGTTTTGGTCATTTCAGTAATAAATTCATCATCATCATAACCTCGAATAATGACAGACAGCAACAATCATAAGCTGACCACTAGAAAGGGAATTGATTGTTTTTTTAAGAGTATTACAAATAAGTAAGACCTACTTGCTCTAAAAAACATTTAGATACAAAATTATTATACCCTCTTGCAAGAGTATAACATACATAGACAATAACTGACAACCTGGAAGCTTAGACAGTAACTCCCGCCTGCTACCTTCTTAATTTTTATATACTTTGACTGAAATTTATTTCTTAGGCGGGCTGAAGTCCCGGCAGTAGTGCAATACCGGGCCAACCCATGACAGAGGTGGGGCAAGCCCCTAGCACTCCGTCTGACTCCAAAAATCAGTTTAACATTAATTGTTCTCCAATGGAGAAACTATCAGATGTTAAGCTGATAAGAACAGATACTACACTTGATCTTAGCCAAAAGGCCGAGAAGCGATAACTTTCGACGTGCAAGTTACCATTACTCTATGCTCCAACAGCTATAACCAGTTGCGAATTATAAGCAATACATGTGTGCAAAATTACCTGACGCCACTATATCATTCCAACTTTTAGGTTCTGTCGGCTGTGTAGCCTACTTTTGGGGTTGTCTGCATTTGAGACTTTTATCCTGCGATCCGTCTGAGTGAACGGTTTATTGAATAACTTCTGTGTTTATTATACCCTGATATTCGTCACTCCAAATTAGGGCTAAATATTGAATTCATTTAAATCGATTTGCGGGGGTATACAAGTCCCTAATATCCGAAATTTAAAATAAACTAGATCTGTAGGAAGATAGGTGCTAAATTTGGTGTCTCTAACTCTTATAGTTGGAAGAGAGACCTGCCATGTGGTCGACTTGAAATTGATACTGATGCAAAAATATTTATTTTATAGGGTCGAAAATGCCTCCCAATCCCTGTACACACATTTTCACAGTTGTGTGATCCAATTTACCTATTTTATTGGTATAGGGTATAAAAAGGGTTATACCAAAATAATTAATTAAATAGTTTCATTAGATTTTTGTTAATTATACCCCTTAATGAAGAATAATGGTAGGGTCATAACCATAGATTAAAACTATGAATATTTATCTCCTGAGTTTAAATAAGTTACACCTAA
This sequence comes from Hirtodrosophila histrioides, assembly GCA_037075165.1. Classification (NCBI taxonomy): domain Eukaryota; kingdom Metazoa; phylum Arthropoda; class Insecta; order Diptera; family Drosophilidae; genus Hirtodrosophila; species Hirtodrosophila histrioides. Next base: position 539,954 of record JBAMCL010000055.1, read on the forward strand.
TTAGGTTATAAGTTCCTTTGAATGTCCTATGTCCTATTCGAATAGGACAATACTAGTGCTTTATTTTGTTAAATGGCACTAGATACTTCACTGGACAGCCTTGATTCTGCAGCTGTCCTGAATGTCCTGGTCATTGCATGTGTCAAATGAACACGTGCACTTTTGTGTTTTTCACGTTCAACTTTTAGGAGTGTGCTCAATTATTCATTAAAATCGATGACTGGACAGATGGACAGTGAGGAGGGCAGGGAGTGTTGGAATTGTATCCAGCACCAACACGTCAATTACAAAAGCAAATAGAGCCCTTCTCTAGCAAACAAGTTCAATATTAAAAGAGGCGTTGCACCCTTCGCACAAATCACATTAAATTTGCTCGTGCTCATTAGGGACGAGCTGCTGGTCCTGCCATCGGACGCATTTCCACTTTCACTCTGCTCGGTTAGACACAATGCGCCAACCCCCAATTGATGCAGTGCAGCAAACCACCCCCACAGTCGCCATCGCCATCGCCGTCGCCGCCGCCGCCGCTCTAATATCATTTTGCAATTTGCACTTGGCAAATAAAGGAGTGATGCTGCGGCAGATAAAAACGTTTCTCTCCTTTGTTCTAGCCCCGGGGCAACAATGTTCCCAGCGCCACATCCAGCAACAACGCCAATGTATTTTTGCAACCGTTTACATCTCAATGGCCAAGCTTCCAAGGTCCGTAGCCGATACGCATGCCACATATTGTTAAATGAATTATCACCCACATCGAAGCCATCGATAAATCGTGCACTTCGAGTTTTATACCCTGTGGAGAAAGCCAATCGAAAGGTTATAAACATAGAGGCAGGTAACGAAGTGTATATCAGTTATCCGACCACATATCACTAACATTTAATCAAGTTTGGTGCCAAGCTTCGATCGTTGTTAATCTGTTTTAAATATATAATCTGTCACACACAATTTAAGAGCTACAATACCGAGTGCTGATGATTTCCAACAGCTAATATTCGTTCTTTGAGGGCAACAGACTGGGAACAAAGTATATAACAGTCGGGAACTTGTTTCTATTATCACTATCCCTATTTATGTAATTTCACAAAGTGATAATCAGCATTAGTACATCATTGCAGTATTTGCTTCATGAAAACCGGACACGGCAGATAGGCGACAATTAAAATGATTTTAAAATTGTATATTGATTTTTAAGATTTGCGATGGCAGCTCTACAACTTCGAACACCTTATATTTGAAAGTAAATAGTTACCTCAATGTAGTCAACACCATTTTACCCTTTTTATAAATGACCTCCCCTCTATATTCCCATGTACACTGATGCTGTGAAACGTATTTTATCTTCCACTGATCCCCTACATTTTAATCGTCTACAATACGATTTGAAGTCTGTGCAACCTTGGTGTTAGGCCAATCAGCTACATCTTAATTGGCCTCCTTATCCTGGAGTACTGTTTCTGGTCGCTACAGTATAAAAATAATCACATTGAATTGAGTCCGTTCAGAAGTCATTTCTGATCCTTACCTTACTTGGCTTCAACTGAGATCCTAGCCTTCGTTTGCCATCGAACTCCACTAGGTAAACTTCTTAATTTTAGTTATACAGTCTATTAAAAACACTGACCACACTTGGCTGTGATCTGTTACGTAATTAGTAATCACACATCCTTGTAATAGTTATTGCGAAGACGGATCAAGATCTGCTTATTGATTTGAGCACATCCATACTCCACCGTTCTAGCAGCGCAATCAAGGGATGTAAAGTTGCTAGTCAGATTGTCCTTGATAAGCTTCAAAACTATATAAATAGAAAACGATTCGAAGTAAACAATTTGGGGAAAACCTGTATCTTCCACATTTTTAAAGCTATAGTCAACACACAAATTTTTGACCCCCACACCTCCTCCCCCACAAATGTGCAAAATCTATATCTTCCGCATCTGTACAGGTAGTCATCAAATTTGACATACAAACTACTATTTCTTCGCGTCTCTTTCCGAACCCACAGATAACCAAATTATACAGGACTGGAAACAGAGTATTCTGAAGTCGGGTGCGTCCGACTGCAACGTTCTTACTTGTTTTTAGTTAAATATGGGAATACTCAATAAATAAAATACTATATAAAATAAAATACATATAATAAATAAAACACAATAGTAAATAATGTAAATAGTAAATAATGGCAATAGTATATAATATAAATAATAGTAATTTATAGCTTTAACTCTAAGTTAGCAATTATAGAAATAAATAAATAAAATAAAACAATTAATGCAAGAATAATTTTGTTTAGCATACTTTCACAAAAAGTATGTTAATTCAATAATTTTAGTTGAGGAACAACCATAGGTATGATAGTATTAATTTTTTTATATCGATGACAAATTTAAAATAATCGATAGTATCGATGGAATCATCAATGTTTTGCCACCGCTTAATCAAATTATCTGCTTGCTTTGCACATAGTGGTATCTATAGGTATAACTATAAGATGATAACTATAAGAGTGGTATAGAAAGTAACTAAATAAAACATTTTAAAACTATAATAAGTTATGTTATGGGGCATGTTTTGAGAAACAAGTTTAGTAGTAAAAAGTGGCGTACCTCGATGCAGGGTATCCGGTAGTGTGCCACTTTCTGTAGCCACTATGCCACCCCAAAGTTGTTGTAATGTCTGAGAACTCTCAACCCTTGGGGCGCGTTGTTCTTGCGGCCTGATTGACATGACCCACAAGCCCATTCCATTGGCAACCTGCGCTGTGACAAACAGCTGATTGCGTGTTCATCTGCCGTCTGGCATGATTTATGTTTGCAATTGAATTTCTTGACTTTTTGCTGGATTTTGGTCTCTGCCTGGTCACGTGGCCAACTGCAGCTAGCCGAAGCTGTCCCAAAACTCAAGAAACTCCAGCAATTCGAGTAAATTAGCTCATTTTCCGCTACACTTGGCTCACGTGCTCGTTAGCAGCATGGGCGAGGTCATTGACACTGGAGATCCAGTCTTGGCCCTTTGGAGCCAACGGGGCAGCAGCTGTTTGCATTTTGCACTACATTTTCCAACTTTTCTTATCAATAGTTGGCTACAGAAAGGCCACTGAGAGCTCATGTCACGTACGCGGCAGCTGATTGCCACAAATTGTTTTTGCCCATTTTTTTCTGCACATTTGGCCAGGCGTTAAAGGGCCGCAACCCCCAAAATATCATCAGGGTAGCCATTTAACAGCAAATTAATATGAGTGCCAGTCAGACAGTCAAGCAGTCAAGCAGTCAACCAGTCTGTCAATTTGCCAGTCATTCTCCGTAATTGAAGAGCTAAAGTATTGAGCTTAAAGTAATGTTTTGCTTTTTGTGCAAGATTTTAAATTTCATTTCCTCTTTCACATGTCCTGGCTATTTTGGAGTTGCCTCGCAGTTTATCTGCTTGTTGACAGCCGCCCAAAGGGAATTAGTTATCAAAAGACGCATAAATCCATTGCAACAAAACGCTTTGCTGAACTTTGCCTCAGACTTAGCTCAGATCTGTGTTTCGGCTAAATAAAATATGAGCCAAATAAGGAGTTGGGCAGCAGTCTTGAAATAACTTATTTAAAGCACTTTAAGATTCTTCAAAGTCGACAAAAATGTTTCATTTATTGCTGCGAAGATAAATATATAAATAATGGAAAGTTCATTGAAGTAAATCTAAGCACTAATTGAGCTTTAAAATATTTTTAATGGTAGAGTTCGAGTGTTACAATCATATAAGATAGAGAATATCATATAATTTTAGTTTCAAATGTAAATAAAATGTTTTAAATTCGTATATTTCTTATATTTTAAGCAAAAAGGAATAGTTTTTCCTTCAGGGCAAAGAGATCATTAGCTAATTGGATATTCGAAAAATAGTTGTAAGATATACTACACTTCTTCAACAATACTAAACGAACAACAATTGATTTTCGGAGCTGTTATGGGGATGAAAAAATCTTAACACTGACACAGACTGGGTAAATACGAACAAGTATATCAAATTACATTGTCCTGGATTTTGGTTATGCAGACAGACGCACATTGTACAAAACCAATAAATATACTATTATATTTTTCCCTCTGGGAACTGAATATAAATATAAGTTGTGTAGAATAAAAATATTTAAAAAATGTTCACCTTAAAGTCGGCCCTTTTATTATTCCAATAGCTTCAATCTGCAAGTCTCGTTTAGCTTATGATGCTTTGTTAGCCTCCCCAAAAAAGAAATGTCCTTTAGTGCCTGCTCATTAGCACTTTAAATGTATTTTATTGAGGCCACTAACCAAAATGCTTTCATTCGTTTCTCAGACGTCTTTATGGCTGTTTTCTCATGCAAATACGCTTAAGTATAATAAAATTATTTCCGCTATTGTTTAGTTGGTTTCCGTTGGCTCTTAGCTTTCGTGTTGCCGGCTCTTGTGGCAAATCAAAAAGGCTCGCTTAATTTCTTGACACGCGACACGCTGACAATGGCAAAGGACTTGACTTGGCTTGATTTAGCTGCGTTGAGATAAAGGCGCTTTGTTTGGTTATCGGTTGAACGATAAATGATAAACATACACAAGTTGAACTGAGCTGGGCCTAGACATCGACAACCATTGCCCCATAGGATTCGAGGACAACGGCAACAGGATATATATGCTGTCCTGCGTTATGTATAGCTATGCCGGGCCAGGACCCACGCCAACTGTAACGACCTCCGTTCTATGCCTTCTGCTCTGTGCGACGTTGCTGTATATTGAACATTGGTTTGGGTGTTTGCATTTTAAAACCAACCCTCGAAAAACGTTTGCCAACTTCAATTTCAGTCGCTGTCATTTGAAGCTACCCGGTAGCCCTCTCTTCAATTCAGCGCCGACCTCATGACGTTGCACAGTGGTTTTTTATTGATGTATATTTTACTTGAAAAAAGTTTTTTATATCAAAGTAGAATTGAAATTTGTGGGCCCGATAAAATTATGTAGATGCTAGATACTTAATTCTATTAATTTCTGTTCATCTAATTTCTCAAGTATCGTACTCCTTATAACTGTGAAGAAACGGAAATGTGCTACATATGTGATGATATGTTCTAGACGACATTTCCAAAACTTATCACAATTACATCACATAATATAACTAGCATTTAGAAGACATTTTCACCGTCAAAGCCAGTCCCACATGTGTTAAACTTATTTTTATAATGAAACGATTTTTTAATTATATCGTCTTAAAAAAAATTACCAAATTAATAGCGAATGTCCCTGCTCGGGCGCCAATAACCAATACTTGTAGAACATTCTTAAATGACAACATTAAAGCTCATTTTAAAATATGCCTCATAAAATTGTATTACATAGGGATGAAGGCAACGAAAGTATAAAAGTAAATTTTGTAGTCATATACTCAACTTTGAATTTGTCTTGAGATAATATAAATTTCTGCGCCACTGTGCGTCGTTTTTGTCCATTGGGAATTGACGGTGCTATTTTGTAACCCCATTTGGCCTGCATTTTGCGCGCATTTCGATTTTAGTCCTCTGTGCATAGCAATTCATGAACAGAGGGTGTCCTGTGTCGTCTGTGCGGTACAGCAATATTGGTCCAGGTAGTCAGCGGTGCAAGTGGCCAGATATGACTGGCTTTGGGTCCGGTTTTTGGCTGAGTTCTGTTGTGGGATTGTTAATTTTTTATTAGATTTGTTGCAGCGTCTGCACTGGGCGCAAATTTTGTTGCTGTGGCAAATTGTTGCTTCTTTATCTGGCACTTTTTCCGGTCCTACTCCCTGGTACTGCCTCTTTCCCGCACTCGAGGCTCTTCGATGGGGCTAAAAAATTCAATCAAAAAACTACAAGCGTAAACAAGTGGGTAACATGGCAAACTCGTGTTCCGCATCCACTTCAATTTTGAAGTGTTTTCCTTTCAGTTCAAGCAGGGTGCTGTGCTTTTACCGTTATGCCTTTTTGGCCGTGTGTTGCTTATTGTTTTTGTTTTTCTTTCCAATTGAGAAACCCAGCTGGCAAAGTTTGTGTTATCCCTCTTTAAACTGCCTAGCTGGCAACTTCTGACTCTCAATGCCTCCAATCCAATCCACACACTCGCATTTCATCCCCACGCGCCTCATCAGCAGCTTAATGCACCTAACAGTCCCGCTAAGTCCTTTCAGGCTTATGCCAAAACGCCGCTCAAGAAGTATTTGCACGCACTTTGCGGCCTAAAAGTATTCTACGCTTAAATTACTTGGCACACACCGCTGATATCTGCTGATTTTCCTTCCGTTTGTTTTTTCAATGCTCTTTTCTTTTGAGGGTAATATGATTTGTTTGCGACGTTTATAGTAGGTTCTATAAGATCTAGATTCTAGAGTATGCTTTCCCTTAGTCTTTGCAAATTTGTTCAGATTACCTTCAAAGCATATTTCAATAAAATGGGATATAAATATTTACGATATATTTTTATTAAGATAGTAAAGATGAACATGCTTAGAATGATATTCAAAACTACAAGTTCTACATTTTTAAAATATTACTACCTCATTTCAAACATTTTAAATTTCTGATTCATTTTTCAGTGTTTCTCTAGTTTTATATAAGAACCTGAGGCCTATTAATATGGGACTACACACGCGTTGCACACTTTACATTTGAACTCATAGTATTTTTAAATGCTGTTGCCTTATAACAATATTATCTACAGTGGTCAATAACTTTTTAAGGATTCTGTCAAATGCAATTTATATCTTGTCTTAACAACAATATATTAAATACTAGCTGTACCCTGCCACGCTTCGCTGTGGCCATTGTGGTTGCATGGCTGAGAAAGTAAGAAATAAACAAAAATAACTTACCAATAGTTTATGACTACTTGAATAGGGTATATAGAATTTAAAAATCGATCCAACAAAACCCTGCTCTCACACGGTTGACGCTAATATAATGTCCCGTCCGTGGTGACGCGTGGGAGTAGATTTTTCAAGTTTCATACAACAGTTTTCCGCCCGTGGGGTAGTTTTGCCGCCGTTATGTTGCTGACTAGCTAAATATATAAAACAATATTTAAAGAGAACTGTATTTTGTGAGCTCAATCAGTGCAGAACTTTTTGAGTTTTTAACGTATACACAAACCAACATAACATAGTATTTATAAACATATATCGATAATTGAGAGTAAGCTGCATTTGCCGACGTTACAAAAAACAGAATGTGCATATAATTATTTTAAGTGAATATTGCAGTATAAATAAACAACTTAAATTATCCAAATTCCAATAAACAATTCATTCGATCTGAATTTGTACGTTCGATCGTTAGGGTTACGTGTTGCAGACATTACAATTTTTCTTAAAAATATTCGTTAAAACTTAATATCTTCCCTTGGTGAACCATTTCGTATTAGATCAATTGAAGTTACGTCTATTTTCTTTATAGACTGTCTCCATTTGATCTCTATGTTTACGATTATGTAGAGCATTAAATCTTCAGTGTTTCAAATGCAATTTTCTATTTTGTTTTTATTGCTGATTGTTTCACTTGTTTTTTGAGGATAACAATAAATTTTTATTGTTACGGCTGCCTTTCGCTTTTTGTTTGTTGTTTATACTATTTCGGTTTCAGTTCGGTTTGCTCTTTTTTTGGGATTTTTACTTTCGTGTTGGGGTCTGTCAAGAGCGCCGTCTAATTTATTGATTTCTGCTTTTTTCTATAGTTACTTATATATTTGGTGTGCTGGCATTTTGACAAAGTTTTTTTGGCGGCTGCGGCGATGACTGCGGCTGACAAATGGCTTGAACTTTGTCAAAAGTTCTTATTCTTCGTTGTTGTTGTTGTTGTTGCTGTGCTTAAAACTTCATTTAATCTAATTAAATTGCTGCACAGTAACTGTAAACTTCATTAAGTTTTTCGCACAGCTTCACTGGCAATTTTCTTCGTCTGCTGTTGCCAACAATGAGACAAGTTAATGTCCCTGAACAGTGTCAAGGTACGGGAGGGGGCCACACTGTGTAAATTGTCATAACTTTTACCCCTGTTTGTAGTTGCAGCTGCAATTAGTCTGTGGAAGTCGGCAGCTGGTATTCCTTAACCTGTTGGGCCTTCATTTGTACGAGTACTAGTTTCAACTTTGAGCATTACTTTTTGGCTTAAGTCTCTTGCATAGTTTTTCATAAAGTTTGCTTCAAGTTGTTGCGATGTGACTTGGATAAGAAGTTGGTGTCTTGCTGTAATTCTTATGCCAAGAAAGAGAATAGAAACATTAGACAACAATAAGTTAAATGAGTTTCAAGTACTATGGGCTGATAGGGATATCAAGTGATTAGGAAATTTACTTGTTTAGAAGTAGAAATTTAAATTAGAAACTTTTCCTTTTACATATAAGTAATATTTGGTTACATTTTCTTTGTTTTATAAGCAAGACTGCTAATATTCATGTGTATAGGGATGTTTCTATACCAATTACCAGTCTTCAATTTAGGCAATTTAAATGCATGCTGTAAGCGGATTAGTTCTAAATTATATTTCATGAAAAATAATCGGATTATGATGAAATTCAAGTGGCACAAATCGGATTAGAGAGCATTACAAGTCTATGAACTTTATTGCTTACGAATTTTTTTTTTAAGTAAAAATAACAAAATAAGTTTAAAACATTTAGGAAAAAACATTTTAAATGAAACTGTTGTTAGTATATACCATGGAACAAAAACAAAAAAACAGACTATTTACTCCCTGTACCCATAAAATTGGTAAAAAGTGGGTGGATCTGTGCAAATGTATGGAACAGGCAGGAGGAGACATCTCCGACCCTATAAAGTATATATATTCATGATCTGTATCAAAAGAGATTTCGATTTGGCCATGTCCGTCTGTATGAACGCGTTGATCTCAGCAACTATAAGAGCTAAAGACACAAAATTTTCAATGTAGATATCTCCCCGTATTACCCCGCAATTCGATAAAAACGTTTTATACCAACATATTTCAAGATATTGATTTTGGATTTGGCATGTATAATACTTTGGTCACTCTTAATCTACTGTCCCAATTTCAAGTCGATCGGATAATAAACACGGAAGTTATTTACGAAATAAGATTCAGTGATGCAGCGCGGGGGGAAGAAGAAGCACAGCCACCACTAAAAATGCCTCGCTTGGGCTGTCGCTCGTGCGCTTTGTGTATGTGTGTGTGAATGTGTAAGTGTACGAAGATGCGATCTTAAATTTATGACCTGGGTACAGGGAGTTTTGTAGTCGGGTATACTCGACTATAGCATTCTTACTGGTTTATTATTATTTTGTGGATAGTAAACAAGTAACAACGTTGTCGATGAGGTTATGTTAACACTCAATATATCCGATTTCTCTAAGGCTTGAACTTTTTTGCTCTGTCGTTTAAATGAGTTCATCACTTCAGAGATAACTTATCTTCTGAGACTATCAGAAAGGTTATGATATGGAGAAATACTGTGAAGAGAGAAATCAGGTTTTTCTTGTCTTACCACAGAAAAGTTAAGAAAATCAATTTCGAAAGAAAAAGGTGAGTTAAGTTAACAAATAAATAATAAACATGCAATATACATTACAACAATCCGAGATAAGCTGGCAAATGCATATAAAGGCATAATATAGTAAGATATAAAATATATAATATATAAATAAATAAAATATAAATATCTTACAATACCATCTCGAAGCTAATCTCAAAAAGTGTCGCATAAAATTAACGCAATATACGAGTACCCATTGTAACCACATGAAAGTGAAAATAGTAAAAAAAAAAAAAAATGGTATACATAGTATATATACGTTCCTATAAATACATGACATCTATCTTGGGTTATCAACAGTACTTATCAAGCAACAATGATGAGACAAGCTACCATCCTTCTGGCCTTTGCCTGTGCCTTGGCCTACATCAGCGTTGTCCAAGCGGAATGCTGCCGCGCTTCATTGACCATGTCGTATGTGGTTAATGGAGGGCGTTGCGCAGATGCGGGAGGCCATAGTGGTACAAAAGGATGCACCATTACCATTTGTGCCGATGGCAAGGCTCAGGTGGGCACCTATTGTGGACGAGGACCATGTAATCTCTTCGGATGTGTCTGCAAAAATGGCTGCATCCGAGGCAACTGGAAGCAAAGTTTCCTGGATATTAACAAAAAGTACAGGGTCACTGTTACGGGTACGAAATGGAACTCGTAATTGAGAACAGAAATGTTCCACTCAAGGGAATCTTCCGGATTGTCTTCCCATATGTACACTACATTGTTGGCTCATGTGGAACAGTCACATATTTTCTCGTTGATACATTGGCCTCCTCCAGCCTTCCTTTTTCTATATGGGGTTCTTTATGTAAAAGGAAAGAACCTAACACCCTATACTTATTCTATTATTTATCCTCAAATTTTTTACAATGTTAACGATTTTTAATCAATAAAAATATTTACCCAAAGAAATACAAATTAAGAAACTTTCCAACCAGTCGAGTTTTATTGTCATGTATGGGAACAGCAGCCAGACATCTCTTAAAAAGGTTAAGATGCTCACACGTCCTATAAATGTGTTAGCTATTAAACCTATTTAATACATTAAAACGGCTACTTGTTACTCATTTTGTGACAAAATAAAATACCTTTTGCTTGGGGATAAAAGTGTAACAAATAATTGTAATTTTGAATCAGAATTGTAAAATGTAATTTTCAAATTAATCAAAGTTTCTAATGAAGAAAATAAATAGCTAAAATACTCTTTCGATACATGAGCCGATCAGTGCATATATAGATTAACTCCATCTGCAACAAAAAAAATGTTAACTCTACTGACAAATTTTTTTGGCTATTCTAACTTATTAATTTTATGTATGATTAGATGGAAACTGTCTCTGTATTTATGGCTTCTACAATATATATTTGATATTATAAATTCAAATATAACGAGAATTTTAAAAACTATGATCTTATTTCATCGCTTATCTCAACTTATTGTCAAATGGCGTTAATCACTGCACTGACCGGCTCATATCTAAGTCGAATGATATAAAAATGCATATAACAAGCCTACATAATATGTAGAAAATGTGTAAATAATCGAACTAATCATAAGAGCGCAATAAAGCTTAAAACAAGAAGGGTTGATAATGAAGATCATGGACGTCTTGGGATTGTGGGGTAGAATTGCCAAAATCGGCTCCAACTCTCTTAAATTGTAATTTTTTGTGATCAAACCCTTTAATTATAAAATCTTTTTTGGAACCCAATACTTTTGTGATATTTTTGAAGAGTTCTTCTCAGAATCATACAAATTGAGCAAAAAACCTAACTTCTTTACTTTTAAAATTTATGCAACGAGTACAAAATCTTTCTTTCCATTTCTTAATTCTTAATTTAAACCCTTTTTCCTGAAAACCACACTGCATTAAAGTCATATACATATTTGCCTTGCAAGTTTCCTTACAAGCTTCATCCTTATGCAGTGCACATTGTGCACTAACCCACAACTTCTTCTTGTGTAGTAGTACAGTTTGTCATAATTTGCAACTGCTGCACTGCAGTGCAGCGCATACCATGTTGCCCCTGCCCCAGACTTGTTCTTATTAACTGGTGAGCCATTTGGAGTATTGCTGGGAGTTAATGGAGAAAGAAGACAGATAGGGGGAGGCGAACAAGGACATGGCTTGGCGTTTGGTGTACATGTCCTTGTTGCTTGTTGCTGGTGTCCGTATTGCTGGCGTCGCCGCTGTTGTTGTCCTTTGACTATGTCACTGCATAATTTATGACTGCTTAGTTGCTAGCTGTGTATGCAGTTGGCTTTTTTAGCCACCGCCACATGCCACTTGCCACTTGCCACATGCCGCATGCCGCATGCCACTTGATAGGAGCTACTGCCATTGCTGCCAAGTGCTGACCTCCGCTGGAGCGTGAGACGTATGTCTCATGCGTCAGTGCGTGGCAAGACTCTTAAATCAGCTCCGTTTCGATTGATACCAGCATTTGCATAAGCCCAACACAGCTTTAAGCGCCTTGGGTCATCCTGAATTGGCCTGAAGTTGCACTAACTCAATTATTAAACCATTTAATTTATTTCCACTGGACGTTTGCAGCCACTGGACAGTCGATTTAATGGGCTTGCTTATGGCACCATTGTGATTTGAGATTAACTTACCACGTAGACGGCTCACACACAGACACACACATAGACACGGACACACAGGCACGCACACACACACACACATAAATATGTATATACGCAAGCAGCTAATAAATTTCGTCCATACAGCATATGGAGAGCATAAGGACCTCCCATAAAATAAACCAACTTAGCAGCTGCCCCGCGGGGCACAAAATGAGTTGCTGTTGTTTTAGTGCTAGTTCCAGCTTTTGTTGTTGGTGTACTTAATTAGTGATATGGAAAAGGCAACAACTCATCTGAAATTTATTAAAGTTGGCACATTTCAGCACCGCCCATGAAATGCGTCATTAATCTCAACCCAAGTAAACATGACCATAAAAGGACCATGAGAAAAGCAAATTTGTTGCTTTTCTACTACATGAAATCCTCGTGGAACTATGGAATATCTCTACTGATTGTGAAATTTCGCTAAAATTGGCAGAGAAACTTTTCATTTTATTTATTCAAATTGTTAAAAGTTTTTTTTTTCTATTATTGACAACTATTTAAGGTGGCACAATTTGCAATAGTTAAATTTGTGTTCCGGAGTCCGGCAGTATCCTTAGTACGTTTAACTCAAATATGTAGATATTCCAGTTTTACTTCACTGTTTATTTGTCAAATTTCGTACATACGGACCAGTGAAGCAGACTACTGAGTGAAAAATGTGCATCAGGTAATTTTGCACACAAGTATCGCTTATAATTCGCAATTGGTTATAGCTGTTGGAGCATAGAGTAATGGTAACTTGCACGTTAAAAGTTATCGCTTCTCGGCCTTTTGGCTAAGATCAAGTGTAGTATCTGTTCTTATCAGCTTAACATCTGATAGTTTCTCCATTGGAGAACAATTAATGTTAAACTGATTTTTGGAATCAGACGAAGTGCTAGGGGCTTGCCCCACCTCTGTCATGGGTTGGCCCGGTATTGCACTACTGCCGGGACTTTAGCCCACCCAAGTAATAAATTTTAATCAGATGTATCTTTGTTGCTATTAAGCTACACGTTCGAATGATTAACAAGAAAGAATGCTATAGTCGAGTATACCGGACTGCAAAACTCCCTGTACCCAGGTCATACATTTTTGACCACATCTTCGTACACTTACACAAAGACGCACACACACACAAGCGACAGCGCAAGCGACAGCGCAAGCGAGACATCTTAAGTGGTGACTACGCTGCTTCTTTCCTCCGCGCTGCAGCACTGAACCTTCTTTCGTGAATAACTTCCGTATTTATACTCCAATCGAATTGAAATTTCGACAGGAGATTAATAGTGACTTCGACAGGAGATTATACATGCCAAATTCCAAAGCTACATCTTTAAAATGCATGGTGATACACGTTTTGCCATTTTCTGCCCATAGAGTGGATATTCCAACCAACTAACATAACATGCTAACTCATTAGTAATTTGCCATTCTTTATTTTGTTTAAATGGAATTAATTTTATAATGAAGTCGAACTAGAAAACTTTTTAATCCGAAAGTCATGCCCACCAGCCTTGAACCAATGTACATAGATAGCCAAGTGTGCTAAAGAGATCGTTCAAAAATATATATTTTTCCAGCATGCCGATCATGGGAGGGAGGGGAATATGACCGCTAAACAACATCTTAGCGTGTTAAAGTCACGCAATGTAGCCTTTCGTTATATTATATGTAACACCAACGCACCAATTTCCGTAAATTTGATCAATTTTGTCAAAAATTAGTCAATGTTGAATGTTGCGATTAAAACAGGGTATATAGGCGTCTGGTCTGCTTTAATAATCGCGACAACCTTCGCAACTTGACAGATCCCATGCTAAGCAGAGATATTGATTGACATTGAACTTAGTGTGTTATCGCATTTAAGCGAAAAATAATATAAATTATATTAAAATATTCATCTATTCATTTTATATATTTAGAGGTCAATGAAATGTGCAGAAATTATTTTATTTGATTATTCCACATATTTATTCAAGTACCGACTTGCAATCTATGACATATGCAACATTATTAATGGCTGTTGGATGATATAATATCATTGACATCAGAAAGTATTTTATTTGTAATTTTAGTCCAGACCAGTACGAATGTTTGAAAAGCTTTCCATTCCTCTAAGGCGATGCCTTTTAGAGCGAGATATTTGAGTAACTTATTGAAATGGTATTCGCGAGAGCTTGAACTTGCCTTGACAAACTTTTCAAAGTATTCATCAAGGAAAGAGTCAACATATCCTGTAGATTCCTTTGCCATTAATATTTTTCGACTAGCCTCTGTCTCAAATGCGGCGTACCGTTGTGCGTTAACTTCCAAATATTTAGAATTCATGTCGGTGTACGCACCTTTTGTGAATTGGTTAAGACGCTCCTCACTCTGACTCTTATTGTCCCCTTCTGTGGGAAGTAATCTTGTTATGTGCTCACTAAATTCATTCATATTGTAGTCATCTTGTGGCAAACTGTCCGTTGTAGAACTCCACCGATCGATAAAGTTCTGCCACTCTTCAATATGTGCTTGGTCTGCAACCTTACAATCCACAATCGATTGGGCCAGTGACAGATAAAACTTCACGCTATCCTGCCTGGTAAGCCTTCTAGTGTCTTTAGCGGACTGCTCCAATTCGTCTTTGAGATCCATGGTTGGAACGGCACTCACAAGGCTCTGTAAGGAGGTCATGTTTAAAAGGATGTCTCCAATATATGTTCGTAGGTTGCATACCAAAAGAGCGAAGCCAACTAACAGCAAGAAATGCATCGTTTAAATTGTTATTGCGAACTAAAATACATGAATCAACTGTCTACCTTATATACGGTATTTGGGAGAGCTTATCAAGGGAGCTCTTTTGACCTAGAAATTCTATAGCCGCAACATAATTTCATTTCATTGCTATGTCTTTGCAATGTACAGAATTATCAGTATACACTTAAGTAAAAATTATTCAAGAAATTACTCTGTACGAGTTTATTGACATCAACTATATATACCATCATAGCATATATGGATTAAAATTTATTATACTCTGTTCCCAAAGGGAAAAAGACTATATTTTTTGATACCGCATGTTAGTATATACCAACATCAGGTTAAGAAACCAAGAAAGAATAGCTATTCGCAGGCTGCTGCTGCATTGCCGACAAGTTATTCATAGAAACACTCAATTCTCGAACGATTTTTCCTACGGCAGATACCTAAATCTGTACTGCCTGAATAAATCTTCTTTAGATTTTGATTTACATAGAAACGAATAGAGTGCCAGTCTGCATAGACATGAGTATACCTCAATACAGAACGTAGCAACTATATTACGTATAATTATGACTAAAATTTATTACTTGGGTGGGCTGAAGTCCCGGCAGTAGTGCAATACCGGGCCAACCCATGACAGAGGTGAGGCAAGCCCCTAGCACTCCGTCTGATTCCAAAAATCAGTTTAACATTAATTGTTCTCCAATGGAGAAACTATCAGATGTTAAGCTGATAAGAACAGATACTACACTTGATCTTAGCCAAAAGGCCGAGAAGCGATAACTTTTAACGTGCAAGTTACCATTACTCTATGATCCCACAGCTATAACCAGTTGCGAATTATAAGCGCTATTATGTGCAAAATTACCTGTTGCACATTTTTATACTATGTTTCCGAAGGGAAAAATAGTATATTGGGTTTGCGAAATGTCCGTCTGTCCGTATGAACGCAATTTTTTTGCCTTTATCTTTGAGCTATAAAGTGTCAAGATCAGCCCAAAAGCAAATTTTTGGTACGTCCGCCGTCGGACGTACCCGACTGCAACGTTCTTACTTGTTCATCCCTATTTTAGGGTACAGCCAATTACCCTGTTGTCTACTTTACGGGTTTTCATTTGCTTCCATAACCTTATAATTCTCAAACAGTTTTATCATGGTATGACATAGAGTCTCATTGATGGCCCATCATTCGTCACTCTGGCTTCTCTTCAGTTGTCGAATAAATCTTTCGCCTTTTACTAAAGATTTCCGTGGAGAGGAGCACTCTAATGAGTCTAAATTGAATTTTTAGTGGTGCCTGGCGACTTTGTTGCCGGGCCAATTATAAATAAATTGCCACAATCTGATCTTCTGTCTATGTTAAAAGTAGCGAAGTTAGAAAAAGTTATGACATATGAGTAAATAAAAAAAAATTTATTTAATGGATGGTTAAATAAATTAAATTAAATTAATGGATGGTTAAATAAATTTTTTTTTATTTACTCAAATATCATAACTTTTTCTTCTCCGACGCAAACAGAAATCGCCTGAGAATCGTCTATAAAACTTAGATTTTACTATACTTATTTGTTGTTATTCTCATCTACGAGTTTTTCCTGGAATCAATCAAATGTAACTACATCCTCTTAAGAGTTTTGGTGGAAACCACCATGGCAGTTAATGAGTTGAACTTTATGTAGCCCTAGTCTACATGCAATTTACGATTATTTCTTATAGTTTATATTACTCGTAATTTTGGCTTGTAAAGTGTCTACGCATAAAATTTAATAAGCGTACAAAATTGCCTCGCACTTGAAAACTGTTGCGCATCCTTCTGGCATCCTGGGGATGCTTTTTATGTGTGTCAACATTTATGACGGCTACAAAAGTCAATTAGCCAAACATTGAGCTTAAATAGGCATTTCTTTTACAGCGTAAAGGAACGTCATTGGAGGATTGTTTTTGCAGGCCTGCCTCTTTATCTTGCTATTTGAAAATGTTTTTATGCAAGTCGCATAACAAAACTTTTTTCTTAATTCAAACTCTTGTCTAATTAGTAAGCTTAAAGGCCCCATGTGTATCAATACCAAAGAAGTTGACATGTAGATATACGTCTATGTTTACCCAAGACTTATAGCTTTATCGCGACAAAATCTGGTCAGATATTTCTATTTCCGTTTCTATGTAACCATACTTATATTCAATTGAACGTCATTGTGCATCAAAGCTTCTGTATTTGCCTGTATTTGTCCTTAGATATTGCTATTTTTTTGTGTATTTAGCTTGTAAATTTAGTCAAAGCACGTAGCGTAAACTTGGCAATAAATCCGGAAAACCCAACCGGCCGTGCTGGCAACCAACTCGACATATATCTGGCATGTCTCCCCCCCGTTGGGTTACACGTGGCGCATTAACAATATCGACATGGGTAAACAAGCCCTAGGGGTTGACTGGAGAAAGTAATTTACACTTTTCCAACTTGAACTTTTGCTTGAATTCATTTTTTTCCCGGCTTTGGTCTCTTTGCAGTCAAATTAAACCATTTGAAGCGATGAAAACGAGGGCAACAAAAATTAACACAAATGTATCATAAAGTGACATATCTCGATGCACAGCAAGTACTATCCCACAGCCAGAAACATAACCATTGCCAGAGCCTTGAGCAACCCCCAGAGCGACAAGGACGACAAGGACACGTGTTAAACAGCCTTATCCGTTGCCATTATCAGTGAGCCAGCCAGGATGCCGAACCTTCATCATGTTGACTATAATCGGAAATATTCCGCCACGGAAACGATACAGGTAAGTGACTGCCAATTCCCTTCATTCTCGTTGTCCTTTCAACATTTCTTACCACCTACACATTTCCTTGGCCAACGTTCAAGTTGATGGCCAAGCGCGGCGGCATTTAAAATTCAACTTGAGTGCGGTAATTAAAAATAAGACGTTAATTTACGAGCTGCCGTAGCGGCACGCGACCAAAACTGGACGGCTTCTTGCGTTTGCCCATCTTTTGTCCATTTGTCGATTTTTCACACCCTTGGCGAAGGTTCCTTCTCTTTGACTAGGTCCTTGATTGATGCGCGCGTTTTGTTGTCTGAGCAGTCCAACAAATTAATTGAAGAAATATGTATTTGTTTTTGTTTTTGGCTGATCTTCCTAACTCCAGGACACGCCCCTCGCCCGCTAATTGCTGTCATAAATTTGAGCTCAACTCGGATAGAAACATTCTTGGGCACACAGGTTGTGCACAGCGGTTGGTTTAATAGGTTAATGGGGTATATTAGCCCTGCTACGTGATATGCAACCTGAGTCGAAAGTTAGTGCAGAGCATATATCTAAATTGATGTGAATATAAGTATGTAAGCTCGTGGAAAACGCTTGCGGTGTATATAAATTATTTAAATATTACACAAACAAGTATAAAAACTTATAGGCATATCGTTGTTTTGAATTTCTATGCCAAAAATAATTAATATAATAATAATAATACTGCGAGAATACAATAAGAATAGGAAAACGTAAGATAACAATAAATTGTACACATAGCTAATATTTTGTTTCCAAAAGGTTATTACCCCTCCCCAGAAGCATTGAAAATGTTTGGCAAATTTTATAAATAGTATTTTGGTAAAAATTGCTTATAAATCTATTGGTGAAGCAGGTTATACAGCTTTCCAATTATTTAAATGTGGAATTATGAACTACCAATTATGAACTATGTTAACTACAGAGTATGTCCCATGCTCTTTACTATTACTATTACGATTACTATTAAAGCTGCAGGAATGAATATGAAGGAAACTGTGGATACCTCTTCTGTTCTTTTCCGGCTCTAAACCAAAGAAGACTGAAATGCCTAGTCGATTCCTAAATAACATATCGGAACTCTCCTAGAAGATTCTCAGATTTCATGTTAGCGTCAGGATGGTAACCCTCTTCCCAAAGTAAAGGGACTTTACGGATCCCAGGGTATCAGAACAAGCCAAATCCATGGCCTAGGTATGTCAGGTTTAATAGCTGCCTAAAATTTATTTTATTTTATTTATATAATGCTAACTTAAAGTTAAAACTAACATGGTAATAGCTATGGCTGCCAGGGCCTTCATCTAGTGAGGTTTGGCTGACTTATTTACATTTAATAGTCATTAAAACCCGCCTTAAGCTAGTACAGAGCATCTTCTAGTCGATTTCTCTAGTTCTCTCATTTGTTTTAACTCGCATGTTGTCTCAGCTTTTGGCGTTCCCAGGATAATTTTTTTGTTTGTGATGTTTTTGCACTTACAATCACAAAAAAAAGCGTCGGTAAAGTTTGGTGCCGTTTTGGCGTGCTTTGTTTTTGCTTTCTGTTGCATACAACATGACGCTTCCGCTTGCCGTCACACAGACGGAGCCGAGGTCTGGATCTCTCCTGCTGTATCTATGTATGCACATAGTATGTGTGTATGTAGGTCTGGGTCCTGGCTGCGAATGGAACTTGATTAAGTAGTTTCCGCGTGTTTTTATTTGCACAATAAAAGCATAAAATTTTTGCCGCTCTCGCCTTGGGTTGTGCTGCCGTTTATTAAAGCTGGAAAAGGAGCCCGAGCAAAAAGTGAGAAGTGGACGGTTTTTGCAGCAACGTCTAGGGGGAATTCGGCCTGGAAAATGCTAGACATGCTGTTGCTATTTAAGCCGCTATTTTTATGGCTTTGTCGGAATGATGGCGTTATGACTCTATTGTGACATGGCGCGGACGTGAAATAGTTAAAAGTCCATTTGTATTTTGGCATTCTAGCAAAAAACCAGCACGAATGCTTGAGTGAGGAGTTTTCGTCCTGGAGATATTCTAAGGAGTGATCTGAAGTGCAATGAATGTAGGAAATGTTTATCCTGAAATTTCAACTTCTATAAATCATTTAAAGATATACGAACTTTTAATTTATTTTGTACTTTTCTTCTGAATTTAATTTTATTCATTTCATTTTTTTGGAAATTAGTATGTTTTATTATAATTAATATTTATCGATTGTGGACTTAAAAATTACTATGAAAAGGGGATCGTAATTGTATGAATAGATTAAATTAAAATTGCCAAAATCGAACGGTTTTGAGCAGTATATCATTTAGCTGCAATATGATCGATCGGTTGAAAATTAAGTTAACCAAGCTCACCAAAATATGTTCATTATGTCTTGTACAATGTAACTATCTGGTTAGAAGTGCACTACTATAACATATAGCTGATATATGAACCATCGGAATAAATATAAATGTATAAAAAAACTCATTTTTGTATTAAAAACATTCGTGTTACTTCAAAACATAGCCATCCTTATTTTATGGTACTTTATATAGCTTAGAAAACTGAGATTTAATTCTGATATAATAAATATAAATATAATAATATAAATATAGTTGTCATCGAAACAATCGGTTTAAAATTGAGCCTTTAAAAGATCTTTCATGTATTTAAAAATTATTATTGATTTATATTATAAGTAATTAGTATTATTCTATTTTTACTCCCTGTACCCATAAAATGGGTAATAGGGGGTATTGGATCTGTGCAAATGTATGTCACAGACAGAAGGAGACATCTCCAACCCTATAAAGTATATATATTCTTGATCAGTATCAAAAGATTTGGCCTTGTCCGTCTGTCCGGATGAACGCGTCGATCCCAGCAACTATAACAGCTAGAGTCACCAAATTTGGAATATAGGTTCTTGTATACCATACGCAGATCAAGTATGTTTCTACTTTCAGATATCTCCCCCCGTTCTCCCAAAATCCGATAAAAACGTTTTATACTTACAATTTTTTAGATAAAGCTTTGGAACTTGGCATTTATAATACTTTTGTCACTCTTAATCTACTGTCCGAATTTCAAGTCGATAATAAACACGTGAGTTATTCACGAAAGAAGATTCAGTGCTGTAGAGAGGGGGGAAGACACTTAAAACGCCTTGCTTCTGCTGTCGCTTGTCTGTGTGCGTCTTTGTGTATGTCAGTGTGTATGGCTAAGTGAACGAATATGCGATCGGAAATTTTTGACTTGGTTACAGGGAGTTTTGTAATCGGGTATACTCGACTATACAATTCTTACTTGTATTATTATTATTAGTATTGATTGATTTAGTTATATTGTATATGTGACTATACTCTGTAGTTATTATAAAGTTGTATGTATGTTTTAATTGTGTATGTTGTGGGAAGTATGCTTTATAATCAAGTCACTATGAAATGGACTGTGGAGTAGACGTGCCTCTTCTGATATTTTCCCATTATGCATTTTGATTCACATGGTTGCCCTCCAACCTTAATGAAAATGCTAAGAGTTTTCTAATGTTTGGTTATCTGTTGTTGTTTGTCGGTGTACATTCTGGACTGCTATATTACCGCCATATGGCGCCTCCAGACGCAGCCCATTAAAAATGATTACAAAGTGCCGCTACACAAGTCCTGGCAAGTGCCCCAAGCAACAAGAATCTCCTGTATACCCCTGCGATCTCCCCCACGAACACAGAAATTTCACTTTTTGCCGCATATGCTGCTTGCAACCTTTTTTTTGGCACAACAACTTTTTGCT
The DNA here is from genome assembly GCA_037075165.1 of Hirtodrosophila histrioides. Classification (NCBI taxonomy): domain Eukaryota; kingdom Metazoa; phylum Arthropoda; class Insecta; order Diptera; family Drosophilidae; genus Hirtodrosophila; species Hirtodrosophila histrioides. The sequence continues at coordinate 561,393 of JBAMCL010000055.1, forward strand.
CGTTTTGGCAAAACAAACAACATAAATATGGATTTCTCATTAAAATGCCAAAGTTATGCCAAGCTGAAGCTGCCGGCATGTTGAGATTGTTGTGTCCTTTCACAGGAGTAGCGCAGGCGCCGGTCTCTGTCTCTCTCTGCCTCTCTCAATGTCAATGTCGTGCCACTATACGCTCTTTTGTACTCTCTTCCTCTCTGGTGTCAAGTCACGTGCTTCCATTGAAGGAATTTCATTGCCTGTTTGCCGGCTTAGTCGTCGTATCCCCGTTTCCCACCTCTCGGGCTGCTCGCGCTTAACACTCCGGCACGACAATGTGACGCATTTGTCATGAAACGGATTTCCGGTATTCCGAGCGTCGCAACGTTGCTGGGCTTTGTTCCCGAGTCCTCTGTAGGAGGGTTGAGGAGTGACGAAAGGGGGACATTGTTGTTTTTGTTGTTGGTGTCTTCTCTGCCTTTGACACTCTTGACTTTGGGGGCGCTCGGGCACTTAGCCTCTGCCTACAACTTGTTCAATCTTTTATGACAAAGGCCCGAGCAAAAAATTGTTGCCTCTACCCTGCCGCAAAAGTGGCTATTTAGCATTTTAAAGTAGGCGAACCTACCCCCCTACTACCATCCCATCCTATAATCATTTTGGCAGCCATGTTGTCGCCAGGCTTTTACTCGGTGCATGAATTTTTCATTAATTTCATTAGCTTATTCATGCAATGGGAATTTTAATCAACGCTTCGCTTCGCCAACTTACATAAATATGCAACGAAAGTTGACAATGATAATAGTTAATGAGCATTGGATGGCCAAATGGGTGGAGGGGATGAAACTATTTAGCTGCCAAAAATGCTTTGTAGGCTAAATGGCTAACATTTTGACACATTGAAAGCATTTTGAAGCCTTTTCAGTTAATAGACTTGCAGTAGGAAGTTAAATATGTGAGTATCTGCTTGTGTGAGTTGTTTTAATATCTGTGGTCCTTTTATAAGTGTAATAAATTATGAGTAAATGAGCGTATTAAATATGTAAAATAATATCGACCCCTAACCGCAAAATGCAAACTATACACTAGAGAGCTTTTGATTATGTTTATCAGTGAATTAAACTGGATCTTTATAACTAATAAAAGTATTTCATATTAAATATTTTAAATAGGTATTATATTATAGGTATTATAGTTTTTTATCGTTTTGTCATTGCTGGGAATGTTTGCATTGGTTGGGTAAAAATATTGCAATGAGTACCAATATTTTAGTCACATAGTGGAAATAATAATATGTCTATTTATTAATATATCAGTATATAAACAAGTAAGAATGCTATCGTTGAGCATACCCAACTACAAAACTCCCTGTACCCAGGTAATTCACTTACACATACACATGCACAAACACATATACATACACAGCACAGGCGACAGCGCAAGCAAGACATTTTAAGTGGCGGCTGAGCTGCTTCTTGAAGCATGTTTTATTTCCGTGTTTATTATCCGATTGACTTGAAATTTGGACAGAAGATCAAAAGTAACTAAAGTATTGTACATGTCAAATGTCAAAGCTGTATCCTGAAAATTGTTACTGCAAAACTGTTTTTATCGCGGGGGAATGGGGGGGAAAATTTCTGATCCTAAATAAACTTGACCTGCTCCCGCTATACACGAACCTACATTCCAAATTTGGTGTCCTTAGCTCTAGACGGACAGACAGACGGACAAGGCCAAATCAAAATCTCTTTTGATACTGATCAAGAATATATATACTTTATAGGGTCGGAGATGTCTTCTTCTGCCTGTTACATACATTTGCACAAATCCAATACCCCATTTTTAACCATTTTATGGGCACAGGGAGTAAACAAATTTTATGTTGTTAATGTTGTGTATTGTTTCTGTTTAAGAAGCAGCTGCACTGGCCATTTCTGTATCTTGATCCCTTGAATTGAAATCCTTTACCTGAATCGGTATATTTTCCACCTAGCTATATGCTTAAAAGTATGTTACACTTTTTGCATAAATTATTTGCACATTCTTTGTCTAGAATTCTCAATTGGTTTTAGCATTCGTTGAATGATAGTGTTAGTGCATTTTCAGAAAAAGTTATCTTTGCGCAGAGGCGATATCGTAACCAATGAAGTTCTACTGAGGTGCGATTATTGCTAGTTGAAAACTTTAACCAATACCCCGCCATGAGGACGTGAAATACCGTCCGCTACGGCAATTTTTGGAAGCCCGAGAGGGCTCATTTATTAATATATTCAACAAGTATAAAATAAAAGACTTTGTCTTTTAAGCATTATTGAAACCTGTACTGTGAAATTAAGCAATAGTATATGTCAGGCAGATGGAGCATACTCCTACTGTATATTGTATATACTCCTAAACACACAATTCACAGTATGCCACAAGACGAGGTACAGCTGCAACCAATTTGATCTTACTAGGTACCATTTATATATGACTTATGAAAATGAGATATTCGGGCCTGTTCCTCCCTCATCAGGAGAGCCAGCTGCATCAAGAGCCTCTTCCCAGCACCGGAATCAGCATCTAAGCGCCGAAATATTAAGGATGGGTAAGAGGCCATTTGCGATGAGCAGAATGGTATTCTGAGGGAAATCGGCAATACGATTGCAGAACATGCCAAAAAAAATTGAAGCCATCGAAACGCAAATACTTGAAATTATGAGGGAAATGCTGAAATGCATTCAGGAGAAATCTCTATCGTGTTAATATATAAGTAGAATATTTAAGTCTAAATTGTTAATAAAAACAAATATGGTATATTCTGTAAGTAATTTTATTAAAGGAATGTGTGCTCATATGAAGGTCTGAGCTACCTGATCGCTTATATTATTTGCGCTTTCATTATCAGAAATGTCATTTTCTTCATCATCAGCATTTTGCTCAGTGTCACTTTCTATTAATTGATCCTCAACAATAGAAACCTTAAGTTTCCGGCATATGTTGTGCAAATGCTGGTGCATATGGCAAGGTTGCTTGCAGACAGCGAAATCGGCTCTTCAAAACGCCTATTGTACGCTCTACTATGTTGCGTGTTGCAGTGTGCTTTTTGTTGAAAATGTGCTCCCTTGTTCCATGCTAAGGACTTCTGTATGACGTTAACAAGTACTTTTCAAGAGGATATCCAGAATCGGCTAAAATCCAAGCATTCTCTGTAGCTGAGCGCTGACATTGATGCCGTGCCAAGCTTGTGCTCCATATAAATGAGTCATGACATGACCCAAAGTGGGCGGCATCAACAGCAATGATTTCCATTTTGTATTTGCACATCTGAAGTAAATTGTAAATGAATTCCAATTTATTGATAAATAAAAGCTGTACCACCATTGCATTTAAGCTATAAAATCCCTTCCGGTTTAAATACAGTGATGCCTCTTGCACTAACTTAACGATCCTTATGTGGGTGCCGTCAAGATAACCAATGATGCCAGGAAAGCCAAACTTGCTTTGGAAGCAATTTTTTGATGCCAACATTTCTTCTCTTGACATTTCCAAAATGATCCACTCCCTGCACAAATGACTCAGTGGTTGGGGGGGTGAGGGGGGGGGGGGGGGGGGGGGGGAAAGGGAAAATTTTTGTGTGTTTTGTTTTTTGTGGTTGTTTTGTGGGTGGGGTGTGGGTTTGGGGGGTTGGGGGGGGGGGGTTTGGTAGTTTGTGAGTGGGGTATAATTTGTGGATGAAGAGTGTTTTGTATATTTGGGGGGGTGGGGTGGGAATTGGGGGAGGGGATAGGGGGGAAAGGAGAGGGGGGGGGGGGGGGGGGGGGGGGGGGGGGGGGGAGGGGGAGGTGGGGTTTGTTAAATAATTTATTTTTTTTTTTATTATTTTGTGTTGTAAAGTTCCATCACGCTTTGTAGCACTTTGGAGAATGTGCTTCTACCTAGATTAATATCGCTCTCCTTTGCTACGGCCATCTGGTAAGAGCCTGTTGCCAAAAAACGAAGCACAGCTCCCAATTGAATTTATGGGTAGATGCTTGGATGGTTAACTTTTAGTTGCTTCTTGATTTTATCCAATATCAAATTAAAAACCTCCTTATTGAGACGATATACATAAGTCAAGAAATATGAAAGAACGTTTTCTATGACAAATTCTTGGGCAATTGGCTGTGTAGTAATACGGAGATTAACTTTTTTCTCAGCTCTGCAATTTTAGTGTTATACTATGTTTGTCATCGTTACTGCAAATGTCCCTACCAACCAGGCCAATTGCTCCTGCGGAGATATCTGTCTACATAAGAGGTGAAAAATAAAAAAAGGCGTCGATTACCAACTTTTTTGACGGCAGTCTCCGCGTCGGTTGCTCTTTACGCCAATGGAAATGTGCAAAAATAACTATGATCCTGAAACCCAAGCAAACCAGATTTAGCGAATTTTAATAATATATTATTTAATATTTAATATTTTTTTTCACACGTGTACCTATAATTCCCAACTGGTTATAGCTGTTGAGCAATAAGTAGCTGGTAATTTGCACGATGGAAGTTATCGCTTATAGCCTTATGGCAAAGTGATCAACATATTCATTCTAATTATTTTAACATCTGATAGTTTTTCTATCTGGAAAACTAAAGAACAAGTCCGACCAATGTATTATTTTTTGCAACAATTATTTTTTCATTGTTTACTGGTGGATCTTCTTCAGCTGACACATTACCGATGCTTTTTAAAATCGTAGTATTTTTGGCAAAATTTTAAAAATAAAATGGCTTTTTAAATCATGGTAAAATCAAAGCTAGCATATATAATTAAATCTTCCTTATAATTCGTTTTTATCTTTTGTGGTATCTGTCGCTCCTTACTTCTTATAATGCTGTTGGTGCATGAAAAACCTGTTTCAAGCCAGTTAGTGTCTATTTTTCTGAGGTACTATTATTTATTCTTTATTAAATAGATCTGAGTCTAAAAATGTAAAAACAAATATATATTTATACTTTAGTATATACATATTTCTATATTTTTTTTTTAAAATCTTCTTTATAAATTGTTCTTATCTGCGTGTAGAGCAAGGATCTTTATTTGGTATCTTTCGGTCCCAACTTCTTATATCCTGTTGGTGCATGAAAAAGCTATTAAGTTAATGTATACTACATTTTGAATTTTTCCGAGGTACTCTTATTTTTTAATCTTTAGTTAATAGATGTCAGTCTAAAAATGTGAAAACAAATATTTATTTATTTATATTGATAGCTTAACTTTAAAAGATTAAACTAACAAGCAGTATTATAGCACTGGCTACTGAGGCCTTCGGCTTTTTGAGGTTAGCTTGAGTAATTTATTGGCTTGCTTTTGGTCTTTTGTTTTGATTAGCAGCATTGGTCCACTTCACCATTGCAAGTGTGGTCAATCATTTTCTTGATAAGAAAGGATGAAACGTTTTCTAGTGTTTCGTCGTCGTTATTGTTGCGTTTCATGATTAGGTATTTTGGTACTGGGATTTCAATATTTTTGTTGATGTAGGTTTTATAAGGGTCCGGAGGATCCGGTGGCTGTCCCATTGTAGGGAGTTGGGCAGTTCTAGGTGTTTAGTTTAAGTTCTTGGCTGTTATATTTATGTTTGTGTTGACGTAGTACAAAAGAAAAAATTTAGTGATTTTTTGACGTTTTGAAGAAAACGAGAAAACAAATATTTTATTTATTTATATAATGATAACTATTAGTTAAAACTATGAGTTAACATTGAATTTTCAGCCATGGCTGCCAGGGCCTTCAGCTGGAGTTACATTTTATAGTTATTATTAAAGAAGTGTTATTTACAGAAAACAAATACTTCAGTATATAAATATTTTTTTTTTATTTTTATTTTTTTTTTATTATTATTTATTGTCGCTGGAAGCGTTCAGTGCCTTCTGAACTTAACCTAACGTATGAAGGGAAGGGTAATATGGTTACACAGGGATGCCTTACTTATAAATATTTCTATATTTCTTTAAAATCTTCTTTATAAATTGTTTTTATCTGCGTATAGAGCAAGGATCTTTCTTTGGTTTTTGTGGTATTTATCGATCCCAACTTCTTATATCCTGTTTGTGCATTGAAAACCTGTTCATTGAAACCTATTATATCAGGACGACTGACCCGAACGGTATACATAATCATACAATGCGTTTTCTTTTTGTTACATTTGTATCGAATACCAGAGAATACGTCTATGCATTGGCTGAGGTGATCGCAAAGTCCGCCCTTAATTAATCAGTTTTATTTATTAGTTAATGTGTACTCTGTTTTGTATTTATCCGAGGTACTATTATTTTTTCCTTAACTATATACTTTAGTATATAAATATTTCTATAATTTAAAGTTCTTAGGACACGCACTGTTGGTTATACTCACATCTCACAATATTTTTTTGTAAATTTTATATTGCACCAGCTCGGACTCGTCAAATAACTTCAACTTTTGCAAATATATATATTAGGGCACTAGCAAAAATTGACATATTAGATCACGCTTAAAATTAAAGCTATATCTCTAAAAATATCCTTATAAATTGTTTTTAACTACGTGTAGAGCACGGAGCGCCCCTGAGGCTGCAGCCTGTTGGTGCATTGCAATCCTGTCCCAAACTTTTTCGTCTTCTACGATATCCAATATATTAGGATGACTAATCCGTGCGTTATACAAATTCATAAATTGAGATTTAACCTTAGATCGTTTGTGTCGAATACCAGAGGAAATTCGTCATCCATTTGTCTAGAGAAACTCGTTGTTTTAGTTGTTAATAAAGTTCATATACAAAAAGTATTAATTTAATAAAATTTTGCTGGCTGTTTCTTAAAAACGCCATCACAAGATCTGTCTAAAATTCAATTGCTCCGTGGTGTATGGCGTCTATCTACGTCATCCTGTTCCTTAAATGTATTTATAATTGGCCCGGCAACAAAGTCGCCAGGCACCACCAAAAATTCTATTTAGACTCATTAGAGTGCTCCTCTCCACGGAAATCTTTAGTAAAAGGCGAAAGATTTATTCGACAACTGAAGAGAAGCCAGAGTGACGAATGATGGTCTTGATCTTTCATTTACCCCAGCCCATGATAAAACTGTTTGAGAATTATAGCGCGCACACGTAAAACTCGTAAGGGCGCGCATACACACTTCAACCGCGAAGTTGAGTCATCTGGTTGGTGCGTTTGTGGTGAGTTTTTCATGCTCTTCTTGTTATTGCTGTTCGCATAGTATCAGATGCGGCTATTGTGATGCGAAAAACATGTTAAGACCATTTGTTGCCATTCAGCAAGCGGCGTTATACACCAGAAAATAGCAAAATTAATTAATTAAATTTAGAAAAGCATTATATTTTATTATTTACTTTTGTTAAAAAAAAATTAATAAGTTTATTTGATATGAACGTGTTCTGTATCTATGTACATATTTAAGCCTACTTATGTTTAAGAAACATATTACATTTTATTATTATTTGAGGTATTGTGATAGTTCAGCGCTCCCAACGTGTGGGTCGCGACCCGGTACAAGGAGGGGGTCGATTTTGACACTTTATAAATTGAGGGTATACACCAACATGTGCATCAAGTTTCGTTGCTCTAGCTTCAAGGGTGTGGAAAACAAATGCGTTCATACAGATTTAATCTGTGCAAATGTATGAAACAGGCGGAAGGAGACATGTTCGACCCTATAAAAGTATATATGTATATTCATGATCAGTACCAAAAGAATATTCGATTTGGCTATGTAATTTCCTATATGCCATACGCAGATTAACTTTGTTTTCTACTTTAAATTCCTCCCCCCGTTCCCCCGTAAATCGACAAAAACAATATTTTAAGGACAATTATAATGATATAGCATTGGGATTTGGCATGTATAATAATTGGGCCATTCTTAATCTACTGCAAAAGTTGGAGTCGATTGGATCATCAACACGGATCATAAATACGGATTATAAATACCACTTGCCTCGCTTGCGCTATCGCTTGTATGCGTGCGTATTTGTGGATATGTGTGTGTTTATGTGTAAGTGTACGAAGATATGTTCCGAAGTTGTGGAGCAGGGTACAGGGAGTTTCATAGTCGAGTAAAGTCGACTAGAGTATTCTTAAATATAAATAATAGCACATATTTTTAAAGCCAAACAACAACAAGTAAGAATGCTATAGTCGAGTATAACCGATTACGAAATTCCCTGTACTCACACACACACAAGCGGCAGTACACGCAACAGCGCAAGCGAGACATTTTAAGTGGTGGCTGTGCTGCTTCTTCCTCCCCTCGCTGCAGTACTGAATCTTGTTTGTTGAATAACTTCCGTATTTATTATCCGATCGACTTGAAATTTGGACAGTAGATGAAGAGAGATATTCAAGTATTATACATGCCAAATCCCAAAGATATATCTTATAAATTGTTTAAACGTATGTAACGTTTTTATCGAATTGCGAGGGAACAGAGGGAGACATCTGAAATTGGAAACAAACTGGATCTGCGTATGACATACAGGAACCTACTTTCCAAATTTGGTGTCTCTAGCCCTTATAGTTGCTGAGATCGACGCGTTCAAACAGACGGACAGACGGACAGACGGACAGACAGACGGACATGGCCAAATCTTTTGATACTGATCAAGAATATATGTATATACTTTATAGGGTCGGAGATGTCTCCTTCTGCCTGTTACATACATTTGAACAGATTTCGTACCCCCTTTTTAACAATTTTATGGGTACAGAAGGAAATAGTGTGTACTCGATTGCTGCCAACAAAAAAAATAAATACCAAAAATTTAAAACAATATCAACAATATTAAATAAATTTCCTGAATACACTTAATGTTTTAAGTACGTTTGTCGGCCTAAATCAAGCGGCTTTAACTATAGCATTAATTGGGAAATACAATGTATCCTAAGGAATACTTATATTTACATATAAATATTATCATTGAGTGGTTTATTTTAACCGGCACATTTACGCACAAATGTATAAATATTTGAAAAGTACCAGTAACTCTATAGAATTTGTAGCAGTCTAATGTGTTTAAAGAGCATGCAGAACAAATAACAGGTCATAATGAAGACCATTAAAAACTGTTTTGTTTTGGTCTTTAATTTATTTGTGTTAAGGTCGAGCTGAATTCCCAAGCTACAGCAATAATAAAAGGGTTCAAGCATTAGACAAATTAAACATAATGTTAACTCCTTTTTGGATGGGACGTAATGACTACACGCCGGCACACTTAAGCCCAATTACAATAACAGAAACAGAAACAGAAACAGGAATAGGAACCTGGCAGAGACATTGAACAGTTAGAAAAGCAGCCAACCCCCAATTGCCAACTGCCAACTGGCAACTGGCAACTGCCAACATGACCGAAAATTACGGCCGCAATTTATGTTTATGTGAGTTGAAAGTTTTGCGGCCGTTGGATTTTTATAGTTCAAGTTCGACGTTTAAGGCCGGAAAAAGTTTGGCTCGCATGTAAATTTACTGCTTGGTAGTTTCAGTTTTAGTCCGCAAACTTGAGCCTTTTTATGGGCTTACACAGTTTGGGATCCAGAAAACGAGAAAACGAGAGAAACACACAAGCAAAAAAGGTAACCCAAAGCTGTTGAGATTTGTATGTTTGTCTGTTGGCATCAAGGCGAAACGTTGGTTAAACTTGACTGCGCATTATGAACTAGCCAAATGTAATTTGACCCCTGAACCTTGAACCGGGGTCAGCAACATAATTCATTTTTTATGCCTGGCCTACTTTCAGGCGCATTTGCATGCCAAGCATGTAGCAAGTGTCGCACTGATTTGGTTCCTGAATATCCAACGGGATTCACTCATCTAATTTATTCGTTATTTATGCAGCAATACACGTCTATGCATATATTGATGAAGATGCAAAGCCAGAGGAAAGAAAGTGGGCGTAGAGAGAACCATAAAAATAATTCAATTAAAATGAAAAGATGAAAGCTTTTGACTTTATTTTTAGAGATAGGATAAGCCAGGGGCAGTTCCAAACGTCGCGAGGTGTCACTTTGTAGTGAAAGCAATTATTATTATCAGCTATTGTTAAAGTCATATTGAAATAGGAAAAGATTAGCTGTGAGTAGAGCTGCAGAACAATCGATGTCACTATTACTACCGCGAATGTTTTAAATTTGTTAAACATTGCTATTTAGTTGTAAGGCCACAAGCAAATTTATTTTTCTTACAACTTATTGCCAGTATGCGCTACAATCAGCAAATTCGCTGATAGATACAGAGGCAGGCTTCTGGTCCACACCAACTCTTTGGCTCCTCGCCTAGGCCTTATATGAGCAGAAGGCTTGTCCAACACCATCCTTCAGATAATTGCATGTTTGGGAGAAGGTTATTGGAATTTGCCTATCATACTTTCCTCTTTAATCCTGCGATTGCTAAAATATAAAGTGTTTTAATTAAAACGCAGCATAAATAAATATTAGTTTATAAAAAAAAAAAAACAATTTAAACGTTACTATGGTGATACTACAGATGGTGTTCTCAGTATCGATATTTTTCTGAGAACTTCTTTAAACGAGCCCGTATGCTCTGCAGTATGTGAGGCATTCCTGGTTTTTAGCATTTTCTACAGCCTGTCATGATTGGGTTGTAGCGAGTTAGTACTGCTGCTGAATATGTTGCCTGGACTTCATGTCCTGTGCGCCTATGGTTTCATTATGTCTCATTAGCATTGGTAAAGTTAGTTCAAAGAGTCGTGTAGTCCGTGCCACTGTTCATCTACCACCTGCCTACCAGTGCCCAAGGGTTAACTCCGATCAAATTTCTGCTTCTCTCTTTGGAGTAGACTTCAATGCCTCCATGATGCCGTTGAGTCCTTGCTATCAGCTTAAGTATGTGCGCAGTGGCTCACCGTCATATAACGAAATATAATTTCAAAAGAGTCTTAAACTCAGACCAATTTGGTGTGTATATAAGTTATTCAATCAGGTGGTACCTGGTTATAGTCAATAAATGGTGATCCAGGATATTTAGATATTGTAAGCATATTTCAGAATTTAATATAAGACGCAAGAAATGATCGCTGTTTTTCGTTTCGCATTACTTCCGTGTGCTAAAGTAGTCAGCCGGCTTGTACTTCAGCCTCGGCTCAAAATTTGACAGGACTATATGTCCTATAGACCATTGAAGTAAGTTCAAGAAGTCGTATAGTCCGTGCTACTATGCACCTACCTCCAGCCTACCGGTGCCTAAGGATTTAAGGCTCCATTGAGCTGTCTTTGGTGCGAGCAGGGGCCTACTACTATCGTCAATAACGGATGAATGATTATTCAGTTCTGGGTTGTGGCCGCTATAACAATATTCTGTTTGATAACTGCATTAAATAATAGAATATTTGTTTAAAGTTATGTATAAATATAGCAGCGCGATCTGCATCTGCTCATTATTGAATAAAGTCTAAATACATCTTTCATCGAAAATTGATTTCTGACATAAGAAACCTATTTGTTTTTCACGATATATTGAGCATAGGAACAATGCATACGTTGCATATTTTAATAAATAATTTCAGCACCTCGAAGATGAATATTTCTTCTTGTTTATCGATTTTGTGTATACATATATATAAATATTTGGACGTATAATATATGTAAATTCTATTGAAGTATTGCATGAATAAGAAAATTGCATGTACGGAAGTTGATAATAATAGAAAACTTTATTATTTACTTTGAAATGTTCTCAAATATACGATCCATGTTAAAATATATAACACAAAGGAGGGAATATATAAATAGGGAAGTTGTGGAACAGCCCCCGTACACGAAATTGACTTTGGGTTGGAATCGCCAAGTGATTTTGTTTTGTCCTGCCTAGCCGCATTGGGCGTAAAAGGCAATTGCCTTTGCTGTGGAAACATGCAAATGCATGGAGCACCAAAGGATGCCACTGACAAGGACAAGGCAGCTGCTGACATTGCAACTATGTTCTGGTTGCCTGTCTGCCGGCTGTTTTTAGTTCTCCAGGCAAATTGTTTTGTCGTCGTCGCCAAGTCGTTTGGAAAATTGAAATGATTAATTGTTTGGGCGAACTTCTGGCACTTGTCCTTGCCTGCCAAGGAATCAAGTTGTCCTGGGCGGAATGCCTGAATTGATTGCCCACAGCTCAAAGTTTGGAAATCAAAACACTTTTTATTGACAGCTCTCAATTTGGCGCGCCATTTGCAACTGAATTTTTATCCGTAAATGTGTGTGGGTGCGTGTGTGTGTTGCCAATTTGAAGGGCTCGCGACAGTTATTTGTCAGTTGGTAACTTCTTGGGGTGAGATATATAGGAGGGATTTAGGAGAGCTATGTGCTGCAGATGTCCCAAGAAAGCTAGTTGCATATTTAGAACTAAATATGTTTTTTCCTTTTTATTTCATTGTATCGTCAAATGTAACAGGCAGAAGAGGGCATTCTCCTATAAAACATATATATTCCTGATTAGCATCAATATCCGCGTTGTACTCAGAGAATAAAACACAGAAACATATGTATATATTATTTGTCTTAGAGCTTCAAAACAATCGAAGCCACTATTGATAGGAGCCTCTTTACATGGTTTTAGCACACGAGGTATGTCTTGATACAAAATTGTATAATTTTGTAATCAACTATGTAATACCAAACAAGTAAGAATGCTCTAGTCAAGTATACCCGACTACGAAAGTCCCTGAACCAAGGTCTAAAACTTCCAATCATATGTTCGTCTACTTACACATGCACGCACACATACACAAAGCCGCACACACGCGAGCCACAGCGTACGCGAGGTATTTTAAGTGGTGGATGTGCTTCTTCTTCCCCCCTCGCTCCAGTACTGAAACTTGTTTCGTGAATTTCTTTCGTGTTTATTATCCGATCGACTTGAAATTTGGACAGTAGATTAAGAGAGAGATTCAAGTATTATACATGCAAAGTCCCAAGGCTATATCTTTAAAATTGTTTCTGTACAACGTTTTTATTCATTTGGAGAAATGATCTTAAATAAAACAAACTTTAATTGCGTATAATATACAGGAACCCATATTTAAATTGAGGTCTCTAGCTCATATAGTTGCTGAGATCGACGCGTTCATCCGGACGGACAGGGCCAGATCGACTCGGTAATTTATACTGATCAACAATATATATACGGTATAGGGTCGGAGATCTCTCCTTCTGCCCGTTGCATACTTTGTAATACCCACTCAGTACCTCTTTTTACCCACTTGATGGGCACGGGGAGTTTAAATATATTTCCCTCTGCAAGGTTATTTTCCCTACAGAACACTAGAGATTTAAAATCAACCAAAAGAGAATTTGAAATTCTGCTTAAAGAGATTCTCCAGCAAACTTGCATGTCATGCAATTCAATTCCAAATAAGTTTGCGTGTCATACATTTTTATTTCAAGCAAGTTAGCATCTCCAATGTTCGGTTGGCTTGGACTGCTGACAGTAGACCAGATCTTTTATAAAATGAAACATTATCAACCTTCTCAAATAATATGGTACTATAATATCATGCAGATTACTCCGAATTGCTTAATTAAAAATAAAATATTCAGAGTTGTACCTACGTATGTCCTAAATCAATTTTCTCGAGATTCTGTAAAACCAACTGCATCCAATCCAAATCTCTAGAGATTTGGGTGACATCCCTGAAAATTTCTTTTCATTTTAGAAATTTTGTCGGAGTTGTAAATACCCAAATCTCTTGTCAGAGAAAACAGAATAGATTTGAAAACAACACAAGAGTTTTCTCAGTTTTCTCTGACAGGTAAGAATTGTGTTTCTGTTGGAATTCGTTTGTAATTCGATTGAATTGATACCGTAAGTCCAACTCTGAAGACCCTAATCACATCCCTGTCCTCACGCACACATACACATAATCTCATGACGGAGAATTGCTCTAGAGATTTTGTAAAATTTAAAATTAAGAAAGAAATATTTAATTAGAAAACAACACTATTAGGGTAAAACAACACTATTTGTATTTTGTATGGTGAACTTATTCGAGGCTGGAAACCAAATTAAGAAATTCCGGTCACAAAAACGCCAGCAGTAGAAATGGGAAATTTATATGGAACGAATGTAATATAACAGATGATTTGGTGTATAACAGCTCAAGGAAGATCTTTTCCAACGAAATGAATATGTTATTTAACATATTATTAGCATGCTTACATGTTATTTAACATAGTTGTTTGCTTACATAGAAAATGCCAAGTTCAAATAATGTTATTTTAAATATAATTTTAAACAATTTCACACTTACCAAAGTTCAATTCACCGTTTTCGGTCTTTCATTTCCATCCCCAAATAAACAAAACTTAAATTTAATTTTTCGTCAATTCGACCCGTTTTTGTCTACTTTCGTCAATATGATTTCGGGTAAACAAAACAGTCTTTTATCTAATATTTAAACATTTTTAAATAATCTCTGTATTTTTATTTGGTATGAAAAATAAAAGTTTTATGCGATTGGGGTTCGGAACCGCCCCCCACATTAAAAACAAAGCGAATTGCAATGTTAGGGAAATGTTATCCTGCGTCCTCGCTCTGCCGCCAAAAATGTAAGTTTTTTGACGTGCGTCATAGTTGGTTTACACTGGCGTCCGAGCGACAAGGTCCCGTTAGACAAGGTCCAATATTTTTGACTCGACAGGCCGCGGGCTGGTTCCGGAACGTCACTGTTTTTTGAACGAATTGAGGGTTCACTTGACTCGAATGAACGATGTTCATGATCCGATCGACTTGACTTTTTTACAGTAAAAAAGAAAAATTTGATTTGCGAAGAAAAACAGTTTTAAGTCAAATTAACCACTTTTTGAATATTTTTTTGGCGCATTCTGATATTTTTATATGGCAGCCGTGATTTTAATAATGCTGCAGTCTGCTCCGAATGTAAGTGACTAACAAAATAGATTACTTTGCGTAGAACAGCCCAACATTGTCCCAATGCGAATTAACATGTTCATTCACAAAGGTGCTTGGCATAATTGAAAAGTGGAAATATTGAATGAATTGGCATAAATACGTTGCCTTAACGCACCAACATTATTTTGTAACGTAAGTTTCCTTCTATCTATTATTATCTTTAAACTCTTTTATACTATGTGTCAAGGTCTGGAAAATACGCAACTCGGTTCGAACTGCAAGTCATCAATCAGTGCATGATCGTAATAGATTTAGTTATTTACAATAAGATCTGTTTCCTTGATTTCCTACGATCCAGTAATGCTGCAAATATTTATATTCCCTTTAGAATATAATCAACGAAGATTATTTTATATCTATAGTATTTCTGGCCCACGAATCCACCACTGCCACCTTCGGAACACTCCAAGCCGCTTTCTACCCACCGCTTGGAGCGTTGTATGCACTCTCGTGTGTAGTGGTGGAACCATATTTCGTCGATGGCTATGAATTGACGTCAAAACTCATTTCGATTGGTCAGATATTTCGCCAAGCACTGTTTGTAAATGCGGATGTAAGTCGCTTCATATACATCCATGTACACTGTTGTAGGGTCCGTGCATCAGATAAAAACATCTCTGCATCGATATTAAAAAAAATTGTATTTCGTTGAGTATCAAGTCAGGGGTCGCTCTGAATCGGCGTATTGCAGTCATGCAGTACAGTGTTTTTTATAGGTGATTCGTCAACTTTTTATGACTTTGTGCTGTTGGTGTATTTTCAAGTCACCTTGCACATTATATTTATTTTCATCAGTTTTTAAAGATCTCCCAATTTTTCGGAACAGATCTACGCGTCAATCCACTCGAGACAGTCGACGCACCGTGTCTGCGTACATAAATTCATCGCTGCACAATGTTTCATTCCATTTCGTTTTTAGTATATTGTGAACTAACTCGACAACCAAGTGTTCTTTTCGAAATGTTCCACATTCTTTCATTCTTCGGTATTCAAAACAATATCGTAGATTTTTATATCGTTATTTTGGTTAGTTCCTCTGTTAGACGCTCATGGCGTTCTTTATACAAAGCGGGATCGTACGATAACGTTTAAATTCATGTGTCTAGCGTTTTACTACTACTAATGAAAAAAGTTGCAAGAGATTTGTAATTCAGTTAGAGTCCAGTTAGAATTGGACAGAGATATACTTTGTTTCGAAATCCACTCAATATAACAACTTGGTTCTGACCGTTCTTATGCCAGTTATATTATGCAGGCTGTTCCCACATATGTATGCATATAATAGATGCACAGACGGACAGACGGACAGACGGACGAAGTTTCCAACGATGACACCTTTACTAAATAAATGAATATCTTACACATTTATATTATTGTTACATTTAGAAATTTTTTTTAAGAATGACCTCGTTTATTTGTTATGCCAATAAAATTGTTGTTACGCCCGTCCCCGCTCCCACAAGTGATCAACATATCTATATTTCCTACATTTGACTAAGGTCGCCATTCCATTTCAACTTCCGCCCACACTATAGGAAGCAAGAAGAAATAGACTGGGAACGGAATTTACCATAGTCGTGCGCCTCGACTAAAACGTTCCTACTTATTCCATTTGGGAACAGAGTTGGAAACATGTGCCTTAAGCAGTGAACTGCTTGTACTTCAAGCAGTTCACGGGCAGCGCAAGCAATCAGCAAGCAGGGACTTTATACGCGCAGCTTCTTTCCTTAGACGCGTACAATGGAAATTTTTTCAAAGAAACTGTAATGTTACTTATCCGATTCTATGAAAAAAATTTAATTACCTAAATAGGCAGCCAATTTTAAAAGAGCACAAAAAAATCAAGATTTATGTATAGTGAAAATAGTGATTGTATGGTTAATGAAATTTATTTTCCTTGTGACATGGATATCACTTATCCAAACCTTTCTTAACAAATAAACCGCCATCTAGTGTAATAATTTGGTACTATACCTTTTAAATATTTTTCAACACCGGTGGCGCTTTTTTGGGACCTACATCAACATATTCAGTTTTCTCCATAGGTGGCGCTAAATACGGTTTGGAAAGTTAGTCTGTAAAAATAGTCAATGTGTAGAAGGTGCATGTTGTAGCCAAATAGGTATAACTATGGGAATACAAAATGTGTCTTCACTAAAATGACCAAGCAATGGAAATAGTTGTGCGGCTGTCGCATTGGGAAAATGACTCCGAATGAAGAAATTTTAGAGGGAAAATCAAATGGGACTTGTACGACCAATCCGATTGGAAATATTTAAGACGCAGAAAATGTCCACAGGTTCTGAATAATCCATTCAGAAGGATGCAAGCCCTACACTAAAAGTTGCCAAAGATATTTTAAAAGGAAATATAATTAAAGGCATATCATTTTGAAAATTGGTACCATTTTGGAACATGGAAAATAGCCGCAGGTTCAGTACAGCCCTTATAAGAAAACATCCTTTCTTTTACATTTGTATATAGGCAGCACAATAGAAAAACAAAACGTCCTAAGAAATGGCTTATTTTTAGAATATTGGCTCTGAAAAATGTATTAAAATAAGGTTGCAATATAAACTTATTGGGAAATAAGAATGTGTCTTGAATAAAGGCACACTCGGAAATTTTAAGTCACGAAAAATCCCTTTTAGATAAGGATTTTGACCGTACAGGCATTTTTTCTAAATAAAGGCTCAGAAAATGTCATTAAAATAAGAATTTGATCCCTACCTTTTACAAAGGTTGCAAAATAAATTTAATGGGAAATAAGAATGTGTCTTGAATAACCTTCAATATACTGATATCCCTTTAGATAAGTAAATTAATAGGACATTTGTACAAAAGCATCAAATTTATAAAAAAGGGAAATAGAAAGTCTTGAATAAAGGCATGTATTCTGAATATTGGCTCAAAAAAGTTCATTAAATTTTGGATTTGATCCCTACCTTTATACAGGGTTTGCAATACAAATTTATTGGTAAATAGGAATGTGTCTTGTATAAAGGCACAGTCGGAAATATTTAAGTCACGAAAAATCCCTTTTAGATAAGGATTTTAGCCGTTAATTTGTACAAAGGCAGCAAAGGCATTTATTCTAAATAGTGGCTCAGAAAATTCCTTAAAAATAAGAATTTGTTCCCTACCTTTATACAAAGGTTGCAAAATAAATTTATTGGGAAGTAAGAATGTGTCTTGAATAAAGGCATATATTCTGAATATTGGTTTAAAATTCCTTTAACACAAGGATTTAATCCCTACCTATGTTTCAAAATAGTTTTATTGGGAAATATCGACAGTAAATTGTACAATATAGGAAGTACCAAGTTTTAAATATCCTAACACAATCACACTTATATTCTACATATATACGAATATACTTACATAGCCTTGCCCAAACAGACAAGCAACAAGCAGTGCACAGCTCACACTTAAGCAGTTCAAGGGTTACATTAAGTAATTTGATGGTTATTATCCCATAGTTCTACACTTTTCACTGTGGATAATAAGTTAGTTGAGGACCATACTTTAACTGCTGATATTTAAGGCCAGTTCTTTAATATTTGTTGATTTGTTGATATTCCTTTATGAATATGGCGAAAGCATTCCAGCTGTTTATGTGGATTGAGAATACATACATATGGGTACATTGAAAGGTCGGGGATCCTTTTGTCGAGTCCTTAAAATTGCACGACTTAGTTATTCCATTTATTTCCATATTTGGTTAAATAACTAAAATGTTTGTACAATATTTTTGATTGCATTGTAGGAAAGTTCAAAGCGGAGAATTTCGGTTAAAAGAGACTTCCGTCACGAGGGAAATCTCTTTCAACCGAATTTCAACCGGAATCCAACTTTAAAACTCTTTCGGTAGATTTCAAAACTCTAGTTATTTGTAAATTGTGTAAATACACCAGAAATAATTTATGAAAATAAACGAAAACTTAGTAATGGAATAAAACATTTTAGATATAGGGGTATTCAATTTGTATTAAGTAAGTAATTGTTAAACTATTGAAATGTCGAAAGTCTCACATAAATATGGCAACCCTACTAATTAATCGAAAGAATTGTTAAATTGTTCAATTCTTTAAAACCTTTTTGCCAGGGTTTTATAATGCTTAAACATTGGTTGCTTTGTGGGTGCATCCGATACAAGCCACTTTTGTGTTTTCCTGAAAAAATCGTTTATCGAATAAGGATAACAATGTTTTCCCAAGAGGAAAATCGATGAAATCAAATTCGAACTGAAGGACGCTTACGGTACCCAATTACGATCGGCAGTAATACTAAAAAGCTACACAGATGAATTTAAACGTGATCGTACGAGCACTTCGTCTGAGGAAAGCAAAGGCGTCAAAAAATGGAACTAACTGAAAAAACGATTGAAATACCGAAGAATGAAAAAATGTGGAACATCTCAACAGAACACTTGGTTGCCGAGTTAGTTCACAACAGACCAAAAACGAAATGGAATGAAACATCGTGCCCCGATGAATTTATGTACGCAGATACGGTGCGTCGATTGTCTCGAGTGGATTGACGCGTAGATCTGTTCCGAAAAACAGGGAGATCTTTAAAAACTGATGAAAATAAATCTAATGTGCAAGGTGACATGATGTATTTCCAAGAGGTGCGAAAACACACCAACAGCGTAGCACAAAATCATAAAAATTAGACGATACAAATCACCACTGAAAACACTGTACTGTCTGACTGCAATACGCCGATTCAGAGCGTCACCCTGACTTGATACTCAACGAAATAAAAATTTTTTTTAATATCGATGCAGAGATGTTTTTATCTGATGCACGGACCCTACAGCATGTACATAGATGTATACATGGCGACTTGCATCCGCATTTACAAACAGTGCTTGGCGAAATGTCAGACCAATCGAAATGAGTTTTGACGTCAATTCATAGCCGTCGACGAATTATGGTTCCACCACTATACACGAGAGTGCAAGAAACGCCCCAAGCGGTGGGTAGAAAGCGGCTTGGAGTGTTCCGAAAGTGGCAGTGGTGGATTCGTGGGCCAGAAATACTATAGATATAAAATAATCTTCGTTGATTATATTCTAAAGGGAATATAAATATTTGCAGCATTACTGGATCGAAGGAAATCAAGGAAACAGATCTTATTGTAGATAAATTCATTACGATCATGCACTGATTGATGACTTGAAGTTCAAATCGAGTCTCCTTAAGTAAGAAAAACAGTTGCGTATTTTCCAGACCCTGACACTAGTATGAAAAAGTTGGAAGATAGTTGGACTAAATCCGTCGAGATAAAAGGAAACTTACGTTACAAAATAATGTTGGTGCGTTAAGGGAAACCCGTATTTATGCCAATTCATTCAATTTATTGTATTTCCACTTTTCAATTATGCCAAGCACCTTTGTGAATGAACTTTGGGACAATGTTGGGCCGTTCTACTCAAAGTGATCTATTTTGTTAGTCGTTTTTCTATATAAAAAGTGTTCGGAGCAGAATGCAGCATTATTAAAATCACGGTGGCCACTTACAAAAATCATAATGCGTCAAAAAATATTAAATAAAGAGCCAATTTGATTTAAAAGGAGCAAAGCTGTTTTTCTTCGCAAATCAAATATGTCTTTTATCTACTGTAAAAAAGTCAAGTCGATCGGATTTCCCTATTCGTTCACAACAAAGAACAGTGACGAATGCCGGAACCAGCCCGCGGCCTGTCGAGTCAGAAATATTGGACCTTCTCCAACCTGAAAAAAAAATATTTCTCGGACGCCAGTGTAAACCAACTATGACGCACGACAGAAAACTAACATTTTTGGCTGTAGAGCGAGGACGCAGGATAACATATTCCTTTCATTGCCAATTCGCTTTGTTTTTGATATAGGGGGCGGCGCCGAACCCCATCGCATAAAACTTTTATTTTCTATACCAAACAAATAAAATACAGAAAATATTTATAAATTTTTAAATAAAAACTGTTTTGGTATTCGAAATTAAAATTGACGAAAGTGGATACAAATTGAAGTTTTGTTAATTTAAAGGACGAAAATCGGTGAACCGAACCTTTAGTGAAGTTGCTTAAAATTATTGTTCGGAGCATATATTATTTAAAATAAAATTTTTGAAATTGTCATTTTTTATGTAAGCAAACAACTATGTTAAATAACATGTAAGCATGCTAATAATATGTTAAATAACATATTCATTTCGTTGGAAAAGATCTCCCTTGAGCTGTTATACACCAAATCATCTGTTATATTACATTCGTTCCATATAAATTTCCCATTTCTACTGCTGGCGTTTTTGTGACCGGAATTTCTTAATTTGGTTTCCAGCCTCGAATAAGTTCACCATACAAAATACAAATAGTGTTGTTTGCCCTAATAGTGTTGTTTTCTAATTAAATATTTCTTTCTTAATTTTAAATTTCACAAAATCTCTAGTGCAATTCCCCGTCATGAGATTATGTGTATGTGTGCGTGAGGACAGAGATGTGATTAGGGCCTTCAGAGTTGGACTTACGGTATCAATTCAATCGAATTACAACCGAATTTCAAGAGAAACACAATTCTTACCTGTCAGCGAAAACTCTTGCGTTGGTTTCAAATCTCTTCTGTTTTCTCTGACAAGCAATTTGGATGATTGGAACTCCGAAGCAATTTCTAAAATGAAAAGCAATTTTCAGGGGTGTCACGCAAATCTCTAGAGATTTCCGATTTTGGATTGCATTCGCTTAATGTAGTTGGTTTTACAGAATCTCGAGAAAATTGATTTAGGACATACGTAGGTGAATAACAACTCTGAATATTTTTTGTTATTATTTAAACAATTCGGAGTAATCTGCATGATATTATAAGACCATATTTATTATTTGAGAAGGTTGATAATGTTTCATTTTATAAAAGATCTGGTCTACTGTCAGCAGTCCAAGCCAACCGAACATTGGAGATGCTAACTTGCTTGAAATATAACATTTATGACATGCCAACTTATTTGGAATTGAGTTGCATGACATGCATGAATTGTTTGAAAATCTCTTCTAACCGAATTTCAAACTCCCAGAAATCTCTTTTGGGTGATTTTAAATCTCTAGTGTTTTGTAGAGAAAATATCCTTGCAAGGGAATTATATTTTTGATCACGAAATGCGTATTCATAAAGACTTCTCTGACATATTTCATACCATATATACATTTTTCTGAAGCTAAATTGATGATATGCTAAGCATGCCTATGTATCATACATAGGCTTCACATATAAGATATGACTAATCGCAGGTTGTGATTGCGAAATTTAAAATTTAGTATAATATTTGGTAATTGAACTGACCATTAATCAATCAAGGAAGAGTACTCTAGTCTGTTTGACTATGAGATACCCTGGTATACAACGTTGCTTATAATTTTGATTACAGTATAGCAAACGAGACAAGATTGGAAACATAGCACAGTCGGATGTTTTCTACTGTTCTGGTTGCTTTGGGAACAGAGTATAAAAGTGTCCCAAGAGCCTGGCATGTTTTTGTCTTCTTTTTTCTATTCCTGGCCTGCCCCCACATGTCTTTGTATTGTTTTTCTAATTTTTTTTCAAATGCTACGTTTTCAGGCAGTATCTTTCTTTGTTTTGCATAAATTTTCACTTTGTTTTTATCAAGCCAGTCGGGAGGGTTTTCAAGGGTTTCTGTGTATGTGTGTCTGCGCGTGTGTATGTGTGGGTGAGTGTTTTGCCTTAATTTTCGGTTTTTGTCCCTGCTCGCCTGAGATTGTTCTATTGAGATAATATTTTGGTGTCGCCGTTTTTTAATCCTTCACCCAATGACTGCTCCAGCGATGGCGACCCTTGTCGACTACTCCTGCCCCCACGTCCTTCTCTGTGCCCCTGAACCTCGATCCTGGTCCTGGTTGACTGCATGCACGCGAGTACTGCGTTCGCTCTGGACATTTTATAGTTATTGCCGAAATTCCCTCGATGGTTTTAGCAATTTCTGTGCCATTTACATTTTATTTTGTTGCATGTATCGCGTCGCATGGAAATTGCGGCTCTATTGTTTTATAGTCGCAGCGGGAAGTCTACAGGCGCGGCTATCAATGGAAAACATGATGTATGGCAGGCAGTCACTTTATGAAGAATAAACAAACAAAGAAGGCTTTTCTCCCTTGGAATTTCATTGCATTTCGTTGATGGTAATTTGGTGACAGGTTTTATTTGCTTGTTGAAGGTATTAAGGTCATCTGAAGAAACGCATCAAATTATTTGGTAATTTAACAACTCAACATAACAAATTATGACCATTTTTCATTTTGATGTATACAACCTATTGATTTTCTATAACAGAAAAATACTGAATTTGGGATTTCTTTAATTTTTGTTGCATCTTAAAAAATAGTTATAATACACTAAATAAAAATGTGCTTCAGAATTTTCCAAAATTTCTGATATTTTTCGAACCCAATACATCAAATAATACATAACAATAATGCAGTATTCATTTAATAATAATGTGAGTTTTTTTTTTTTTTTTAAATAATTAAATAATAAATCTCAAGAAATGATTTTTATTTCTGAGCGAAAAAATATATAAAGAAAAAAATAATCACCAATAATAAGTTTTATTTCCTTTCTTTATTATTCGACCCCTTATCGTCCACATATTACGTAATCACATTTTTGCTCTTTTTTGATACCCTCCCCCCTAAGTAATCAAGCGTAATCATTTGGCTGACCTCCCCCCTATGATTACGTAATCATTCAAAATTAATTTCTTTTGAAATTTGAAAACAAAATTGGTGATAGAAGGCTCTTAGATAGATTAGGTAACCAAGGACTCCCCCTCCCTCTCATTTAATCAGGAGTAATCTTTTGGCTGACCCCCCCACCCCCTTGATGATGACATAATATGTAAACGACCCTTAACTTAAAAAAATAAAAATTATTGCATCATTGTATAGTCCTGCAAAAAGAATGCCTTAGGTGAAAAAGGGTTTTCATGTATACATTTTCTGTCATTATGATTTTATCCTTTTAGAAATTGGTTCATAGTTATTATTTACAGTCCCTGGTTCTTAGAATATGTTATTATATTGCCTGCTAATCGAACACTTTTGCTTACGAGGATAATATTTTATAGAATTAACTTTAACCAGAACGAAGCGATCTCTGCCTTAATGTAAGTTTTAATCAGATTTTAAAACTAAATCAACAAAAGCTAATGTCATATCAAGCTGCCTTGGATCATTGGATATTATAAATGTGTACACCCGCACAAGATTTGTAGAGTTGCAATTTTATATTTTTATCTTCGCACATAATGCAATCCTCAGTGTTATTGGTAAGTTCACTTAGGCGATTCGGTCAGTTTAACTGTCTGTACTAAACGTTTCATTTGCATATGCAACTTATAAGTATGCTTGGAAACACCCAAAACATCCTGAACCCTTTCTAATACTAATTAATCAGCTTCCTCGCAATCCAAAATAGAGTGGAATTACTGAGCAATGTAAGAAAGGCTAGGAAATGGCTGTCACAAGGTTATATAATTGGGTGCGATAATTGGAAGTAACTCTCAGAAGTCGTTTAATTAAGTTAGTTACCAACAGAGTCAAACAATTCAAATGCAATCACTAGTATATGGCAGTTAACTGAATGAGGAAACCACCGTCTAATATACATTTTCTATGGGATCCACAAAACAGTAAATTCCAATCATATACGTAAATATGTTCATTCAATACTGTGATTGTATAATTGTATGTACTTATGTAATGCACAGAATCGATTACATTCGTTGTAGTTGAGGTGGTAATAATATAATTAATTCAGTTGGTTGCCAAAGAATTTGATTACGAAAGTGCTGTTTGATATTTATGCAATGTCATTTGCCGAAACAATGTAGTAAAATACTTGGGCGAAACTGTTTGGACTTGTACTCTATTTCATATATCTGTTGTTATATGTAATCTCTTGAACAAGAGGAAGTTGAACACTTGCTCCGTCACTGTCCAGCACTCAGTGGGAGACGCCTCTATCACCTAGGGCGCTATAGTTTTAACAACTTATCGGCATTATCCGGGTAGCGATGTTCATCCCTCAGCCTCAAGCTTATAAACTCCAGAGGGGAAACACAAGTTTAATAGACATTATATGGCATCACAAGGGGCCAATATTGGCGCAAGTGTTGGGCGGTCAACCTTTCAGTTTATCCGCCACAGCCACCATAACCTTACTTAACCTAACCAAACCTAACCTAACCTATAATCTCTACAATCAAACTATTTTGAATTAGTAACAAAGCTGCATGCAAATATCAAAATATTCAAATGGTCTGCCAATTTTGATTAACCTCTTGATATAGTATCGAAACCGAACCATTTACAAATGTATTTATTGTGTAGTCTTTTAGTTAATCCTTTCGTGTTTATATATTCCTTTTGCTCCAACTCAACCCTTCTAAAACTCTCATACCGGTGCACTATGGGGAATTTGAATAAAGTCGTTTTTTAAAGTTGTTAAAATTAACGAAATGTTGATGACAATACATAAAAAATACATGAAACATTAATGCTAAAAAAAAATAAAATAAATAAAAATAATCTAGAAACAAATTTATTTATTTATATTATCTTCGGCGAATCCAAGCATCTTCTCAATTTCTCTCAATTTAAACTTGAACAAATGCATTAAGGAAGAATACGAATTTGCTTTTAATTGCCAGCTCTTAGCCTTTTTATAATGGTGTTGTACAACATATTACCGAATAAGTTCAATAACGACTCCAACATGTATAAAATAATCATGAGTTTTTAACTACACAATAATTGATTTAATTAGTTAAATTAATTAGTTTTAAAACCTTCGTTTCTAATCTGTTAAGGTTATTTTAAGATATTGGAGTCATTATTTATGATCACTTGATACAAGTACAGAATCCATAAATTTAATTTTGCTTAAAGTTTAAAATAAAAATTAAAAATAAAAGTTAAAAATAATTTTAAACACAAAAATTATAATTAAAAATTTATGCTGTTCCTGGATAGTCCTTTCAAAAATTATGTATGTGAAATTTTTTCAATGTCCCTGTAATCTTTTTAGTGTTCGATTTTTTTCTGACTCATAACTCTTATTTGCGATCCCTGGTTTAATTAGTATATAACTTATCGTGAATAAAATCAATATAAAATTTACTTAATCTTATCTGCAACGGTATTAATATTATAATATATTAATATAATAATTCTATGTAAGGTCATATGAGCACGTGTGTTTTAAGAACTGACATGTTTATTTATTTAAAATCAGTCCAGAACATGTATTAAAAACATTTAAATATATGATATAGATTCACACAACTAACAGAAGGAAAGGAAATTTGGTTGGGTAATTTCTCCGCATGGGAATTATTTTTCCGTGTGCTCACCCCTGTTTATCAGTGACGTCACTTGCCAACCTGTTAGAACTTCGGGACTTGGACGTGCAGGCCACACTTTCCCCTTGCATGGAAAGCAGCCCTTAGAAAATGCCCTGCCAAGGGGCAATTTGAAAGGACAACCCTCTTCCTGGTGCGTTGAACCAAGCCGGCAAAACGAAGGCTAAGGTCAATTGCAGTTGGTCGCTTCCAGTGAGCGACGCCATAGCAAAATGTCCTTACAAAAGGAAATTTCCCAAGTGCCGCTGTTGAATGCTGCTGCTGCTGCTACTGCTGCCAACACGTTCTGTGTCCTTTTCAGTGCTTGTTAGGCAACGATGGCGCGCGGTTCGTCCTGTTAGCGTTGCGTATAGAAATCGCTAAGGAATTCTTCACATTTTGTGTACGTAATTTTGTTGGCGTCCCGTTGCGAGTGGCCGGCAATGAAACATTCTTTAACAACTGTGGATTAACATAAAGAATGTTTCGTTGCTTTGGCAAAAAAACAAAAAACAAAAAAAAAGTGAAAATAACTGTGCAAAAAAGAGCAATGCATAGTGAAATGTTGTTGGCTATTTTAGATATTTTAACAACTAATTTGCAATGCATAAGCGACCAAGCTGGGCTGGCCAACGGAAATCCCCAGCGAAAGGCAACACTTTATGCATAAAGAATTAGCTGGCGGCCAAGTCGCCTAAAAGTATGCAAACACGTAACACCAACAATGTGCTAAGGTGCGAGGCAGCACAAAACAAAAAATGAAAACGAAAAAAATAAAACAAAATATGAAAAATGAAACCCAAACACAAATAATAAATGCCAAAACATACACGAATGCCTAACACGGTGGAGCCGAGTGAACCGAGCCACCGAGGCGAAATAATCATAACCACCGTAGACATTACAATGTCTGCCGTTCTGTGTGGCACCGACTTCCGTTTCCTGTTTTAATGTTTACGTTTTGCGGCTGGCGGCTTCCGATGTCGCTTCGCGGCGCGTCACCACCAAATGTCCTGTGGCCCCTGTTGACATATGTGTGTGTGTGTGCATGTGTATGTGGATGTGTTGTGTGGATTTTTGAGCTAATGTAGTGGCATTTTAGGCGCAACGAAATAATAGATAATAAAATGTAATGTCGTCCTTTTGGCTTAGCCAACACATACGTTTAAGACCCTAAGAGCCATACGAGCCCCGTTTATCGTCAGTCAGTCGTTTTCTGGTGCGTGCCGAACGTCGATTATTGCGCTTTTCGTTCACTCCATCGTTGTCGGTAATAAAAATCAGTCGGAAATCTTGCTGCGCCTAAATGTAGGCAACAACATGCCATCGTCTGCCTTAAATTAGATTAGATGATGTGCCATAATGAAGCTGTGCGGGAATATATGGCAAGGAGATAGGGAGAGAGCTGAAGTTTCTGAAATAAGATGGGTAGAAGTTGCTGGGGGAAAAGGTTACATTGTTAGTTTGGGTTGCTGTAAGTTTCAGCTTGTTATTGAACCCAAATAATGAGTAATTCATATAGATCTAATTGGGTGCTTCAATGTATATTCAGTATATACATTTTCAAGTTTCCTTAAAAAGAAGAGCAAATATGGTCCTCTTTGGATTACCCTAATAAGATAAGATATTAAGATATTTATTTTTGAACAATTTCTTGTGCACTGTTAACACCTAAAATTTAAATCAAAAGGTAAAATTTATTTGCCTTATAGAACCTTCCGGAAATGTACAATCTAATTTGACTTTTTCTAACAAGTATAAATTGTAATACCCAAAATTTTTAGCTGACAAATAGTCAGAAAATTTCTAAGAATAATAATATTCTAAAGATTTTTTAAAATTAGTTTCTTACTGATAGGGAAGTGCCCATTCTACAAATTCATCATTGTAAAAATTTTAATACCTAAAATTTTAAGCTGACAAATATTCGTGCGAAAAATTATAAGAAAAAATGTTCTGAAGATTTTGCAAAAATTAGTTTTTCACCGATAGGAAAGTCACTTTTCTGAACTTCATGAGCTGGGTGACTTGGTCGGAATCATATAAATAATTCGATTGATTTTTGTTCACACTCTAATGAACATTCTTCCATGAATTGCACGTCTCGCAATTTAATTTGAAGTTGCTGTAAAATAATTTACGGAAAAAACACTTTTATTCAATTAAATTAAATTTTTTTATTGGGGATGTAGTACGTTTGTATGCAAACATGGGATATGATCAACAATCAGTTTCAGTTATTTGAATACAATTTGATCAAGTTGTCCAATAGAAAGACACCAAAAAGCAAATATAAATTCAAATAAATATTATTTTACCTAAAAAAAATAAAAATAAAATAAGTTATTCGAATGTTCGGTAAAAGTTCCTAAAAATATAAAACATACACAAAGTGTTTTCATTATACATTTGATAGTACGAAAGCATATATTAAATCCTGCAGTTGTAAAAACTGTTGAGCTAGTGAAAAAATTAAAGTTGGTGAAAAACTTAAATCGCATTTTTTTTATTAAAGTTGAAAAATAAATTTCATGTTGCACCAATTTATATTTTTTTGACATTGAATACTATTAATAGCTTTAATTCAGCATCATCATTTAACTTTAGTCATTAAAAACGGCTTAATAGAGCCTAATAAAGTGTAAATATTTTGATCAGCAAATGTAGGAAGTAGGTTGTAGTATAGCATACGCAACCTAAGTTTGTTCCAATATTTCCTTAAATTTTAAAAACAGTTGAATTGGTGAATCTATTAAAGTTGGTGAAAACTTAAATCGCATTTTTATACTCTGTTACCGAAGGGAAATATCCGTCTGTCCGTATGAACGCAATTTTTTCCACACCCTTGAAGCTAGAGCAACCAAACTTGGTACACATGTTGGTGTATATCCCAGATCGCCTAAATTTGACATACACTTCCTGAACAATTTTGCATCAAACAATTTTGACTATCTATCTCTCCCACACCTGTACAGGTAGAGTTACAAAATTTGGCATAGAGACTTATGTTCACAATTCTGCATCAAATAAAATTTGACCCCTCCCCCACAAATGAGCAAAATCCATATCTCCCACACCTGTACAGGTAGAGTCATCAAATTTGACTACTGTTTTTTTCGCGTCTCTTTCCGAACCCACACATAACCAAATTAAACAGGACTGGGAACAGAGTATTCTGCTGTCGGGTACGTCCGACTGCAACGTTCTTATTCGTTTTTGTTAAAGTTGAAAAGGAAGTTTCATGTTTTATCAATTTACCAACTTATATTTGAGCATTAAATTTTATTCATTGATGTTATTTACAAATTTATATACCAGAGTCATTGAAAATGGGTTAATAGAGCAAAATTTTGAAAGTAGAAAGTAGGTTCTACTAGTATAGCTTACACAAATCAAGTTTGTTCCAATTTGATATTCACATGCA
The DNA here is from genome assembly GCA_037075165.1 of Hirtodrosophila histrioides. Lineage (NCBI taxonomy): Eukaryota > Metazoa > Arthropoda > Insecta > Diptera > Drosophilidae > Hirtodrosophila > Hirtodrosophila histrioides. The sequence goes on from JBAMCL010000055.1 coordinate 591,105, forward strand.
ACACATGTTTAATATTCATTTTCATAGACTCCTTAGAGCGAACTCAAATAGAGTTCCATCATGTTGACAACATCTTTAAACGCCTACAAGTAAGTTCAGGATGTACCATGTTTGCCTCGCTGTGTTTGCCTTACTTATTATGCGGCAAATGTTGTCAGAGGCTCAAATACAAACACAAAACGTGCTGCCTAATTTTAGGCGAAAGAAGTTCATTGCGATTTTGGGTACGTGTCGAAAATGCAAAAGCTGCTTAAAGTTAGCGAGAAATATGTTCCACAAATTACTTCAAGTGTAAATCAATTGCTAGGCACTTTTTTGCGGAATGTAGTACTGCGTATTGAGTGCGAGTCTCTTGCAATTCAATTTTCCACTCGTAACAATTAAAGCCCCAGCTTTTGACATGCTGCATGCGTGTTTCGGTCTGTGTCTTCACTTCCGCAACCGGCGCAACCGGAAGTACTCAAGCAAAAAGACGAAAAAAAGCTGTAAGGGAAAAAGACAAACAAATCCAAAATAAACAAACGTTGTCTGCCCTTGTCTTCTCCCCGAAAAAAGCTGTGTGAAGACAAAAAAAAAACACACACACACAAAAAAAAACGAAGAAATGCTTACGAAGCGGAAATTAAGACCCACTCCAGCATGGAAGCGAGTGAGTCCCAAACAAAGCTGCCAAGTTCGTAAACAAACACATGTCTGTCCCTGTCGCCCAGTCTCTATCTATCGCATCCCTGCCACTCCACCCATGTGTGTGTAAACAAGCCCAAACATATCACATTTTAATCCGATGTAGTGGAAAATTGCGCAAGAAAATGCTACACATAAGAAAATTGTATTGTTTCGGAAAAGTTGCCGCCATTCGTTGACACTCTGAATTGATTATGCGCCATTTTTCTGGAGGCTCCTTAAATGGATTAGAGACCGTGTAATAAGTTTAAATAGCAGCTGCTTAATTAAAAAGTTACCATCTTGTACAACAGCCAGGCAGACAACTGTTTCCACTGTTATTTGTACAGTACAGTACCTGGCAAATCCTTACAAATATCCTGCACGTTAAATTTAATAGTCCGTGAGATTGTGCTGAATTATGAGTTCAACACGTGACCATATGGCTACTCCTCGCTGACTTATGGGGCTATAAATACGCATATCTTAACGCGAATGTTGACAATGACTAGAAAATTGCCTTGCCTACTCCAAGGACAGCTGTCCAAGTGAGCGGGCGGCTTCAACTTTAAATTAGTGTAAATGTTATGCGTAGCGCCCATAAATATGCAAAGGTTTTCTGTTTGCCTTGTTTTCCGAGTCTTGTGGTATGGGGACTTGGCCATTTCCTTAATGAAGCTAGCTGATATTATAATTGCTATTGAGCTGCATAGATGAGGTATATTAGCTTGATGAGCTTGTTTGGTTACTGTGTAGAGAAGAGAGAATATTATAAAGGTATCATATCAAATTCATAGAATAGAGGATATTTATTTTTATTTTTAGCAATTTAAATATATGTTTGAGTAGATACTATTACCTATTATGCCAATTTAAGCTAGTGTGATATGAATTTAAGAATGAAACTATGTCTAGATGAACTTAGATATTATATACAGCCATTTACAAGGATTTTGGGTTAATAATTGGGAATTATAGAGTTATTAATAGGAAGATAAATAGAATGAAATAGAAAGATACAGATATTAGGACCAGAGCCGGTGGGGAAGGTCTTAAGGGTGATGAGGATGATATTTAGGATCACATCATATTTATTAGAACTGTAATCAGTAATTAAGGCAAGATTACAAAATGCTCATAAAATTCATATTGGCAGAAAAAGTAGTAAAACTTTATGTAACCTATCAATAATAATAAACGGGTCTGTTTCGCTCAGGTTTGATCCATATTCCGGTCACTAAAAATTGGAATGTGATTATAAACCTTAACCTTTAAATTCATTTTATTACAATCCCTACTTAAATATTTCCGTGAAATCATTTCAAAACGCTTTAATTATAATAATTATTTGATAAAAATAAGTATTCTTTTGGTATTGAATATGAAATGCAGACATAATTTGTTCAATTATAGTTAATTGCTTGAACTTCAATAAGTACATAAGGTACATATCTTAAATTTATTGGAATTTGAAAATGAATAAATAGTAGTAGCCTTCATTTGTTCCATTCTATTCTTAACCTGCAACATTTATGTACATTTTGTATTTATAATTGAAGTAAATTATAAGACTTCATTTGTCCCATTCTATTTGTTTTATTTTTAAACTTAAACGTTTATATACGATTCTTAGATTCATTTGAATTGGACCTTAATAATTTATTCTGGTTGCGGTTTTGTGTGTTTATTATGAAGCTAATCCTTTTATTATGTTCTATGATCTCTTCATCTGAATATGCTAGTTCTTGGCTTAAGTTTGATTAGTATTTTGGTATGGAATATTTAAAGGTATATATGTATATATAATAAAAATTTATTCAATTATAGTTATTTATGTACACAACCTTAAATTCATTTGAAAATCAAGTAAAACTATTACAATTAATTTGTTCCATTCTATTTGTTCTTTTAATATTCAACGTTTATGTATACTTCTTAAATGTATTTGAATTTGAATTTAATCATACATTCTTCTTGCGGTTTTGTCTATTTATTATAAAACTAATACTATTAATAGGTTTATTTTTTTTTTTTAAATGTGTATATATATATTTATTAAGCAAGTTATCTGCATATAGAGACAGCTTAAGCAAGTTATACTTTCACTTTATTATAAAGTGCTAAGATCTCTTCATTCAAATGTGCTAGTTGTAGGCTTGGTTTACTTATGATATCTTCTTTGCTAGAGACATATTCCTTTCCATTACTTAATACACAGACTATGATAAGTAAATCTCCTTAAATTTCATTTAACTGCATATATATATACTAAGGCAATATTATGCTAGCAACTTTCTCTTGATAGCTTATTAGGTCCTTTGATTTCTCCTAGGATCTACCTTCGCTGCGTCGCATCCTTAGCAAACTAATTTCCATATCTTCCCTTACAGTTCACTTCTGTTTTAAGCTGCCTCCTCCCATAAATTGTCTATTGCTGTCATACTTTTGGGCATTTAATAAATTTTATGACTCTCAACGCAGCCAAAGCCAGCGGCCTGCTGCTTTCTTTTCTTTTCTTTTATTTTTGTGTGTTTTACTTTGCTTTCTATTTTAATAACATTCGTTCGCTCCGTGCTTGTTGTTCTTGTCCTCGACGGCGTCTTCGCCGCTGTCCGCCTGGGGGCGCTGCTGTCTTTTTTTTTCTGCGAATTGCAAATGTGGGTATTTATGAGCTACTAGCAATACGGCTACAAGTTTGTCCTGTTTGTGCCCAACCTGCACCCCCGCCCGCCCGCTCCTCGATTCATTTCGGCGCGCCCCAGAAGCGTGCAACAATCTTTTATATGAGTTTATTATGTATGCTTTTTGCTTTTGCTTAAAACATACAATTTCCTCAAGCGATTTCCGTTTGCACTGATGAGTCCTTATTAAATTCGAGGTGCGGTGGGGGTGGGAGTGGGGCATGTGCGTGGGCGTGGGCGGACAACCCCCCAAATTGGCTGCCTGCTTTGCCTCGCTGTCCGGATTTGGTCGTTAACTAACAAAAATATGACGCCTGCTTGCAAATTGCGCTTTAATTGAATTGCACATAGATTTTGTTTTAGACGGGGGCTTTCCTTTCGCATCCTTGCTCTGGCTGTTGCAGACAAATTTGCGAAGCAGTTGTTCGCCACACAAAAAATACCAACAAAGTTTCGTTGCATGCCGCGTTTCGACATTTTTCTCCAAACTCCCCCCAAAACTCGCGGCATAACTCAAAAGTCTTTAGAAGTGTTTGAAACTGTCATACGCACGTAGTTTTTTCTCCACTCAAACGCATCCTCTCTCACTCTACAGACTTTGCCACTTTATTATACACTAGCGGCAGTAAAAAGGTGTATTAACTTTCTAAATAGGTTCATATGGTAGCTTGAAGAAAGTATTTTGTTGCTAAATTAGCTATTGAAAATGTTATCCTTTTATTTGACCCAGAATATTAAGAAAATTGAATTTCTTTTTTAAATTGCTTTATTTTTAAGAGTAATCAGCCTTAGCTATATGTTAAGACTTAAAATTGAGCACTTCTATGTTATTTTCAACCAGAAAATGGCAATAAAACTACTTATATAGCTATTTCCGATTTTTCTATTCATTCAAAACTGCAATGCGATATAAAACCTCAGAGGAAAATAAAGAAAATCTAGTATAAATGGAATTTCATGGGATTTTGTAAGCAATTTTTCCCTACATTTTCCCCCTTTCATGTCTATAATAGCTAAAATTTATAAATATAAGATCTATATACTTAGGCAGAAAAGGCTATGAAGTCTGAACTTCTTATTGTAATTAATATTAGGAAACATACACAAATACACATCATTAATTTACTGTGAATAAATTTTTTATTTTATTTTATTTTTTTTAAGTTTATTATATTTGCGATCTGTCATAGGACAACAAACAACTTTTATAATTACAACTATTTTTAACAGGTTTGACTGCTTCAGTGACCGAATCCAATATATAGTTATATCTCTCTAAAAATCTATGAGGAAGATCTAAAACATGGTATCTTTTTAGACGCCTGGTCTCTCCGCTATTATCTAATAGAATTATTGCTAAAAAATGTTCATGGCAGTTTAGTTTGCTTAAATAATTTTCCGTTCTTTTCTTTATTTCATCCTTGACTAATAAAATACTGAGATCCTTATGAATTTCATAATTCCTGACGTACCAAGGAGCATTCACAATGTTTCGGAGGGTGGAACTATGAATAAATGAGATGAAAAATATTAAATAGTTTTAATTTAGTTCTAATTTGTTTATGATTTTATTTTTCATAAATACATTTTATCTTTCTGTTTTTTTTTTTAAAACAATTTAAATTAATTTTAGAACGTTATCGAAATTAAGTGTGAATAATATAGGTGATTGCTCATTTAAAATTTTTATTATAGAATTAGATGAAGTAGTTTAAAATTCTTAGTCGTATACTTGCTTTCATGACCCATTACAAATAGTCAAAACGTTACACTCTCTATAACTCATTAATTTTCGAAAGGGTTTTTTAAATGAAATTGTAATTAAGTTTAAGGAAATATTACTCATTTTATTGTCAGAGTTCAGATCAGAGTAGTGAAGTAAATTTGTCCTGCAGATTTTTCGATCATCTTTACGATCAAAAGAATAATATTTGCTAAATAATATGGCAACTTCTTGCAATTTTGCAAGGTATACTCAGCTTTTAAAAGCGTAAGAAAATCAAGAATAATCTATTCGGTAAAAATTCCTAAAGGACTTGAATCGTATTTGATGTACAATCATATGATCTTCTGCAAGATTTGGAGGAAATATCCCTATTCGTACTTTCACCAAGTGCATTTAGTTCTAGCTCAAGAGCAAATCAATTTAATCAATCCTGACAACATCCTAGGTAAAATTAAATTCTGCAAATTCTTCTTAAGAGTAAAAGTGCAAGCAGACCAGATAGTATGAAAAAATCAGCATAGATTTCAGTATATGCTTTCAAACATGGGAATATATTTAACTGCGATGAGGTTTAATCTTTTCTTAGGGTATTTAGATTTTATCATAGCTATTTTATTTTATTCTGTCCTCTGTTTGACTACCATTTCGGAGCGGCAGGCACTGAGTGCTAAGAGAAAGAAAGTAAAGAACTTACGCGTTGGGCACCATCGAATCAAAAGCATTTCTAACTTCAACTTGTAGAGAAGTTTGCGAGGCGGAGCGAGAGCTGAGATTGAGTGCAAATAAAATGATGTCATGAAGTGGCAGCGGCAAACAGAGTTGTAGCTGTTAAAGAGGGGGCGGGGCGGGGGCGTAGCGCCGCAATGCATGCTCCACTTTATTTCAGCTATCAACTCGTAAAGTTTGCGGCTTGATGGCCGGGCAGCCAAGGCATTGGGCTTGGGGGCGGAGCGGGTCGGGGCGGGGCGGTGACGGGTGTCTGGTGGTCTGTGATTTTTCTGCACGAACTAACAGAAACCGCAGCCGGCATGCGGCTTTCAAACTTGAAGTACAGCAATTACAACAACACGAAGCCGAGCAATGCACAAATCTTGACAAGTATTTTGTCAACTTTTGCCAGCGTCTCGAAGTGCCAGAGGGGCAAGGTAGGGGGTAGGAGGTGAACTTAAAGTGTCGACTGTCGCCTTATCCTTTGTGGCCATAGAAACCGAGAGTTGGCCAGAGTGCACTGCCCCAAAACGTAGCAACCAGCTGCAGTAAGCAGCCGGCAGCTGGCAGTTGGCATGTGGCAAGTGGCAGCTGGCAACTAATTAGCTTGCTTTCCAGATTCGTTGCCTACTTACTGGCGCCCAAGCTGCCTTTTGCAATTCAATTAAAAATTAACATTTTAATTGCAAATTACTTTTATACTTTATGGCACAGTTGCCGCAACGACAAAAATCAAGGAAAAACCTTGAAAACTTACCTCCGGCGGCAGCAATGAACCGACCTGTACAGTGGCAACTCCACTGTCACTTCATGTCCTCCGTTTTCAGGCCATTTAATTTTATCATGCGCCAACAATTATGCAACTTGTTGGCGCACTGGGTCTCCAGCTGCGTTGGCTTTAGTTAGTTGTTGTCCGGCCGCTTTTCAATTTGTTGGCCATAAAACTTTTTCCATTTGCTTACCATCAAAATACCGTTTGTTGCCCCATTGTTCTGGCATTCTTCTGTGAGTGGGCAGCAAGTGTTGCATGCTTTAAGGCGTTGCAGCTGTGGGTGTGTGTGCTGTAAATAGTTAAGGAATACCCATTAAGACATTGTACTCAGTGTTGAGCGCATCTGGAAATACTTTAAAATACAATTGTGTGGTAAAGAAATTTTTGGCGGTGGCGATGTTGGGTTAAACAGGCTGGCTGCCCCAGAGCCCAGCTGCCCCATTGGCCATGAAATGGAGAATAATTTGGATTGTGTCTTAGATTGCTTCAAAAGACGTCTCTTAATTCAAACTATTCGAGTAGAGTCGGCAAAAACAGCCCGTAGGGATAAAACTATGAAGTTTTTCTCAAAAGTGCAGTACAGTCGCAAAGCAGGCTTTTGAATGCTGTCTGTCTGTCTTTATACTCTGTTCCTAAAGGAAGAAAAAGTATATTGGGTTTGCGAAATGTCCGCCTGTCTCACTTAACTCACCCAAATCGAGTCTATGGAGAGTTTATATAATCTGACTAAAATTGGTTAAGATCTGACATATAGCTGCCATAGGAACATTCGGGTAAAAAATGAGTTTTTTTATGAAAAACTGTTTGTTTATACAAATATTACATCCAAGCTCAGCAATTTAGAGTTTTATTTTACTTCAAGTAGTTTCGTATAATTTTATCAAAATCGGACCACATTATTATGTTTGTATCGGAGTAATATCGGGAACTCCACCCAAAACAGACTTCTCATGACTTTGGTTTTCCCTAACAAACTATTGACAGCCAAAAAGTGCAGCGAGTCTCAGCGTGTGTGTTGGTCTTCCCTCTGTCCACAGAACAACTGCCAGTCATCTCTGCTTGCAAAATTTTCTGTACAATGCAACTCTCACTTCGAGTTTCGCAACGGCGCACAATTCTTTTTTAATTAATAATTTTCTTATTTATTGTCACTGGAAGCGTTCAGTGCCTTCTGAACTTAACCTAACGTATGAAGGGAAGGGTAATATGGTTACAGAGGGATGCCTTACTTACTATATTTACAAACATTTATGAATTTACAGGTTAAGAGATCGTGCGGGTGGGGAGACCGGTGTGATGGATTCTCTTCAGGCGTCGGAGGGGTATAGGGTCGGCAAGATTATTCCGCCAGCGAGTTTGGGTGCGCCGCGAGCTTGTCGGTTGATTTGGTTGATTTGGTCCCCGACCAGTACAAGTCTTAAGTCTCTCTGGATGGCACAGTTGGTGACGTACCAGGGAAGCCCGGATGCACGCCGAGTTGCGCGCGTTTGGACGACCCTTAGCCTGTCAAGCTGGCTCCTAGAGGCAATGCCCCATACCTGGCTGGCGTAATAATCGCTTTGATTAGCAGAGCCTTGGTTGACAGCTGAAGCTTGCTTGAACGCAGGAGCCAGTCAAGCTTCTGGAGTTTTTGCAGGCTCTTGGCTTTGACTGCCGTAATATGGGCTCTCCATATTAGTTTGCTGTTCAGGTGGACACCCTAATTGTGCACTACGAAATGTCCTATCTCCGACATATGTATATGCCTGCTAGGGTATATAGCTTCGGAACGTCGATTTTCCGTTCTTTCTCCTTCTTTCTTGTTTTCATTTATGTTTAGAAAATAATAAGCAATTCACAGAAATTTTGTTTTTGTATTGAGAGTAATATCATCTTGCTTTGTGTTCGTATTTTGTGTCCAAGGTATATTTTGAATAAATAGTTTGTTAGGTTTGTGCTATGTTCGTCTGTCAGCCTAATTGACACCCTTCAAGCCAGAGGAAGCAAACATGGTACAAATATTGCTATATATCCTTGTTTGATAAAGTGTTATGATTTCTATTTTTGACACTCCTACATACGCCTCCACAAATTAGCAAAACAAAAGGGAGTGGAAAAGGACAGCAGCGTTCTTACTTCAATTAATTTTGTATTTAAAGACATCTTTGGGCTTAAAGACAAACTATGCCTTGTTCAGAACTCTTTTGGGTTCACTACCAGCCCCCCCACTTCCTTCAACACTTCCTTTCACTGTTAATTGCTTTTGTAGACAAATTATTAAGCGCTCGAGTGGTCCTGGCCGTTGCCGTTTGTGCATCACTCAAAAACAGACAAAACCACACCCTGGTCATGACCGTGACTTTGGCT